>CAWUFW010007939.1:0-600000 GCA_963921515.1 Calotriton arnoldi
TTTAATAAACTCTGTTTTTTCTATTCCAGTTTCTGTGCCAACTTCTTCCTTTTGGTCTGAGGACTCTGTGCAGAAAGGGAGAACCCCTAAGCACTGGTAGGCCTTGTTGAGGCTCACCACAACAATACCACGAGCAAAAAGTACAGACATATGCATGCATGCTTTCAGGAATATGGTGAGACTTACAACAGAGACATGCGAAGGTTTGCTGATTTATATTTGGCTATGCCCAACACCCTTAGTAGTAGTAGAATGGTGAAGCTGCAACACAAAAGTGAGGTTTAAGACATGTTGGCAGAGGGATTGATGATTAGGCTACTTTGCATGAGTCTGTGCAAAGGTACACTTGAAATACGCTGCATAATTTTACGTGTTTGTTTGAAATGAGAAGTGCAGTCTGTTATGTTTTAAGGTCTGCATGGGCTTGTGACTGAGGTATAATTTTACGTGTCTCCTTCAAATGGGAAGTGTAGTCTGTCAAGTTTAGGAGACTTCATGGTCTTGTGACTGAGGTATGTTTTTACTTGCTCATATACTCTCACACGTGTTATGCGTCTGAAGATGCTAGACGTATAAAACACAGGTATACATCTATTTGTATGCTTCTTTTATATATGATGCCACTAGCAAAAGGTACAGACACATGCATGCATGCTTTCAGGAATATGGTGAGAGTTTCAACAGACACATGCAAAGATTTGCTGCTTTATATTTGGTTAGGCCCAACACTCTCAGTAGTTGCTGAATATTGAAGCTGCAGCAGAAAAGTAAGTGTTAAGACATGTTGGCAGAGGGATTAGTGATTAGACTACTTGGTATGAGTCTGTGGAAAGGTACATTTGAGGTATGCCTCATAAATTTAGGTGTCTCCTTGAAATGGGAATTGCAGTCTGACAAGTTTAAAGGACTTCATGGTTTTGTGATTGAAGGATGTCTCTACATGCACATGTTTTCTCACATGTGTAATCCATCTGAAGATTATAGATGTACAAAACAAAGGTATACATCTATTTGTATGTTTCTTTTAGATATGATTCCACTAGCAAAAGGCACAGACACATGCATACTTGCTTTCAGGAATATGGTGAGAGTTACAACAGAGATATGTGTAGGGTTGCTGCTTTATATTTGGCTAGGCCCAACACTCTGAGTAGTCACTCAATAGTGAAGCTGCAGCACAAAAGTGAGGTTTAAAACATGTTGGCAGATGGATTAGTGATTAGACTACTTCGTATGAGTCTGTGGAAAGGTACAATTGAAGTACGCCACATAAATTTAGGTGTCTCCATGAAATGGGAAGTGCAATCTGTCAAGATTAAAGAACTTCATGGTCTTGTGACTAAGGTATGTCTCTACTTGTACATGTATTCTCACACATGTTATGCATCTGAACATGCTAGATGTACAAAACACAGGTATACATCTATTTGTATGTTTCTTTTATATATGATGCCAATAGCAAAACGTACAGACACATGCATGCATGCTTTGAGAAACATAGTGAGACGTTTAAGAGTGACATGGGAAGGGTTAGTGTTGTAAATTTGGCTAGGCCCAAGATTCTGAGCAGTTGTTGAAAAAAGAAGCTGCAAGAGAAAAGTGAGGTTTAAGACATGTTGGCAAAAGGATTAGTGATTAGGCTACTTGGTATACTTGGTATGAGTCTGTGAAAAGGTACACTTGAAGTACGCCGCATAAGTTTAAGTGTCTCTGCAATAAAAATAATCCACCTCTTGGAGAGGCAACAGATTTGTTTGGGAGAAAGGAGTACCAAGCCAGAGGTGCTCCTCATATACACATGCTATTATGGATAAAGAATGCTCCAAAATTTGGAAGTGATACTGATGAAACTGTTTTGTCTTTCATCGAACAGAATGTTACACGTGCCATTCCAACAGAAGGAGGAGAAAAGAGCTTGAGACACCAAGTTTTATGGTTTCAAAGTCATCGATATGGGAAATACTGCAGACGAAAATACAAGTGTAAAGGAAAGTTTTATACAAAATGTCGTTTTGGATTCCCACATCCTATAATTTCTAAAGGAAGAGTAAATAGTTTTTTGTCAGCAGTAAGGCATACAATAACTCAGAAATCTCCCAAGAATACATACATCTTAAAAAGAACAGAAGCTTCAAAGTCCATTAATGACTTCAATCCAGTTATTTTGAAAATTTGGAATGCAACATGGATATCCAGTATGGTGCAGATAATTCAATTGCTGTAGCTCGCTATGTTGCATCATATATAACCAAATCTGAAAAGACAGAGATGAAAGAAATGTAGGAAGAAATTTCACAAGAGAAAAGTCTAAGCAAGAAATTGTACAGCTTCAGCTTGAAAATGCTTTCTCATTGAGAGATTGGATCCTATGAATGTTCGGATCGCTTGAGCTCAGCCAGTTTATATTCAAAGTCAAGAGGAATCATTTGGGTAAGTCTAGGTCTTGCCGCCACACGAAATAGAGTATTGAAATCTCTACAAGAAACCGAATACTTAGCACAGAATGAACCAGAAAGTACAGATATTGTTAAAAGTAATATGTTGGATACATACTATCCCAAAAGGAGCCCACATCTCGAAAACCTATGTCTGTAGGAAATACTTCAACATTACAGCTTTAAAAGAAAAGTTACAGAAAATATATAAGAAGAAAATATGCAGTAATTGGATGTGACGGATGTTTGGTAAAACATGCCAAAGGAAATCTTATTAACCACAGAAATCTCAGTTGTGAAAGTCCAGATAAGAAGGAATATTTCTATTTAGCACTTCTGCAACTGCTCAAGCATTGGTGTAGTGAAACAGAATTACTTGGAGAATTCAACTGCTATGAAGATTCTTTTAATGCAAGTAAAGATAGTATTCAGTGTACAATTTTGCCTACATATCTACAAATGTTAAATGATGAGATTGAACAAGAAAGTACTATTGCAGCTGAAATAGCTAGAGAAAGTTCTCAAGATAGTCACAGTTCTGGTCCACTGAGTCAAGATCCACTAGGACAACCAATTATCGAAAATGAAGCAACAGTAGCCATAAATGAGGTAGAAACTGCAATGCAACAAGTACAACAGGATATTATTCAGTTGGAAAAGTTAGAACAACAACTAAATATTGACAGAAAGAAATATATCTACAAGTGAAAGAACAGATACAACATGGTTTGCTACATGAAAAAAAAGAACGCCAATGTTCATCATTTAAACCTGTTCTAATGTACATCAGCGGTCAAGCTGGAACAGGAAAAGTTTCTTAATTAAAGTTTTGACCAGTTATCTACACAAGACTACAGAATCACATTTATCTTGTGTTGGTTGTAACAGCTCCAACTGGATTAGCAGCACACAACATTAAAGGGAATGCTTTACATCGATTACTTATGCTACCAATTGAACATGATAATAAATTGGAATATCAGAAGCTATCTGGAGAAGCTTGTTATGAAGTCTCAAGAGTACTGAAGAAAATGAACCTTTTAATCATTGAGCGAGGTGAGCATGGTCTCAAACTTAATTGTTGATCCCCAGGGCTAATGAGACCCTAGGAGACCCTGTGCCCGCTCCTTTTTTCCTTTTTATAACAGGGACCTGGTGAGGGAGACCGGACAGCACTTGATTTCATGGCAAGATTACAAAAAAAATGTTTTAACCCCCAGCGGTATCCCAGTGGGACCCCACCACCATATCTAAGGGGTCAGGGTATTCCTACACTGCCCCCTTTTCTTTATATTTAATGTTTTTATGAGACTCGGCTGAAGTGAAGTCTCAAGATGGCTACCAACAATTCCTGGTTGAAGTATCGGCAGCAAATCAGTTTTCCATGCTCCTAGATATAGAAATTTGGATTTCGGTTAATATCCCTAAATCTAGTGAGCGGAGTTACACCAAATCGCAATAAAGCCTCTTTCTTACCAAGAGCAAGCTTTCTGCCAAACTTGGGGTAATTCCGTCTGGTGGTTTGGGCTGTAGTCATGTTCAAAATCCCTAGGGCAATAAAATTAGGTTAAAACATTTTGTGACCTCCCCCTTTCTCTCTGCCCCTGCTTGACAAATCACCCTGAAACTTTCCGGACAGCAGCTAAAGTGAGCGCCAAATTTTGGGGTAAACTTTTGTGAAGATTCATCAACTGACGCCAAAGGTATAGGCAAGTGTTAAAATGATTTTTCTGCGGAAGCTAGGTCCTAACTCTACCTACCTACTGGCGATAGCCAGTAGGTGATATATATACATATATATTATTATATATTATATGTATTTTATGGTGCACTGTAATGTACTGAATAAAGTTATTGAAGTCATTGACTGACTTGCATTTGAGCCCTGAATAAAACATTAGAAGCAACCTGCTGTACAGAAAAATTAAAACACAACATATTGATTTCTGCATACAGTGGATCTCTGAGATAAAGTTTTTAATTTTTGATAATTCAGAGTACTTTTGAAATGTAAATTAGTCCCCAATGCCTTGCAATGTATTTATTCTGTAAGAGACGGAATAATACATCAAATTGTCAACGACATCAAGTGAAAGTGAAATATTTCTCTGGCCAAAGCTGATGTCCTCTCTTTTTATAGTTGAAAAAACTGGTAACAATATGTCATGCAGACAACTGCCATGTTAAATCAGACATAAATATTTGGTTAACTTGTGTGGAACTTCTAAAACACGTTATATTATAAGAGTGGATCACGATGAGGCTCAAAGAAAGTTAACTAATGTGGATACATCTTTGAAAATAAAAAATGGTGTTAAATAGAACTTTGATGTAAACTTTGTTACAACAGTTTTTTTCCATTACCATGCCAGAAACAGATTTTATTTAAATGATGACAATATTGATAATTTCAGCAAAAAAACAGAATGACTCAGAAAGGGTACACACCTGTTACATATCGGCAAATTCATTTACTGACCATGACAATTAGTGTCTACAATCTAAGGCTGATCAAAGTACATGACTCATTTGCTTAAAGAGGTAATTGGTATACATTAAAAACAGGCAAACAAAATATAAGTACTGATTTTACACATACAAGAATATAGGAAAGGTAAATGACTTACTCAACTGACACAACAATTGCATTTAATCTGTCCGCGATCAGTCTTGTCAGAAAGTCGTATGAATCTGCAATTAAGTCAAAAGAAATCACTGGTAAAATGCACAGTAATATACTGATTAACAGTGAAACTGTAGTGCACGAGTTTAAGAAGATGCAGCCACTGGTGTCCCAGGGATGGGGGAGACAGCAACCACAAGTACATTTCACTGCTATTCAATGTTTGAATATGGATATATATGTGTAAGAAATTGGGTTATTGGTTGAAGGGGTGGAAGCCCCACTCAGGCAACAATCACAACCCTTGTCAGGGTGAACCACAAAAGTCACTAAATTAGCCTAAGCTTAACCCTCTGGTAGCTTGGCACAAAAGCAGTCGGGCTTACCTTAGGTTCACAGTGTAAAGTATGTATGAAGCGCACAAACAACAATTAAGTGAAAACACTACACAAAAAACATCCAAGTCAATTTAGAAAAATAGAGTAAATTTTAATTATTTAAATGATACGAGAACAACACAAATCCCATCAGTAGAACCAGAGATAATCAGTTTTAAAACTTAAGGTGAAAATAGCACCTTTAAGCACAAAGCGCCACATGTGGTCATCTGAGTATGCTAGATCGGGGAAAGTCACAAGTTCAGGCCAATCGCAAGGTAGCACAGGACCCACGTTAGAAGAGATACCTTCTGAGCCCTGTGTGAAGAGTTCTGTTAGCAGTGGAGGAGGCTGTGAGGAGCAGGTAGAGCATCATGGATGATCGTCGGTGTAGCTCAAAGAGCAGCCTTTGCATTGCAGGTTGTCATAGCTGCAGCGCGAAGAGCAGGGCGTGCATCATGGTCAGTCATTGCTGTAGCTTCACGTTGGGGGTCATCTCAAGCTGTTGTTGCTGTTGCGCAAAGTGTGGTTTTCACATTGCCAGTTGTCGCTGGCGATCGCTGTAGTGTGAAGAGCAGGTTCCATTGGAGCTTCAAGTTGCCAGTCATCGTGGGGTGTAGAGTTTTGGCATGACCAGGCCTGTTCATAGTCGCAAGGAGACCAAACTTCACCATTTTCATCTTTTCCTTTAGGAGGAGAACACTCTTACACCAGCTGAGGGTCCAGGACCTGGGGAGGCACCACTTGGGGGTGTGGGACTCACTCCAACTGAGGCCAGCAAGACTCAGGAAGGTCAACCAATCAATCAGGGATTTGTAAAGTGCACTTCTCACCTGTGAGGGTCTCAAGGCGCTGGGGGAGGGGGGAAAATCGGGCTGCTCCGATTCAGCCGAAGAGCCAGGTCTTGAGGCTCTTCCTGAATGCTTGCAGTGTTGGGGTTTGCCTGATGCTGAGGGGGAGTTTGTTCCAGGTCTTGGCCACGATGTAGGAGAAGGCTCTTCTTCCCATTCTGGCTCTGCGAATAGGAGGGATTTCGGCCAGGGCAAGGTCGGCGGAGCGGAGTTTTCTCTTGGGGGCATTGAAGGAGATTCTTTTGTTGAGGTATTGGGGTCCGGTGTTGTGGAGGGATTTGTAGGCGTGGGTGAGCAGCTTGAAAGTAACTCTTTTCGACAGGGAGCCAGTGGAGGTCTCGTAGGTGCTGGGTGATGTGGTCTTGTCGTGGGATGTTGAGGACGAGTCTGGCTGCGACATTCTGGATTGTCTGGAGTTTGTGGAGCAGAGATTTATTGATTCCAGCGTAGAGGGCGTTCCCGTAGTCTAGTCTGCTGGTTATGTGTGCGTGGGTGACGGTCTTTCAGGATTTGGGGGGATCGATTTGAAGGTCTTGCGGAGTATGCGGAGGGTGTTGAAGCACGTGGAAGATACAGCATTGATCTGTCGATTCATGATGAGGGAGGAGTCGAGTATGATGCTGAGGTTTTGGGTGGGATCCGTGGGTGTGGGAGGGTTGCCGAGTGCGGGGGACCACCAGGTATCATCCCACATGAAGGGGGTGGAACCGAGGACAAGGACTTCCATTTTCTTCTAGTTGAGCTTCAGGCAGCTGCTGCTCATCCAGGATGCAACGTCCTTCATTCCTTCCTGGAAACTGTCTGGTGATGCCGGGTTCCTTGGTGAGGGAGAGGATGAGCTGGGTGTTGTCGGCATAGGATACTATGCTGAGTCCGTATTTTCTGATGATGGTTGCGAGAGGGGCCATGTAGATGTTGAAAAGCGTGGGGCTGAGTGAGGATCCTGGGGGTACTCCGCATCTGATCTCTGTGGGTTTGGAGAGGAAGGGCGGGAGTCTGATTCTTTGAGTTCGGCCGGCGAGGAAGGAGCGGATCCAGTCTAGGGCAGTTCCTTGTATGCTGGCGTTATGGAGTCTAGTGGCTAGAGTGCGGTGGGAGAAGGTGTCGAAGGCTGCTGAGAGGTCTAGTAGATTGAGGGCTGCTGTGTGGCCTTGGTAGAGGAGAGTGTGGATGTTGTCCATGGCAGCTAGGAGGGTTGTCTTGGTGCTGTGGTTGCTGCAGAATCTGGATTGAGAAGTGTCTAGGATCACATTGGATTCTATGAAGTTAGTGAGCTGGTTGTTGACGATCTTCTCAGAGACTTTGGCGGCGAAGGGGAGGGGACAGATGGGTCTGTAGTTCTTGAGGTCCGTCGGGTCTGCGGAGGGCTTCGTGAGGAGGGGTTTGACTTATGAGTGTTTCCAGTCATCGGGGAATGTGCCTGTTTTGAGGGTGTAGTTGATTGTACGTCGTAGTTCAGGAGCTATGGCGTAGCCAGCTCTTTGGAAGATGTGCAGCAGGCAGGGGTCGGTGGGAGCTCCTAAGTCTATCCTCATGGTCAATTCTGTGTCTTCTGTGGTGACAGGGGTCCAGGTTGTGATGGTCAGCTGGGTGGCATTGTTGGTGGCTGGTGTTATGTCAGTGCCTTGGTTCTGTTCGTCGAAGTTATCGTAGAGTCCTGAACTTGTGATGGAAGAAGGAGCCGAGTTTGTTGTAGAGATCCTGGGAGGGAGGGATGTCAGAGGTTTTGCTGGGGGGTTTGGTAAATTCCTGTATGATGCTGATGCTGAAGAGTTCCTTAGAGGTGTGGAAGTTGGAGAGGATTCTGTCCTGGATGAAGTTTCTCTTCGTGGATCTGATGAGTTGGTGGTGTTCCGTCATGGCGGTCTTGTAGGCGGTGCGTGCTTCTGAGATTTTGCTGTTCCTCTATGCTTTCTCGAGTCATCGGCACGTGTGCTTGGATTCACGGAGGTCTGTGGTGAACCAGGTGGCTTTCGTGGTGCGTTGTCTGTCGGGGTTCTGGAGGGGGGCGAGCGTGTTAGCGCAGTCAGTGATCCATCTGCAGAGTTCGTTGGCTGCAGAGTTGGCATCGGTCATGGTGGATGGAGTTAAGGTGCTCTTCAGTGATCTTGCTCCAGTTTATGCATGGGGGCGTGGTGTGTGCTTGTGTGCAGTGGGTTTTGAGAAGGAGTAGTGGAAGCAGTGGTGGTCCGTCCAGAGGGGTTGCATGGTGTGGCTGAAACATTTGTTATTTCCACCTGCGAAGATGGGGTTGTGGGTGTGTCCTGCCTTGTGGGTGGGGGAGGTGACAAGCTGCTTCAGTCCGATGTTGGCGAGGTTGTCCAAGAGAGCGGTGGAGTTGGGGTCGCTGAGGTTGTAGAGGTGAAAATTCAGGTCTCTGAGTAGTGCGTAGTCTGTGGAGGCGAGGGTGTGGGGCGTGATAATGTCTGTGATGGTGATTATGAACAGGACGTGAGGTCCGGGAGGTCTGTAGGTGAGGGTTCTGCGCAGAGTTGTTCTGGGGTTGGTCTGGATCTGGAAGTGGAGGTGTTCCATGGGGGGCAAGGAGTCATTCTAGCTGGTGGTTGTGAGTCAGAGGGAGTTTTTGTGTACGATGGCGAGTCCACCTCCAGGGTGGTTGGGGCAGTCTTTCCTCTGGAACTTGTACCCATCGGGGATGGCAGTTGCGATGTCAGATGTGGAGCTGGCATTGGTCCAGGTCTCTGTGAGGAAGGCAATGTCGGGCGAGAGGGCATTGGGGAGGTCCCAGATTTCTACTGCGTGTCTGTGTAGGGAGCGTACGTGGAGAAGGATGCAGCTCAGGGGTTTTGGCTTGCCGGTGTCCGGTGGGTTGGCGGTAGCTGTGTGGGTCCAGAGGTGGGTGAAGGTGCGGCAGCAGTGTCGGCAGGAGAACTGGCCTTGGGTGGTGTTCAGTGTCGACAGCTGGCAGTTATTTCTTCCAGGGTTGAGCGCGTGGAGGGTTGCTGATTCGTAGGGGGGTCGGAGGACCAGGGTCCCTGGCACTGGTCACGGACAGGCACAGACGGGCTTGACTTTGGCATGCCTTCGGCGTGCCAGCGGCGCACCTGCTGCATGCGACCGCTGGAAACATGCATGGGGAGGGGCCACGGGGCAGCAGTGGCGGGAAAGGGAGCGAAGCTGCAGCAGTGAGAAACAGGCAATTAAGGTACAGCGAGACAAAAAGCCACAAAGGGCAACGGGGCACAAGAGATAGAGGCACAAAAAAGACAACGAGGCACAAGGGACAAAGGCACAAAAAGACACAGGCACAAGAGACAAAGGCACAAAAAGACAAGGCAGAAGAGACAAAGAGGCACAAATTGCTCAAACGGACAATTAGGCACAGACAGATAAACAGGGTACAGACAGACAAAAGCAGGGAAAACAAACAGAAAGGCTGGAGGAGCGGACCAGCAGAAGAGCCAGGCTCTCCCACTGGACCACCAGGGATGAGGCGCAGGCAGGAGCCTACAGGTGGAGGAGGGTCTCGAACACCTTACCTGGAGGGCAGAAGGTGCTGGGGCAGAGGCGCAATGACGGAGCTGCACAAGGGGAGAGCAGTTTCCCTGACCAGGAGGTCAGAGATCCAGTTGCAGTTCCAGGTGCATCTACGTGCAACAAGTCAGCTCTGCAGTTGCAGGGCACCCTCTGAATCTTGTTGTGCGTCTGTAGCTCACAAAGGAGGTCAATCAACTGACCCTTGAGGTCACTATGATAAACGCAGGATGAAAGCAAGTAGGTGCAGTCTTCGTTCTCAGACACCAAGGCCGTCCTTCAGCATCAGGGCAGTCCTCTGGCAGCAAGGCTCTTTCTGTATCTTCCACAGGTCCAGGAGTGTTCTAATGAGTGGCTCTGCAGATCTAATAATTATACTTGGTGCCAGGATTTGTGTCGGTAGACACCCTGTCCTACTGCCACATCTATTTCTAGAACGATTTCCCCTTCCCCTGTCAATGCTCCAAAATGTCTGGGGGTGACTAAAGGCAGGGCAGACCTGGTGTCAGGTACCTTTGTGTTTGTAGGTGGCAAAGTCCTTTGAGGTGTAAGTGGGGCTGGGTACAGCCCCCTCCCAAGTCCAAACAGACATTTGAGGTGAAGCAGAGAGTGTAAGTGATGTTGTAGAGTATTCCACATAAAGCAGCTGCTCTCCATCTCAAACTTGGAACTATATGTATATATTTTTGTCACGTAAAACCAAAGTCAAAGTGTTATTATGGTTTATAATTGAAACTAAAAAAGCATTGATTTTCACAATTTATGGTTAGGACCATAATCCATAGTTCGCACAAAAGCTGTGCCAACCATAACTTACACAATTGAAATTCTATTGCCCTTACCCTTAATGCGAGAGAGGTATAAATAAGCCTACATGTTAAAATACACCTCACATTACACTTCCAACTTAAAACAGGATGGCTATGAACATAAGGCCAGATTTGCTAACCTTTCATGCAAAGCACTCTAGCAAGGCAACTTGCTGAATTAAGTGAAAGGAGAAAGCAGAAATGTGCCATGTCTACTAAGATATGGTGCACTTCTGCTCTCTCGCAGCACTGGTGCACATCAGGCAGCCTAGCGCTAGTGTATGCACCCTTGCACCATTTTGCAAGGGTCCCTGCATTACAAAGAGCCTTTTTTAAAAAACAATCTCTCGATCCATTTTCCTCTTTCAATGTCTGCTACAGATTGCAGCCTGCATAAAAGGGAATAACGAGGAGAAAAAAAGATTTTTCTCCTTGTTACGCCATCCTCTGGGAGGCATGGCAATTTCACTCAATCCTAGGTTTACAAACCTTTGTAAATATGGGATTGTATGAAATCCCTGGGTAGATGCATGGGAACGCCCATGTTCCACTCATGGAATGCCTCTCAGAATGAAATGTAATGCAATGCAATGCAAGCCTCTGGGTTGCGTATTTCTTTTTTTTAAAGCCACACAAAGAGGTGCAAATCGCCGTATGAGTGGCTTTGTAAATACCTACTAGTATTTTGTGTCAGGATCCGCCACAAAAGTGGTGCAACCGTAATGCAAAATGTTAGTAAATCTGTCCCTTACTATAATTTATTGGTTTAAGTAAGTGTATCTAATTACATTTTCCATTTAGGTGATGTCATATCTTGGTGTGCATAATCTTGTTAGGTCATGAGCATTGCCTATAATGTGTGAGTTATGGTTTGCATGACCACTGTGCGAATTTTGCATTGTGGTTCTAACCTTAACTTGACAATTTCAATGGTTTTCGGTTTTCAATCAAAACCATAAATGTGCTTTAACTGACTTTTTAGGTCAATTTCTGA
The DNA here is from genome assembly GCA_963921515.1 of Calotriton arnoldi. Classification (NCBI taxonomy): domain Eukaryota; kingdom Metazoa; phylum Chordata; class Amphibia; order Caudata; family Salamandridae; genus Calotriton; species Calotriton arnoldi. The sequence continues at coordinate 11,585 of CAWUFW010007939.1, forward strand.
AGGTTATTTTTAAACATAACAATGACGGTCCAAACATTACTTTAGCCTTTATCTTTTTCCGTCAGTTTTTTTCTCATATACTACATCGAAAAGATTTGCGCACTGTAACTTCCACGGATATCGATCCCAGTTGTACATGGCTAGGGGTTGGCTGGAGGCCATTTGATGTGCCCAACTCTCTGTGTATGGTCAATCCTCATTGTTTATGGCTGTTAGCCATGTGTTGGCTGCAGAACCTGGTATTTGGCTAGGCTGCATACCCACCTGACATGATGCACACAGCCTTCGACCTTGCACAAAAGGGGTTGGTCACATGGAATGGCCACAATCAGACCTTTTTTTTCCTGTGACTAAAATTGTATTTTTCATATCAGTCTAACTTTGCGTGTACCCCTTCTTTGTAAACTGTAAATGTAGTCTTTCTGGGCCTGAGTCACAAACGTAAACTTGCCCGTTTGTTTAAGTTTATTTTTTTTCAATAGTCACAAAACTGTTATTTAATAGTAACTTTACGATTGCGGAGACTCCACATTTGGGGCGGAGAACTCCACACATAAAAATATAGGTGTGTTCTATCTTTTTATGAGTAGAGTTCTCTGTGCAAGTTTATCTTTGTAAATCAGGCCCTCTGTGTCCAGGAAGTATTGACAATTTACTTTTGTTAACTTTTTTCTTGACAAATGCTCTCCTGGAAGAGCTAAAATGTGCTGGACAAATGCTTTTAATAGATATTTTGAAGAATATGTCCTCCACAGGAATAATGGATTCATATACATGCACACATGATTCACGGTTGCCCATTGTAGGTACTGGCCCACAAGTTTTAGCTGGGATCCAGTGTGTTATGCCCCAGTAAAAATCACTTCTAGAAACGTCAGGTTATGGAGTTCATTTTCTACACATTGCTGAGTTCATATTTGCTCAAATGGTGCACTGAAAAAAACATGAGCTCTGGGTCTCATGGCAAACAAGCTCAAGTTGCATGTTTGCTTGGAAGCAAACATCAACCACTAACCATTGTCTTGGCCACATTCCAAGACAAGTGATAATAACAAGAACAAAAAAACCAAACATACTGTTTGCTTTAGGTTTTGAGCATACTTACTGCACCCAATATTAATTCAGAGGTGAACAATGCGGAATAACCGGTTCCATGGGTTGTTGACCCTGATTTTGCACCCATGGGTAGGATGAAGACAGAATTTTGATCGGGCAGGACTTGTTAGTCCAAGACTAACAAAATCAGGATTATTATCATTAACAAAGTGCACCTATACTAACATTGCTGTAAACACTTCCATTAGCACAATTGTAGCTGCCTTTCTGTCATTTACATCCCTCATCATCAATTTCGGAACCACCCTCCCCTTTTGGGAGAAGTGCAGATCCAGAAACATTTTAAAATACTTATTAGGGCCCCCCTTAAATTGTTTTGCAGGTGTCAAAAGAAAAGAAAACCATTTTAGCCCTACTGACTGTGTCATACATTATGGCTTAACAGATATGAATAATTTAAGCATTATACGTACAGAAAGAGTGTTTTCACAGTAGAGGCGCAGTCAAATAATATTTATAGACTGTGAAAAAGTCCTGAGTTTAATGTCCCTAGTTTCTTTGATTTTTTTCTTAACTTTCTAATGGCATACACACAGTGAACAGAAAATTGCACGTTTTTGCAATTACAATTCTAATATGTAAATATACTGTATGTCAGATTTGGGAAGAAAGATTGTATGAGTTCTATAAAATCGAGTATGCTTGTTCTGCATTCCGGCGCACAGACCTTTGAATTGCACTTTAATTTTACAGCTAGAACTGTGAAAAAAATCTTGAAAAATGTGATGAGGGCCATAATGTGTTCATACAATGCATTTGCCTGTTTATCTATAGAGGTAACAGAAGGCCTAACTATAATACACAAAGCAGGTGGCAGTCTTCCTAGTATGCCTTTCATGCAATTCTAACTTGTTTCACTTTGAATGTCTAATAAGTAGTAAAAATACCTGAATGTTGTGAGTGTGAATATCGGGGGATGGGTCTGCTTGCCTTGAACCCTGATGTGGAATTCAGAAAACAAGCATGGCAACCATTTGTGTCCACTGGCCACAATAACCACCCATGATGACTTGAAAGTGTGAAACTAAATGTACCATTCTGTAACATACTATTGAGTTGTTCTTTGGTGTAATTTGTCGAATTTTGCCAATTTTCAGAGCGTGCAATTGAGGGAATAATTGGGCCATTTATTTCTTTGATTTTAGCCAGTCCCATATATGTAGTCTGTTGGATGGTGTCATTCAGGAAGATCATTTGTGTGAGGATTAAACATGCTCAAAACAAAGTTTCTGTCCCCTGAATTTGCCAAACTTTGGTACCCCAAATCGATTTTATTTCAATTGTGCCCTTCCAATAGTCATAGCCTTTATGGCCAATTCAGTAACAAAGAAAGCTGTATATATTAGCTTAGTTTGTGTAAGCATATATTTCTTCGGTAGTGTAGGGACTAATTTGAAATAATATGATGCTGGGTCTGATGTATCATATCCTAAAAATACTTGAATTTTTCATTATGTGTTTTGAGACTCTCTTGCGGGGGAATCGGGCAATGTTCCCATTGTGCATAATTAAAAATGGTGCATTGGATAGTGGCTCGGTGTGGAAAATGATGTCCGAAATGATGATAACAGAACATTTTCCCATAATTAGCAGAATTAATGTACAGGTCCTCCAATTCAAAAACAGTACAATATTCCAGCTCTGAGAGCATGGAGTATACAGTTTCAGCAACCAAATCATCTGAATGTAACCCAGGTACTATTACATCACACATATATATATATGTAGATAGTTATAGTTAGGACCTAGTTTTCATAGGAAAAGCATTTTTTGATTTGCCAATATCTTTGGCACCGTTTGACAAATCTTCACATAATTTTCAAAACTAATGGTTCACTCAGGTCAGCTCCTGTCTTGAAAGTTTCGGGGTGATTTGTTGAGCGGGGCCCGAGATAAAAGGGGGGTCCCAAAACACGTTTTCTCCATGTTAATTTCCATTAGAAACTTTAAACAAAGCTACAGCCAGAACTGCTGAACGGAATTACACCAAATTTGGCAAAAAGGTAGGTCTTGGTTCAAAAAGCGTTCTTTTTTTTAAATGGTGTAAATCCGTTCAGTAGTTTCTGAGACATTAAAAAATAAAAAATATCGAACTCTGGTGGCCGAGGAGGATTCGCGAACCCTCCCAAGCACGAGCTTCATTTTGATTGGCTGTCAACACTCCAAACCAAGAAGTGTTGGTAGACATCTTGTGACTCGGTAAAACCAAGTCACAAGAAAACAGTCGAAAAAAAAGATGAAAACAAGAATGGGGGCAGGGTAGAAACACCCTGACCCCCTAGGCCTGCTCAGGGGGTCCCACAAAAAGCATTTTTTTTAAAAATAAAACAGCAGAATTTGCGTTGGGTGCGCGAATCCCGCCGAATATTTTAAAAAAACGAAGCGCGGTCTCCTGCACTTCATTTTAATCAGCCCCTCGGGTAGGCCAGGACCCGGGGTCAATCAAAAAATATAGTGCAGTGGCCCATGGGGGCCCCCACAGCCCCGGGGACCGCCACCTACCTGGGGCTTTTTTTAAATTAAAGACATGGGGGGCTCCTGCCCCCCCACGCTGCCCCGGGGACCACCATCTCCCCAGGGCATTGGTATTATGTGTGGGGGGGCTTGCAGGCCCCCCCAAGCCCCGGTGACCACCACCTCCCCATGGCTTCAATAATTAAATAAATAAGTGTGGGGGGCTCCTGCCACACTGCCCCGGGGACCACCACCTCCCCGGGGCATTTATACATTAAGTTTGTGGGTAAGTTGTGGACCCCCTGCCCCAGGGACCACTATCTCCCAGGGGCTTTGCACCTGAAGGGAGGGGGGCCACGTGGCCTCCCTCCTGGAGACCTTCATGACCCTAGGGACCACCACCCCCCAGGGCCAGCTCCAGCAATGTCCCGGGGTGCACACCCCCAGGACATTGCAGTTTGCAATGACAGGGTGGGAGCACGGCTCCCACCCTGTCATTGCAAACTATGCTTCGCTTCCGCGAAGCAGATTGCTTTTGGACAAGGGGAGATGCATGTCAGCAGCTCCCCTTGTCCAAAAGCAATGCTGGATCACGCAGGAGGCGGCTGGAACTGCGGGGGCATTGGGGCTCTCCCTGTGGTTCCCAACGTGTGGCCAGGCCCCGGGGGATGGAGTCCCCGGGGCCAATAGTGGCCCAGGGAAGGGGGGCCACATGGTCCCCCTCCCCATATAAAAAATAATAATAAAAAAATCTAATTAAAGAAGCAAAGCCCCGGGGGATGGGGTCCCCGGGGAAAATAATGGCCTCAGGAGGGGGGCTGTGCGGCCCGCCTCCCTAAAAATTAATTTAAAAAAAAATTCAATATGTGGCCATGCCCCGGGGGATGGGGTCCCCGGGGCCTAAATTGGCCATGGGAGGGGGGGTCACGTGGCCCCCCTTCCAAAAACCAAATTAAAAAAAACAGGCATCTCGCCGGAGGCCCAGCCTCCTCCCTGCACTGCTGTGCAAACACGCCTCCTGGCGTGTTCTGGATTGGGGGATTAAGCCCCATTGAATACTAAGGGTCCTTAGGGGCCAACTAGCCCACCAGGTACCTCCAGTAAGCCCCACACAGTGGGATTGCTGAGAGGTGGTCCGAGGCCATGCCCCTTTTTACACCACTCTGCAAACGCGCCTCTTGGTGCACTGCTGGTAGGACGATGAGGTCCTCTTGTGTCCTGAGGACTTCAGGACTAAAGTGGACTTCATCCCTTAAGCAGCAGTGCGCCAGGAGCTGTGTTTGCAGAGTGGTGTAAAAAGGGGGCATGGCCTTGGACCACCTCTCAGCAATCCAGCTGTGTGGGGCTTACTAGAGATAACAGGAGGGCTAGTTGGCCCCCAGGGAACCTGAGGAGGCAAGGGGACTTCATCCCACAACCAAGAGGCGTGTTTTTACAGAGTGGTGGAGAAAGGGGGCGTGGCCTCTGTCCACCTCTCAGCAATCCCACTGTATGGGGCTTACTGGAGGTAACAGGTAGGCTAGTTGGCCCCTAAGGACCCCCAACAGCAAGGGGGACTTCAATCCCCATCCAAGAGCGAGCCAGGGAGCGCGTTTGCAGAGTGGTGGGCAAAGGGGGCATGGCCTGCAATGAGAACTTAGCAATCCTGCTTTGTGGGACTTACTGGAGGTAATAGAAGGGGTAGTTGGCACCCAAGAATGTCCTTGGGGGCCAACTACCCCTCCTGTTACCTACAGTAAGTCCCACACAGTGGGTTTGCTAAGAGGTCTTCGGAGGCCACGCCCCCCTTTCTCCACCACTCTGCAAACGCGCCTCCTGGCACACTACTGGTTGGGAGATGAAGTCCACTTTACTCCTGAGGGACTTTGGGGGGCAAAAAGCCTTCCTGGTACCTCCTGTAAGTCATACGCAGCAGAATTCCTGAGCACTGGTCGAAGGCCCAGCCCTCTTTCTCCACCACTCTGCAAACGCGACTACTAGTTAAAGAAGCATTTGGAATGTAATAGGTCTCGCATTTGCAAACGTTATGGCTATTGGCATTGTAAATGTAAAAGTTTTTTACTAATGTTTTTTGGAGTGGAGTGGATGTACGTTGTGTGTAGTGGAATTATGCGGTATGTTGTGCAGTGAAAATATGTGGATAGAAAGTATGTGGTATTTAGTGTATAGGAATTATGTAGAGTGAGATTATGTGCTATGGAGAGTAATTATGTGGTATTGTAGTCTGTGTTGTGGAATCGCAATCTCAGGTTTAGTCTACCGTGTTTCCATAGAAGCTAAACTATAAACTCAATGAGACAAAAAAAAGAAGGAACTACTGAGGAGCACTTCTGGACGTAGTCGGAGGTATAAGCAGGGCCACTGGAATTATGCGACTGTTTGACTGCACCGACTTTCGCACAGTTGTACATTTTCCGCATGTGCCACATAATCCATCATCTGCTGCATAATCTGCAGATTTGAACAAAAAAAACCTTGTTTCTAGCTCAAACTGCTCAAACGCTACCAAAAATGCAGCAACAAGCGTTACAGCGTGGTAGAAGGCCCTTTGCAAACCTAGAATTGTCACTTATTACTTATTGCTAAATGTGGGTATTAAATTGGTACTAATGGTGTGCAAACCACTCTTGCCTATTTCTGCACCTCTTTTGCCTCTTTCTGCATTTCTGTTGCTTCTTTCTGCACCTTTCCTTTTTCTCTGCACTTCTGTTGCCTCTTTCTGCTCATCTGGTCTACTTTCTGCACCTCTCCTACCTCTTTCTGCACCTCTGTTGCCTCTTTCTGCACCTCACTTGCTTTTTCCTGTACCCCTCTTGCCTCTTTCTGCACCCTTCTTTCCTCTTTCTGCACCTCTTTTGCCTCTTTCTGCACCTCTGTTCCCTCTTTCTGCACCTCTCTTGCCTGTTTCTGCACCTCTCTTGCCTCTTTCTACACTTTTCTTGCCTCTTTCTGCACCTCTGTTGCTTCTTTCTGCACTTCTCTTGCCTCTTTCTGCACCCCTCTTCGCTCTTTCTGCACCTCTGTTGCTTCTTTCTGCACCTCTCCTGCCTGTTTCTGCACCTCTCTTGCCTCGTTCTACACTTCTCTTATCTCTTTCTGAACCTCTGTTGCTTCTTTCTGCACCCCTCTTGCCTCTTTGTGCACCCCTTTTCCCTCTTTCTGCACTTCTTTTGCCTCAGTCTACCCACCTGTTCCCTCTTTCTGCACCCCTTTTGCCTGTTTCTGCAACTCTCTTGCTTCTTTCTGCAGTCTTCTTGCCCCCTTCTGCGCCTCACTTGGCTCTTTCTGCAACTCTCTTGCCTCTTTCTGCAGTTCACTTGCCTCCTTCTGCACCTCTCTTGCCTCTTTCTACACTTCTCTTGCCTGTTTCTGTACCTCTCTTGCCTCTTTCTGCACTCTCTTGCCTCTTTCTGCACCTCACTTCTTTCTGCACCCCTCTTGCCTGTTTCTGTACCCTTCTTCCCTCTTTGTGTAACTATCTTGCCTCTTTTTATACCTCTCGTCCCTCTTACTGCACCACTCTTGCCTCTTTCTGTACCTCTGTTGCTTCTTTCTGCACTTCTCTTGCCTCTTTCTGCACCCTTCGTGCCTCTTTCAGCACCTCTGTTGCTTCTTTCTGCAGTTCTCTTCCTTCTTTCTGTACCGCTCCTGCCTCTTTCTGTACCCCTCTTGCCTCTTTGTGCACCTCTGCTTCCCCTTTCTGCACCCCTCTTGCCTATTTCTGCACCTCTGTTGGTTCTTCCTGCACTGCTTTTGCTTCTTTCTGTACCTCTCTTGCAAATTTCTGTATCCCTCTTGCCTCTTTCTGCACCCCTGTTCCTCTTTCTGCACCTTTCTTGCCTGCTTCTGCACTTGTCATGCCTCTTTCTGCACCTCTGTTGCTTTTTTCTACACTTCTCTTGCCTCTTTCTGCACCCCTCTTGCCTCTTCCTGCACCCCTCTTCCCTCTTTCTGCACCTCTCTTGCCTCTGTCTGCACACCTGTTCCCTCTTTCTGCACCTGTTGGTTCTTTCTGCACACTTTTGCTTCTATCTGCACCTTTCTTCCTCTTTCTGGACTTCTCTTGCCTCTTTCTGCATTTCTCTTGCTTCTTTCTGCACCTGTATTCCTCTTTCTGCACCTCTCTTGCCTCTTTCTGCACTTCACTTGCTTCTTTTTGTGTCTTTCTTCCTCTTTCTGCACTTGTCCTACCTATGTAGGCATAGTTAGAAATTAGCATTTAAAAAACCATAGAATTTCACTGAATAATACAGAGGTTTCAGGGACGTTATAGTTAGTGATTAGCATTTACAAAACCTTAGAAATTCACTGAAAAAAACCACAGGTTTCAGGGACGTTATAGTTAGGGATTAGCATTTAAAAAACCTTAGAAATTCATTGAAAAAACCATAGGTTTCAGGGACGTTATAGTTAGTCAGACATTTCACTCGTACAAAACCAGAGAAATTTGGCCGTTATAGTTAGCTGAGCTAACTGTAACTTGCGCCCCCGCAATGCACTGCTGATGATGTCACATATTACATCACTCATGACATGGTCAGTGACATCACTGATGACATCACTGATGACATCTCAAATGACATCACTGATGACATCACTGATGACATCATCCACGTGATCATCTGATGAACCTCCTCACACCCTAATAACCTTTGATACACCCACTCTAAAATACAGACTACCAATCTCGAAAACATCCACAGACCAATACCAGTTAGTACATACCCGCTTACTGATTCATACATCTACACACACATGCACTCACTAACCCATACAGTCACTCATACAGCAGTAATTCATCAATACAGCCACTGATATATCCACTCATACACCCATACAGACACTCACACACTGCCACTCACCCAAAGATTTACTCAAACAACTAGCCAGTCACCCAAAGAATCAATCACACTGCCATTTACACACCTATACAGTTATACACACACACCACCTCACTTATTCATACAGATAGTACCATATACTTTCTCTCTTCTACAATCACTGACATGAGCACACACTTATCCATGAAGCCACTGTCACAATCACTCACTATCACATTTAGTCACTTATATACTCCAACACTCATATATACTGCCTTTCACATATGTAGTTATTTACACATATACCACTGAGACATCCATTCACTCCCCAACACAGCTATATGCACACTCACTTACCCATAGAGCCCTAGCACACGTACCCATGAACCCATACACCCAGTAAATCACCCACTCACACATCCAAGCAGGGAGTCACACACACTCTCCACACACCCACACAGTCACTCAGGCACCCATACAGGTAATCAGACAACCAATCATTAACCTATATAGGCACTCATGTAGCTACTCACCGACCCATGCAGCCACCTACACATCAACTGACAGACTGATACACACATTCACACAGATTAGTCATTCACCCATGCATTCACTAAGATACGTTTAATCACTCACTTATACAGTCAGTCACACACCCACTAAATCATCCATTCAGATACTCATACACCCACTCATTCTTCAATACACCATGGCATATATTTATTTTATTTTATTTATTTATAAAGCGCCCGAATCACCCCATCAGGGTATCTCCGCGCTCGAACTGCTATAGGACTCCAAGGGGGAGCTAGATTAGAACAAAGCCGACTTTAACATCTTTCTGAACTTTAGATAGTCCGTACATAGTCGTAAGTGGATTGGGAGTTGGTTCCAGTAACGTGGGCCTTAGTCATAAAAAAACCCCTTTGGGTCAATACTTAAAACACAATACACACAGTCACATGAAACCTCAAACACACAAATATATGGTGACAGTGGACAAAAAGACAATATAATCAAAAAGGTAAACAAACCCTATTGTCAAAAGTACACATTTATTGCAATCACATTTAAAATTCACAGATAGTAAAAATCAGCTAATCTCTATCTAAACTATAGCATAAATTTTTTTAAATTTAAAAGTAGAAACATAAATTTCATACAGGCTAAATGCTTATTAATATAAAAATACTCAATCAAAATTGGGAAAATAGGTAGGAAAAATAATTCCAAATCACAGAAAAGTACCACTAGATCCACAACAAATCAATTGTAAATATAAAAAATCAATTCATATATTATATCCAATACAATTGTCCGCATAGATTTAGGTAGACTTTTCTTTTCAAAGCATCGACGCGTTTCGGTGGGCACTATTTTATGGCCATCACCTTCTTCAGGAGAAACATATAATTCCCAATCAAAATTTTTTTTGTACAAAACCTGTAAAAAATAAATAAACAGGACAACAATCAATTAATCACGATAAAATTTGATACATCGTCTCATTGTCCAACAGCCAACACAACAGTGACATTATATAGGTTTCCACATCCATACTCACACAACATTCATCTCTCATTACAAACACAATATTACCAAAATGGATACTAAAAAGTCACCATAAACAGCTAACTTTAGCTGATATATACAAAAATTGATAAGCAACCACAGTTCCTGTGTAAGAGGGACCAATGTCCTTCTCTTCTTGCCAATTCATATAGCAGTCCTATATTAGGGGTCTATACAGTGATTACCTCAATTCATAATAATAAGATGCAGGTTATTACCTTTGCTAAATTCCAAATGGGCATACCACGCCTCAAAATACACGCAGCCAACTTGTAGTTCCAATACCTATGTACATAGGAAGGTGATAACCCTAAATGTGATTTTAGGTGGCATGCTACTCATATTCCCCATCCCCTAAAATAGTAATCCTTGTGAGTATGGATGTGGAAACCTATATAATGTCACTGTTGTGTTGGCTGTTGGACAATGAGACGATGTATCAAATTTTATCGTGATTAATTGATTGTTGTCCTGTTTATTTATTTTTTACAGGTTTTGTACAAAAAAATTTTGATTGGGAATTATATGTTTCTCCTGAAGAAGGTGATGGCCATAAAATAGTGCCCACCGAAACGCGTCGATGCTTTGAAAAGAAAAGTCTACCTAAATCTATGCGGACAATTGTATTGGATATAATATATGAATTGATTTTTTATATTTACAATTGATTTGTTGTGGATCTAGTGGTACTTTTCTGTGATTTGGAATTATTTTTCCTACCTATTTTCCCAATTTTGATTGAGTATTTTTATATTAATAAGCATTTAGCCTGTATGAAATTTATGTTTCTACTTTTAAATTTAAAAACAATTTATGCTATAGTTTAGATAGAGATTAGCTGATTTTTACTATCTGTGAATTTTAAATGTGATTGCAATAAATTTGTACTTTTGACAATAGGGTTTGTTTACCTTTTTGATTATATTGTCTTTTTGTCCACTGTCACCATATATTTGTGTGTTTGAGGTTTCATGTGACTGTGTGTATTGTGTTTTAAGTATTGACCCAAAGGGTTTTTTTTATGACTAAGGTCTTCTCTGGTACCCTTCTCCTTTGGTTTTTGGGTCCCTCTCTCTTCTTTTGACATATTGGTCCAGTAACGTGGGGCCAGGTGGTAAAAGGCTTTACCGCCCAATCGCGCTCTATGGAAACGGGGGACTTGGAGCAGAGCTTTAGATTCGGAGCGGAGGGATCTGGAGGGCAGGTACCTGACAAATTTATCCTTTAGATAACTGGGGCCTAAGTTGTTTAAAGATTTATAGGCCATGCAACAGATCTTAAATGTAATCCTCTTTCGCACTGGAAGCCAGTGCAATTTTTTGAGGAGGGGGAGAGACTCAGTTCTGAGGGGGGCATTAGCTACCAAATGGGCCGCCGTGTTCTGGACTACCTGCAATCTGTTCAGAGAGTTTTCATTGGCTGCAATCAGCAGAGCATTGCAGTAATCCAGACGGCTCAACACCAGTGCCTGTACCAAGGTCTTCCGGGTTGACAGTGGTAGAAAAGGGAAAACTCTCCTAAGAAGACTTAGATTATGAAAGCAGACTCCCACTGTTGTGGAAATATGTTCCCCCAATGTCAGTTTCTGGTCAATTTTAACCCCCAGATTTTTTACTACCAGTTTTGGATTGGGGGCAGAACCCAGAGCCTCCGGCCACCAACTTGGGGACCATCTGACTGTTGCTTCTCCGAACAACATTATCTCTGACTTTCCTGTATTTAACTGGAGGAAGTTATCCTTCATCCAGTCCGCGATAGATTTCATGCCCTCCGCAAAGGTAGCCTGGATATCTGAGCTTTTTCTGTCGAAGGAGAGGAGAAGTTGGGTATCGTCAGCGTAGGATATGCGACAGAATCCCACCTTTCTCAATAGTCTAGCCAAAGGGGAGACGTAAATATTAAAGAGAGTGGGACTCAGACAAGAGCCCTGCGGTACTCCCTTAGTCACCTTAGTGGTCTGTGAACGGAAAGATCCAAGATGAACGGTCTGGGTTCTTTCGGACAGGAAGTTCCCAATCCATTTCAGGGCGTTCCCTTTAAGGCCTGTGCCCTCTAATCTCCCCATTAGGATCTGGTGGGAGATGGTATTGAACGCTGCAGACAGGTCAAGCAGCACCAAAAGTACTGCCTGACCACTATCAAGCAGCGCTCTGATGTTATCTGTGACTTCCACCAACGCAGTCTCCGTACTGTGCCTGGGTCGGAATCCAGACTGAGAGGCATCCAGACAGTTTGAAGATTCTATGAAATTAGACAGATGCTTATTAATGTATTTTTCCAGGAGCTTACTCTGTAAAGGGAGCAGAGAGATGGGACGATAGTTAGAAACAACCTCCGTGGAGATATTGGAATTTTTCCTAATAGGAAGAATTTGTGCAGCTTTCCATTCTGGTGGGAGAATGCCTTCTTTCATGGAGCTATTTAAGATTGAGCAGATGGGCTCGGCTAATTCCTTAAATAGAGTCGTGGCAACTCTGGCCGGGATAAGGTCTAGTGGGGACCCTGATTTTACAGATTTAAGGAGGGCCTCTGTCTCCTCCGGAGTCAGTATCGGGTAATTCTCCAGAGTAGCATCATTTGGGATAATTGGAAGAGGGTCAATCCTAGGGCCTATTTGTATGCCCTTAGCTACCATGATTTTGTCATAAATTATATCAATTTTCTGAGTGAGGTGATAGCTATGTTATCACACAAAACTTGGGAAGGGCAGCCTCAACGTCACAGGCCCTTGGGTTAGTGAAAGTTTTTAAGATCTGATAGAGCTTTCTCGGAGCGTTACCTTCTAGTTCAAGTTGAGATGCAATATGAGTTTTGCGGGCATTTTTTAAGTTTTTGTGATACAGGGTCTGAGCTTGTTTGAATCGGTCTTTATCTAGTGGGTCGTGTGAATGGCGCTATCTGCGTTCGAGTTTTTTACATTCACTTTTTTCCGTCCGTAGAGAGACCGAATACCATGCTGCCTGCTGGCGCTTATTAATGGTAGGGCATAGTTTCAAAGGGGCTAGGTGGTCTATGGTGAACATCAAGCTAGTATTGAAGGAGGCTAATCGCTGCACTACACTGTCAGATTCCAAATTCCGTGGAGGTATAAAAGTATCTTTAATATATATATATAACATTCGTCAACTTTTTAGAAACACTCATTGTCACTGGATGATGTCATCAGTGATGTCACTGACCATGTCATGAGTGATGTAATATGTGACGTCATCAGCAGTGCATTGCGGGGCGCGAGTTATAGCTAGCTCAGCTTACTCTAACGGCCGAATTTCTCTGGTTTTGTATGAGTGCAATGTCTGACTAACTATAACGTCCCTGAAACCTATGTTTTTTTCAATGAATTTCTATATGTATATGTGTATGTGTATATACAACCCAGATGGTATCTGAAGAATCTCGGTAGGGCAGAATATATCGAAAAACATTCCCATCAGTTACTGGGACAGCACAAATGTTCACAAAGGACAAGTCTCTTTTCAACTTATGGGAAGAAGAGTGGGGGGCCAATAACCTGTGGACCAGTTCTGTAGCAGCGCGTTCTGGAAGATAGTGGCCATTAATCAGCAAGAAGAAAACAGTCACAAATCCAATCCGCAGGAATAAAAAAAGACAAGGAAAGTTTAATCCAAACATACATCCAAGGTAGGACTAGAGAAGTGCGATTCAGCCATGAAACGAAAACACAGATCCTTAATGGAGGAGTGTCAAAAGCAGAATACTGTCAGAGGAAAAATCATCTTGATCCATATAATAACCAGCAGCAGTTAGTTGAAAAACTGGGGGCTCTGGTTCTGCAATAGGACTCAAAAAATCCAAAAGAGGTGGATCCACTCATGGTGGATCTGCATAAACAACATCGGTTGTGGAAGACACAGTAATAAAAGCAGCACTCACTCCAGCCATGTTGCTGGTTACGGGTGCGGTAATTAGTTGCAGTGCATTCTACACCCCTCCCCCCAGCTGGGACAAAACAGCTTCGGTGGTGCTCACCAGCTGCACGGGATTTCCTGTAATGGTACCGAGAGGACTTAGGAACTATCAAGGCCTACTTGTGGCCTACTGTTTAGGAGCGGCCACATGGTGTAATTTGACATGATCAATAGAGACAAAACGATTGTCTCTAGAACCAGTCAGTCGTGGCAAGATAACTGTGCTTATGCCTTGAATGCCAAGAACAGGCACTGTTGCTCGGTCTGATGGGCCTCACTCCTTTTTCACTGTTACTTTCTCATGAACAAGATCACCAATCTTTGGGATCCAGCTACAAGGTTTTGTTTTCTCCTCAATTCTCACAGAGGGAGATGTCTTTAAATGCTTGTTGGGTCGGGTGTCACAAAACTTTAGGGAGGTAATAAAAGCCCTCTGAGCCCCATAGACGTATTAGATCCAACTACGCCCAGTGCCAAATAATTTAGCTGTTAAGGAATGCTTTAAGTCACGGTTCAGTCTTTTCACAACAGAATTACCCTCAGGCTGGCATGGAGAAGAATAATTCACCTATACACCCAGGGATGCATTAGTATCCCAGTACGCTTTTGAAGCGAAAGCCGGGCCTTGTCCCGAGTGGATTGTATTGCATGCGTCCAGATAAAGGCTCTCAGGTCTTTAATAACAGTTCGTGTGTCAGCCGAGCATTGTGGCCAAACCCAGAGGAACCTGGAGCAAGAATCAACTGCAACTAGGATAAATTAAAATGCAGTATCTGAAATAAGAGGACCACAATGGTCCAAATAAATGCAGCCGAAACTTTTGTTAGAAATTAACAGATGTGTCAACTTTAATTTGTTGAGAAATGTCTCAACAAAGGACATATTTCTTGGCCTGTTGATATAAGCCTTGTCACCAATAACGTTGCTGTAGCAACGAAATTGTGGCTGCCACACCTACATGTGCAGAAGCAACACCTTTGAGCGCAACTATCACTATGGCTAGTCTGCGGTCTCAGTTGGGAATCAATCGTTCACCAACTCCTGGAAGAGTTACTAAAGGAATGTTTTGTTCACTCAAGTGGTAGGCATATTTAGATGGAAATCTCTTAGGTAAGGGCGTACCATCTTACTTGGTTTAATGGCAGCCAAAATATCAGAGTCTATTCTCGTTTTAGAATGAGCAATTGCAGCCACAGTAGCAGTAATGAATGCAGATTTGGCTCCTTCATCAGCCAGAAAATTCACTACAATGTGTGTTCCTACATGCTGATGACTCAAAGTATGAGAAACAGGAGCCCGTGGCGACCTATCTTTGAGGTCTGTCCCCTTAACCCAAAGCGTTTTATGTTTGATTGTAGTGCATTTAGAATCTTTGAATCCATTGTCTCCACTAATGTAATGTATCCTTAATTTGTACACAGCAATATGAATCACACACTATAAATGTGGAGAATTCGGTATCTGTATGTTCAAATGCAAGAAGTAAAACCTTCAGTTCAGCCAATTGCGGAGTACGGTCCCCAGGGACTGTGCATGAATCTTTTGTGGTTGGAATTATCCATTTAACATCACACTAATAACAGTGGCACATGGTGCTGAATAATGTTGTTTAGAACCTATAGCAGGTTGGGCTGAACCAGCAGTGTAAACAATATATTTATACTGATCAAGAGGTAAGATAGAAGTCGGCATGGGATAAACATGCTCATACTGCAAGAACTCTTGTGTATGTAAAGATGGGCCAAAGACGAAATCTACATCAACAGATGATAAGGATGTTGCCCATTGTATCCATCTAGGATGGAGGGCTTTAGCCTTAGGAATGCTAGCCTTTGTGACAGCCTCTAAGGCCGGAACAGGAGTGACAACAATGATGCGTTTACCTTGTGCAAGCATCTTTTTTTTAAGGATAGCCATCTGCACTGCAGTTAGTATTTTTTTGGTGGAAGCAAAACGCATTTCCGCATAGGAATATAAATGTGATTTATATGTAATCAGCACTGTTTCATCCTCATTAAAAGTGACATAAGTAAATACAATTGCACACGCTAGAATCCGGATGACCAGGTATGGGGTATTCCCACATGTATGTAAGTGTTGTGTAGCAAGTAAATCAGATTGTAGTGATCTGAGTGTATTTGTGTATTCTGATGTCCAGCGTGTAGCGGAAAAATCAGGATGAATTAATTCATAAAGCGGCTTAATGCATTGTGCATAATCTGGTATGTATGTTCTGCCAAAATTAAGAAATCCTAGCAGGGATTTTAATTTCTTCAATGTGTTTGAAGGTTGCAATTGCGCACACTTCTCCAAAAAATGATGTGCAAGACTCTTTCCCTCATGTGTTCATATACTAAAAATAGGATGCTTAGAAAAGCTACATTAGATTTCTTAAAGTTGAACTGATAGCCAAGTTCAGCAAATACCAATATATTGTGATCTTTTCTTCCTAAGTGTGGACTTAGTTCATCATTAGTAAGGTAGATATCATCTACAAAGGACAACGCGTCTGGGTCAATATCGTGAAGAATTGACGTAATGCGCGCTGCTAATAGTCCTAGGCTATTCTTATAGCCCAATGGGAGCCTTGTGTTTTTCATTTGAAAACCAAGAACGGAAAACTCTATTCAATTTCTGCTTTCAAGAGCTAAATTGTGGCTAAAAAAATCATTGGAGATATACAAGGTTGTTTTGAATTTTTTATGGATTATATTCTTTACAAGTGCCATACTGTGTGTATCTTGCATCGCAAAAGTGCGTGTATGACTATTTAAATGTCTGTAGTCTAAGACTATTCGGTAGGAATGATCCTGTTTCAAAACAGGAAAAAGTGAATTATTCATTTGAGATACACAAGGGTCAATTACTCCCATGGTACTCCAATTGGGAGAGTATTTTTTTAACAGGTTATTCTTCATCCTATTTAATAGGATATTGGGGTTGCACTTGCGGGCTGGACCTTAAAGGTTTTACATGATAAGGAGAGTCCTTATCCCAACCAACATGATTGCGTTATTGTGCAGGGGCTAGTGCAAGTGCCCCTTATGCTGCGCAAGCTTGTTTAACTTGGTCAGGGACAAGAGCAGAAAAAGAAGGAAGTATTACATCCTCACTATGTGGGGATGTTTGTACAAACTGTGGGGGCCAATCGACCTCTGCAACTAGAATGTGATAAGACAAAGTTACATTTTCCCAGAATATTGCTTTAATGGTGCTCTGTATGTCACCCTATATTTGAATGTTTAGATTGTATAATCTGTCCGGAGGGGCTACACTCCTGTCTGGGGTTTCAACTGTAATAAAATTATCTGTTACTTTCGCTACCAGAAACTCCTGGAGATTCCTGCGCAATATGGTGGCTTCTGCTACTCTGCAGAGTAGAGTCACCGCCCAACTCCTGATCAGGAGGAGTGTTCTCAATGTCAGTGGCATATTTAGCAGTTATAACCGCTACTTTCTTTTTCTGAAAAGGGGCTTCTTTATATTGGGGAAGTTTTTCCTCCTTTTTTAATCCTTTTGTCAGAAGAGCGCTATGTCTCCCTTTTTGGTTTCACGTGCTCCTCTTATCTGCGTTCAGACTGCCCTCCTCTGTGGTACTGCTTGTCAGACGATTCCTGAATGGAACGAGGAGACCATGTATCAGGAACATGATACCTGTCTGGAGTCTTGATTTTTGTGCGATTGCGAAAATTGTACTGCCTCTCAGAGGACTCTGGGGATGGAGAACCTTCGGGAGATTTACCTTTCTGTGGTGGTTTAAATTTATCCCATGGTTTTTTAACAGAGTCATGGTGGAGCTTGGCCTGCTTGTCAGTGCTAGGCTTGCCAAGAGGTGCTTTAGTAGGTCTGGTTCCCAAATGATTGTGTCCTAAGGATATATACACATCAGCAATAATTATATGCAACTCGCGTTCATGGTCGGCTAATGCAACCACTTTGAGCCACTGGTGTATAGCCAGAGATGCTGCTTCACCTTTAATGTTTGACAGAATCATTGTGGACACTACGGGAAAACTTCCCATTACTTTCATCCACAAATTCAGGCAATAGCTGCCCCATGTTTATTTTGTATTTGTTTTAAAACCTCTGGTAAGTTGGGCATTGACGGAGTGCCATGACTAATCATACAGACAGCTGCGTACACTGTCCCCCAGGTGTTACAGTCTCCAATAGCTGGAACCATTCCGTGCAGTAAGCATATAGCTAAAATTCTGTGCTTGTCTTGTGGTCCCGTAAGGGGAAACACAGCTTCAAGTTGGTCTACTTTTTGAACGATCCAAAATGAAAATTCTTCACGGTTAATGGGTATTTTGCTCATAACTGAATTAACAATTACAAGACTTAGCTAGAGCTTCGTAAAAAGCCCATGTTTGTAAAAGGTTAAGAGCCGCCATATTAGGATAAGGCGTATATCCAGCTAGAGCCGGCCAGGTCACCCCATCATTACTGAGGGGACCCATGCGTACAGGTATAGGTATGTGTGGGAGTGCGCTAAGGAACCAAGTATGATGTTCCCAGTAAGACAGTGCTATTTCCATGAGTGCATAAGGTCTATATAGATTTGGTGCTGCAGGTGTGGTGTATGTATGGAATCTGTTAGTATTAGCATCCACAGCCGGAATATCAACCTAAGAATAAAAGACTTCAAAGTGGTAAGCCAGATAAGCTTCTACTACAAAGATAAAAGCACCATCCTGATTAGTAAGTCTGTGTTGTGATACATGTGCATGCACAGCAAGTCTGCAATTTATAGGGATAACAATAGGCTGTGGTACAGCCATCTGTAAAACAGTGATGAAAACAAAGTGCAATACAAAAAATGGGTATGATCCTTTGAAACATTCACACTTGAAAAGCCAACAGTCAAAGGAACTTCGTAAAAACTGTGGAGTATTAACTTTAAACACCATGGACATCTCCGGTGGTATGTGTAAGAGTATTGTGAAAACACAACAGCACTACTCAGGAGACCCGTGAATAAGTACCAGACCAAACGTTGGTCATGCCATGTTGTAGGGATTCTTCTGAGAAACAGAGCTATGGCTAGGACCACAGAACAGAAAATCAGTATGTAGGAAATGAGCTCATAGTGCCTTACTTGCTCTCTTAACCTTTCCAGAGAAACAAGTAAATTGGCACCCCAGAACACAACACTCTAGACCCTCTCAGGGATTGTGGTAGAAGGCCATCACCTTTCATTCTCTCACTCATACGTATCCACAATAAACTGAAAAGAGATATGAAGAACGATTACAATATTTATTGAAACTAGCATCCTCTATTTTGTAATTACTGCCCTGCAATTAAAAGACATATACAGGCCAAAAATTTGATTATCATAATCAACAGACTGTACACCATAAAAAGCCCTGTCATATCAAAAGATCGATCTGCCTAAGCCCACTCTCACTATAGAAACACAGTGTTATATTATAGATCTCTGGGATTATTGGGGGAC
Source organism: Calotriton arnoldi (assembly GCA_963921515.1). Taxonomy (NCBI): domain Eukaryota; kingdom Metazoa; phylum Chordata; class Amphibia; order Caudata; family Salamandridae; genus Calotriton; species Calotriton arnoldi. Next base: position 30,934 of record CAWUFW010007939.1, read on the forward strand.
CCCATAACTTGCATACATAAGTAGTTGTTCTACAGATCAGTCAGAGGATCTCTCTCTCTCGTCGGGACCTTTGCTCTGTGAGAATGTATCCTTTCTGTTTTTAAAACAACAAATCACAGCTTATATGATACGAATTGCATGTTCAAAACAGCAGCTGGCTTTTGCTAATATGTCTATGTGTTAGAGTCCGACCACAGAGAAAACAGAGCACAGTGTTTTTCAACCTTGTATGAAATGTTCCATCTGAATCCCAGCAGAAGAACTAAATAACAAAACATGTTCAGCCTATTTGAAAAATAAATGTGTATCACAAAACAATGATGTTCTTTTGTAACATGTGCAAAGCAAATGCTGGCTATTACTTGCAGTTAGACTAACATTAGGGAAAAACACAGTAGGCCTCTAGGAAATACGCAGCACTTTCATTTTGTACTATTTATCAGTCCTTGATTCCTTGTACCATTTGGCCTCCCTTGTTGATTTATTTTCCAACCTTCTCATGCTCACAGCTTTCATTTTTTGCAGCCTAGGTTATTCTCCTGCTTCCTTATTGCCAAATGGATGCCAAAATTCAGCTACAGGCTACTGCCCCCTTTTGCAACCACCATCATGCTGATATTCCTCTTCCCCAAGACAACCCTGAAGGGGCACCTTGATGCAATAGTGGCTCACGTAGGAAATCGGTCATTAAAAAATCCCTGCAAATTCTTTTGCCAGAACCACACTTCCACACAGTACTGAAAAGGGGAATTTCTGGGGATTTCGCAGGATCCAGGGATCCCAAGGCAAAATGGTAAGCCTAAGCATGACATATACTGGGTTGATGAACACCATTACAAAAGTGAAACAATCTTGACAATTTGGATATCTGCTTTTTTTCATGCATGCATGCGGTATCAGCATGGGATTTTCTGCTTTCCCCTTTGATGAGGAGGTGCAGGTGCTATACTGAAGATAAAGCATCAGATTTCCAGTGTTCCTTGATGGACAAGCAAGGGTGATGCAAGCAATCATCCACTGCCTGAGGCTAGGGAAATCCTTGGCTTTCCCCCAGTATACTTTGCATGTACAATAGACCAGAGGGGAATCTCCGGGGAATTCCTGAGACCCACTGAGAGGAGGCTAGGGGGCTACAACCAAGTATTTGAGCTTCCGGTCAAAGCAATATTAAACTAGAATCTTTCTGCTCCACCTGTCTTTACTAATATCTCTTGCTGCTGTTGTGAGCAGATATTACACTTAGAAAACATTATGGTGGCAACATCTGACTGTGGCTGCAGCATTTACGCCAACCACCTTAATCAGAAAACATCTGCTCATGACAGAACCCCCAACTCTTTTCTCTGAATTCCATTGACACTCTTACATATGTCTTGGTTATCATGGAACTAGAAAAATAGCATAGCAGTAAGGTAGCTTCAAGCTGCAGTGGTACAATGAGGTGTGTGCAGTGATGTCATTATGTAGACATACCAGAGTATGGGCTGAGTCTTTCCTTTAGTACCATGAATGTCTACATTCTCTAAGACATACACTAAGCAACTTTCTATTTATGTTGCTCAGCTGAACAATGCTAGGACATGTTCATTGATCAATTGAATAATGCAGGGGCCTGTTTTTGCTCATCTGAACAAAGCAGGGACCTGGTTCGACTCGAAAGATAAAAGTGGCTTAGTGAATGTCTCATTGAATGCAGTTCCATATCCCTTGGGGCCACGGGTGATCAAAAAAACATCTATCACTTCAAGCTGTCCATCTGCCTCTGTTCCTTTCAGCCGGTTTTCAGAACAGCTCAACCCTGAAACTTGCATTGAAACTGGCAGGAATCTTTCCCTGCCCAAGGCAGGATATGTTTTAAAGTCCTGTCAGATGAGAGGTCTACTAGCACTTTACTTGCTTTGACTTCTAGATTGACTCAATGTGGTAAATTGATTAATCATATGGAAGTTCCTATAAGTACTGACATAAGATTGTGTTGCAGTTAGCTTGGGAGGACTTAACAGTGAATCAGTGGTGGCTGGTAATTTGAGCAGGTGGGGTGGCAGGCGGACCACACAGGCAAACACATTCGTACATGTGATCCAGCGGTATACTAACAACAGATACTCCGCTACCATATACTCACCTGGGCCCATAAATCACAACCCACTCCATATCGAGTAGACCGCTGGAGTCTTATTTGTTTATAATTTCATTTTTCTCAAGATTAGTTATTTAACATTCCTAACTAACCTTTCACTGATCAAAAAGTTCTTTCCTCTGGTCAATGGACCATTAGTTGAACTAATTGATGGTGATAATGAACATAACTCTTAACTGTTCTTTAATTAAAGAAAAATAACCACAGACTCGGGAAGTTTTAAAATCTTTATCTAAATTAAATGAATGTGAACCATCTCAAAATTTCAGCACAAACACCCTCATTCATAAGAGTGTATATTCAATCGAAATACTTGAGACTTATGCAATAACTATGCTCAGAAAAGAGAGGATAGAGAGAAAAGAACATCTACAAATGAACAAACAAAAAGAATAATTACCAAGGATGGTGTGAAGACCAAACCCCCTGGCCAAAGGGCTGATGAGGGTCCCCCAAGATAGATCAGGAGACAAAGACTTCAGGACAGGATTCAGGACAGGATATTTGACCTCTCTAAATACCGACGGCTGCGTCGCACCCCTCTCTGACACTCTCTTCCTCCTCGAGTTTCTTCCGCGATCTTCTTGTCTAACCCAATTAAATTAGGGTAGAAGGTTCTGCATTCGGTTTCTTCATCATCATCTCACAGCATCTCTCCCTGCATCAGCATCTCAGCAACACGAACTCCCAGACAGCATCCCGAGCTCTGCTACCTAACTAACTAAAACTACCTCAATTATATCCTTCGTTCCTCATGTACCACCCACTAAAGTTTCAATATCGTAAAAATACTAAATCTAATTGGTCAGGAAAGGGGGATGATCATCACACCATACTGACATATTACTTTTATTCTATTATTCTATTGTTTGCAAAACCCATCCCCTTAAACTTTATTCATTTCTTCCGTTCCCATACATATCCAAACTTTATTAGCAACAATTATTTCAAAATCATGAATATGAGTCTTCTTGGCTGAAGTCTTCACCCTCTGTTCTCAGGGCACATCATTCTCGTCCTTAGATGGCTGACAAAACCTTGGTCATCCTTCCGGGTTAACTTTCTTGTGGGCCTGCGCATAAATCACGTGACTCAGCTTACTTTGGTCATTCGCGAAAGGCCCAAATACGCACTAATAATAAAGTCAAAAAGACAAAAGTTACTTTCACAAGTAAATGGTTTCACTGCATACCACCCATCTTTACTGTAACCCCTTTACTTATTAATACTTTCCCCGCATTAGCATTAGTAAAATAGCTAGTTTTCATTTCGGCTAAGCAGATGCCATGCACGTGAGTCTTCAAGACTCCCTTTTAATGCCTGCTGCACATGCGCTAGATTTCCCCCCAAGCTTTATCTCGTCATACTGCATAGATGCAGTTGACGCATGTGAGGTAAAGATTTCCCGTTTAAAGCTGTATTAGTCCGTTTTCATTGTTATTTTCATTAGAACACACATAAGCAAGCTTTGCTAACCCGTGTGTTTCTGTGGTGCGTGTTATTATTTACAGGACACAGTTAGTAATTCGTTAATAAGCTAAACGAGAGGATTACTTTCGAGCAAGTCTCTTTCTTTATGAGTCCTTGCTCCATCAATCCCCTCTCTGATGGCATTTTAAGCCATCACAAAATTACCCATCCCATCCCAGATGCCAACTTTAGCACATCTCAATTTTCTATTTCTTTTCTCATTTTTCCATTTGTTACTTCTTTTCCTTCTAAATCTTTCATCTTCTTATATATCTTTCCTTTCATTTCTTCTAGTTGTATCTCCTCATATTCTCTTTTTTATTTCTTCCCTTTTCCCTCTTTTTCTAAATGTATTCTTCCTTTCCCTCTGGTTTTACAACATTTATATGTAATCATTAATATCATTACTATTGTCATTATCACAACTAATAGTAATATTATATGACCTAGAAAACTTTTCCCAAAATCAGTAAACCTTTTCCCTATTGATGTTATACTCTTTGTTAGTTTTCCCCATACACTGTCAACCTCCAGTTGGGTCAAGTCATTATGCATTCTTGTAATATTTCCAATATACCCTTTAATTTCTTTACTCTTGTCCGGAATATAAGCGCAACAATGTTGAATTTTCAACATACCACAGACTCCACCATCTTTTGCTAATAAAATATCAAGAGCAAGACGGTTTTGTAAAACCATAGACCTAATTGCAACCATTTCTGTGTTAATCATTAAGAATCCTCCTGCAGTGTCTGTAGAAAGACGATCAACTATGGTTGATAATTTACAAATTTTCTGTGCATTTAGAATGACTCCAACTGAGGGTTTCAATGCACTAAATATATCTCCTACTATTTCAGAAAAACTAGCTCTTCTTCTACATGTTAGTTCATTAGATTTTCCATTGATTCCATTGATTCTGTCCACATGGTATATTTTCGGGAACACTATTCCAAAATAACAGCTCCCGTACCATCTTGCAGGTAACCTAAAATAGGCATTGTTCCCGCAGACATAATAAACTCCTGGAAATACAGGATCAGTTCCCCCTTTTAGTCCCCACCCTCCTAAAATTAGGAAGTTGTGTTCACACTCACTGGAATCAATGTAATTATTATTCTAGTCTGTCTTTAATCTATGGAGGCAGAATTTTCCCCTTTTCACAAAATCCAGGGACATCGCAGCATGAGCTTTGCCTTTTGCATAGATTCCCTCTTTCTCAGCCCATGGAGGTACATAGGACTTCTGCTCAGCAGCTTTCTTTGTTAAATCCTGTCTCCTTTCTTCTACTAATTTCAAAAACTCTTTTTCTTCCTCTCGTAACATACATGTTAAGTTATCCTTATGTGCTTGAACTAGATCTATTGAACTCATAGTTAAGATAAATTCACCCATAAACTGTGCATTACTACTACTAACTACTGGATTCATATTCTTTCTAATAGGCAATTCTGAAAATACTACATCTAGATTTGAAAAAAAATACTGAAGTCTCCCTGTTGCATAAAATAAACTTGATAAAATACTACATGATATTCCATATGTTAAAGGTATATGGTGGTACGTCACCCCCTCTGACACTGATGAAGGTAACTTCATACAAACATAACAATTACTAATTTCCATTGTATTAACGTACTGAAATAACAATTTAGTAAACACATTTGAAGACGTATTATAGTCTGATTCGTTATGATAATTTGCCTCATCTTCTACCCCTATTTCTATTTTAATTCCCTTTATTCTATCTACCTTTTCATTAGTAATCGTATTATTTTTGTTACTTGTTTCCATTAACAAAGGTACTCCTACTGTTAGGAATAACCATACTAATACTACCAATAAAATACTACAAAAACAAAATCTAAAACATTTTCTTTTTAAATCTCGTTTTGGTATTTGTGACTTCAACTTCTGCCATTTCAATTTGAGAAACTTTCTTCTCTCTTTTCTTTTTTTGTCTGTTTAATTTTTATTTTTATTTTAAGGAGGTCTCAATTTGCTTTTATCAATCTGTGCAACATGAACCCTTTCTGTTTCTTCACTTAAATCTAAGTTTTCAAATTCTTCGAGTATAACGTAGGTCCACTCAGGGGCCTTGTATTTTCTATTTAAATTTCTCAATCTTGGGTTTCTTCGTGTAAGTTTTACTAAGGTTTGTTTAGGTTGCGTTTGACTCGTAACTTTGTTTACTTGTTCTGGTTTCTTTTCTGATTTTCTCAAATAATACCTTAATTTCTTCACTCCTTCTGGCCAATTGTCTCCATTTCTAACTCTTTTGACCTGAACTGCACTTTCACCTTCTTTATCTCCTTCTAGAGTCCTTTTATTTTCACTTAATCTAGGCACAATCTGTCCTTGTTCTTTATTTTCGTGTTTGGACCTTCCTCTACTTGCACCTGTTCAGGTCTTAATATAATTTGTTCTTCTTCTTCTGCCTGAACTTGTTCTTCTAGATCTACCTGATGCTGTTCAGGTCTTATTTCAGATTGTTCTTCTTCTTCTGCCTGAACTTGTTCTTCTAATTCTGCCTCTCCCTCCTCAGGTTCCTGAATGTCTTTATTTATTTTGACCTGAGTGTGTTCTTCTTCCCCTGTCCTTCCCTGTCTACCTTCCTGCCTTTTCAGTTTTGTTATTCTTCTTGTTTCGACAGCATCATCAGGTATTTCAATTATTGGTATCCAATCTTCCTGACTTGTACTTGGCTGTTCGTCATATAGTTGTCTTTCAGAATCTATCACTCTAGACTCTTCAATTTCACAGCTTTCAACTTCTGACGTTTCAGCCTGTTCAGTCAGTGGTTGCTCTTGTTGTTATGATGGGCTCGGAACTCTTCTGGTATGACTATCATAAATCCAGTTGGGCAAACCTGCACACTTCACTGCTGTAGTAGTGACTAGTATGACTTGATGCGGTTTATCCCACCTTGGTGCTAGACACAACTTCCTTGTGTGTTTCTTCACTAGCACCCAATCTCCAGGATTCAAATCATGTGCTTGGTCTGGCTGTCTTTCAACTGCATCTTCTCCAACCTGGTGAGAGACAGAACGCACCATTTCAGCCAATCCTTTGCAATAGTCCAATACCAGATCATCAGTTATAGTCATTAATTTATTTCCAGGAATAAATGCTTGTCTCATTGCCCTTCCCATGAGAATCTCATGTGGACTCATTCCTGACTTTCTATCAGGAATACTTCTGAGACCGATCAGTACAAGAGGGAATGCATCTGGCCATTTCAGCACTGTGGATACACATACTTTCCCTAATCTTGACTTGATTGTGCCATTTAGCTGTTCAACTATTCCAGAAGCCTCTGGACGATAAGCACAGTGCAGTTTTTGTTCAATGTTAAATGCAGCACAGATTAATCGAATTATCTCATTATTAAAATGAGGTCCTCTATCTGATTCCAAAGTGACTGGAAAACCAAAACGAGGAATCAACTCCCTCAACAATAGTTTAGCAACTGTAAGACTGTCATTTCTTCTGGTGGGGTATGCCTCCACCCATCTTGAGAACAGGCACACTATGACAAGTACATACTTTAGTCCATTACAAGGAGGCAACTCAATGAAATCTAACTGCAACCTGGTGAAGGGTCCTTCTGCCTTTCCAATTTTTCCCCAACTAACCACTGTCTTCCTACCTGGATTTTGCTGCTGACAGGTTAAGCATCTTTGGCAAAGGCTCTCTGCGACTACCCTGAACTTCGGATTGTACCAACTCTGTCTGAATAATCTGATCATTGAATCTCTCCCTATGTGTGTTGCTCCATGATAAACTCTTGCATTTTTAGAGAGCAAACAATCTGGCATGACTGGTCTTCCATCTAAGTACACCCATACTTCGTCTTCCGACCTTTTTGTACAAGCTGATTTTATCCAAATTTCTTTTTCCTTTTCCTCAACTTCTTCCTGCAACTGTCTAATCTCATCCCATGTTTCTGGAATTGAGAAAAACATAAATTGGCAGCTGGTTTCACCCGTTTTAATTTTTCTATTTATGGCCATTGTATTTTTCGCACAGTATCGAGCAATTTGGTCAGCATATCTATTGCCAGCTGCCACATAGTCATTTCCTCACTGATGTGCAGCACATTTAACAACTGCTACTTCTTTTGGCAATTGTAATGCTTCCAGCAGATCTTTCACATTTTTACTGTTTCTAATAGAAGATCCTGAAGAAGTCAGAAATCCCCTCTGCATCCAGAGTTGGCCAAAATCATGCACAACCCCGAAACCATATTGACTGTCCGTAAATATGGTTATTCTCCAATTTTTCCCATTTTTGCATGCCTTTGTTAAGGCCACCAATTCGACTACTTGTGCAGATTTGACTCCCGGTAAACAGGATGCTTCAATTACCCCCGATATTTTACACACAGCATAAGCAGCACTTAATATTCCTTCTTCATTTCTCAGACAAGACCCATCCACAAATAACTCATGATCAGCTTCCTTTAATGGTGTTTCTTTTATGTCAGGACGGGGCTTGGTACACAATTCAGTCACATCCAAACAATCATGATCAATTTCACCTCTTACTTCCTCATTGCATGGATCTAGCAATAATGTGGCAGGGTTCATGACCGTACATCTTATCACTGTCACATTTTCTGCTCCCAAAATCACTCTTTCATACTAGGTGTGAGATGTTGTGTTCTTGTCAGAAGAATTTCAACTGAGTGTGGAACGTAGACCTTTACAGGATGTCCCATCACTATTCACTCACTTTGCTCCAGACTCATACAAGTAGCAGCTACTGCTTTTAAGCAGCCAGGTAAAGCTGAAGCCACTGGATCCAATGTGGCAGAAAAATACGCCACTGGACGTCGGCTCGGTCCATGTCTCTGTGTTAAGACTGAAAGTGCACAATTTTCTCTCTCACAGCAAAACAACGTAAATTCTTTTGAATAATCAGGCATGCCCAAAGCAGGAGCTTCACACAAACAATTCTGCAATTTCACAAAGGCCTCCAAACATTCATCATTCCAATCAATTGGATCTTTTGCTCTTTTTCGGGTCATTTGTATCAATGGTTTTGCTAGCATGGAAAAACTGTTAATCCACTGCCTACAGTACCCAACCACTCCCAGGAACATTCTCATCTCTCTTTGTGTCTGAAGTAGTTGCATCTCTTTGATTATTTTTATTCTTTCCGGTGTCACTTTTCTTACTCCTCTTTCTATTTTATGCCCTAAATATTTAACTTCTTGTTGACAGAACTGTAATTTTTCTGGAGACACCTTGTGTCCTCCTTCAGTCAAATGGTTCAGTAATGTAATTGTGTCAGTGACACAATCTTCTCGTGTTTTTGATGCCACCAGTAGGTCATCAATGTACTGAACCAGAACCGAATTTCCAGGCATAACCAATGACTCTAAACACTTTTTCAGGATTTGGTTAAAAATTGAGGGACTCTCTGTGTACCCTTGAGGAACTCGGCACCATGCGAAAATACGATCCTCAAACTTAAAGGTGAAAAGATACTGTCTGTCTGGGTGCAAAGGAATAGAAAAGAATGCTTGGCATAAATCAATTACTGTAAACCAGCCTGCATTCCAAGGTATCTGATAAAGGATCACTGCTGGAATTGGCACTATTGGGCAACATGGCACTACAATGTTGTTAATCTTTCTCAAATCCTGCACGATCCTATATTTTCCACTAGGCTTTTTCAGTCCTATTATTGTCGAATTACAAGGACTACCCATTATTTCCTTTAAAATGCCTTGTTTAACCATTCGATCGATTTCTGGAATAATTCCTGCTTTCACTTCTGGACTCATCTTGTACTGTCGTGTGTTTGGATAAACTGCATCTTCCTTCACTGTCACTTTCACTGGGTCTACATTTGACATCAGCCCAATATCTTTTCCTATAAAATCCCACACTTCTGGGTTGACTGTGGCTCTCAACTCTTCCGGCAATTCATTGTCAGTCATTAATGAAAACATCTCATCTACTTCTGTTCCTTGCTTCACTAGCATCATTTTGTATATATCATCCTCATCAGGGGTCTGGAAAGCGACACCATCTGGTGTACACTAGATCGTGCAATTCATCTTGCACAATAGATCTCTTCCCAACAGATTTACGGGACTGGAATCGCAAACTACAAATCGATGCATTTCTTTAAAGTTTCCGATATGCACCTCCATCGGTTTTGTGATTGGGGTTCTAACCTGTTAATTTGACACTCCTATAACTTGGATGGACTCTCCCAAGAGGGGTAGGTTTGGGATGTCTGCTGTACTCACAGTAGACCGGGTAGCACCAGTATCCAATAGAAAAGTCATGTCTTTACCTTCCACTTTCCCATCAATAAATGGACCTGACTGATCTACCGGCAAGGATGCGCCAAGCACGCACTCCTCTTCCTCCCCCCTCAGGCACCGACATTGCACAAAGTCCGAATTTTCCTCATCATTCTGCCAAAAATATTGTGTAACTGTTCTATTATTCTTACCACTTTCTTCTTGAAATCCGGTGTTCGTACTGAACTTTTGGTGGTTCACAAAGTTTGGCATAGGAGCTGGTAGCACCTGATATTGTAACTACCTGCTGCTGCTGATTCATAAGTACTTCATTCTGCATCTGTGGAATTAAATTTTGATTTGGCCCATTATTATTCTGAATACTCTTACACTCGTTCTTCCAATGTCCAAGCTTTCCGCACGCATGACAAGGAAACTTCTTCTTCGCTTCTTCTCTGTTCATTCGTCCTCTAAATTTACTACCATTCGCCACTTGATCATTCTGATTCTGCTCTTTCACTTGATTATCAGTCTGAGTATTTGTTTTATTCTCCTGCTGCTCTGCCAATTTTACTTGTGCCCACATCATTTTCTCCTTTAACTTTCTACGCCTCGCCTCAATGTCGTCTCCGCAATATTTTGCATACTTTAAAATTTCATCCACTGTCTTACTCTGCCAACACAACATGTGCTGCTGAATCATCTGACTAATCTCCGGTTTCAAACTATATACAAACCGATACACAAAATGTCCCATATCTTTATCACCAATATTCTCAAAGCCACTATACTGTTTAAACACCTGCAGTAACCTTTCATAATACGCATGTACAGACTCATTTGTTTCCTGAGTTGTCCTATCTATCTTTACCCAATCTGTTTCTTTAGGAGGAATTTTCCCTTTCAAGAATGTAATCACTTGGTGATATTTCTTCATCACCTCCTCTGAGGGTGCTCCTGTCTTTGAGTCTCTAGCATACTCCTCACTTGGCCAATCAATTGTCATTCTACACTCTGTCCATAAATCAGCAGGTACTACTATGTCAAATAAACCATCCAAATCTTTCAATAAAACCTTTGAAACTTTCACAAATCTTTCCACCTGTTTATACCATTCCACTGGTTTTTCTCTCAATTTTGGAAAGTCATTTGTTAATGACAAAATATCTTGTCTACTCCAAGGAACATGAACATATCCACCTCCAGGAACCTCTCTCATTGGACACAATTTCTCAACCTTTTCTGTTTCCCTTACTGGAAATGCAGATGATGCTTCTCTCGCTTGAACTTCCTCTTTCTTTCTTATCCATCTAATTCTCCATTTATCATTGTCTCCCCATTTTCGCAAAATATTCATTAATTCCTTTATCTGTAGTCTCTTACCAGAAGCATTTACATTTTCTAAATCCTTGTCAGTAAAATCCACTCGATATGGTTTCTGCAACAATTTCGATTTCCCCATATCTATTCCAATCTCTGAAGCGACTTCTGTTAGTTTCTCATGAAATACTCTTGCTCTCCTGATTATACTCTTACATAAAAATAATAACTCTTCATCATTATAAACGTTCAATCTTTCTATGCTCACACTTCCCACTATCATTTCTTCCAATTCCACTTTCAATCTGCTGATATCTAGCATCTTTGGTGGTGGGTTTCGATTATTTATTTCCTGTGCCCATCTTTCTATATCTTCAGGGGTAACTACTTTTGCACCTCCAGTTCCTATAGGAACTAAAGATCTCTTCTCTCTCAAATTTGTAGGCGTAACTCTTTTCGGAGTTTCAGTTGAAGGTTCTACATTTGGGAGATCCATTAATGAAATAACTGATTCACTTCCACTGACCTGATCATCGGTAATTATTACTTCCTTTCTGGGACTATTCAATGGAATTGTTACAGTTTGTGGTTTTCTGGCAAGTCTTTTTATCTCCATACAATGGGATTACCGGACCAATGGTCACGGGTACTGTCAAAGCTACAGCATTTAAATTTAATTGGCTTATTTTCTGAACTAATTCTTCTCTTGTTTTATTCAAAACATCTCTCTCATTATCCTGCAGCACCCTATTAAATGACGTATCATGTAAAATGCTGTGGGGTTAAATGCAGTCCTATCACTGGTGCACTTAGGGTAACCTTACTAGTTGCTTCTTGATACGGTGGTGGATTTTTAATTAAAATATCGTCTAATAACTCATCATCTGATTCACCATATCCTGTTGTATTCAAGTGTTTAGTTTTCTCTTTACACTTTCCTCCAGACTGTTCCTCAGCCATTAACACTGGATATAAACCTTCTGCCACCATAGCTCTCCTCCATTGTTTCATCTGCCCTTCGCGTGACTCATGCAAGTATCTGGGGAAAAATCCTCTATATTTCCTACTTCTGCATTTCTCGCGTTCATATGACTCAGTCTCCCATTCTTCTAAAGCCTAGTATTGAGTTAACCTAGGTCTTGGTTCTAAATCATTCATTCTCATTCTCAAATTCTGAAGAATTCTCCCGTAAAACGTACCATTTTCAGGAAACGCTAGCACCTGTGATGAGGTGTCACTGATTGACACTTGTCCCTGGGCCCTTCAGGGTTTAAAACTGAAGAGGCCTGAGTCTCTCTGTGACATTCCCCCCAGTCATGAGGTGGAGGACGCAAGGTACTTTGCAGGGCTGAGAAGCTCGTGCCTACAGGGCTGTGAAATCCTCAGCCTGGCAAAGTTCAGCTCAGGCAGCCAGGTGCCTGTGTATTTAGTGCATGTATAGTGCTTGGCCGCCTACCCCAAACACAAAGAATGTCTGTCAGGCTGACTTTTGCTCAGCCTTACAGACACTCTTCATGTCTGCAAAAAGGTGGGGAGATGGTGCCCCTATGCCCTTAAGACAGACCATGCCTGCAGTGTTGGATTGACCTTTTGGCCCGTTTGGAATTGCTAGACAGAATAGCTTGAAAGGGCCAGTGTGTGAGGGCTGATTGTTTTTGGCTCCAAGGGTAGTAAGAGGACCAAACAAAAACAGCCTATACACTGGCCCTTTCAAGCTTGCGCATCTGGCAATGCAAGACTGCTAGATTGCCCAAAAGGTCAGTCTGACCCTGCATAATACACAAAAGGAAGAATGAATGCATTAAGTGAGTAAAATGAGAACAGACATACACCCCTCTTTGCTGGGCTGGTGTGAGATTTATGATCCCCCCCTGTCTTCCTCTCAAAGGATTATTCAATGGATAAAAATACTTCAGGAGTACGTCCTTTCCTTGTGCCAAATTTGACAAAGTAATTTCAGTGAGAACCTTAAGAAAGTATTGATTCTATCTTAGGTGTACATGTTTTGGTATAGTACCTTTTACTGCTTCTGCTTAGAGTATTCTGTCAGTGAAAGAAGCTTGCTTTCCCTCTGCCAATGATATACCTGTTTAATATTTGTAAGTGGAGTCTGCAAGGCAATGTACTGCACCAGCTGTAAGTGTTCAGCACTCTGTTTGCATGAGAGTGGATGTTTGTGCCCATGCATGCGTGTGAATATTGCAATGCAGCAAACGTATCTTGCAAGGCAGCTGCCTCTTTTGTACCTGTCCCTTTTGAAAGGAGGCAGCAATTGCTATTGTACATTCCTTTTATCTTCTGAGTTATAAATAGGCTTGCACTGCTATTGTCTGTGGCCTGTTTTTTCCCTCTTCTTTGTGGGAGACAAGTTTGCATTGTGATGGATCATCCCATACTTATTGCATATGGACGGTGTGATTCACTGCTGCTGTACATGTTGTACTTGCTTTAAATGTAAGAAAAGTATAAACAGCTGAAGTATACAACATACTTGATATGTGTGAGGAAAAACATTCACATCTGCTGCAAATATGGTATATATGTTCTCTGAAAAGTAATCTTGCACAGCTGCTGGTACGGTACTTGTTCTGTGGCAGGGGAAGCTTGCAGAACTCCAGCCCGTAAGGTACGTGCTGAGTGTGCTACGGAGTCTTGCATAACTCTTAGCTGTGCTGTATTAATGGGTTGAGGACACCTGTTCTTCTGCTGTCACAATGTGTCCCCAAAGTGTTTAAAGTAAACTTTTAAGGCTGCCATTATTGTTCCACATATCATGTCTACAAATATATATTTCACTTCTCTTAACTGCTAAATACCTCATCTGTCTTTAGATGTTGGTGCTTCTGTTTGTTTCCGTGTGACTCTGTGTGTACCCAACCTTCTACTGCACATGGCCAAAAGGTAAGCTCTATGAGGAGTTGGATAAATTTGATCCAAAAACCCCAGAAAGTCACTGACAAAAAACAGAGGTTAAGGTGACATTATAGTTCAGTATGGAAATAAGATCTTACATTAAGCTTAAAAAAGTTAGAAATTCACTGAAAGAACAAAGGTTATAGTTAGGTATGGTAATGTTATATTCCATATAGGTACCCTATATAGGCGCAGGTGACACTGCAACCTTTCACCTATATCCTTCCCTACATTACATACATAACGGTTCTTAGGCACTGACCTTTTACCCAGATTTGACACTGCATTCAGAACGCGGGTTTTTCCCTGGTTCGATTCTCATACATTATGCATGAGGCTTCTTGGAAGCACAGCAGGACTAACAGTAGGATTACCATCTCCTGTATAATATCTCTGTATAAAGTTCAGGCCTGATGTCATCCTTTAGGCCGACACAGTAACACAGCAAGGTAGGACCCCTGGGGAGACCTATGGGTATATATACATCATGTCTTGCTTAGAAAGACAGAGGAGACCGTGACTTCCTGGCTGACACACTGACCAGAGACACTGAGGTTCCTGCATGCTCCAGCTAGCAGTGGTCTAACATCCCTCGCGGGGAGTCCAACTCGAGACCAGGCCGGGGTCCCACATTCTCTAAACTCTCAGGTAATGGGGTGAACTAGATCCTAGAGGGTTTCTTGGCATAACACCTACACAGATGCTAGGTATATTTAGGTACATCTAGTTAGGGAGACATCGTAGGAGTATGCACTTTTAGTACGCACTTTTAGGTTGCACTTTTTATCATGTGTTTTAAGTACATGTATATATTCAGGATTTCTGCAAGATGGTAGAGCTATACCATCCCTTTACTTTTGTAGTATTGCTGATCATATATCTCTGCTACTGTCTAATGGTTGTTGCAGCTCATATATTTTACACGAGAATAACAACTGTTCAATAAATCCTTATTGAAACGCCCAGACTGTTTATTCTGTGTATCTCTGAGACAAACTAAGTACGCACGAGTGACTGAGTGAAAAGTAGTATATTGTTTCCACGATCCTGGGGGATCAGGGTTGTCATGTTCTGAGGTTGCCAAGAACTATTCTCTCCCCGATAAGAGGTGACTCTAGTGGCACTGTGAGCTAGCTAATACAGACAGGCTAACGTATCCAGTGGGGGTGCACAGAATCAGTCTACCACCAAACCCACAGTTTATGTTATCCAAACGCGCAGATCCTGTATAGGTAATATAAGAACTACACGACATCGACATCTATCTTTATATTAAAAAACAAACCTACAAATTCACTGAAAAAAATGAAGGCTAAAGTGACTTGATAGTTAGGCCTTGTAATAATATAAAAATATTGTTTTAAAACAACAATAAAAAACTGAAACTCACCAGTTATAGATACTGAGTGAACTATAACTTACACCCCCGTCATGGGCTGCTTATGACTTCGCATATTAAATCAGTCATTACATGTTAAATGGGATCGTTGATGGCATTGCTTTTGACACCCCAAATTACATCATTGATCATGGAATAGCAAATTATGTGTTACGAAACTTAGCACAATGAAATGGAAACAAAAAAGACATTTTGTGGATTAAAGGGCAGCTATTATGAATGGTATGAACCATCCAATTACATGAGAAAGGGACGATAATTTATGCAGTGAATGATGACTAATATGGTGGTGTTAACAGTAGAAATGGACCAAACCTCAAGTTGCTGGAGCATTTTGTGAATCAGCATGGAACTTGATTTAAAGTTTTTCTACAAGCATTTATGAACTTCGGATACATTTATTAATGAACATACCAAACATGTAGGAATGGTTTTCGATGTTTTTATTGACATCTGGATTTATTGGTGATTTTTGTATAATGCACTTTATTGCTGAGTATTATTGGTGGTCAAGTAGAGTTTTATGAGCTGACTATTATATGAATGAAACAAATATAGGTAGAAAGCTCTAAGGAAATAGATAATCATTATACATCAGCAATATTAATTTGATTAAGGACATAATGCACTGACATTTTAAGGTTCTTTCTGAGATGTGGTTTGGGAAAATAATAATTGTAAAATATGTTAATAAGTAACATCAGCACTCTAATGAGCACTTCAATTACCAACCAAAGAACATAGCTGTATAATTAGTCAACTATAATTAATTAAGATTTAATCAAGAGGAGTGCACTGCCGTTTTATCACCCTTTTAGTTTGGGATCTGCCGTAGTTATTTGCACTATGCATCAGCACTCTAAATAGAATGGATGTCTAGGAGCCAGAGATAACTTAGTGACATTTCTTCCAAGAACTTTAATCATCGACTAAAAAAATTAATTTGTTTACTTGTTATCAACAATAATTATGTTAAGAACAAACCAAAAGGAGTATGCACTGTTACATTGTTGGCCTTTTTAATTTAAAATGTGCTGTAGGTATTTTATACTATGCACTGGCACTTTGACCAATTGGATATCTGGGAGTCAGAGGCAATTTGGGTTAATTTTTGAAGAAAATAAACCAACACTTCATAGGACAAACAGATAAGATTGTGGATTCTAGGTGAATATAATTATCAATGGAACTAGATGTGTGAAGGTCAGTTGCAACCATTGTAATATGTTTAATAACTGAGAGAGGTTGGTGTAACAATGATATATGGATTATGCTAACAAATTTGGTTAGTTGAAATCATCAGGATTCATTTACCAATACTGTTGGTGGGAGCAGTGGAGAATGGATATAGAATTTGTAATTAAATATGAGAAGTTAACATGATGACAAAATGGTGGAAACAAATTCCCATCCACTCACTTAATGTTTAAAAAGCGCATGATCTAGTTGTTTTAGCAATGAAAGTGACAAGGGACTGACTGACTATGCGCTTTATATGTGTAATGTGGGTAGTAGAATCATGGTCCAGTTGAAGTGAGCATGTGAAACGTATCTACATGCTATTTCATTTGCTATTAATCTTTTTGGTGTGATCAATAAAGACTGGTGATTTTTTCAGCTCTGGAGTGCCGCTGTGATTCCTGTGGGTCTGATTAACAGTATTGGTGTGAGTGTGTATGTGGGTTTGTGTGTGTGTATGTGTGTGTGACTATGTGAATGTGTGTGTTTGAATATAAATATATATCACATATTTTCACTAAAAAACAAAGGCCAATGTAAAGTTATATTTAGGTGAATTTGTCAGTGGCAACATTAATGTTTTGAACAAAAAAAAAAGAAATTCACCAGTTATAATTAGAAGTGCTCTCTATTTTACTTTATTTATTTAGGGGCACATGCATCAAAGGTTTTTGCGAGCGCAAACGGTGCGATTCGCAAAAATCGGCCGTTTGCATCGCAAAATTAGCTTTTGCGATGCATCAAGGGTCAAGGCCCTCGCAATTTGAGAATTCGCAATTAATTGCGAGTTCTCAAATTGCGATTGCATTTAAGGAATCGCAAATTAAGATTCCTTAAATGCAATGCATTAAAGTAAAAAATTAGCGATTTCGCTAATAGGGGCGCAAATTACCATGAAGTTGAACTTCATGGTAATTTGCAAAACTTTGAAAAATGCACTAAAGTGCATTTTTCAAAGTTCCATTTACACACACACATGCCCTTGGGGCATGTGTGTGTGCAAGATGTACTCATATGCAGATTTCAGGGTGCAACAGGGTGTCCTTTTGACACCCTGGCACCCTTGAAATTGCATTCTCAATTTGCGATTTTCTAATTGAGAATCGCAAATTGAGAATGTCTTCCCATTCATTCCTCTGGGCCTCTAGGCCCATAGGAATGAATGGGGAGGTATTCTTAATTGCGACTCGCAATTTGCGAGTCGCAATTAAGGAATGTTTAGAAATCGCTATTTTTTAAGCGATTTCTACATGCATAGGCTTTTGCGATTCCTTAATTGCGAATCCTTAAAAATCGCAATTAAGAAATCGCAAAATCCAACATTGATGCATGTGCCTGTTAGTGTTTTATAGAGCGCAAACGTGACCCGTTAGGGTATCAGAGCGCTTTACAGGGATGACACGTTGTATACAAGTATGAAATAGTCGAAGAAAAAGAAAAAATAACATAATTAGGAGTAGAAGGAGGTGAAACATTTGGGGAATAACAGGGTGTATACAATGTTCAGATCATAATGCAGAGAAATTCAGCAAATACATTTGTGGGAGTACAAGGTCAGTACAAGATGGATAGCAGCCAGTCAGTCCAAACTCTAGCGACAACAAAAATAAGCAAATCCACTGAGCGCTGTGTGCAATGCATGATTTATGGGAGAAATTTGCCCATTAGGAAGGTTTTGGCTTCCTTTTTAAATATTGACAGAGAGGGAATTTTTCAGATGAAAGACGGCAGCAAGTTCCAGATTCTTGGTGCGGCCCCAGAGAAAGCACGATTGCAAGTTTTTTCCTTTCGGAAGTGGGATGGCTGGAGCACAAAGTCTCTGGCGGACCTGGAGTTTCTGGCTCCTCCAGAAACCATGATTTTCTGGGCGAGATATGCTGGAGATTTTGTGCGTAGTGCTTTGTGGGTGATACATGCCAGTTTGAGTTGGATTCCGGCTTCAAGAGGAAGCCAGTTCAGCGCCTTCAGATGCGGTGAGATGTGGTCGAATTGTTTTGAGCCCTTTAAGAGTCTGGCGGCGGCGTTGAGGCAAGCTTTTAGGGGGGTCATGGAGATCTTGGGCAGGCCTGAAAGGGTCGAGAATCCGTATTCTATTCTGGAGATAACTAATGCCTGGACTGCCATTTTTAGGTCCAAGGCATCAAGGAAAGGTTTTAGGTTCCTTAGGTAGCTAAGGTGAAACCTAGCAGTTTTAGCCATCAAGTTGATGTGGTCTCGCATATTCAGGTTGCTGTCCAGGGTTATTCCGAGATATTTGGCAGATTCCACTATGGCCGGTGTGTAGTTTAGTGCTGTGATCGACTTGGTCCATTCCCGGATGTCAGTGTTACTTTTAGGGGGGGGAGATTAGAAGGAACTCCGTTTTTTTGTGCATTTAGTTTGAGCTGGTTGCAGGCGAGCAATTGAACAGCCAGCTTTAGGGTCTCATTCAAAGAGTAGATCTCCTCTAGAGATGAGATTTTGATGTAGATCTGGGTATCATCGGCATACACGTGGAAGGAGATGTTGGCGGTATGTATTAATTCAGCTGACGGTTCAAGATAGAGCTAGAAGAGGGTTGGGGAAAGAGTTGGTCCTTGGGGGACTCCGATCGTTATCCGGGAAGGAACAGATAGATTACTGTTGACTAAGAATCTCTGGGTGCGGTTCCGGAGGAAGGATCTAAACCATTCGAGAACGGTTCCCCTTACTCCCATCCTGAAATCGAGGTGTTCAAGTAGTTTCTCGTGGTTGACTGTGTCGAATGCTGAGGATAAATCCAGCAGAATTAGGAGACATGTTTTGCCTTGGTCAAGGGCTTGGAGAGCATCATCCACAATATGGAGATTAGTAGTTTCCGTGCTGTGCCCAGGTCTGAACCCGGATTGGAATTCGTCTAGCAGATTAAAGTTAGTGATATGTTGGCTCAGTTGAAGTTGCACACATTTCTCCAGAGCTTTCGCTCGAAGTGGGATATTGGTCTGAAATTGTCTGGTGTAGCAGGATTCAAGGTGTTTTTTATTAAGATGGGGACATCAGGTATGGACCCTTGTACTACGGAAGCATTGATTATTGTAGTCCAACTGGGAATGATAAATTGGGAGGTCGCAGCCACGCAGCTGGAGGGGAGTGGGTCATTAATGTGGTTATTCAGATTTAAGGAGGATAGAATTTTCGAGATGGAATGTTCGTCATATAACTTGAAGTTGGACCAGTGCGCTTGGTTCTTGGGTGTTGTCTGGAGGGAAGAGAGGAGAGATGGGACCCGGCAGGAAGAGGTTGGATGTTGGTGGCGGAATTAAGTTCTTTTCCTAGAGGGGTAATTTTGGCTGTAAAGAAGGAGGAGAACTCTTCACAGGTTATTAGGGATTTTGAGGTTTCTTTGGAAGTTTTAGCAAAAATCCAACCCTCGGGAGGAGGGAGGAAGGTGTCAGCTGCCTAAAGATATGAATAGGATGTAACTACATCTCTAAACAATAAAAGGGGAAATAAATTCGTCCAGGGGAGAACAGAAGCAATGACTGAGGTCCTGACAACAGTAAATGCACAGAAATCAAGATAACTGTTTGTTTGAAAAATAAGAACGGAAAAAATATGACATACAGAGAATGTTTATTATACTTATTGGTCTTTTTTATTCTTTTTTACTTCTCATAATCAAGTACGGAGCAATGAAAAGAAAATCATGAACTGAATACAATAATCATATGAATCAAAGGACACAGAATAATCAAATACATAAACAAAGAGATAAGAATCTCCCACCCCACAAACATAGAACTCGGTTAAAATCATGGACATAGAAACATATATATACACTTCCAACAGTCAAACCATCTCATACATTTCACATTCTCACATATCCAATGAAACAAATAACACACAAAAATGCTAAAAGTAAGACCGAAACCACATCAGAAAAATATAGTAATAGTGGTAAATGGGTAAGAACCCATCCAGTTGGTACTTTCAGGTATATACCACCCTGTGGTTTCAGTCTTGCACGGTGCCGACTCGCGTTTCGGTGCTAGGCTAGATGGTAGCCGTCACCTTCCTCAGGGCACTGATGGGTTGAAAATCAAACAAGGGAGTACTAGGGCAGGGAGGGTAAATAGATACAGAAACAAAATGGGCTAAGTGACAAATTGGCACTTCTAAGGTCAGGAGCTTCGTTTCAAGCTATAAAGGGAAGATGAAAAATACAATCAATAAAAAAGTATACAGGTCTCCCCAGGAAACATGAGACCAAATTCTAACTCGTAATAGAGAAGATAAAAAGTTCCAGTGTCTTCACCTGAGAAAAAATAAAGAAGTGCATTATAGAGAAAAATAAAATCAGTATCCCTTAGTGTTCTAATAGGATAAAATCGATCAAACACCAGTGTAAAGGATAATAGAAGTGCAAGACCCAAAGTGACATACCAGAACAAATCCATGCACACAACAGATAACCAAGTGCTATAAAGGGAATTACCGGCATAAGAGGTGCTACAAAAATATCTAGACACCTAGACAGAATATAACAGACATATAATCCCCGTACCTTACTTTGATCCAGTTGCAAGGGGAACAATGGGAAAGTGTATCATGGCGCTGGATACGATATAGAAGGCTTTCTGTAATGGCAGAGAGTCGATGAGACCCACTAAGTCGGTTCAAAGACAGAAGTCTGAAACAACAAAAGCCAGAAGATAACCTAATCCTGCTGTCCTCTAAGTATACCAAAGGTAGGCTAGGGTAGAATACATGGCGAACCCATGTAATAAAAAGCCAGTATGAAAACCTCTAAAAGAGGTGACTGGTTACCTTGAATATAATGGGAGTCAAGGAACCGAATCCTCAAACAACGTCCACAGGGCCAGGGATAGACCCGGGATTAACAGCTGAAAAGCGGCAAGTGGTGGCGAGCCGACTGCTATATGCGTCGGAGATTAGTGAAACTGTAAGACAATAAAAGTGCGAAGAGTAAGATAAAAAACGGAAGACAAATGAATACAAAGGTGAGCCTCTTCCCCGTGGGCATACTCTCTGGTATAGGGTCCAATGAAGGGGGCAGCACCAATTTACCCAAAGAAAGGAAACGCGGGACAGTGGGGAAAGCTGACCCCGAAAGGTTGCAGCAATGGAGCTGATGTGGTGACCCGCAGGACTTGGGTTCTTACTTACCGAGCAGTAGAATCTCGCTCGAAACGTGTCGGTCTAAATCCAAATTCAGTCGAGACCGGCAGTGGGTCGATACAAAAAGAAGTGGGGCGAACAAAATGCAGCTCCTCCGGTGGTCGCGGTTGCAGGCATACGGCGTCCTAGGTCAAGATTTCAAAGAGAGGACCCGC
Organism: Calotriton arnoldi; assembly: GCA_963921515.1. Classification (NCBI taxonomy): domain Eukaryota; kingdom Metazoa; phylum Chordata; class Amphibia; order Caudata; family Salamandridae; genus Calotriton; species Calotriton arnoldi. The sequence goes on from CAWUFW010007939.1 coordinate 52,986, forward strand.
CTTCTGTAAGGATGGTCAGGTGACTGGCCTGCCAATAGGCTGGCTATATATTGGTCCCAGGTGGCGGGCAAGTGATCCGATGAATGCGGAGCTCTCTTCCAGGGACTGTCTATCGCCGCAGAAGTGGAAAGAGGACTGAGACCCAGTCGGGCCATATTGAGAGTATCTGGGATTCAAACAAGGACACTGAAGCTCGGGAGGCCCAGACCCAGATGAAAATATGACCTATAAAGTGGGTCGGCATGGTCCTGAATGGAAAAAAAGAGAAATTCCATAGGAGACAACTGGTAAAAAACTGATAATGCCAGGGGGAAAATAAACACCTCAAGCTCTGCAAATAGGCAGAAAAGAAAGAATACCAGGTTCATAAATAAACAGGGAAAAGGGGGGAAATAAAGGAAGGATAAAGGAGCTCCAAAGGAGACTCAAAAGCCAACAAAGTATTGGCATAAAGTACTAAAACAACTGGACCCCGGGATAAACCTTTCTGCATGCTTAAACAAACTCCCGGATGGATCTTAGTCTCTATGTTAGAATGATGCCAAAGTTGGAGGGCGCCAAACTAGAGACAAAAGGGGCTCAGATCACTAGTTGTAGAAACAAAAGGGGCTCAAATCACTTGGTCCCAAGGGGTGTGTTCGTTCAATCCCTGTTTTTCAGCATTAAGCAAAAAAATCCAAAATACTTCCCTGGTCTTTCTAACCTTGTTCTCATCTCTTCCTCTTTTGGAAGTGATTTTCTCTAAGACCGTCCATTTAAGGTCACCTTCGGTATGTCCCATCAATATCCAGTGTTGGACCAAGGGAGCGGACGTTCTTTTCATCCGAATGTTGGATTTGTGCTCTCCAATACGTACTCTGATCTCTCTGCTGGTTTCACCAATATAGCAGAGATTGCATGGGCAAATGATGCAGTAAACTACGTTAGCGGTCCTGCAGTTGGTCATTTGATTGAGTTTAATAGTTTTGTGTCTGATGTTAATGTGATCAGCAGTTATGGCATTGTCGCAGGCCTGGCACGTGCCGCATCTATGACCCTTGTATTATTCTCTGTTCTTTGGAAGTTTTAGCCAGTTTGTGAGATTGGTGTTTGACCATTTCAAAGAACTTACGAGGTCTGTTCTTAGCGTTTTCCAATTCTGATCTAAAGAACTCTTTTTTTGATTTGAGGATGTTCCTGTTGTAAGCATTTCTGGTCTGTCGGAGAAGTTTTAGTTGGGAGGCTGAGGGGTGATGTCTCCAGGTTCTTCCTGTTAGCCGTAGGGTTCTCCTTTCATTGTTGAGGGATCCGTTGAACCAGGGGTTTTTGTCTTTAACTCTGGATCTTTTTAGCTTTAGCGGGGCAAGATCATCAATTATGTTGGACAAAGTCGAGTTGTAGTGTTCTGTAAGGTCGTTGACCTTTGAGAGATTTAGGGGGGTCATTCTTGCAATGTGCAGCCTGCTTCTCAAGATCTAGGCTCTTTGTGTCCCTGAGCCAGAGTTTCGGTTTCACAGGTTGTGCTGGCCTTGTCTTGTGGGTGCCAGGCAATAGGAAGGTAATAGCATGGTGGTCAGACCAGTCGCATGGATCTATTGAGTTAAGCCTGACCGCCGTTGCCTTAGCAATGATCCAATCCAGTGTGGCGCCTTTCGTGTGAGTTGGTAATGTGCAGGCTGAGGGTCATTGAGGTAATTCCAGTGCAGATTAAAGTCTCCGAGGAAAATGTCATTGAGTGGGGGGAAACCTTAGCTGTAATGATTTCCATGAGGTGGTCGATGAAGGTGTTGTTCTTGCCTGGGGGGTGGTAGAAGATGTGCAGTTTGCACAACTGAGTAGCGTTGTTACATATGGAGAGTGCAAGATATTCGCAGGAGTCGGTGGGGGTCAGTGTGAAGTTCAGTAACGAGGAGGTCTGAGCGGTAAATGCAAGCAATGCCTCCCCCTTTTTTTAATTGCCTGTCAAGCTTTATGATGCTAAAATTTGAAGGGACCAATAAATCTAGGTAAGGTGACGATGATTCATTGAGCCATGATTCGGTAAGGATTGCTATGTCAGATTTTTGGCTCAGGATGAGAGCGGCGATGTCGGAGGCATGCTTTGCTGCTGATCGGCAGTTAATTAGGAGGCCAGAGAGAGGAGGGTCGGTGCATAGCTTGTGAGTTAGGGAGAATAAGGGTACTTGCGTTAAGTTGTTGCTGTTTACTTCTCTGTTACAGAGAGTTGATGGTCTATTAGAGTTGATTGCAACCGTGTGAATCAAGCATTCAACTTTCTTGACTGGAGGACTGGGGGTGTCAGGAGAGGACTTATAGGATAAGAGAAGGGCTTGAATTTCGTCCTCCTAGAGGTAGTTGGGATGCTTGCGAGGGCGAAGGTGTCTAAAGGCTAGTGGTAAGGGTTGAAGGAAGGGCTTGGTGAGTGGGGGAAGAACTGAGTTCTGGGAGAGCTTGATATTCAAGATAGATTGTTCCTTAAGGTTAAGGATGCTTTTCAGTTCAAGAACGGAGTTATGGATGCTCTGAGCTATGTTGGTTGCTCTGAGGTTCAGAGTTTCAAGGTCCATAAGTGAAGGTTGAACTTGCAGGAAGGCGACCAGTGGGTCAGGACTTGTTCTGCTGGCATGGTTGGGTAGCCTGGTAGTAGAGCTCACCTACCCTGCGTCTAGGTTTCTGAGAGGAGGGGTATGCGAAGGGCTAGGCACGCTCAGCAGGGTGGACATAGGGCTCTTGGGGCGGGTGTCCACTGCGCTGTGAGTGACTAGTGTGTTAGTCACTATGAGTGATTGAGAGGAGCGAGGGCTGGAAGAGGGCGGCGGCGGCGTTGTCTTATTGAGAGATGATGGAGGTTGGGGGGGAGTGGAGGGAGGTTCACTAGTAGATATAGGGGAGATGCTGCCCAGAGTGTCATCTTGCATGGGGAACACCATGGGTAGAGTCGGGTCAGTCTGAACCTTAGGAGAGGGGGTGCAAGTGGGAGTGTCTGTAGCTTTGGTGGACATTAATGGGAAGCCCTTAGCCTTGTCCTTAGAGCTGCATTGACCGGAGCTATGAGAAGAGTCAGAACGTGACAGCAGGCGCTAGGGGAGCATAAAGGGATAGGAGTCATGCACATGTTTTTGAAGGAAGGTAAAAAAGTCAGCAAATTTGTTGAGATCTGTGTTTGGCGCTTGGATCAGAACGGTGCAGTTTTTGTATAGGGTAATGGTAAGGTCAGCTCTTAGATTATGGGAGAGCACAATCGTGAGTTTGGCGCCATACGGCATGTTCCTGGATTCATGTACGTTAAGTAGGTTAGATATGGCTGCGCGCCATAGTGCTGTTTTTCTTGAGTAGAAAATAAGGTCATTGATAATTGTGCCCTTGTCGGCGTTAAAGTGCAGGTCAGAGATCAGAGTCTCAGGGTGGCTTCTCAAGAGGGTATGTTTGAAGGTTTTAGCAGCGGTCTTGGAGAGGTTAGGAGGGTATACGATGGTGTAGGAGTTGCTCCCTGTTGCATTCAGGCAAGAGCCTGCCATACTGGTGAGAGAAGGGGATCAGTTAGGCCAGGAGGGCAAACTTTGATAGGCTGCAGGAGTGGTTCAAGCATTAATTTGGAGAGATTCCTACTTTGGTGCACAGTCAGTGATGGCTGCTGAGTTGCTGGGCATCAGGAAGAGGGAGAACATACATTAGATTCTGAGCCCAGGTAGCATGGGCGATAACCATTCATGGTGCTGATTGATCATGAGGAGGGGAAGAGTTCAGTCAGTGAACGGCCCTTTGTAATCCAGTAGGTAAACAGCAAGGTTGACCTTGTGAGGCTGACCCTGGCTAAGGCAGTCCATGGGTCAACACCAGAGGAGGGCGGGGAGCAGCCCAAGAGCTCATTGTCCCAAATGTTTACGGCCGGGCAGCTGGCAGTCCGGTCAGTTCAGGAACTCCAGCTAGCAGGGAGATCGCGGTGAGTAGGACGGTGCGATCTGGCTATGGGCAGATGAGTTAAATACAGTATATACATTAAGAAGTGTTCAGACAGTAAATCAGTAGGGCAAGCGGATGGTAGGCATTCCTCCCGGTCTCTCAAGAAAGGTTCTCGCAATGCCCCAAATGCAATTATGCTCCTGCGTTTATATGCATCAGAGGCAGGCAGGAGTCAAAAAGTAATCAGTAGCTGGCAGAGGCAGGAAGGAGCATTAGAATTGGGTGCTGGGCTCCTCTCGTAGATTTGGTAGGATTTGGGCTGCCTCAGTAACTTACACCCCACCAAGCACTAGTTATGACCTCACACATGACATAATTCATGACATGCTTTATGGCATAATTTATGACATCACTGATGAAATCTCAAGTGACAACATTGATGACATCACTGATGACATCACTGACATCACTATCAGGGGTTTGATACAGGTAAAGAGTGTCCGTAGGAGGGCATTAGCTATGTAGCAGGGCTTGAGTATCTGGAGGAACTTGGGGCCCGATTCACAAAAGTAATCTGGGACAAAATCCTAACTTTACGACTTTCGGTATTCACAGAAGGCATTTAGGAGTACTAAAGTTAGGATTTTGTCTCAGTTAATCTTAAGTTTTGGTCTTAAGTTAAACTTAAGACAAACTTAAGTTTAACTGAGACAAAATCCTAACTTTACGACTAGGATTTTGTCTCAGTTAAACTTAAGTTTGTCTTAGTTTAACTTAAGACCAAAACTTAAGTTTAACTGAGACAAAATCCTAACTTTAGTACTCCTAAATGCCATCTGTGAATACCAAAAGTCGTAAAGTTAGGATTTTGTCTCAGATTACTTTTGTGAATCAGGCCCTTGGTTTTCCCTGAACCATTGTATGAAGATTGAACACTGTGTGCAGGGTAGGTTACCCTTTCACCTGTGGTTCATAGTCCAGTCAACATGAATTCGGCTACCCATGAGGTGTATGGTATAAGGTCACTATTGAAAATAAGTCCAAGCTTGCTTTACCAATGGGGGTTGTATGTATGATAGCAGTAAAGACATTTCAATCTATTCTTAGCTAATTTGCATTTACTTTCATAGCTTTAATGGTATACCCATTTACAGAGCAATATGTATAAAATATATTTGGATGATGTCATCAGTGATGTCATCAATGATGTCATTTGAGATGTCAACTGTGATGTCATAAATGATGTCATAGAACATGTCATGAGTGATGTCATATGTAAGGTCATAAGCAGTGCATGGCAGGGGCACAAGTTATAGTTGACACTTGTCAGATGCACTCAGTGGTTGCCTGGTTGGCGTCTCCCTTGATATACCAGGTCAGTGATGAGGATGTGCTGCACACTTTTCACGGAATCAGATAAGCAAGTAGCCTAGGATCTTGGCTCTGGAGGATGGCAGGCTGTTGCCTTCAGTTAAGTCACAAAATAAAAGTCTTAAGTCACAAAATAATAGTCTGGAGGAATGGAGCCCTTCTCCAACCCAAGATTACTGTAAGGCACCTTACACACGTGCCCCACAATAATGAACTGTCCAGACCTTAACCAGGTAAACCTTTGGGTTACATCACCCTTCAACTATCCCTGGCAGCTATCCCTAAACATTGCAGCAAGCTGGGCATGAGAAGATGAGGGCAGTGTCATACCCGCTAGCAATTGTAGTCCTGTATGTACTGACCTGTTACCTTTGCTGAGAGCTGCTGTGGCAAGATTCTATTGTATGGCGCTAAAGATGCCCCCGTGGGGGTGCTTGACTGTGACACAACTTACTGTACAGTTTAAGATGCACTGATGTACACTTCAGTTCCATGACACAGGATAGCATGCTGACATCCACTGCAGACTAGTGACACAGGCCAACCACGTCCACTGCAGACTCGTGACACAGAATGATGTGCCGATGTCCTCTGCAGGCTTGTGACTCAAGATCCTCTACATGCCTTTATCATGAAGTCCGACGATGACCGAAGCTGCTCCGAAGATGCAACTGAAGTCTCACAGACTCCTGATTGCCTAGCAACCGGGTGCAGGCGGGGAGTGCCTGTATAGTCCTGGTCTGATTAAGATGGCTGCTGAGTTGGTGACTCATTTCCTGGTTGTAATCACCAGGCTCATACCATGACTGGTGACACATTTCCTGATTGTGTTATCACCAGGCCCAGTCTGGGTAACTAATTTCCTGATGAGAGAACCATCAGGCCCAGACTATAGCTATACACAAGCGATATGGGGTTAGAGCACACACACAATCAGATGCACACTTGGAAAGCACACAGATACGCCACACAAATGCATATGAGTTATAAATGTGGGTTTATGCAGAGCACATCCTCCAAGATCACACAGCGCCTGTCCAGGGATGTACATCATGACAAATGTTATATATGGTGATGTATGTGCCCATGACAGCACTGCTAACTATAACTGGTGTACTTCTGTGTTTTTCAAAACATTAATGTTGTCACAGACAATTCACCTAACTATAACGTAACTTTAACCTTTGATTTTTCCATTGAATTTCTACGTTTAAAAAAAAAAACCTGATTATTTTATCACCACTAACTATAACATTACTTGCAATTTTTGTTTTGTCAGTGAATTTTAAGTTTTTTTTACATAAGGTAATACTTAATTACCATACAGAAATGCAGCCCCCGGCCACTCATGGCTGAACGGTCAGGCCCTGCAGCCAACACCCCCATACAGCCAACCCCACGCTGGACTCCATCCCCCTGGGCCATTTCTTACTTTCTAGTAAAGGGGAGGGGAGCCACGCAACCTCCCGCCCGAGGCTATTATCAGCCTTGGGGACTCCATTCCCAAGGGCCACTCTTTTATCCCCATCCTCAGGGCCCAGTATGCATGTTCGGGGAAGGGGGCATGCAGCTCCCCTCCAAGGCTGAAATCAGCCCCTGGGACCACAACCCCAGGGGCCCGGCATGATTGTTGTGGAAAGGGGGTATGTAGCTCCCTCCCCAGAATACTTTCAGCCCCGGAGACCCCATCCCCTGGGGCCCAGTTCAATTTTTATGGGGAGGGGCACACAGCCCTCTCCCAGGTCCAATTTTGGCCCCGGGGACCCCTTCTCCCAGTGCCCGCTGCAACATTTATGGGGAGGGAGCACACGTTCCCCCTACCTGGACGAATTATGGCCCCAGGGACACATTACCCCGGGACCAGTGATATTTGTAGGAGGAGGGGAGCACACAGCCCTCCTCCCTGGGCAATATCAGCCCAGGGATCCCATCCCCCTCAACAAAGGGTGGGTGCTCTGGTGCTCACCCAGGGCACCAACAAGAACACTGTAATTGGGGGCCACTGGGGAGCACCAAGGCCCCAGCAACTGCAGTCTGCTCCTTGCATCCTGTGGGAGCCAGAATTGCTCCCTCGCGCAGGTAGCAACTAATAATGCTGCTCCCTGAAGGCAGGAGCAATATTTAGATCTGTTTCTCTGCCCGCATCACTGATCTAAAGTCTGCTCCCAGCGAGCTGGAATAAATTTGATCTTTGAAGTTCTCACCCGCTGGGAAAGGATTTGGTGTTTGCTCCTGCATGGCGGGAGATTTAGAAATGCTCCCAACCAAGCGAGAGCAAACACACGTTTCCCTGCCCATGCTGCTGTGGGCAGTGTCAACTGCTATGTCTTGGGGGGGGAAACCACAGGACTTAGCTGATGAGCCAGCCCCCCTCCCCATAGAAACTATATTCAGCCCCAGGGCTGGGCTTCATGGGGCCTCTGATAGCTTGGAGAGAGGGGTCACGCATCCCCTCTCCCCATAAATAATAAGATTAGACCTAGGGTGGACTCCCCAGGGGCTAAACCAGCTCAGGGAGAGGGCTGTGCATCCCCCTTCCCATAAATATTATTTTTGGCCCTGGGCGTGGGCTCCCTGGACCACTGGAGGCTCGGGGAGGGGGTCCATGCAGCCCCTCTCCTATATAAACACAGCCCTGGGGATAGCCTCACTGGGGCTTTTAATAAAAAATATGTGGGATTGCAGCATTTTTTTTTTCTTGTTTGGCCTCAGGGGTCGCTCTCTGTGTCCCCCTTGGGGCATAGGGGGTCAGGTTATCCCTACCCTGTCTCCATATACCTTACTTTTTTTAGAACTTGAAGACAGGGTCCTAAGTCCCCAAGTCCTATAATGGCTTCCAGCAACATTTTTCTCATGTGGCTGGCAGCCAATCAGACTACCAGTGGGAGTGAGATTGCCCAATTGAAATAAAGTTTTCTGGGTCAATCAGAATGCTCTATTTTTAACTTGGTGCTCCGCAAGAGTCTCTGAGACCGTCGCGAGCACAACCATCCAAATATCTATATTTTGTTGACCCTTTATATCTCAATAACTACTGAACTACTGAACTGATTTGCACCAAATGTCAAAAAGGACAATGCTGACCAAGATCTAGCTTCCTGTCGCATTTGGTGTAATTCAGTTCAGCAGAGAAGTTTATATAAAGTGCATGGGGATTTTTGTTTTGGGAACCCCATTTTGTTTGGCCCCCACTTGATGGATCACTCCAACACTTTCCAGGAAGGAGCTGAAATGGATGAACTTTGTTTCTGGAAAGTTTTGTGAAGATTGGTCAAACAGGAACAAAGGTATTAGCAAACCGAAAAAAGCTCCATCAATGGAAAAGCAGACCTAACTAGGTAATGTATATGCTTTGTCTCGTAGGAGATAGCTCGTCCCAGTCCTCAAGCTTATGAATATTACACATTACTGGGACGTGAGCAGAATTTTTAGATGTGACAGTAGGCAATTTAAGGTCTTTGCGGTTGTTAGTAATTTGTCTTGGGCATGGAAACTTACATTAAATAGGCTGAGCATATCTTAATTGGTGCTTGGGTCCAAGGAGATAGTAATCACTTTTTCAGAAGTAGTGTCATTTTTATATTTTATTAAGTTAATTGTTGCCCAAAGTTAAGTAAACAAATAAATAAATAAAATGAATTACATTGCGCGCGCTGCATCGCCATTTGGCGTTGCAGGCAATGTAATTCATTTTATTTATTTATTTGTTTACTTAACTTCGTTCGGCCGTATGCCTGAGTTTACTACCCCCCACCCTGTCCCTCCACCGCCCCGCAGCACTCCCTCGAGGAGCCGCCACTGGTAGAATGGAGTGGCATACAGTGGAGTGGGGTAGAGTGGGACACCATACAATAGTGTGGTGCAGATTGAAGATGCATACAGTGTAATAGCATACAGTGGAGTGGCGTAGAGTGGAATAGCGTAGAGTGGAGTACAGCAGAGTGGTGTAGAGTACAATAGCATAGAGTGAAACAGTGTGGAGTGTAATAGCATACAGTGCAGTGGCGTACAGTGGAGTGGTGTAGACTGAAGTGGTGTACAGTGGGTGGGGTAGAATGGAATAGCATTGAACGAAGTGGCATAGAGTGAAGTGTCATACACTGGAGTGGCATAGAACGGAGTAGCATATTATGGATTGGCATACAGTGGAACAGAATAGACTGGAGTGTTGAAGAGTGCAGTGTCATACCTTGGAATAGCATAAAGTGGAGTGGCGTAGAGTGTAATGGCTTAGCATGGAATAAGTATAGTGGAGTAGCATCCAGTGGATTGGTGTACAGTGGAGTGGCATTGACTGGTGTGGCATAGAGTGAAGGTGCGTACAGTGTAAGAGCATAGAGTGTAGTGGCATATGGTGGAATTGCGTACAATTTAACAGCATAGAGTGAAGTGGCATAGAGTGGAGTCTCATACAATGGAGAGGCTTAGATTGGAGTGGCGTAGAGTGAATAGCATATAGTGGAGTGGCGTAAAGTGGTTTGGCGTTGAGTGGAGTGGAGTACAGTGAAGTGATATACACTAGAGTTGAATATACTGGAATACCGTAGAGTGGAGTGATAAATAGTGTAGTGGAGTGCAGTTGAGTGGCATACAGATGTATGTGAAATTTAGCAGCAATATAGATTATGCTGTGCAGAGAAATGCAAACAGAGAATTACGCTTCCATGTGTTTCTCCAGATTCACCAATCAATACAGTGCCACTCATGGTGACCTTGCTTTGCTTTGTAAAATTTACTTAAGTATTGTGTTGTCCATGCGACAAAATGCGTGATGCAAAGGTCCCGCAATGCAATAATGCAGCTAGACCTTGGTTATATTTTGGGCCACAGTCTGTCGCGGTAACTTTGCAGTATACCGTGGTACATGGGGATGATAAACCAGTATATAATTGAGTAATAGCTGTTTTTAGAGGCAAACATATTGTTTTTACTACACTTTGGTTCTGTGTTAGAGCCTTAGATCTACATAAGCAGTAGGTTTTATTGTAGTTCCCTACCTATTACTACTTTAATAAAGTGGTAATAGGTAGAGAAATGTATTTATACATTTTTACATATTTTTAAATAAGTTTACAGAGTACTGTGCTAGTACCTTGTAAGTACCATATATTTTAGGAAGTTTCCTTAGGTATTTCGGCAGTACTCCGTGCTCCTTTTTTACAGAATTAAATATGTTACAAATTTCAAGTACACAATACTACACTACATTTGTGAAATATAGTGTATTACAGTGTCTTTTCAATTAGTTAACCAATGTATTTGATTTTTATGTTTTTAAGTAGCATGGTACTTCCTAGTTAGAACCTCGGCACCCTATATCATTTAAAAAAAATATATAGAAATTAATCATTAATTTTCCCTACTTATTACCACTTTACCAAAGCGGTAATAGGTAGAGAAAAAGTATAAAACCTAATACTTACCTATTTCTAAGGCCCTAAGCAGGAACACCATCAACGTGGCCTTAAAACAATGTGGCTGCCTTAAGCTTTTGTAAAGGGAATCATTACCCAATCAGATAATGACTTGTCATCGCCATGTGCCACGGTAGCTTCACAAAATTTCGCGAAATTCCGCAAAAGTACCACAGTCACAGATACCACTAATTTGAAATGCCTTATAATTAAAAAAAAATCTTATCCTACTTACCTGCAGTACCCAAAAATGATCATCTGTGCACCATAATGTATAATCCTGCCAAATTTCATGTAAATCCGTTCAACTGCTTTTGCGCTATATCTAAGGGTGGGCGGAATTTGCGGAGTTGCCCTACGCAAAATTCCGCAAAACTGCAAGAAATCTCCGCGAGCACGCGAAATTTCGCGTGCTCGCGGAGATTTCTTGCTGCCCCCGTTGTAATCTATGCAGGGTCAGATGAGCATCGTGCCAGAATGAATCCTGCCCTGCATATATATCCAAGAAGATGCCACCGTTTTGTGCAATTCCTCTACTCAGCTAGAGTACTTTCTACTGGGAATCAGTAAGTGCTCAGCATCACAGCTGATTTACGATGGTAGATATGGGGAGAAAGCACACCTGCCCAGCTTCGACCGAGCTCACGAGGTTTTTTTGACAAGAATGTCATCTCGACAGGAAGCTCTTACAGATAAAGCAGGTGCCCGAGTAGAAGCTCAAATTCTGTAACGCATTAATCAGCCCAAAAACCTTGTGAGCTCGGTCGAGGCTGGGCAGGTGTGCTTTCTCCCCATATCTACCGTCGTAAATCAGCTGTGATGCTTGATGGAGGTCTTTGCATCCATCACTTTCTCGAGCGCAGTCCCCGTGTAGTTCCTGTCACCAGGAGGTTCTTCTTTCTCCTCATCTGCTGCTCTGATCGGTCTCTGACCTTTTAAACAAGAGGCATGTGAACTCGCATAGATGCCCTGCCCGTTTGCCCCCCGCTCCTTTTTGTGACAGGAGCGGCACATCTCCGCCGCCGGCGCGGCTTACTGCCTGGGCACCGTACACTGTCCTCCTGGGTGGATGGACTGCCCTGCAGTCCGCGAGGGCCCTCCTGCGCTGCAGTCCTCACAGGCTTCTACACCGCTGTGTGTTCCTCTACACCCTTGCCTTGAGCTGCAGTCCTGCGGAGCTCCTCTGCATGCCTGCACTGCAGTCCTGTGGGTCCTCTGTGCATCCGTACACTGCAGTCCTATGGGGCCCTGTGCATCCTAGCTCTGCAACTCGGAGGGCCTCTCTGCACTTCACTATAACCAAGCACTGCAGCCAGGCTGTCCCCGGCGCCCCTATGATATCTGGGACAAGGAGCCCTAGTACTGCGTAAGTGGGTGGTCCCCCAAAGAGTCCTTGCTTGTATTTTGGGAGAGGGGTGTACAGTCTTGGGGGTGGGAGGGTATCACTTCCTTTGTCAGGTTTCCTGATGGGCCCTTCCTTCCCCGGGATGCTTCCCAAGCTAGCACCCCGCGTGCTCTCTATCGTGGGGTGGCGGGGGTGGGATCCACACCGCAGAACCGGCCATGGAGGGCAGAGAGAGGTTTTTCCACAGCTGGGTGTGTTCGGCTCTCGCCCAAGCGCTGCCGGTGATGCCCGCTGTCTTGGGGCTCTTTTATGCAGGTTGGGGAGGGGTGCTGCTGGGGGAGGGGGGCTCTCTCCGGGTGATGCTCTCCCGCAGTATTAGTGCTGGAGTGCTCGCTCTCGCCTGGAGGTGCTCTCCTGGGGGCTTGTCTGTATTGCTGCTGCCGGACCCCTGTCTCCCGGCGGTGTTCTCTATTTTTAGGTGAAGGGAGCGGGGTGAGGGGCTGAGGGAGGAGCGCAGCAGAGATGCTCTCTGGGGATGCTCTCTCCACAAATGCCGGTGTTGGTTGCTCTCTCTACACGGATGCTGCTGGGGCGCTCCCACCGGGCGGGCCTCTCTTTTTATGTAGGTTTGGGGACGGCAGATGCTCTCTCTCAGCAGTGCCAGTGTTGGGGAGTTCTCAGAGACAACTGCTGCCGGAGGCGCCCCTCCCGGTGGGGTTTTCTTTTTACGGGGGTTTTGGAATGATGAGAGATGCTCTCTCCGCAGTGCAAGTTTTGCGGCGCTCTCCCGAGGGACGGTCTGCTGGGGGTGCTCCTGCTTTATTTATAATCTGCTTCCTGGTGAGGTTTAATAATCCCTCATGCACCCCGAATTCCGTTCCGCCGCGGATCGCGGACGTTTTGACATTTCCGCGTTCCGCGCAAAACGCGGAAATGCCGAAATTTCGCAAGTTCCGCGAGCGGAACAGAATTTGCCGCCCACCCTTAGCTATATCAAATGCCTGGAAAAGGTAATTCTTTCAGATCGAAAAGGAAAGTTTAAAATTGCTCTACAGTCTGAAATGGCAGGTATGAGACATGTTTGAAAAGGGTGGGTGGCCCAATGAGTGCTTTTGCCCACTAGTGACATTTAATTTACAGGCCTGGTGTACCCATGGTACATGTATTAGCTCTCCAAAACATGACACAACTGCCATTATTTGGGCAAATAAGGCATACAAATACCACCTAATGACATGGACCTATTCATAAACTTCCTCTAAAAAAATGAAAATGATAAAGCTCCTTTAAATGTATAGGCACTCACTTTACTCTGACACACCTCCTCAGATCCTGCAGTACCCAATTTTTCTCTCTCTCATGCTTCACCAGCAGTTACATTTACCATCACTACATCCATTCTTTTAAACATGAGAACTCTTCTCCATGACCCTCCATATTCTTCTCAAACTAATTCCATTCTTCTCATACTAACTGACTATTAAAATTGTCCACCTTTCTCCATTCTGCAAAATCGCTTAACTACCTACCGATTTCTTCAGAAACCAGCGGCACACCAGAGTTGAACAATCCACTCTGTAGCTTCCTTTAAATTGTTATTTTCACTGCACCACTCTACACAATGTGACCTCAGCCACTATAGCCGCCTTGTATTCAATCCTGTTACTGCAAGGCATTCTTGCAACAATGAAAATGTAAGCAATCCTTGTCCTTTTAAACTTCATACTCTTATTAGCCATCATCAACTTAGAACCATCTCCATCACATGAAACCTATTCATCAACAACTTTTATAAAGCACAGTTAATCATCTAATTAACCCGCTATAGTGGCAAATGGCCTAGGTATAATAAAAAAACACTTTAATATTGTGAACACCACAACTCCCTTACCCTTGGAGGTACAACCACTACTCAAAGTAATTATTTCTCTCAGAGATGTGATCCCAATTCTTTTGGATGGATTAATAGCTAAAATGAATGCAAGTCTTTGGTCAACTTGTAAACCATACATTGTTTGTTCAAAATGTAATCCAACCTTCTCAAAGAAATTCAGAGGAACTGACACACTAGCTAGTTCTCTCATCTCTAACCTCTTGCCCCCCTCTTTCCACCCATCAATCTTCTCCACTTACCCCTCCAATTGCTTATCCATTCCAGACCAGCAATATCACTGTAACAATAAAATATTGATCAAAGACTAATCCACATAACCTTCTTTAGCCATTTTGATCCAATCACTCATTACAACCGCTGCAGCTAGAAATCTGTCTGAATTCTTCAAAAGTCAACATTTCAACAGTAACTCCTTCTTTAGCTTCCAGAATGCCTTTAACCATTCATCCACACATCTCTATCTGCCAACTGTTCATTTCCATTTGCTGCAAAAACACTATGGGCCATATGTATGTAGCTAAATACCGGTCGGTAATGGCCGAAATTCGGTAAATCTCCCGTTATTGACCGGTATTTAGGCAATTGAGATGTAGGAGGCCGGATTTAAGGAATCGGTAATTTACCGATTCGTTATTTTAAGGAATCAGTAAATTACCGATTCCTTAAATCCTATGTAGGGAGCACTCAAGTGAGTGCATTTTTGGTTTAAGGATTCGTTATTTACCACCAACTACAGGTTGGTGGTAAATACTGAATACCTCTTAAAAAGCAATGTTGTGCTTTTAAAAGTGCCATGTGGCAGACATACATGCCCTTAGGGCATGTATGTGCGCCACATGTGCACACATGCACGATTCAGGGGTGCAACAGGGTGTCAATTTGACACCCTGCCACCCTTGAATATGCTCCCCCTATTACCGATTCGGTATTTACCGAATCGGTAATAGTGAATGGCTTCCCATTCATTCCTATGGGCCTCCAGGCCCATAGGAATGAATGGGAAGGTATTCCTATTACCGATTCGGTAAATACCGAATCGGTAATACCGAATATTACCGAATCGGTAAAATTTACCGAATGTTTACCTACATTCTATTTACCGATTCTTAAATACCGAATCGGTAAAATTCGGTATTTAGGAATCGGTAAATAGAAATTACCTACATATGGCCCATTATGCAGCATTTGTTCACATCCATCTCCAATTTGATACATACTTCTACAGCAGAAAACACAGACTCAGTCACTTTCGCCCCCACACAGTCCTAGTTAGGCCAAATAAGTATTCAAGACAAGCAGACTGCCACTCCTGTACCCTAAGTGCTAGTGAAGTATTGTGGAAACCTTGTTTGCAACACTTGGAATTAAAACATGAATCAAAGGATTATAAAAAACTCTTAGAATAAACAAGCTTCTCCAAACAAATGAACAAAAATATTCATATATCCACATACAAGTTAACATTTCCTTTTATACCACAGGGAATCCCTGTCCAGCCCTATTTAACACCATTGAATCCTGTTCTTCCTGCCACTGAGTTAAGACAATAGGCCTCAGCCCATGCAAGCTGGTATCGACAGTTACAATGAGTATTATATTTAAAACAAACTAATCTTACTATTGTGCATCTCAGTTGTCTTTCTTTACCCATGTGAAAGCATTGTCATGTGGTTCATCCCATTCAAAGTCACATTTTTCTTTAACTATTCAAACATAGTTCAGTTGGTGTTCTGAATTTTTAGTAGTATTCAGGTTGCCCGTTGAATGATCTATGTTTATCTTTATTCTTCTGTGCTGGAGCAGCTCTAAAGACATCCACTAAATATTTTTAGGACGGTCCCAACCATCTGTAATGTTATGAGCCAACTTTCAATTTCCCTAGCATAAAACCTACTTTTCTACATTCAAAAAAGTCAAATTCGAAGTCTCTAATGCTCCCAACAGCAAAATTCTGATATGCTATGTTGCCCCTGTTTCTTCAAAATAATTAATCATTTTGAGAAAACAACAATTTTTATGGCAATAAACAGAGTAAGAGCTTAGGAATTATCATGCAAACATATGTTACTGTATAGACAAGGTCAAGTTCAGTGAATAATCTTGGCCCACCATAATCAATATCAACGCATTAATGTTGGGAAATTGAAAATTTCCATTAATATATTTTTCGATAGACACAGAATCTCAACCTGCTGTCATATTTTTTCATGGCCCTTAGTAGAAGCAAATCATGGCTATTACTAGAAGCAACTCATTGCCATTACTAGAAGCAACTGCTCTATGATCACAATTGACTAAATAATGTCTTGCTTAGCCATCTCCTAGAGCAAGCCGTTTATCTTACAACTAAATCATACAGCTGCCTATGGCACTGTGAAACAGTTTCAACAAGTTCACTTACATACTACTGGACAGTGAAAACCTGAAGCCCAATGATAGCCAATGCAGTTATATACCTGGAAACGAGGATCCAGATATAAATATGGTGCATTTTCTGGCATACACTGTCATAGGAGAAGAGGTCTCATGATGATGAAGATTTGTGGCTATAAAGCGCATCCCAATTTAACTGTATCAAGTGGCAGAATGTAGCCTAAGATATACCTAGTGAATTGAAAATGTTGATTACTTTATTGAAGCTATCGATAAATGTAAAAAAGAATGATAATAAACTTCATAAAGTTCCTTGACAGAGATGGAGTCACAGAAGTATTAAACATGTAAAACACAGTTTGAAATATACCACATGATGAAAAAGCAATAGCAAGAAAATCTGAAACCATCATCATTGTCTGGAAAGGCTTTGGCAAACATAATCACTTCCAAGCTAAGTCCATCACGGTCCTGAAAATAATTCCAGGACACCTAGTACTACCCTATACTTATCAAGCTTAGGGGAACAACCTTCAAGACAACAAGTATACACCATAGGCTCCAAGTCATGAGAAAAAGTAACAAACATCTTTTTTGTCAGCATAACATTAATCAACATTATGCTGAGAAGAGGACTACATCTTCATGCTATCATACAGAGACACATTACAAAAAGCTTAGGCAGTCAACCTGGCACAGGGATGTAATGGGCTCCAATGAATTAGCAAAGATGAAACACAAACTACATTTAGAAGTGTCCAACATTCACATATGTGCTTGGGCCACAGCCAAACGACTAATCTGCTAGGGAAATTTCACAATCATGCATATGTACATGGGAAAAAAGTGGAGGCAGACATATATGTGCTAAATGGGGAAGTACTGATTCACTGTCTAACGTGTTTCTGTGCAGTACAACTCTAGGACTGGTCACTGTTCATTATCATGCCACAAAAATACATCTCCTAATCAACAAAGAAGTATGCTGCAGTTGATATGAAAGTTAACAATCACCCAAAGCTGATGTTGGACAGTGAAGCATCATTAAAAGTGATGTTTGTGGCAAAAAAGTAAGAGGATAAAACAACCACCAAAAAATGATATGCTTGTGATGTTGTGATCATGTAGGCAACATTGAAACCTCTTCATTGCCTATAATTATTTGTTGCAACATTAAAATATAAGATGGCCTCCATTAGAACAACCATCCAGGTTTGAAAGTCGGCTTTGTGCATACTGAGATTTTCATAGCAGAAATGATTGGACTCAGAAAGAAACAACATGCTGCAAGTCAACTGGCTATGCAATAATTTTCATAATTGTAATAGGTTTAAGTGAAATTAATGACACTCTAGTGCAGATACACATGAACAAAGTCATATAGCCACTGCTGCAATTGCTCTGAAAGGTAGCGTTCCTCTTACAGGAAGCAATTGAACAAGAAATCAGAAACCTATTGGCACTCAACATCATCAAAGAATTAAAGGGTCTGATGAGATGAGTATCTCCAATAGTAGTGATACACAAGAAAGACAATGTGCACTGACTAAAAATATGTGTCAACGTGTGTCATCCCAAAAAAGCCACGGAGTGACGACGCCATGAACTAAAAAGAGATACAAGACACAGTCCTTCACAAAACCAGAAACATAAAGAAGACTTTCCGCTGCCTGAGAGCCTTCATCTGTAAACTATTAAGGAGGCGGCCTCCTTAGAAGGGAGCCCTGATTTGTTACTGTTTACCTGAAATATGACCCATCTCGCTATTCATCCCCTAACAGACCCTCTTACTGCAGTGGATGCTCCTTTTGCTCATAATGTGTCAGTTTCCCCAACCCCAATGTCCTGCCTCTCTTTTTGGTGAGACTCGCAATATCTGGTTTGTGCTTGTTTCTATAATATGCACCTGTATGTGCTTGTTGGTTTTGTTTATGGGTTGATCATGTTTTAGTGGTGCCTCTCTCACCTCACAAACTACTAATCTTATGTTCATGATGGCTGTTCAGTTGTGCAAGGTGCTTTAAAATATATTCTTTGAAATAATTTATTGCAATCTCATGACGTACTTGTAATTGATAGTATGTTTTTATGCCCCCACTTTTGACTACACTGTAAGCCGACATGTGTCCTGCTTACTTCCCCCATATATCTACCTCCCATTACTTGTTGATGCCACTGCCATGAAGATTATTTTCTCCTGCTCCCTAAGGATATAACCCCTCTATAGGCTCTTACCTACTATCCCCATATACCCCCTGCTCCCTCCACCCAGCATGCATCCTAACAATGCCGGAAAGCTGAACACCCTACTGTCTCCTACTGAAAATGACTCGTTTTTAATTAACTACCCGCCCAACCTATCTAAAAATGCCATAAGAAACATCAAACATAAAATCCTCAACCTTAAGAAAGAAACTTTTATTATCGACCCTTACTTCTGCCACACCGAGGGTACCAAACTGAATGACCTAAACTTCTCAACCAATCAGCGTGCCAAATGGAGGAAGTCCTAATTTCCTCTCTCAATGCCACAATCACCAAGAAAATCCCACAAGGCCACAAACGTACTATTGCTCCCTCATCGATATTCAAAGTTAATGCCACCATTTCTATCTATAACAATGGCAGCATACTCATTCAATCTTCAAATCACGATCTGGAACTTTTCAGTGATCTCCTTTCCTACCTCAAGAACAAACTTGATACAACCACTCCCCCTTCTGCCCCCTTGGGATTCCTCCCCTTATGATTACCTCCTTTTCCCCATCCACCTCTCTCTCCCCTTTTCCACCACTCTCCCTGGGTGGTCACCCACATATCCACGGGCATTACCATCGCCCTGCACACTCCCTCTCCCAATGACAATACCAATGCTCCCCCACGTCTACACCAATCGAACAGCACCACCTCTCATCCCTTTGAGCCCCCAATCTCCACCCTCATCAACAAGAACAACTCACCCCTCACCAACCACTTCCAAACGTCTGATGAAGATCCTCAGTAATGCCAACTCCCCCAACCGCTCTGCTATTATTCTACTCTCCCATGCCTCCCCAACCAAGAACCTCTTAAAAACCTCTTATTGATTCTAAGCTCGACACTATAGAGTCCCAGCTACAATTAATTTGAGCTGACATTCTCAAACGAGTTTGTATCACCTCCAACCCTGAGCACAAGTGGCCCTCACACCTAACTCACCTTCAGACCAACAACTACTTAGCCTCCAACGACCAATTTGACCCTATCCCCGCTTACACAGAGATCTTGCAACCTTTCTGGAGATCCACACCCAACCTTAACAATACCTCCGGGCCAGATAGGCTAGTCGGACAGCTATCAAGCGACAATATAGTCTCCCTCCTTGATACCTACAACCTTGACCCTGCCATTCACACTCTTCCCGCTGCACAAATCAAGATGATTAACACCCACGCTATCAGGCCATCCTACCCCAGCACTAGATTTATTAACAAAACAAACCAAACACAAAGTCCCATCTCACATACATCCTCAACCACCTCCAAAACAACACTGCATTGCGCATTGCTAAACTGCTGCTCAGCCTTGAACGACACGGCTGACATAGCTGATCGTATACTTAACTTAGACATCCTTATGCTCATTGAAACCTGGTTGGCTGAATCCTCTACTCCTAATCTAGACACTCTAGTCCCCCCAGTCATGACATCATTAGACTAGACAGCTCAGGAGGTGGCCAAGCCTGTATATACATATCCTCACTCTTTTTGAAACAATTACACACTATATCTCTTTCCTCCGGCAGATACCTCAGGATGGACATTACTACCACTAACAATTCAAGGTACTCCCTCCACACATTTTATCACCCACTAGGAGAAAATCAGACATTCATTGAACAGATCATGGAGATTATCAGTGCTAACAATGAAGAGAACAACAACCAAATTGTCCTTGGCAATTTCAATATTCACTGGAACAATTCCAATGGCCCTCTTGGGAATAGTTTTAAATGCTTCCTCCAGGCACTCAACCTTATTCAAGCCTGCAACAGCCCGACCCATAACAAAGGAGCTACCCTAGACTTAATAATTACAAAAGACACCATACAAATTGAGTCTAGTCTCCCCTGCGATTGGACTGACCACCACTGCATCACCATTTTCTTTAAAAATGCAATCACTTCTAAGGGCCAACCAACAAAAGCCAAACACTGGGTCCAAAACACCCCCAACATTAACTCACATACTCTATCAACTCTCAGTAATGACATCCTGCTCCTGTGCTCTCCTATGAACAACATCTTTGACCGATCACAACTTCAACTCCATGACCAAAATTATGCATACCCTGGCCCCCAAAGAACTTAAAAGATTCCTGTCTAAAAGATCCAACCCCTCGTTCAACTCTAACCTAAACAAAGAACGCTAACACCTCAGACTTGCAGGAAGAGCATGGAGACATACCCTGTCCCTTGCCAACCTCAAATTCCTACGTCAAGGAAGCAGCACCTACAACAGGCACATTAGCTAGTCCAAAGCACCTTTCTTCCAAAATCAACTAGACTCTGCAACTAACTGACCTAAAAAACTCTTCGAAATTATCAAAAACCAATCGACCCTCAAAAGTGACCCCACTTCCGCAGATAACAAAACATTACCTAACAGTGAAACCTTTGCCTCATTTTTTGTGGAGAAAACCAAGCAAATCTCTAACGTCATTGAGCCCGCTATTAAACTACTTCCACACTAACCTCCCCTACACCCTTCCCCATCTGATCAGGATACATGCCCGAGATATCTCCCATCTCACCCAAAATAGTGCCTCTTGGTCCAACTTCAAAACCCTCGATGAAAATGGCACCCTAAATCTATTGTCCTCTTTGAAATATTCCAACCACTTCAATGATCCCCTCAACTCCAAACTCCTAAATGAATCCATTCATCTCCTACTCCCACTATGTACTATGATAATCAGTGCTTCACTCACCCAAGGCTCCTTACTTGACTGCCTCAAAAGTGGCCAGGTTACCCCTATCCTAATAAAAACCAACTCTGACCAATATGACCCCAGCAATTACCACCCTATCTCAAACATCCCTACATTGGCTAAACTCTTTAAAACATGTGTGCACCTACAGCTTCACAATCACATCAAGCAACTCTAACTCCACGACCTTTGTCAATCTGGCTTCCAATTGGGTCATAGCACTGAAACTGCCATGGTCCACATCGTCGACCATGCCCTACGCTCCCTTGACCACAATGTCTCTTGCCTCCTAATCTTATTGGATCTATCAGCAGCTTTTGACACTATCAACCATGTTACCCTTCTGAACCTTCTTGAACACAAGATGGGCCTCTTTGGCACCGTGCTGAAATGATTCACCTCCTTTCTGCATAACAGATCTCAATGAGAGGATGTGACATAATGGCTAGAGCGGTTGACTTCGAAGCTGGGGAATGGGGTTTGAGTCTCGGCAGGGAAGCTCAACATCCTGTGATTCTGGGCAAATCACTTAATCTCCCCGTGCCTAACAAAAAATGAATGTGTCTGTCTGTAATGCAAATGGCGCTCATGTGAAGCACTCTGTTACCTTCGGGTTGAGTTTGCACTATATAAAACTCCCCCAAAAAAAACAATTCAGTCTAATAAATCCCACTGTTTCAGACCAGTCTCCATTGTCATTAGGCATTCCCCAAGGCTCTATTCTCTCCCCAACATTGGTTAACCTATATATGGAGCCCCTCAATGAAATCCTCAAACTTTCCCACATCTCATACCACATGTATGCTGATGATACCCAACTCTACATAAAAATCACCTCCCCCAAAGACATCGGTATCCTCAACAGCACCCTGACTAAAGCACAACATTGGCTGACCCATACCCACCTCAAACTCAATGCCCTTAAAACTGAATTCCTACTGATCGCACCAGCCACCACCCCTAACGTCAAAGACTGGCTCTCTCTTCCCATTGCCCTGAATTGTACCCCACACATCATTGACTCTGCCAAATCCCTAGGTATAACCTTGGACAAAGACCTCTCCATGCAAAAACACATAGCACCAACACTAGAGGAGCTAACCATCAGTTGCATATTCTTAGGAAACTATAACCTTTCCTCCCCATGGCAGACCTCACAACGGTAGTTCAAGCTCTTGTGCTATCGAAATTAGACTACAGTAGTACTACATTGGTGGGCCTCCCGATTTCCTCACTTGCACCACTGAAGTCTACACTGAAATTAGCAGCTAGACTCATCACTGGATCTAAAAGAAGTGATAATATCACCCCGACCTTCAATCACTGAAATGGCTACCCTTCGAGGTCAGGATTAATTTCAAAATTACTTGTATGACCCACAAAGCAAAGCATCATAATACCCCATCCTACCTGACTGAGAAACTGACCCTATCGGTGGAAGCAGATCTTCTAGAAGCACATCTTCTAGAAGCACTAGCTCCTTATTTCTTAAGCCACAATTAAAAAAACAAAACATACAATCAATTATTTTCTGCAATTACACCGAAAATATGGAACTCTCTCCCTAATGAGATGAGATGCAACCCACCCACATCCATCTTCAGGAAGGAAGTTAACCTTTTACCATACAACAAATTCCTCTCACATTGAGAACTCTCCTCCATCTACTCTTGATATCTGTTTGCTGTCCCTTATCATACCGGAATGTGCTTGGGCCTGGATTGATGCTAGTCTATGTAGTCATATCTCTCTGTTACCCTTATGGGCAAGTATAATACTACCTAGTCTTACACATCTATTTTTGTATATAGTGTATTTTTTTCATATTGTATATGCATGTCTTCCTTTTCTATCCCATATTTTTGTACACTTCTGCAAAGCGCTCTGTCACCCGAAAGGGTCTTGTTCGAACTATATAAAACTTCAAATAAATAAAATAAATAAATCTCAAACAGGATTGCAAAATTTATTGGAGAACAGTTATGTTCCAAACTTGATCTCAAGCTACCACCAACTGTAGTTTGAAGAAAACTAGAGATGCATTAGAATATTTAACACATATCTGGGTCTGTTCACTTACAAAGGCATCACATTTGGGATCACATCCACCACAGGTATTTTTCAGAAACCCATCCACACAAGTCATCAGGCCACACTGAATACATTCAATTGCAGTGATTTCATACTTCCATTTGGTTCTTTAAAGCAAAAATGCAACCAAGCAATCTGACAAGTTTGTGTTCTTGCTCCTGCCTCAGGAAACACCAACCTCAAAATTTGTCCTCAACCAAAAAAAAAATGAATTTCAACAAGTGGAAGCTTACATTTTATGCAGACATCTTTCAATAAATGGCATATAAGCGAACCTAGCAAGATGAAGGAACTCTCTGATGCACCATTGTCTTGCAGTCATTTTTGGGAATGACAATTTACTGTGCAAGTACTTCAAAGCCTATGCAACCTTTGGCATAATACTCAGAGAGCTGTTAAAACAAGTGTAAGAAATTGGGTTGTTGGTTGGGTGGGTTGTTAACCGTGCTCAAGCAACAGCCACAATCCCTGTCAGGGTGAACCATAAAAGTCACTAAATTAACCTTTGCTTAACCCTCTGGTAGCATGGTACAAAAGAAGTCAGGTTTAATTTAGAGGCAACAAGTAAAATATTTATGCAACACACAAACAGTAATAAAGTGAAAACATACCTCAAGGAAAATCCCAAACCAATTTAGAAAAATAGAGTACATTTATTAAACTATTTGGCACCAAAACAACAAAAATCCAATTAGTAGACGTGGAATTATGAATTTTTAAAGTTTAAGGTAAAAACTTACAGCTAAAAGATCAAAGCGCCAACCAAGGACATCTAGTTGTGTGAGACCGGGTCGAAGTAAAAAAATATGGCAGACCGTAATGGAGTAGAAGTTGGGTACTAGGAGTGGATTGATTCTGGTCGGCGCTTACCTTCATACTTAGAAGACATTTGAAGAAAAATGTTCTGAGAACATAAAGTTCAGCTGGGCAAGGCTGCAGGTGGTATCTGAGGAGGGAGCGTCATCATCAAAGAGCCACAGGATAAAGTCACGGTGAAGATGTCTTCATCTGGACTTAGTCACTTTTTTTAATGTTGAAAATCTTCAGCGAGATAAGGCTGGGAGGCTATATCCGACAAGAGTTCCACGGGGCTGGATCCCCTTTTGGCGTAGCATCACTGGAGAACATTTGCTGCTGCGGACAAGAACATAGCTGGAACTGTTGCGAAGTCAGGCCGACCAACAAGGCACCTTGGATGCATAGATGAGAAGGTTAGTCTCGGTCTCCTCTCGATTCTTAGAGCAATTTTTAGCCCAAAAGATTCTAAGTCCCAAGTTTTGGGCCCAGGTCATGAGGGACACCGTTTAGTGGGCTAGGACTCACTCAGGCTGGGTCCAGATGCAGGTTCAAGATGGTTGTTGCCTTTTCTGTCCCTAAGGCTCAGATCAGGAGGCCAGCCAACCAGCCTTTGGAGTCACTCTGGTAGTCATGGGTTCAAGAAGTGGAACAGGGTCAAACAGCAGGGCAGGTCTCTGAGGGTTCAATGCAGGCTCCTGGCAGCAGTACCAAAGGGGATGATGGACGGAGCGTTTGAGGTAATCAAACACTCACCCCCAGTCAACTGATCTGGGTCTAATCCATCATCATTCTTTAGCTCACTCCACCACCCCAGTTCAGACATGGCCATATGCAAATCAGTCTGACCCTGTGCCTCATGGGAACAGTCCAGCCCGAACTACCAAGCCATGTCTTCCCTGGACCGGAAACAAGCATCCTGGGACCGGTTTCTGGCTATTCAGCCGTCATCAGCCAGGCTAGCTTGAATCCAGTGGCAAAGTGAGCAAGGGACCCACGTCTGGGCATACCCTGCCAACTTAGGGCGAACAAAGCGATACCAAAGGGGATGATGGACGGAGCGTTTGAGCTAATCAAACACTCACCCCAGTCAACTGATCTGGGTTTAATCCATCATCACTCTTTAGCTCACTCCACCACCCCAGTTCAGACATGGCCATATGCAAATCAGTCTGACCCTGTGCCTCATGGGAACAGTCCAGCCCGAACTGCCAAGCCATGTCTTCCCTGGACCGGAAACAAGCATCCTGGGACCGGTTTCTGGCTATTCAGCCGTCATCAGCCAGGCTAGCTTGAATCCAGTGGCAAAGTGAGCAAGGGACCCACGTCTGGGCATACCCTGCCAACTTAGAGGCGAACAAAGCGATACCAAAGGGATGATGGACGGAGCATTTGAGCTAATCAAACACTCACCCCAGTCAACTGATCTGGGTTTAATCCATCATCATTCTTTAGCTCACTCCACCACCCCAGTTCAGACATGGCCATATGCAAATCAGTCTGACCCTGTGCCTCATGGGAACAGTCCAGCCCGAACTGCCAAGCCATGTCTTCCCTGGACCGGAAACAAGCATCCTGGGACCGGTTTCTGGCTATTCAGCCGTCATCAGCCAGGCTAGCTTGAATCCAGTGGCAAAGTGAGCAAGGGACCCACGTCTGGGCATACCTCTGCCAACTTAGGGCGAACAAAGCGATACCAAAGGGGATGATGGACGGAGCGTTTGAGCTAATCAAACACTCACCCCCAGTCAACTGATCTGGGTTTAATCCATCATCATTCTTTCAGGCCAGCCAACCAGCCTTTGGAGTCACTCTGGTAGTCATGGGTTCAAGAAGTGAAACAGGGTCAAACAGCAGGGCAGGTCTCTGAGGGTTCAATGCAGGCTCCTGGCAGCAGAGCATTCCTTCCAGGTACAGCAAGGCAGTCTTGTGAAGTCCAGAAAGTCAACTGAAGAGAGGGCCTAAGGGGCACATGCATCAAGCATTTTTGCGTTCGCAAACGGGACGATTTGCAGAATCGGTCCGTTTGCGAACGCAAAAAATGCTTTCCAGATGCAGCAAGCCCCAATTTGCGATTCGGTAACCTGTTACCGAATCGCAAAATGGGTTTGCGATTCGGTATTTGGAAGGGGCGTGTTTAGGGCGTCCCTTCCAAATACCAAATCCTAGCGGTATGCATAAATGTTTTGTGACCGTGAATGCGGTCGCAAAACATTCGCATATTACCACCTACTTGAAGTAGGTGGTAACTCATTCGCAAATGGGAAGGGGTCCCCAAGGGACCCCTTCCCCTTTGTGAATGGTTGTAAAAGCATTTTTAAGAGCAGGCAGTGTTCCCACGGACCACTGCCTGGTCTTAAAAAATTAAAAGAAGACTTATAATTTTACTTTTTGTAAAGCATCTCGTTTTCCTTTAAGGAAAACGGGCTGCTTTACAAAAAAAGATTGCTTTATTTAAAAGCAATCACGGACATGGTGGTCTGCTGACCTCAGCAGGCTACCATCCCCATGATTTTTGCGATTCCTAGGGGGTCGCAATTGCGACCTACCTCATCAATATTGATGAGGTAGAGCGATTTGCAACCCCCTAGGAATCGCAATCTGAAACTCTTTGAGTTTCATGCATTGTAAATGGCGATTACCTAACTGCGATTCTCAGGAATTCGCAATTAGGTATTCTCAATTTACATTTTGATGCATGTAGCCCAAAGTGTCTTATACTTGGTGCCTTTTTTGAAACAGGAGAAGTTTCTAGAGAATCCTCTTTGAAGTGCTTGAAATTTCTTCATTCCCCTGTCCTGGCTCCAAGCTGGCAGCGTGAACACTGCAGGAGTGACAAGTTCCTTGTGTAAAGGGAGGGCATGGCCTATTCACTTGCAAGTGGGGCTGTGCCCAGCTCTGCCCCCTATTCTGTCAGTTGATGGCCAATCCAGGCACAAATAATCCCTTTATTGTGTGGCTGTCTGGGAGGCATAAACGAAATCCAACTGTCAACTACACCCAGTCATATGGCCCAGGAACAGGCTGCAACTACCAGATAGGGCAGGAAAATGCCAACCTTCTAAAAGTGACATTTTAAAAATTGTAACTTATAATCCCACTTTACCATTAAAGAGAATTTTGTATTACAATTTGTTGTATACTAAACACAAAATGCTTATCTGTCCCTTTTTTTATTTTTTATTATTTTTATTATTTTTACCTTAGAGCAAATTTTCCTTCTTATACATGTCATGATATTTTCATCATGAGTTATACATAATAATGCAATATTATGAAGAGATACAAATACGGAGTTACATCAGACGTATGGAGAGATAAAAGAGCATAAGATAAAAAATACACAATTCAATCAAAGACAGAGATATAACACCTCAGGGTTTGCCTCATAAGTTAAGATCTATTAAGAGTGAAAATTGCCAGTGCAATAAATAGGATACACAATTAATTGACCAGCCTTGCTAATGGGGCCCAAATTCTTTGGCCTAACTCCTTTTTTTTCTGGCCCCTTAACTTATACAGTGAATATTCGATATTATATATAGCCAATATTCTAGATCGCCAATTAGAAAAAGTGGGAGGGTCAGGACTTATCCATTGAGAGATAATACATAGGCGAGCAATAGCCATTGCGATGAATATAAAGCCTATCTCTGACCTTATTCTTTCGTTTATTTCTGACCTATCAACTAATCCCAGAAAAAAAAGAGCTGGGGTAATTGGGACCGGTGAGCCTACAATCATAGTTAACAAAAACCTCCAGCTCCTGTAAAAAGGTATCCAATTTGGGGCACGAGTAAAACATATGTATAGTGTCAGCAGCATGTAATCCACATCTATTGCATTTCCCTCCCCCCCTACCACCCCATTTTGCAATCTTTGCTGGGGTATAATAGAGATCGAAGACCGACATAAAGTGCTGGCTCCTAAGACTTCCCGTGAGAAGCCCCTGATTCGCCAGCTCCAATGAATCCTCAATATCTATTGATTCAATTCTAAGCCTACTTTTTCATTTCGAATTTTGCGTATCAATTTCAACTGGGGAGGCTTGGATTAAGATTTGGTAGAGCTTCCCGATCCGGGGCCTACCCCTTAATGTCTCCACCAGGGGTATTTTTTCCGATATCATATATACCCTATTCTCCTTTCCCCCCAGATAACTCCGTAACTGCAGATATTTAAAAAAATCTCTCTTATCCAACCCAAACTTTTCCTGCAGATTCATATAAGGCAAAAGTTGTCCTCCCCGCACAGATCACCTAAAGAGATGATCCACTTTTTCCCCCATCTAAAAATGACTTGGCCCTGAAAAATTGATGGAAGTAGCCCCGAAGCCGAGAATGGGGTATAAGCATTGAGATTAGGGATCTTCAGTTTCCTCCGTACCTGTCTCCAGACTCTATAAGCAGCTTTCAATATTTTGAATTTAGTTTTTTTGTAATAACTGGGCTCCAGTATCCTGACCAAGCATCCCTTGGCTCCAGCCCCCATTCCTATTTCATATATAGTCGGCCTGGCCTCTACTGGTACTACCGCCTTATCAACAACTATTAAAATACCTATATGTTGTAAGACCGAAGCCCATTAGTAGAAAAGAAAGCTGGGGATCGACCACCCACCCCGCAGTCTTGGGAGGGTCAGCCATTTAGCCACCCTTCTCGGTTTACGGTACCCCCACAAAAATCTCTGACAGATCCTATCCATCCTTGCTAGGGAGGATGATGAAAATTCTAGAGGGACCGTTCTGAAGACATATAAAAAGTTTGTGAGGATTGACATTTTAATAACATTGCTCCACCCAAATAAAGATAGGTGTAGATGGTTCAACCTTTCTAATTTTTTTTACTCACATCATACATTATTGTGATAATATTCATATCCGGAATTTTCTCTACGGCCACTGTGATCTTCACCCCTAAATATGTTGCCTCCTGGACAACCGTGAGGCCCTCAGTTCGAGCAGCCCTGGAGCAAACAATCTGTGTTTCTCCCTATTTAACTTGTATCCAGATACGATACCGAACTGATCAGCTAGAGACTGTACCTGTGGAAGTGCCAAGGTGACATCAGTAGTGAGGACTGCGATGTCGTCCGCGTACGCGTGAGCCCTATACTCGGAGCCATTGACCTTTACTGCCTTGATGTCAATATTCTGCTTTAATTTTTAAGATAGGGGTCGAGTGTAAAGAGCGAAGAGCAGAGGGGAACATGGACACCCCTGCCTGGTGCCTCTACTGATATCGAGCTCCTTTGAGTCCTGCCCTGATATGCGAATTACAGCTTTTGGTGAGCAATATAGCGCCTTAAGCGCCTGAATAAATTGTCTGCATATTCCTTTCCATTGCAAAACATACCACAGATACCGCCAGGATACCCTATTGAATGCTTTCTCTGCGTCCAACAGGGCTATCCCCAGTGGTGACTCCGTGGCTTGGGCCCAGTCTAACAAAGCAATAACCCGGCGGACATGGTCCGTCGTGTCCCTGCCAGGAATGAACCCATGCTGGTAAAGTAATACCAAAAGGATGATGACCTTACCTAACCTGGCTGCAAGTATTTTCGAATAGATCTTACTATCGCAGTTTATGAGTGATATAGGTCGATACAATGCTGGAGCCAGGTCAGGTTTCCCTTTTTTCTTAAACACCACTATAGTGGTATGTTGCCAAGAGCTAGGGACTTGACCCCTTTGAGCCGACTGAAGAATTTGTAACATTTCTTGATGCAGAGACTTTGAGAATATCCTATAAAATTCTAGGGGAATACAATCAGGGCCGGTGGCCTTGCCGAGAGCTAGGGAGGCTAAGGCAGTCTCGAGCTCTTCCCAAGTAATCGGGGAAGCTAGAATTTCGTATTGTGCTTCTGTAACCTCCATCGTTTCAAGGACCCTGAAGAATTCTTCCAGAGATTCCTCCCCTGACGGAGGCATTTCCTCGGTGTACAGATGTTCATAGAATTTTTTGAATATATTTAGGACTTCTGTTGGAGAGTCTTGGATTTGGCCTAGATGGTCTCTAATTTTCCCAATTCAATTAGCCACCTCTCGTTGCCAAAGACGATTTGCCAAGACCCACCCAGTATTCTCCCCTAATTCATATAGCTCAGACCTATACTGTGCATATTTGGCTGCCACCTCAGTTTCAAAATGATGATGTATTTTAGATTTAATGATTGCAATTGCCTGCTGACAATCCTCAATATTATGCCCCATCGTTACTTTATCCATCAGTCCTAGCTCAGCGATTTTTAACTGTTCAAACCAATTCCCGATCTCCTTCTGCAGGGCTTTCTGTCGGGCAATGGAGAAGCTCAAGGTCTCCCCCCCAAAGCCCTGATTTAAAAGCATCCCATACCATAATTCCCGGAGCTGACCCCCTACTCATTTAAAAAAAAATCCGAAATCCATTTAGCCATATGCTCACAGTATAGCTGATCACCCAACAATTTTCCTTCAAAGGTCCAGGGCCTTAACATTCTAGCAACTCCAGTTAACGTGAATTCGACTATAAGAGAATTATGGTCTGAGATAAACCTTGGAAAGCTCTCTATTTTGACACTTTCAGCCAATTGTTCGGTGAGAAAAAAATTGTCCAACCGGACTAATTTGTTATGAGGGCTGAGTAGAAAGTAAATCCTGGACCATCTGGTTTATGTTTATGCCAGCAGTCTACCAGTCCCTGTTCCCTTACCAACCCTCCCAGGGCCTTAAAGACCCTGACCTTCCTTCCTTGGTAGGAAATATTGGCACTAAGATTGAGACTGCTATCCAGATGGATGTTAAAATCCCCACATAAGATCAGGGGTTGCGGCCAAAGTTCAATACTTAAGAAGTCCAGCATATCGGGATCGTCCAAATTAGGCCCATAGATTGAACAGATCATTATAAGGGCATTATTAGTTAAAATCCTAAATTCCACTATAGCCCAACGCCCCAACTTATCTTCCTTGACTCGGTTACAGACCCCCAGACCATGTCTTGCCAGGATTACTACCCCTCTAGTTGTTATGCTCTGCTGGGTACATACTAACACATCAAAGCCTAATTCCCTCAGCCACCAGTGCTTCTTCCAGGGTATGTGGGTCTCCAGTAGGCAGGCTACATCAATCTGCACATAACGAAGGTTCTTAGCCAGGATGCCCCTTTTTTTTTTACCGTTGAGGCCACAAATATTTAGTGAGCATATCCGAATTTTACCCCATCTGTATATGCAAAATTCTCCATACCAAATCTCTCCAAATGATACATTTGATTATACTCCCACATAAAACACAAAATCTTCTTCTTTAGAAATACACAAACACCATGACATATAAGAATAAACCAAATCACCAACTGCTTACCCCCCTGTCCCCCCCTTGACCAAACACTGCCCACCCCTTGCCCCCTACACCCTTCACTAACAGCTAGACCTACCAGGTCTGGTGATGGAGCGGGAGCCCTCCCATGTCGCCGCCCCAAAAAAAGGTTCTTCTTTTTATGTATTTATTAGGGGTGGGGGGAATTTGCGTAGTCGCGCTACGCAAAGCTCCGCAAAACGGTAAAAAACTCTGCGAGCACGCAAAAGTTCTGCGAACACGTGGAATTGCTTATTCCGCCCGTTCGCGATGCTTTTTTCCTGTTCGCGAACGCTGTTTGCGTGCTCAGGGAGAAATATCGCGCGAACACGCATTTTGAAAGCGCGAACAAGCAAAAAATTCCGCGAAATCGCGGAATTTTTGGCAATTTCGCGTTCTCCGCGGAACGCAAAATTACCCAAATTCTGCAAATTCCGCGAGCGGAACGGAATTTACCGCCCAGGCCTAGTATTTATATATATCATTTTTTTTGTATTTTTTTAATTACCCATCCTCCATTCCCCCCCTCTAATCCTCTACCTTCTCCCCCCTCTAAAAACCACCAAAAAAAGAGCCAGAGAAAGAGAATAGAGAGAGAGAGAGAGAAAGAGGGAGTGAAAAGGAATAGAGGAAAAGTTACTCGAAAGATATAACAGAAGGGCAATCAAACCTCAAATTCCCCCCGACATTCATGAGGTTCACTCCAAAGATTGTAGAAATTCTTTAGCTAGAATCTCAGATGTGAAAAAGTGCGGGGTCTCTCTCCATATTACTTTAAGTTTAGCAGGATTCTGTAAGAACACCTGAGCGCCCTTATTCTGAAAAGGTTGTATCATCTGACGCAATCGCCAGCGGCGCTCTACTGTTGAGTGGCAATAATCAGGCCTAACAAAAAAAGTTTGTCCATTAAATGATCGTTGTCGGTCTGGGCGGGCTAAGTCATAGATTGCTTGACGGAGGAGAAAATTCCCTACATAGATCAGAAACACCTGAGGTTTATTTCCTGCTGACACCGAAGATTTCTTCAGGTTGAATGGGAACCTATGGGCACCCTGGATTTCTTGAGCCCAGTCCCAGTTCCCCAACTCAGGAAGTGCCCTTTCAGAAGCTCGACAATAAATTTTATTGCGTCTCCCCCTTCCACCCCCTCTGGGATGCCCAGGACCCTTAAGTTATTATGCCTCATACAATTCTCAAAGTCCTCGAGCTTCCATCGGGTATCCGACATCTGATTTTCTAGAGACGCTGTCAATTCTTTGTGAGTTGAGGCTTCATTCTCTAACACGTTCACTCTGTTCTCCACCTCGTCCATTCTTCCCACGAACTCCGAGCAGCATTAAGAAATCTAGCGGATGGCCCCCTGCATCTTCCTACAAGCTGTCTGTACTCTCCTGATTTCAATGTGTGTTTCTTCTCTGTGGGCCATGATGCTTTGGTATATAGACTCGAGAGAGACCACAGAGACCTGTTCAGCTTCGTCAGCCTTAGCTCCATCTGTCCCGATATTGCCTTCTAGAAGTGGAGAAATAGAATAATCCTAGAGTAGACCCTGATCTTTCTTGTCCTTGTTTCCACCTCTGGATCGAGATTTCCCGCCCTTCTTAACTGTGGCAGTGTCAGCCGGAGTTCCGCCTTGACAGTCATTTAAGTCTGAATTACTAGAGTCAGATACATGATCCTGAGTGTCTGAATCTGACCAGTCCGATATATCTGAAAGGGAGAAGAATTTATCTCCTCCTTCTGTCTCCAGCCCCGATTAATGCCACTTCCTCCTCCTAGCCCCTCCATCCTAACAGAATACCCGGGGTTTTGAGATAGTTCCTCTCCGCCTGCCCTGAGTAATTTGCCTTCATTCTGTATGGGGAGCGACCCCTCCTCACCCCCCAGTCCTTCTGGAGTCTGAGCCCCCACTTCTCCAAGTGTTTTGAGAGGAACTAAAGATTGGCTCACCTCAGGCTGTGTAGGTGTCAGCTGTGAGCTTGCCTCCGTTGGCAAGTTTTCTGCCCGTGGTAGACTACTGGCTTTATTACTCTGAGATTGTTGGCCCAGGCAAAGTGGAGACGGCAGGTCTGGCTGGTCTGGCATCGTTGAGAGTTTACTACTAGGAGTCCTCCCTGGCTCCTTCGTGGTGGTGCAAATTTTTTTGTTGTTGAAGAAACCGGGCCAGGTGCCTTCTGTTTCCAGCACTGCAGGAGCGTTAGCTGGGCACCCAGGGACAGCCTTTACTGAGGTTTTTTTGGGAATCGCCCCAGGCTCCATATGGGTTTCTGCACCTTGGCAGCCTTCACAGGGGGCATTTTGGAAATCCGAGCTGGGAGGAAGCTGTTGGCGTAGTTCGCCGTAACACAGCCGAGGAAAAGAGCAACCCGCCAAGAAGAGCGGGACCACACACGTCGAGCCTGTGCTGCCCAAAATAGAACTGCCTCGGAGATCCTTTCGTAACGGAGGGTCTGGCTGGCAGCAACACTCACCTTCCCCTGTAACATGCTGTGCTGAGAAGAGAGCTGGAAAAGACGGATAGCTGAGCGGCGGAGCGGGAGGGCTCTCAAACAGCCGCAATCAAACAGCCGCGATCTTGCTGTTCCCACCTAATGCTTATCTGTTCCCAATCAAAATGTAACAATTATTAAATGTAATAAGGCAACCCAATGTTATCCTATGGGAGAGCTAGGCCTCACAGTAGTGAAAAAACAGGACATGTAAAACTTAACAGTACATGTACAAACTTCTCATTACAATGCACCCGGCCGTTGGGCTACCTAGGGCTTACCTTAGATGTGACTTACATGCAAAAAAAGAGGAGTTTATGGCTCGGCAAAGGCGTTATATTCCAAAGTCGACTTGGCAGTTTAAAACTGCAATGGCAGGCCTGGGACATGTTTTAAGGGGCTACTTAAGTGGGAGGCGCAATATATGCTGCAGACTCACTAGTAGCATTTGATTTACAGGCTCTGGGTATATGGTTTAACACTTTAGTAGGGACTTATAAGTAAAATTAATATGCCAATCAGGTGTAAGCCAATTTTACCATGTTTAGGGAGTCAGCACAGGCACTTTAACACTGGTTAGCTCCCCTGCCTGCCTCCAAGCTGGTTGCATGAACAACACAGGACAGACAAGTTATTTTTGTGAAGGCAGGGTACAGCCTATTCAGTTGCAAGTGTGGCTATGTCCACCTCTACCACCCCATCATGTGAGTTGAGGGCTCGTTCAGGTACATCTAACACTTCTATTGTGTGACTGTCTGGGAGGAAGTCATGTGACCCATGAATTAGCTGCAGGTAGCAAATAGTTAGACAGGAAAATGCCAACGTTCTAAATCTAAGAGTGGGTAAAGATGCCTTCAAGGGATTTCATTAGCTACTCTTAGTCAAAAAAATACAAAAAATTATAATTTGTGCGTTAAGCCCCAATTGGTAGCTAACCATTGAACAATCAATACATCAATGAGGTTATTCAAGAAACATAACTATTCAATAGCACGAAATTCTTAGACACGGGTATATCTTTTTTTCAAAAGTACACAATTTTTAATGTGAACAGAGTTAAGAAGGGTACATTCAAATATAACAAAACACCATGATAGAGGACATGTAAAACAACCTGCAAATCATAGGTGTAAACATCTATTCCAAATGAGAATGAGAGAGGAAATGAATCTGAAATAACAGAGAGCAGTTCCTACAAAGCAACAAATGCTAGGGAAGTAGATGTGTCAGTCGACGTTTCGGTCTGTTGTGGCTGATTTGTCCGTCAGACCATCTTCAGGACGTGGAGGCAATTGTTAAAAAAGTCCCCTGTATGAACATAATGTATAAAATTACATCAAAAAGTCTACCATGACAAAATAAAAGAAAGAAAAGACAAACTTGTGTCAGAGAGAAGGAGAAAGACACGTTGTACAACTCAAATCCGTGTGCAACTCAAACCTTAACCTAGAGATGTAGTCAAAATAGAAGTAGATCATATACTTTTACGAAAGGAAGTGTGTGATACTCAAGTAATCACCAGTAACAGCTCAAAATGAGTCTTTACAAAAATGTCTAACTTACTTCAATCTGGTTCAGTATTCTAATAAAACCAGATGAGTCAGAATTAAAAAACACTGAAAGGGCCTTGCAAATGCGCTCCTCTAGGTTTATAAGCTGTGAATATAAAAAGACGTCTGTTTATAAATCATGCAAGTTTGCTAAATTCAGCAGAATTCAAGAGAACAGTGCTTTTTAATAAAGCACAAATACGTGACTGCGATACGCAAGACATATTAACTTGATGACATAATCCCTCACCCTTTTTTTTAAACAGTTATAAGAGAGGGAAAGTCTAACTCAAACGAAGAAATGACTAGTCAGACTGTCAAAGAAATTGACTGATAGGACTATCATAAATAAGAAGTTTTACCGCATCTCATATTAATAAGTGCAGGACCTCATTTTAAAACACAATATGACAATGCAGAATCATATGTGTTGTTATACAGTGACACATTCACATCAGTGTTCGCTGACTATCTCCTCACCCTGCATAACCTATAATATATGTGATGAAACCCCTCCAGTCATATCTTTTTAACTACTGCACTAATCACATGAAGGTATATCGAAGAAACCATTCAGTGGTGTATATATTGCATGTCTACTTAGCGCTGTCTCATATTCCCTATGAAGAGACCGTATTTAAGCGATAGTACTTCATGCTACACCGCAAGGAAGCCTGTCTTACCTAAGGCGGAAATACAGTAACCACTATCCAGTTTGGATGTTAAGAAAGGTGCCAATCGGTGCACACCGTTGACTGTTGGGAGACAGACAAAAAGGAGCATGCTTTAAACCTTAATGCATCTACTGTGAGAAAAACAGCTACATATCGTTAGAGGTGTTTGAAGGCTTACCTATGTCGAAAGAGCAGTAGTCTCTTTCCGAGTAGTTTAATTAGAAGACACAGCTCTGTAAAATCTATTAAAAACAAAAGGTATGCCTTGAACCTAGCTGCATTACAAAGTGCACTATCAATAGCACGAATCATCGCATGGTTTACCAAGTCGGTGATCGGTGAGTCGTAGTTTCGTACGCGTCCCGCTTTCAGAAATCTGACCGCTTATCGGGCTGTAAGACGGCGCAGTTTTATTGGGACGGATTCTACCCAGTGGTATAGACAACGGACTATGATCATTACACATTATTGGATAAAGCGCGGCGGCCATCTTAAAGTATCTATGTTACACATTATTAACAACACAAAACCGGGCTGCCGCTTTCAAAGTGCACGGCCATACATTAAGTAGGTGTTGTATAAATTTAATTTCTACACCACGGATTGAATTACGCAGATTCAACATGTATGGCTCAATTCATATAGAGCCTTGAACCAGCGATTTATCTTGATCACGTATTTGTTTATTAACGGGTGGCAACCGACTAAGAGCATCCACGTACCGCTTTGTTCACAGAAACAAAGGACTCGCGGCTGCCATCTTCAAGTGTGCAGGTATGGCTTAGTTCAACCTTACAAGAGTTAAGTTTCGCAGATTAAGCGTATTGAGCTACAGCTTAAAATAAACTTTAGAGTTGAGCCTTGAAATAATGTAAGAACCGTTTTGAAGTTGTAAGGGACACCCAAAGTGTGAACAAAGAGGGGAAATACAAATCGAATGTTCAAATCCAACATACACATATAGGTATTCAGCAGAATCATGGTGGTTTCCTCGTTTTTGCAATACCACATAATGCTGACATTTTCATGAAATCAGGATTACAAATACACAAGAAGGCATTAAACACTTTCAAATTAAATAAGATGTATTGCTCGAATGGATACAAACAATACTCACTTAGTAATTAAGTATGTTCTTTCAAAATGTGTCTTACATTTTATACAGTTGACATGTGCAATAGTTGTTAGATTCAAAGAGCAACAGGATCCAGAGAAAGTGAAACAATGGTGGACAGTATACACTGTTTACAGAGGTATCAGAACTGGTGACAATACATAATGTATTACTTTCAACAGATACACGCAAGTGTGTGCCATTCAGTTGCTGAATTGAGTCCCTTAGTAATACTGTCTGTAAGGCAAATCCATTGATTTTCTTTTAAAGTTAAAATACGATCCACATTTGCCTGTCTAATTGAGGGCTTGACTACTTCTATCACCCACCATATCATATCTTTCTCTGAATGTTTTGCCTGACAATAATGTTCGACGAGCCCACAGAACTGATGGAACACCTTTACTTCAAGATACTGGCCAGCCCCACCGCCACCCTCCGAGGAACCCTCATCTACCGACCCCCTGGACCCCGCGGACCCTTCGCCAACTCCATCACGGACATTATCTCCCCGCAGGCAATCGCATCCACCAACTACACCCTGCTGGGAGACCTCAACTTCCACCTCGACAACCAACTGGACCCCAACACCACATCCCTCCTGGACAACCTCCACAACATTGGACTCCGCCAGATCGTGACCGAGCCCACGCACTCAGCAGGACACACCCTCAACCCACTCTTCACTACAGGAAACTCCATCACCTTCAGCCACCACCACCGAACTCCCATGGACCGACCATCGTTGCGTCCACTTCACCTTCAGAACACCCACCATCCACAGACACCAGCACCTGCTCCCACGAAGAAACTGGACCAAAATCACTGATGACCAGCTCACCTCCTCACTCAACAACTCCACCCCAACCATCGCAGAAAACGACGACCCCAACACCGCAGCCCGAACCCTGCATAGATGGATCTCGGACAGCACCAACACCATAGCCCCCCTCAAGAAAAACAACAATACCCGCGCCAAGAAAGCCAGATGGTTTACCACCGAACTTCGAGAGTCCAGATGCACATGCCACCGCCTTGAAAAGGCCTGGAGGAACACCAAATCCACAGAAGCCCACAACAACTTCAGAGCCGCCACCAATCCCACCATCAACTCATCAGAGAAACGAGGAAAAAAGCGATTGAAGACAGAATCTCCACCCACGCGCACTACAGCAAGGAACTCTTCAGCATCATCAAGGAGTTCGCCCAACCCACCAGCGAGTCTACCGACATCCCTCCCTCACAAGACCTCTGCGACAAACTCAGCACCTTTTTCCACCACAAAATCAAGAGCATCTACGACAACTTCGACGAAGACAACCAACACACTGAACCCTCACCAACCACCCCCGACACCCGGAAATCAGCGATTGACGACTGGACAGCCCTCACCACCAAAGACACACTGAAGACAATGAAGTCAATCCACTCAGGGGCCCCCACGGACCCCTGCCCCCACCACATCTTCAACAGAGCCGCCGACACCATCGCACCCATGCTCTGCCACACCATCAACTGCTCCCTGGCGACCGCCCTGCGTTCCCCGACGACTGGAAACACGCTGAGGTCAACCCCTCCCTAAAGAAACCCTCAGCAGACCCCACCAACCTAAAAAACTACAGACCCATCTCCCTGCTCCCGTTCCCAGCGAAAGTCATCGAGAAAGCCATCAACAGCCAACTCACCACATTCATTGAAGAACACAACATCCTCGACTCCTCCCAATCCGGCTTCAGAAAAACCACAGTACGGAAACCGCCCTCCTCGCCGCAACAGACGACATCCGCACCTCTACTGGACAAAGGAGAAACAGTAGCCCTCATCCTCCTTGACCTATCAGCGCGTTCGACACAG
Source organism: Calotriton arnoldi (assembly GCA_963921515.1). NCBI lineage: Eukaryota > Metazoa > Chordata > Amphibia > Caudata > Salamandridae > Calotriton > Calotriton arnoldi. The sequence goes on from CAWUFW010007939.1 coordinate 92,135, forward strand.
TCTCCCACTGCACCCCAATACGCAGACTCTACGACGCAGGAATCCAGGACAAGGCCCTCGACTGGATCCGCTCCTTCCTCTCCGGCAGGACGCAGCAGGTCAGACTCCCCCCTTTCCTCTCGGACCCCACACCTACCACCTGTGGAGTCCCCCGGGGCTCCTCCCTCAGCCCGACGCTCTTCAACGTCTACATGGCTCCACTCGCCCCCATCGTCAGAACCTACGGACTCAACATCGTGTCATACGCAGACGACACCCAACTCATCCTCTCCCTATCCAACGAGCCCAACACCGCCAGACGCAACTTTCGAGAAGGCATGGAAGCCGTCGCCAAATGGATGAAAAACAGCTGCCTACAACTAAACACCAACAAAACAGAAGTACTCATCATGGGCCCAAACCCAGATGCCTGGAGCGACACCTCATGGCCCCCCGCCCTCGGAAACCCACCAACCCCCACGGACCACGCACACAACCTGGGAATCATCCTGGACTCCGAGCTCAAAATGGACCACCGGATCAACTCTGTCTCGTCTTCCTGCTTCCACACCCTCCTCCTCCTTCGTAAGACCTTCAAATGGATCCCCCTTGAACACCGAAAGACCGTCACTCACGCCCTGGTCACCAGCAGACTCGACTACGGCAACGCACTCTATGCCTGAATAAACAAAAACCTCACCCGCAAGCTACAGAACATCCAGAACGCCGCCGCAAGACTGGTCCTCAACCTGCCAAAACACTGCCACATCTCCCAGCACCTGCGCACACTCCACTCGCTCCCCGTTGAGGCGAGAATCACCTTCAAGATGCTCACCCACGCACACAAGGCCCTCCATGGCACCGGACCAGCATACTTGAACAGCCGACTCAATTTCCACGCACCGCAAAGGACTCTACGATCAGCCCAGCTCTCCTATGCCGTGGTCCCCCGCACCAGAAAGACCAGATCGGGAGGCCGCTCCTTCTCCTTCCTCGCGGCCAAAGCATGGAACGTCCTTCCTCTCCACCTCAGACAGACAACATCGCTCCCCATCTTCGCAAGAAACCTCAAAACCTGGCTCTTCGACAGAGCCCCTCCTTGATGGAATGGAACCTGCACCCCCCCACCCCTAGCGCCTTGAGACCCTTACGGGTGAGTAGTCGTGCTTTAACAAACCCCTGATTGATTGATTGATTGACCAGGGGTGCATTTTCCACCTTACATCGAATCCTCGATTGGTGTTGAAGAATGCGTTTTTTAACTATTTGAGTGGTTTTGCCTATATAATACAGGTCACAAGGACACTGGACACAATGCGGTCGCCAGTGACACATGGATAAACTATGCAACCAAATTATACTGTGGAGCCCCTAATCCACCATCATCGGGCACGCAAAGGCCCTTTACTATCATGGTCTGGCCTGACACTTCTCCCGTAGATACACCTGGACTAGCTGTGGTAGGGGAAATTGCCAACCATTGAGGAAACATCTGAAGTACTGGCGCCAGGGAATCGTGTGATGGCAATCTTAAAAAATATCAGAAAAGATGGGGCACCCGGCCCTAATGGCTTACCAGGCCATCTTTTCAAAGAAGACTACGACTTCTGGGGAACCATACTCACGCCACTTTACCAGCATTGTCTGACAAACTCAATAGTCCCGGAGACTTGGAAGGGCTCCTTGCTGCAACCTATCCACAAAAAGGGAAACACTGAGGACCCTTCAAATTACAGGCTTATTGCCCTTTTGGACATTGAAGCGAAAGGATATGCCAGCCTTCTCCTGCAAGACCTGCAGGACTGGGCTAATGAAAATGAAATTCTACCCGCGTACCAATCCGGCTTTGGCCAGGAGCATCTACAATGGACAATATTGTAGCTCTTGCCTACTTAATAGAACAGTCCGTGCAGAAAACTCGCCTCCTCTCTTCGCATGTTTCGTGGATTATTCTGCGGCCTTTGATGGAGTCAATCGGAGTCTGTTGTAGCGGAAATTGCAAGACTGGGGATACCGGCAAATTTGTTGAAAGCCATAATCAGTCTCTACACAGGAACTTGGGTGCGGGTAAAAACTGCGATGAACTCAGCCACTAAAAAATACCAACAGACAGAGGGTTAAAGCAAGGTTGCGTATTGGCTCCTCTGCTTTTTAATCTATATACGGCAGACCTCGGAAAAATTATATCTAACGCTAACCTTTTACCCCCTAAAATCGGCCCAATTAGACTATGTCTAATGCAGTACACAGACGATATGGTGTTACTGGACCATACAAAAGTAGGAATGCAAAGATTACTGGATGCATTAAACATTTACAATAACAATAACGAATTACGAGCGAATGCAGGAAAGACAAAGGTAGTGATATTTGGAAAATATACCAACAAACTCAGACAACAATGGAGGCTGGGCAATTTAAAAATAGTAACAGCGACTAAATACAACTACCTGGGGGTGTGGCTGATGAGCAACGGGAAGCCCACAGCACATATCGCTTCCGTTGAAACAAAAGCCAAAGCAGTGACATTTGCTCTGTGCAAACTGTACCTAAGTTAAGCAGCCCGTCGACCAAACCAATCAGAAAGGTTATAAATGCCAAACTGCTTCCGTCAATCACATACGGTTAGATAGCATTCCCGGCGGCTTTCATTAATATCATGGAACATGTCAACTGTCGTGCATTTAAGCGAATCTTTCAGATTCCCGCTCACGCCCGAAATGCTCTGGTGCGATTGGAATTTGGGCTGAATAAACAGAGCTATGAGCATTGGGCCTCAATGGTGCGGCTCCATCGAGGGGTTTGTGCAGCCCCCGCACACAATGAAGTCAATTTTAAAGATAATATTTATGAAAGAAAATAATCCGTGGAGTGAAGGCCTGCAGGCTGCCTGTACTGTACTGCACCTCGACACAACCAAACTTCAGGATCTTATCCATCAGCCTGGCATCCTAAAGTCTATATTGAAAAAACAAGTTAGATTATTATCAAAGGAAGAGGACATGAAGGAACCAAGGGGCATATTAGCAAGGGCTTTATCGCCGCTTTAGCGGCACTTTTTGCCGCTAAAGCGCCGATTTTTTTATCGCCCTATCAGCAAGCTGTCGCTAACAGGTGTTAGCGACAGCTTCCAGGTGATAGCGACTGGTTTGGGTGCCGCTTTGCATGTCAGCGATAGTTATCGCTAATGACATGCAAAGGAGGCGTTCCTAACCTAACAGCGACTGAAAGCAGTCGCTAACATACCTATCGCCTATTAGCAATGCCCGCGAAGCGATAGAAAAACGCGCGCTAACCACGATTAGCGCTGGATTTTTACACCTGGTAGAAACCTGACTTACCCATTATAGTCTATGGGAGGTGGATTCTACGGTTAAGTCCCCACCTGCCTATTAGCGAGATTTTCCTTAGCGATGGGAATTTATTGCTGGAATTCTCGCGTTATTGCTGGGATTCGCCGCTATCGCTGGATATTTTATCGCATTGGAGATAAACGTTGCTAATAACGTGTTATCTCCGCGATAAAATCCAGCAATAGGCGCAATAAAAAAAAACGCGCTAGGCGCGGTTTGCGATAATTATCGCAAGTTGTTGCTAATATGCCCCTGAATTCTTCCAGTAGCAATATTGGGATACTTGCAAGTTCCTATGAAGACCGCCTACGGCAGCTATACCTTGACTCTGCATTAAATAAGCCGATTTTAAAGCAAATCTTTATGGTGAGACTTATGGTTTTGCCGATCAAAGATATCAATAGGCACTGGAAAGCCCTAGCGGCAATAACAACTTGTAGACTTTGCCATAAAGATGAAGAATCCTTGGTCCATCTGATTTGTATATGTCATTGCTTCTTACACGCACAACGCACTTTATTGAAACCTTTGTTTTTAAAACACGGGGTGCGGACCTGCACTGAAGCTATGAAACTTCTTTTTAATCTAGAGACTCCAATGGAATTGGCAAAGTTTGCAAAGTTTGCACATAAGGCTAAAGAACTCTTAAGTAAAGCCGCGTACATTGCACCTTTTGAAATGAAACTACTTGGTACGAAGAACCTATGCTTCGTTTATACATTTTGCACTTTATTGAAATGGAATCACCCAAATTATACTTAGCACTCGATTTACACATGCCATTGTCGGACTCATGCATTTACAATAACATTGAATTTTTACTTAATATATGGTTTTAATATTTTTGAGATTGTTATGAATGCATTTTATAACTCGGAGACTCCAATCCTCTCTCCAATACTTGTAAAGTTTGCACACAAGGGGAAGGATACTTCAGTATTGAATTGATTTAATGTTCAATACCAGTTCTTCACTGATTTTATTTGTTTTTAAGTGTCGTTTGTACAAATCATTTTTCGTTTGCTTTAGTATATACATTATACCAAAAACTTGCTAGGTATGTACCAATTGTAACGAAGTAAGTAAGTCCTGGGGAGACTTTATCTGAATTATTATTTTTTTTTTTTTTTGTAACAATTTTTAGTAATTGACACAACAAACTATTCATTCATTCATTCATTCACTGGACACAGTATACCACGTTTCATGTATTACAATTAGAAAAATACTTAATGGTGGTCTTCTGTCCATTTAACTCAAAAGACTTGGTGGTTCTGGTGCTACTACATGCTGAACACATATTACACTTGTAGTGACCTACTACAGGGATTAACTGTCTCATGTTGTTCACTTCATGAGTGTCAGATGTGTCATATGCATGCACAAGTCGATCCTTCAAGTTGGAACCCCTTCTGAAGGAAAACAAGGGTTTCTCAATTAGTTCTGGAAGTCCAGTTAGCTGGGACTAATGTTTGTTTACTATTTTCTTAATGCTGTTAGTTGCTGTTCCAAATGTAGTCACACAGACTAACTGTGGTTGAGTCAATTTATGTTTCACTTCCAACAGTGCGTCATGGTTGTTATACCACGCGCGTTTCAGAGAGTTTTTGAGAAGTTTGCCTGGATAACCACGTGCTCTTAGCTTTTCTTTCAGTTTTTTTGCTTCCAAAAAATAGTCCTCCCTTCGTGAACAATTTCAGCGTAAACGCAGGAATTGCCCGATGGGTAGACTGTCCTTGAGAGCTTGGGGGTGGTGGCTATTATATTTCAACAGCATATTCCTTGCCGTAGGCTTAGTATATAGAGTGGTATAGAGCAAATTGTTACTATCCCCTTTGATTGAAATATCTAGAAAATTCATACTATTGTTGTCGGATTCTAATGTAAATTTTAGATGTGGATTCCTAGAATTAATCCAATCATGAAATTGAAGTAGTAGATCTTCACTACCTCTCCAAATAAGAAACACGTTGTCTATATACCTTAGCCAACAAGTGATGTTAGACATGAAAGGATTTAGAGTATCATAGACAAACTTCTGTTCAAAATCTGAGACATAGATGTTAGCTATGTCAGGGGCATAAACAGCCCTCATCGCAACACCTTTTAGTTGTTGGTAAAACGTATTCTCAAATAAGAAAAAGTTCTCACACAAAGAAACTCTGACACATTCAATGATAAAGTCGGTCGGGACATTATGTGGTCTAGGTCGACTTTCCAAAAGTTGTTCAATGATATTCAAAGCCTCTATCTGCGGGATGTTGGTATATAGGCTTTCGATGTCCATAGATACCAGTAGTTCACAAGTGGGATCAAACAGGTGTTTTTCAACCACATTGATCACTGCTGTCTTGTCCCTGATGTAAGTCGCTGCCTCTGTGGCAAATGAGCGGAAAAAAAAGTCAGCATATTGGGCTAATGGCTTGAGAATAGAATTGCAACCCGAGACAATCGGTCTATCGGGAGGTGCAATGGCATTCTTGTGCACCTTGGGTAGAATGTATATTACCGGTACAGTTGGTGATTTGTTGATCATAAAGGAAGCCTCCTTCTCGCTAAGCCAACCACCATCATGCCCCTGTCGACTAAGAATAGAGATAGTATTAGCCAGGCGGTTGGTGGGATTGCCTGTCAGATTCTTGTAGTGTGTTTCTATAAACAGTTGTTTTAGCAACTCCACTCTATAGGCCTCTTTATCCCAGAGCACAATACCTCCACCTTTATCTGCTGGCTTGATTATAGTACCAGGAAGGGTCTGGAGATGTTGGAGAGATTTTTGCTCATCTTTTGTAAAATTATATTTTACAAAAGGTGTTGTCTTAAAAAGATTCTCAATTTCAGTAATTATGGCGTTCTCAAAAGATATAATCTCTTTCGCCACCATTGCATTGGTCGGAAAAAATGTTGAACGGTTACGTAAACCAGTGGTATCCACCACGGTAACTGCCATATTATGGGCAAAGAAATTTCTCAGTTTAATGGAACGAAAAAACTTGTACAATTCCAATTTTGTTTGAAAGAGATCACTTTTGTTAGTTGGCACAAATGAAAGACCTGCTGAGAGGATCGCTATTTCTGACTCTGATAATGTATGTTGTGAGAGGTTAAAAATTGGAATGGTTTGCTGGAGATTTACCATTCGTAGTACTGGTTCCGGGTCTGCCTGAACCCTGGTGTGTACTGGTTCCGGAACCATCCTCTCTTCGCTGCTCATTGTCTCCGAGGCTGCCCTGACCCTCTCCGGTCCTGGCCTAAAAAAACCTGACGGGATGTAGAGGGTTGTTGATCGTGATGCTGGCGATATGTATTATCAGAGGCATGATCACTGTCTGTGTTAGAGTTTGTGTAAGAAAACGTAGCCCTTTTACGTTGAAATTGATTGGGGCCTTGAGGCAAATAGGAGTCTTTATGGAGATAAGGATAAGTTCTTTCTTTACTGCTCTTTCGACATAGGTAAGCATTCAAACACCTCTAACGATATGTAGCTGTTTTTCTCACAGGAGATGCATTAAGGTTTAAAGCATGTTCCTTTTTGTTTGTCTCACAACAGTCAACGGTGTGCATCAATTGGCACCTTTCTTAACATCCAAACCGGATAGTGGTTACTGTTTTTCCGCCTTATGTAAGACAGGCTTCCTTGCGGTGTAACATGAAGTACTATCGCTGTCGCTTAAATATGGTCTCTTCATAGGGAATATGAGACCGCGCTAAGTTGACATGCCATGTATACACCACTGAATGGTTTCTTTGATATACGTTCATGTGATTAGTGCAGTAGTTAAAAAGATATGACTGGAGGGGTTTCATCACATATATTATAGGTTATGCAGGGTGAAGAGATAGTCAGCGAACACTGATGTGAATGTGTCGCTGTATAACAACACATATGATTCTGCATTGTCATATTGTGTTTTAAAATGAGGTCCTGCACTTATTAATATGAGATGCGGTAAAACTTCTTATTTATGATAGTCCTATCAGTCAATTTCTTTGACAGTCTGACTAAGCATTTTTTCGTTTGTGTAAGACTTTCCCTCTCTAATAACTGTTTAAAAAAAGGGTGAGGGATTATACCATCAAGTTAATATGTCTTGCGTATCGCAGTCACGTATTTGTGCTTTATTAAATAACACTGGTCTCTTGAATTCTGCTGAATTTAGCAAACTTGCATGATTTATAAACAGACGTATTTTTATATTCACAGCTTATAAACCTAGAGGAGCACATTTGCAAGGCCCTTTCGGTGTTTTTAAATTCTGACTCATCTGGTTTTATTAGAATACTGAAACAGATTGAAGTAAGTTAGACATTTTTGTAAACACTCATTTTGAGCTGTTTCTGGTGATAGCTTGAGTATCACACACTTCCTTTCGTAAAAGTATATGATCTACTTCTATCCTGACTACATCTCTGGGTTAAGGTTTGAGTTGCACACGGATTTGAGTTGTACAACATGGCTTTCTCTCTCTCTGACACGGGTTTGTCTTTTCTTTCTTTGATTTTGTCATGGTAGACTTTTTGATGTAACTTTATACATTATGTTCATACAGGGGACTTTTTTAACAATTGACTCCACGTCCTGAAGATGGTCTGACAGACAAATCAGCCACAACAGACCGAAATGTCGACTGACACATCTACTTCCCTAGCATTTGTTGCTTTGTAGGAACTGCTCTCTGTTATTTCAGATTCATTTCCTCTCTCATTCTCATTTGGAATAGATGTTTACACCTATGATTTGCAGGTTGTTTTACATGTCCTCTATCATGGTGTTTTTTTATATTTGAATGTACCCTTCTTAACTCTGTTCACATAAAAAAATTGTGTACTTTTGAAAAAAAGATATACATGTGTCTAAGAATTTCGTGCTATTTAATATTTATGTTTCTTGAATAACCTCATTGATGTATTGATTGTTCAATGGTTAGCTACCAATTGAGGCTTAACGCACAAATTATAAATTTTTTATTTTTTTGACTAAGAGTAGCTAATGAAATCCCTTGAAAGCATCTTTACCCACTATTAGTTTATCTGCCCAAGCCTCCAAGGGTGTGTTGGGTTCCCCACTTTTCTGTTACTAACGTTCTAAATCTGGTATTTTCAAAATGTCATTTAAAATCCAACTTTACCATTAAAAAGGATCTTTAATTAGTTTCTCAGTTGCCAAACACAACATTTTCATCTGTTTGCAATCAAAGGTTTGCATTTATTAAATGTAACAAGGCAGCTTAATGTTATCCTATGGGAGAGGTAGGCTTCTCAGTAGTGAAAAAAGAATTTAGGAGTTTTTCACTACCAGGACATGTAAAATGTAACAGTACATGTAGAACCTTTTGATTGTACTGTAGTGCTACCTAGGGTTTACCATAGGGATGACAAAAGCAATAAAAGGGGGGGGTGGTTGAGGCTTGGCAAGAGGGTTATGTTGCCAAATCAAATTTGCAGTTTAAAAGTGCATACAGGCTACAATGGAAGGCCTGAGACATGTTTTAAGGGCTTCTTGACTGGGTAACACAATAAGTGCTGAAGGCCACTAGTAGCATTTAATTTGCAGGCACTGGGTATATGGTTTACCACTTTACTAGGGACTTATAAGTAAACTAAATATGCCAATCAGGTGTAATCCAACATTACCTTGTTTTAGGGAGTGAGCACAATAAGGTTAGCACAAGTTAGCGGTGGTGAAGCTCACAGAGACCTAAAGTCAACAAAAACAAATCTGCAAAATGAGAGGGGTGAATGGAAAATGTTTGGTGCTGACCCTGCAGAGAGGTCCAAGTCCAATAACAAGGAGTTACAATCAAATGATCCCTGAATTCGAAACATTGGTTTAAGTGCATTTACATTAATTGTAGTGCATTAAAGACGTAGCGAAAGCTATCACACAGCAGGAGTGTTTTGACCCCAAAAGGAAATATAGAAGTGACAATAGGCACTATTCCAGTATGGTTTTGTTAAATCCTGCTGCAATTTGATGAAGGGGTACACTCACCTCAGCAAGTAGTGGCATATGCAATTTGAAGTCTGTCTGAAATAGAAATGGAATTCTCATTGCCAGAAACAGAAAGTCTAGTTGTAGAGTGGAAGTGTGAGCACTACCACATGTTCATCTATGGCATAATATGAATCATCATCACCGATGGTCAAGCACTGTTGAAATTTTTTGGTAATCCCATAGCCAAGACGTCACTTATAACTGAGTTATGGGAAATATGGCTGCAGGAATATAACTACAACTGGATTCACAAACCAAGCAACAACCCAAACTCTGTTTATTGCTTCTCCCGATAACATTTGAAATCCACACAATCAGTGCTATCTCTGGTCAAAAAATATCATCACAATGTCTGAGACATCACAGTCACAAGTGGTAGGCTCATGTAACACCAGCATCTTTCATCTCAAAGAAAGGGAAATTAGTGGGAGCATTGATCCCACAGTTGGATCAGTGACTCCACAACACTGTCTTTCAGGACAGTGACCACTTCCTGGAGGGAGGAGAACAGAAAGTGCCTTGGAGAGAAGAAGAGGTCTTGGATATTGTCAGGACAGGATGGGTGAAGTTTAGCACGCCTATTTGTAGAGGAGCATTTACAAGAGAGAGATTCCTGTAATAAAGATTGTGGGATTAGTTATATCTGACTCCTGTTGTTGTTTAAGAGCCTTAATTCCTCTAGCATCATGCGTAAGAGGAATTTGGCAAGACACAGAATGTTGGGTCTTGTGAGATGTAGGAGGGCAATATATAAATGACAATACAATACAATATTATGTTACATATTATCTGTTCTAGATCGAGAGCAGTTGCAGACAAATTCAGGACTGCAATTTTTGTTTGCTGAAAGGTGGTTAAGGTGACTTTCTTTGTGAGCAGAATGGGACTGCGTTTTATGGACTGTGACATTTATTTGAGGGCACATGGGCAGGTATTATTTTCAGTCTGAATAAAGAGTAATCTATGTCCAAGTTAGATTTGTCAGTGAGGGAAAGGACTACAAGTAGGGGTGTGTAAATAGTTTTACTAAATTGCATTACATTTCAAGGAAAGTGCATGACATTACCTGAAAGTTCATATAATTGTCTTTGTGGTATCTCACATGAAAACTGTATCACAAGAGCATTCATTCCAAAGCAATGTAAGACACTGGAACAGGGAATGACCTTGGTAGAAAATGTTTGCAGCAAGACAGTCTTTCAAATCCAAGAATTGTGTGAAATGTCACAACTGCGAAATTTGCAAAATCTCACAAACACAAAAGTCCTGTGCATAATAAAAATGTTGCAGAAGCCTACAAAAGTGCCACTGTATGGATAAATGGATGGGGGAATTGATTAATTAAATAAATCCAAAAGATCCTAGGTTTTCAATTAAAACCTTGTGTGTTATTTTGTATGTATATGTGTAGGTATGTGATGCTTTCATGGCGCTAACCTAGCTGAAAGGCAGCAAAACATTTTACAGGGGGGAAGGCAAAGACAATGATTGTGTGATTGGAGTGTTAGCTACTGCTGCAATGGACTACCACTGCATCATAAAGCTGTGTCCTTTAGAGGTGAGTGACTTTTATTGTATTACTGAATACCGAGGCTAAGAATATCAAGATACAAGAATATTGTAGACAAAATATCGAAGACGAAAATAAAGCATGGGGAAGTTGCAGTAGCTTCCCGTGGTGGGAGTGCTGCCGGGCGGTGACGTGGGGCGGGGGAGGGGCAGGGTGGGGGGTAGTAAAGTACGGAATACGGCCGAATAGAGGTAAGTAAACATATAAATAAATAAAACGAATTTCGTTGCGCGCGCTGCATTGCCAAATGCGATGCAGTGCGCGCAACGAAATTCGTTTTAATTATTTATATGTTTACTTACCTCTATTCGGCCGTATTCTGTACTTACTACCCCCACCCTGCCCCTCCCCCGTCCCACATCACCGCCCGGCAGCACTCCCACCACGGGCCGCTACTGGGAAGTTGTTAAAACTGTCAGCCTTGGGGTGCTCTTCTTTCAAACTTTTTGCCTGCTTGCCTCCAATTTTGCTAAAATTTTCTTGTTGGCCTTAGGACTCTATGCCCTATTCCACTGTTAACCTGCGCTAAAGTGCTTGTGCTCAATCCCCTAAACATTGGTTTGATTGACTTATTTATATTTGCCATATTTAATTTACCTATAAGTCTCTAGTAGACTGTCCAACCTATGCCCAGGGCCTATAAATTAAATGCTACGAGTGAGCATACAGCACTGAGTGTGCCACCCATTCAAGTAGCCCTTTAAACATGCCTCAGGCCTGCCACTGCAGAGCCTGTATGTGCAGTTTACACTGCCATGTCAACTTGGCATTTAAAACTCCTTGCCAAGCCTTAAACTACCCCTTTATTACATACAAGTCATCACTAACGTAGGTCCTAGGTAGCCCAATGGGCAGAGTGCTCTGTAATCAAAAGATAGAACATGGACTTTTAAGTTTTGCATGTCCATGTAGTGAAAAACATCCAAATTCATTTTTCACTACAGTGAGGCCTACCCCTCTGACAAGATAACACTGGGAACTCCTTATTACACATAATAAACTGTAATTTCTGATTGAGAGGGAATAGATCTGTCATGTGTAATACCTCTAGAATGGTAATGATAAATCCTCTTTACTGGTAAAGTTGAATTACTCATTACTATTTTAAAACTGCAACTTTTAGAAACGTGGAATTTTTCTGCTCTTAGCCTTGTGTGCCTGCAGCCTATCTCCAATACATATCTGGGGTGGGTGATAGTTAGACTCTGTCTAGACAGCCACACACAAAGGGAATTTAGATGTGACTTGATGGGCCGTGATGGGGCATTCTGGTGGGATAGGAGGAAGGAGCTAGGCACAGCCTCATACTTACACCTGAATAGGCTGTGTCCTGTCACCACACAAATAGCTGCATGCCCCCCTGTAGTGAGTCTGGAGCCAGGGCAGGAAGGGAGGACCTCTGTGCACATCAAAGTCCTTCTTTGAAGTCATCCCCACTTCAAAAAACACCACTGGATATAAGAACTGGACTTCTGACCCTACCACTTCAGTGCACATCTGGACCTAAGGATACCCTGCCAAGAAGAAGGACTGACATTTTGCAGGACTGCTGCTGTGGAAGAACTGTTTTTGGCTGTGCTGACCTGCTGCCTACTGCCCTTTACTCCTAGGTGAGAAGGACTGGACATGCCTCTCTTGTCCCCAGAACCCAGAGTGACTCCAATGGCTAGCTGGCTATTATTCTGATTTGAAGTCTCAGGGAAATTACAGACTTCAAACCACCCTGCTACTTCACCTAGAACCATTAGAAGTGGGCCTATGGTGGTTTGCTTCAGCACCGATACATCCTCTGCTGTGAGAGCAGAATCAGTGCATCCCCGCCATTACAGAAGCTGGACCAACGCATTGCATCGTGGAATTAGCGCATCACTGTTTGAACTAATTCGTTGGCACAGTTGCATGGAGAAACCTGACGCATTGCATCTCAGAACCAGTTCATCACCCTTGGAACTGACATATCTTCTACTGCTGAAGCAGAGTCAGCACATTCCCTTTGAAAGAAGAGCATCGCTCTCAAAACCGACACATCTCCGTTGTTGCATGGAGAAAATCAACGCATCGCCATAGCAGTGTGGACCGTCAATGGTGCATCGCCTTGTCTGCATCCCACATCTTGTCGTTGACGCATCAAGGTACTTTTGCAGCAGGACTAGCCTGGTCCCTGTATCTGACCAGTGCTCCATCACAGGCGGCTTGAACTATTGACTTTGTCCGTTCCAGGGTGACCAGATATCCCAAATAGGCATTTATTGCTTCTAAGCGCTATTTTTACATTTATTCTTTATAAATTCATATCTCAAGTTCTACTCATTTGTTTTTTGTTTTGTTGGTCTTATTTTATTTATAAAATTGAATTCTATTTTTCTAACCCAGTGTGGAGTTTTCTTGTGGTGTTTTCACTGTGTTACTGTTTGAAGTGTTGCATAAATGCTTTACACATTGCCTCTTAAGTTAAGCCTGCCTGCTCCAAGCCAAGCTACCAGAGGGTGAGCACAGGTTAATTTAGGGTGTACTGTTGATTTACTCTGACTAGGATTGTAGCTCCTGCTTAGACAGGGTGTCTACCTCTGCCAAGCAGAAACCGAATTTTTAACATAAGTGCATATAGAGGAAGTATAGATTCACTATTCCTAACTCTGTATTTAAGTACCATGAATATATTTTCAAGGTACGTAAATGTGGAGTTAGGTGTTGAAAATCTATAGCTACCTTTTGATATTTTGGATTTGATATTTTGACCTTGATATTTGTATATCTCGATATTCTAGCTTCGATATGCAGGGGGCTTGCCATGTCTTCAGCTCCTTCCTTATTAAGAGAGTTGGGGCAGTCCTTATGGATACGGTTTTGTTGTTCCATATCCTGGGCACATAGATTGAGAAGGTCTCTTATCTTGTTTTCTTTTTTGCACTTCTGTATCTGGTGCTGAAAGCCCCTTGAGTGCCTGTGCTAGACCAGCATGTCTTTGGCACACACTCATTGAGCCATGGAATCACTTGGGGCTGTCTGGTAGAGAATGTGCCATCACTCACAGCTGCGTGAGAGATCGTTTAATATTATATTAATGGGGTGCCCAGCCCTGGTGTGCACGTCATGAAGTCCATATGCAAGCACACCTGTCCACACTAATGTCATGCATGGGTGGTGCTTAAGACGAATCATTGAGCATTTATACTCCTATCAGAACTTGTATAGCAGTCAAAATAACACATTTAATCAAATCAATAGGCAATATTTGTGCTTCACTTTAATAGATTTTGAATGAGAAACACAATATTACACTACTTTCTTTGGGTATTGCACATTTTGTTCTGAAATGTTACTACTTACCTGGGCTTCCCATGCACCAACCACCTCCATGGATGTAAATCACTGCTCTCCTTCTTGTATTCGAGGACTTTTTTGGAACATATAACCAAACCGGAACTTTATTAAATGTTTCCTCAGTCACTGTAACATTTTCATCTGACTTTGGTTGAGCATTTTCAGAAGGCTTGAGGATAACCATAATGTCCACGTAATGTGACATCCCAGTCATCTCAGAAAATTCTACCTAGGGGTAAAATAATTGTAATCTTTAAATAAATCAATATTATGTAACAAATACAATAACATGAGTTCAATCAATCAATCAATTGATCAATCAGGGTTTTGTAAAGCGCACTACTCACCCGTAAGGGTCTCAAGGCACTTTAATGAGTGAATATATCTACGGGACATTATTTATAATGGCGTATTAGGATTTCCCCAATAGAACAAGGTTACTGTTTTTCAGTTTGATACTTGAACTTTTAGTATATTATCATTATTCACATGCAAATCTGCCTGTGATAAGTACACCTCAGCCTCTTTGTTGGTTTGTTATTTGGTGTTATTCTAAAATAGTGGGTCTTAACCTTTTGACTTCTGTGACTCCACTGATGGAATCCGGGGCCCCCACAAAGTACTCAGTACTTTAATTAAGGGCACCCATCGTCCATTCCATACAAAATTCGGTCTGCTGTACTTACGCTGCTTCCGTCAAACTAATGATATCATGTAAGTTTTATTCTCCAAAATCACATTCCTTTACAGTTAAAGAAGATTTTTAATATTTTTTTACATTTTGCTTCTTTATATATATATACTGTGTAAACCTGCTAATAATATGTAATTTTCGATCCAGTCATGGCCCCTCTGAGTCGGCGTCGTGGACCCCTGGGGGTCCCTGGACCATTGGAGAAGAACCGCTGTTAGAAAATATTTTGCACATAGAGTAGGGTGTTTAAAGTGAACACTATAACAACAATGCACCTTAATGTTCATCTTTATGTTTCTCTTACATGTCCGCAAATGCACAAAACAAAAATGTCCTTTTTCAATAGTTCACTTAGGTTTTCTTGCTGCGCAGCACACAATATGCATCATATAGACCACGTTGATGGCGTGTGTCTTGAACACCTTCAGAGATGTGTGTGGTTCCCACAGATATTTATGCTAGTAGAAGGGGTTATACTGGAGGAAACCTTTAGCAGAGAAGCTCGGCACTGAGGCACATCATGAATTGGCAGTTGTTCACTCACCTGCATTTACCAGGTGCAGGAACAACAACTCAATTTGACTGGCCCCAAAATCCAGCAGGGAAAACCACCTTACAGCCCATTCCTGTTCCCTGCACCCCGCCTGATCCTCAGAAAAGACACAGTTAGAGCAAGTAATGCCTCTCCCTACTAGACAAGGTTATCCCCATCCCTACTCCATCCCTCCTCTCCCACCACCTTATACCAGCCGCCCTGTTCAGAGCAGATGATACATTTGTGCATTAATAAACCCCATGGAAAAGGGAATACTATGCCGAATACGACAGGATCTGCAGTTATTCCCCATGCGGTTGTGTTTAGCTCATAATAGAGGTAAACAAGTGTAGAAATACTGGCCAGAGATTGTAATTTCAGAAGCCCAGAATCTCTACACATATTTTCTCCTAAATCCTAATCGGGGCCTAGATTAGATTCAAATATTTGGAGGGATTAAAACAGACAGCAGCGAAACTATGCCATTGTTCTGGTGAGGGGTAAAAATCTTGAGTACCCCCACTAGCAATAACATACACACCACTTGGAACGCATTATTCCGTGCATTCAGCTGCTGCATTAACCAAAATTATATTTCCATTTCAGGATCTGAGAGGTTGGTCCTGCAAGAAGAAAACACCCCTGCCTTAATGCCTGACGCCTACTTGCCAAAAGTAAAGTAAAGAAAATTTAAAAAAAGTAAAGCTCTATATTCATATGGTAAATGCCATTATTTCTAGGCAGAATTGTATTCCACAATGCAATTACTAGAAACTGACAGTGATCCAATTACTATTGACGGCAATACAATAACTGCTGATCATAATTTTTCCACCATAAGTGACATGATGGGGTAGAGTTTATTGTCATGTAGATGTTCCACCTTCTGGAATCATTGGTATTTATAGACAAACATAATAATCGATTACCATAGATGTTATTCCTACCACCATTTGACGAATAAGATCCTTTCTCTTTGTCTGTTCTGCTGTTGTGTGGGTAATGTAAGCCGGTTTGACCAGAACGTCTAGTATGAATATTCTTAAAGCTCTTACTGCTTGTCCCCAAGGGCCCCTTGTTTTAGTAGGGTTTGTGGGTGTTCTTTGGTTGCTTAGCTGCTTTGAACTCAAAGCCAATCTAATATTTTTAAAGCTAGCTAGCCGTGATCCTTTCGGTTTAGCTCATAAATGGTCCTATCAGCTTTTTTGTGGCATCTGAAGCTTAACGATGAGCATTGTTGGAGCCCTTTGTCAGCTGCAGTAACGGATACTCCTAAACCAATAGACACAAACTTACAAATTTCGTGTTGAATTCACTTATGAGCATAACAGATGCACCTCAAAATCAGAATAAAATGGCACCAAAATGACATGAATCCAATCAGCTGTCGAAGCTGTAGCGTGAAGTACAGATCTTGCGTTGCCGGTCGTTGTAGCCCAAAGAATCAGGTTCACTGGAGCATTGTGCTCATCATGGGTGGCAAGATCTATGGTGAGAATGGACACGTTCGCGAAGAGCCGAAAGCTTCAGAATTTCTCCTTTTCTTCTTCTTTTCTTCCAGGAGGAGCTCAACTGATGGCACACATAGGGTCCAGGACCAGGGAGGCACCTCTTGGGGATCAGGAACTCACTCCAGCAGTGGTCAGCAGGGCTCAGGCAGGCCCAGTTGCAGGTCCAGGCAGGTCCAGTGCAGCAGGGCAGCTGGGCAGTTACAGGGAGAACAGGAGGTCAGTGAGCTGACCCTTGGAGTTACTTCTGGTTGCCTCGGGTGAATGGAGCAGGTCCAGTCTTCCGTCTCAGACAGCAGCACAGGCCTCAAGCTTCAAGGCAGGCCTCTGGCTGTAGTGCAGTCCTTCTTCTTTAGCATTCACAGGCCCAGGAGTGTACTGAAGAGTTGGTTTGAGGGTCCAGTATTTATACAGTTTCCAGCCTTGACGAGGAAGAAACTTCCAGACTTCTCCCCACATCTGGTTCTGGAATTTCCTTCCTTCCCCTGCCTTGGTCGAAGGATTTCTGGGCTCACAAAAGGTTAGTGTAAAGTTCTTTGTGTGTGCGCTGAGGCAGCTCCTTTGAAGTGCAAATGTGGTAGGTGACAGCTCCATTCCTCCCATCAGGTCAGGATGGCCCATCTTGCCAACAACCAGTCCCCCTTTGTGATACTGTCTGGAAAGAATACATGAAGGTTAACTGCCAGCTATACCTAGTCATGTGAGGCAGGGTAAAGGATGCAGGCACAAAATGGTTAGGACAAGAAAATGGCAGCTTTCTAAAAGTGGCATTTTCAATCAATCAATCAATCAATCATGTCACTTATAAAGCGCACTACATACCCGCGAGGGTCTCAAGGCGCTGGGGGAAGAGGGGGTGGTGCTGCTACTGATTGAAGAGCCAGGTCTTGAGGAGTCTTCTGAAGGCCAGTAGGTCTTGGGTCTGTCGGAGGTTGGTGGGGAGGGTGTTCCAGGTCTTGGCGGCGAGGTGGGAGAAGGATCTGCCGCCGGTGGTCGTTTTCCGGATGCGGGGGACTGTGGCGAGGGCGAGGCTGGTCGAGCGGAGCTGGCGGGTGGGGGTGTAGAAGCTGAGTCGTCTGTTGAGGTAGGCTGGTCCGGAGTTGTGGAGTGCTTTGTGTGCGTGGGTGAGGAGCTTGAAGGTTATCCTCTTGTTGACAGGGAGCCAGTGCAGGTCTCTCAGGTGGGGTGTGATGTGGCTGCGTCGGGGGATGTCGAGGATAAGACGTGCAGAGGCGTTCTGGATGCGTTGCAGCCGTCTCAGGAGCTTAGCCGTCGTTCCTGCGTAGAGGGCGTTTCCGTAGTCCAGCCTGCTGGTGACGAGGGCCTGGGTGACTGTTTTTCTTGTTTCGGTGGGGATCCACTTGAAGATCCTGCGGAGCATTCGGAGGATGTTGAAGCAGGATGAGGAAACGGCGTTGACCTGCTTAGTCATGGAGAGGGTGGGGTCGAGGATGACCCCTAGGTTGCGTACGTGGTCGGTAGGTGGCAGGGCTGTTCCCAGTGATGTTGGCCACCAGGAGTCGTCCCAGGCTGAAGGGTTGGAACCAAGGATGAGGACCTCCGTCTTGTCCGAGTTCAGCTTCAGGTGGCTGGTCCTCATCCATTCGGCGACGGCCTTCATTCCTTCGTGGAGGTGGGCTTTGGCGGTGTGAGGGTCTTTGGTGAGGGAGAGGATCAGCTGGGTGTCGTCGGCATAGGAGATGATGTTGAGGTTGTGCTGTCGGGCGACGTGGGCGAGGGGTGCCATGTAGATGTTGAACAGCGTTGGGCTGAGGGAGGAGCCTTGGGGTACGCCGCAGATGATCTTGGTGGCCTTGGATCGGAAGGGGTGAGGCGGACGCTTTGTGTTCTGCCGGAAAGGAAGGATGTGGTCCAGTCCAGGGCCTTCTCTTGGATCCCGGCGTCATGAAGGCGTGTTCGTAGTGTGTGGTGGCAGACCGTGTCGAAGGCGGCTGATAGGTCCAGGAGGATGAGGGCTGCTGTTTCTCCGTTGTCTAGCAGGGTCCTGATGTCATCGGTGGCGGCGATGAGGGCGGTTTCGGTGCTGTGGTTGCTGCGGAAGCCGGACTGGGAAGGGTCCAGGATGTTGTTCTCCTCGAGGTAGCGGGTCAGTTGTTTGTTGACGATTTTCTCGGTGACCTTCGCGGGGAACGGGAGCAGAGAAATGGGTCGGAAGTTCTTGAGGTCCTTGGGGTCTGCCTTGGGTTTCTTGAGTAAGGCGGTGATCTCGGCGTGCTTCCAGCTTTCCGGGAAGGTTCCGGGAAATTTTCAGAATTGTGACTAAAACTCTGACTTTACCATTAAAGAGAGTTCTAAATTACAATTTATTAGATATCAAACATGATTTTGCTACCTGTTCCCAAGCAAACGTTCTCACTTATTAAATGTAATAAGGTAACTCAATGTTATCCGATGGGAGAGGCAGGCCTTGCAATAGTGAAAAACAAATGTAAGGGTTTTTCACTACCAGGACATATAAAACTTAAAGTGCATGTCCAACATTTTAAATACAACGCAACCTGCTCTATGGGCTGTTTAGGACTCACCTTAGGGTTGTAATATATATATTAAAAATGAAGGTTTGTGCCTGTAAAAGGTTTATTTTGCCAGGCCAAAATGGCAGCTTAAAATGGCACACAGGCTATAATGACAGGCCTGACACATGCTTTAAAAGGGGACTTAGGTGGGTGACATTTCAGTTCAAATAACTTTTTTTCAGCATGAAGTGCAATAAAATATATAAAACAACACGCATATACAATAAGTCCCCAATAAATTCCTTAAGCAGGGAGGAAAAACAATAAAACATATGCACAATAAAATATGAAACCTTGACGTAAAATTTGGTAAGAACAATCTACAACCACAGTAAACAGACAAACATATGAAGTTAGTACATATATACCAAAACTGGACATAAAATTAAATAAGGGCAATCTACAAGCTCATGGGCAAGCAAACATATATAGTTAGGACATGATTGCAAGTCTCCTGATTGCCCACATGAAATTTATCTACAAAAGATACAAACAGGGGGAGATTATCACTTAAATGCAACCAGTGGTTAGTCCATAATTTTCAGGGTCTATCAAACGATTGCATGCAAATATTACATGGGGAACAGTCTTGTTCATCCTTTTACAGGCTGGGCCTAGCAGTATTTCATTGTTTCTCCTTCTGCTTGAAAATGCATAAAAGGCTATAGTGCCAGTTCTAAATTGGAAATACAATTTCTTCTCTAAGGGGACCGTAATAATGTCCCATAAGATTTCTAGGGCACTTTAAATCTAATAACTCCCCTGTCAGCGTTGCGCTTTCAGTACCATGAAATAATTTCTGGAGAGTCTATGCACAATAGTTCTTCTTCATTTCTGTTTTGGTAGGGAACAGAACTGATGATGGAGATAGGCAAGAATCTGACCACCCAAGGAAAGCAAGATTTTTTTAATAAAAGCAAGCCATGTCACTTTGCAGTAGGTATCAGAATTAATAGTATCCTGAAAGCCTAAGGCATATTGTGAGAGTTCTGGTATAGTCCACACCCTTCTCCAGTACAGGAGTGAATGCAGTCTTGCTTTGCTTTCCATAGGTTTCCTGCCCATGTCAAGGAGCAAGGGGAGTGTTGGTGTACAAGATTGGAGATTGACAATACTATTTAGGAACTTGTTCTCACTCCTCACGAGCCCTAAAGAATTTGAAAATCTCCATAGTTCTACACATATAGGGCAGAGCGCACAGCTTTAGCCTCATAGATATCCAGGACTGGGGCAATATGTTTTGTATACGAAGACAAGGTGACACAATAAATGCTGTAGGTCCACTAGTAGTATTTTATTTACAGGACCTGGGTAAATGTAGTACCACTTTACTAGGGACCTATAAGCAAATTAAATGTGCCAATTGGGTATAAGTTAATGTTACCACGTTTAAAGGGAATAGCTTTAGCACTAGTTAGCAGAGGTAAAGTGCACAGTGTCTTAATGTAAACAAAAATTCATCCGGCAGAATACGGGGAAATTAAGGCAAAAAGCTTAGGGGAGAACCATTCCAAGGATATCAGGCCTAACAACTAGCAATAGGGAGGTTGTAAGACAGCCTTTCAAGGCCTATCAATCAATGTTCATTGCTTTACAGTAATCCTTCCCAAGACTTTCAAGTGGAAATTTAAAACAAGCATTTCAAATGATGAACTGTTTAAGCTTGGCCCTCTGAAAGGCCCATCCAGTATTCATTCAAATGGTGGACCAACAGGGTTGCTCTAGTCAGGAGAACTTGTTGAATCTTTTTTGTGCAATCCTAATCTCATGTAAACCCCAATTATTGAGTTTTACATTTTTTTGCATAATTGTTTGTCTTCTTGCTTATAATTTTGCATAATTTTTGCCTGTAGGGTAGTGGTTCAAGCAGAAAATCTCTCACAGGAACTGTGAAATTTAATATGCACTGTATCAGCGTGAGGAGAATGAGGAAAGTTCACTATGTGAAAACGGAAACTATGTATTAACTACAGTGAACTGGATTCTTGCATGGCTTTTGTAGACATACCTTGATACAGTTTTCACACAGATAACCATACAAGCGTAACTCATGCAATATGCATCCAGATGACAGCAACTGAGTGAGAGCATCTATACAGAACAAAGCTCATGAACGTGAATCCCATAGAATGCCCTCCAGTGCCCGTCCCACCTTTCTCATAATATCAACTTACCGGAGAGATTGACGAGGCTTCGCACTCTGAAGCTTGGTAGGCAGGTTTGCCTGCTGGCTGCAGCTGGGATGCTTCCTTCCCACCCTCTCAGGTTGTTGCTGTGTGGCCCAGTGCATTGCGAAGCTTTCGGGGACACTCGCTCAGTAATGGCGGTTCAGGGGTACATTGACTGGGGTCTTCCTGACCCATATTCTTTCTACTGGTTGGGAGCAGCACTGATGGATGCGAGCTAGGGACTCCAGAGTGAAGAGGACCAGTCAGTGCAGGAGGGCCAGGATAGGTTTAGACGGGAAACGGTCGGAGCAACGTGGGCTTCGGCCATGGGTGTCCCAACAACGGAGGCGCAACCATGCTTGCCTTAACCACGCATATGCCTTAACCACGTGCGGGCTGAAGATGAAGGAGGAAGAGGAAGGATCGGGAGGAACGCAGTAAGGTAAGTGGAGCTGGGTTTTTAAGGGTTGGGGTAGTAATCATTGCTGGGAGATCAGGGCTGTTTTCAGGGCTGGGACTAGGGAATGTTTTTTTGGGCTCAGAGGGGGTGGGGTGGTTTTTAGGGCTCAGGGGTGCGGGTCGTTTTTAGGGCTCAGGGTGGGGTAGTTTTTAGGGGTCAGTCGTTTTTAGGGCTCAGGGGGTCAGCATAGTTTTTAGGGCTCAGTGGGGTCAGGGTAGTTTTTAGGGTTCAGGGGGAGGGTTGGGGTAGTTTTTATGGCTTAGGGGTAGGGTCGGGTTGGATTTTAGGGCTCGTGGGAGGGAGTTAGTTTTCAGGAGGGAGGGGGTCATTTTAGGTCTGAGGGCAGGGGTTTGGGGGGCTGTTTCAGGGCACAGGGAGGGGAAGGGATTGGGGAACCTTTTAGGGCTTGTGGGCAGGGAGGTTTTTAGTGTTCGAGGGAAGGGGTCAGTTTCCAGGAGGGAGGGGGCAGTTTCAGGGCTCAGGGCGGAGGGCGGAGGGCGGAGGGCGGAGGGAAGGGGTCGGGGATTACACTTACCTGATAAGTCTTAACCACACATATTTCATTCCCATACGTGCGTTAACAACGCTTATTTCATTGCAAAGGCATGCGTGGTAAAGACATATGCATGGTTAAGGCTTCTGTGGTTAAGACCGCATGGAACCGACATGCGTGGTAATCGAAGGCATAGTTCCGTCACACAACCGATTTAGAAGCATTTGGTTGGTGCTGCTTGAGAAAGCCATCGACGCCCATTCATCTTGTGGCCTTAAGACCGCTGGTATTTCTCTAACTGCAGCAGTGCTGTCCTTTGAGGTGCTTGGATCCCAATGGAGTGGGGGTGACCCTATGGCAGTTTAATGCAGGCCTCGTGTTCTACTAGCACTATTCACATTGTGAGTCACTTGGTGGCTACTAAAAACTTTTTACATATATTAAAAGTTTTGTATTAACATGACATTAACACATGGTCACACTAATGCTATTTGTAGAGAGAAGTTATGTTTTTTCAAATTTAGTTTTTATTTTAGCTAATGTAGGCCTGAATTTCAAAATGAGTTAACATTGTTTGCCATCTTTGTTTTGTGACATGAACATTTTATTTCTAGTCAAGTTGAAATTCAAATGCTGTTGATAATGATGTTATTTTTCTTTTTTCCCATGTGAAGAAATGTTTTCTTTGTTTTGTAATTATTGTGGAATGTTGGTTTAATGAATAGCATCTTCAAGAGACACCTGCAGTGTGCAGACTAGTCTATATATCTTATTCCGTTTCAAGCATTGTAAGTTTGAAGGATGCAGAGAGAAACTTGTGTTGTGAGAAACCTTGATAATATGTCAAGTTTGTAACTGTATCATTTCGCATTAACTTGATTGGACAGTCGTCTTTTTAGAACACTGTGTTTGAGCCTGATGTGCTTCACACAATATTGAATGTACTGACTTGATGACCAGGCTCAGGTGTGGAGCACCAAAACCTTAGCTGATTCATACTGCCCCAGTCCATGCAGAGGGATGCTTCATGGTTCTTGAAGTTGCATAAAGAAAATCGCTCACACTGCCATTAGGTATGCTGCCCCCCTTGGCAACACCTGGACAGCTAACCTACTGCAACTGTGTCTACTTAAGCTTGATATGAACATGGCAGACTTGTTGGAAGCATAAATGGCCATCTGACCATCTTTTTCTTTAGTTTTGTTTTATAATCTTTACAGTTCCTCATGGTAAAGAATATACCAACCTGTAGGAATATGTTCTTGTGTGTAATGTCTGTTTAAAATAATAAAACAAATTAAATTGTTATGCAAAAACAATTTTTTACTGTGTAAGCTGTTGTCATGTGTCAAAAGCTATTAACTATTCATTTGAAAACTGCTTGCATGCAGTAGTAACTGTTATTATGTGAAGTGCTCAGTTACACTTTTGGGTCTTGTTTGGAGCATATAAAAACTGTAAATCAATAAAATAAATCCATCATTTTCACCAAAATTATTTGTACCACAAGTAAAATAATAGCATTATTTCACTTTCTCCTATATAATAACAAAGTCTTAGCTGCATTCCACATGTGTGTCAGTTGGCGGCAATACATAACTAAACTTATGAAAGTATTTAACTCATGTCTGCTACTTTGGTATGCATGGAATTCATGACTCTACAACTTTTATTTTCATTTGCTGCCTGGTCAACTGACAAATAATAATTTCCTTATGCTAATATCCAATGTGTTTGTTGGCCTGGATCAAACACCAATTTATGTAGGGCCAAAGCTCTTATCACTGCATTTCTGGCTAATTCTTTACTATCTTTTCTAGCGCACATCTATATATGTGAGGCCACATTAATTGCAACACATTTTCATTTAACACCATTATCAGAGTGTAATTTCTAACAGACATCAGATATACTCAAAGTACACCCCAATCAATATTTACAGAATGTTATTATTTACTTGCCTGGCCAATAGATGGTTGTCTACTGACAACCTCATGTAAAATCTGTTTAGTGTAGCATGTTGATGGTCCTCCAGTGCCTGTTGATCCATGCCTGTGATGTACACCGCCACTTAGTGCACCTAGCCCGGAGTAGGATCATGCATTCAAACATATAATAATGGAATCTTGTTGGTGCATTGACTCGGCAGAGTACTTCAGTGAAGGGCGGGATTAGCGATTCAATCCTACTCTCCATATTTCATTGAAAGTGACAATGGTCTGACTTTGACGGGTAGCCAGGAATTGCGCTGGGTCACCTGGACCCAGTAGGTACCCTCCCAAAGGACACTCACAGGTAATGCACTAATTGTGCACCACCCCTAGACCTATAAAGCTGACATTCTTTGTGATTGACTATAATGTTCAGCCATTGCTCACTAAGATCCATGGATTATGGGCCTGCATATGACTCAACTTGATAGAATATTTAAAGGACAGACTAGGTGAGATGTCTGACAAGAACCTTAGAAGCTGCTCTCCCATCCAAGACTGGGACTAAACGTAATACTACTGGTGCCATCTGCTGAGAAGATCTGTTGCTGGACCTCCCAAGAGAGGGGGAAAGCTGCCTAAACCTACAAGCCAAAATAATTTAAAGTTGACAGGAATC
This sequence comes from Calotriton arnoldi, assembly GCA_963921515.1. Lineage (NCBI taxonomy): Eukaryota > Metazoa > Chordata > Amphibia > Caudata > Salamandridae > Calotriton > Calotriton arnoldi. Next base: position 117,361 of record CAWUFW010007939.1, read on the forward strand.
TGCAATGAAGAGACTTTAGGAAGTAAGGCTACTCTTGAAATACCTGGACTGGCAGCCCAGCTGGTCATGCCTAAACTGATAGCATCAGCATTATCTGATGATTGAGGATACTTGAAGACCAAAGAAAGACTGCACTTGCTAGTGAGCCTACATTGCTTCAAAACTAACTTCACCTTGCAGGGGCTGTCACAATATACTGACACCAAGAGGAACACCAGACGAGGTTTGGAGCAAATACATTGGTTATGAATGCTTTCTCTGATTCCTCAACCACTTCAGCCATTTTACTATGCTCTAGAGCTTCTCCAACACGTAGCTTTTTAATGGTGTGCTAGAGCTTACCCCTCATTCAGTGGGTCACAATTAGTTCTATAGGCGCCCTCATCATTGTAAGGATTCGATCATGACTAGTTTACTACAATGAGCCAGCCCCTAAACTTTGGCACCCCTGAAAAACCCACTATAGGTGCTAGTCCAACTTCACGCACAGTGACTCCTTGTTTGGAGCGCTAACTGAGGACCAAATAAAGATCTAGGTATTCTTCCCTGAACTGATTCCGGTGCCTCATCCATTGGCTGCACTATCCTATGTGACAATGCATTATGGCAGAGTAACCATAAAACTATTTGGTTCAATATTTCTGTTTCAAATGGTATTAAAACCTTCTGGTTCTCATTGCTGCTCATCATTTTAATTTGGCCTACGTATTAGTATAGGCCTAACCTTTTTAAAAGCAATAGATCTGACTAGATGAGAAGTTATTTGTATGGGTATGTATGTGAAATCCAAAATTATTTCAACCTCGTGGAAGAAGTCTGATATTAGTTCTAGCTACCCTTAGCATACAAAGAAGCAAGCATTGGCAAAGTCAACAGATCCTTCTTTTTGACTTTGCCAATGCAGACCAGTTGTCTTTGTCATGCTTTTTGCCAATGGCATTCACGATTAGCAAGAAAGAAAACATTTGTTTGTCAATGCTGAAGAGTATCAGCAAAAAAGTATGATGAAGTGTACATGCACATGCATCATCAAGCATGCACTTGCATTCATCATAATGCTATGCTGGCCCAGAGTGATGACGCATACATGCAAATGAACCACTATGCGTTCAGGCGCATACAGCACTAGGCTTACTCATGCATGTGGAATGACTCTGCCAGTATTTTGAATTTTTTATTTACCATTCCAAAATGGCAGACACAATTTTTGGCGTGGTAAATAAAACCAAAATGTTAAATATGTGCAAAAAGGCATTTTCAAATGAAGTACCCCAGCAGCAAATTATAGGTGCATGGCCATCTGAAGAAGCAAATAAATGAAAAATGCAACAGGGAAAGGCGGGGAAGCAATAGTGGAGAGGACGTGGATTGGGGAAAAGCAAATATCCTGAGAGGTGAGAATAACTTACAATGAGGTTGAGGGTAATGAAGGTGGGGTCCTTGAATTATACAGATGACAAAAAAGCTGAGTGGGTAGGGAGAGGGAAACAAAAAAAAGCTCAGGGGTGGGGCAGCATCATCAAGAGCATGGCTGGGTGAAGATGCGAGGAACAAAGTAAGACACAGGAGAGAGCTCAAGAACACACATTTACTCCCAAATAGTGCTAAATGCAAAAGATAATGATTGTTGGCGGAATGTGAGCAGTGGAAGGATGGGATCCTTCCAATAAAAAGTTTGGTAGTGAAGCTGAATTGAATGGAGGGACAAACACAAGAAATTAAAAGAAAGCCATCAAATAAGATAAAAGCAGATGAGATTGATAAAAAAACATCTAATGGTAAGCAATAGGCTGACCCAAAGCCCTCTCTTAGTATTGCTATTGTCCACAATAAGCCTTTAATAGTCAGTAAGCGAGACTTAAAAATGGAGGATCTTTGTTACTGAATTGGAGTGCAGCACTTAAGTCTGACCCAGGTAGCAGAGAAAAAGCATCACATTGCTGTGAGACAGTGTGGATTTCAATTTTGGACAGTTGATTTGAATATCCACCCAACAGATTCAGATTATTTATATTAGAAGGCCAACTGCAAGATGTTTAATACTCAAAAAAGGACTCTGGACTAGTGTATATCATTATGGAAAATGCCAAAAATGTTCCTAATAGACAGTGCCATCCGGTACACTCGCTTCTCCGACAGTCAGCAGTACGTACACTTTCATGTGTTGGAAATAGTTGTTTTTAAATATTTTACTTACTTACTTCATTTTGGGGATTTCCTTCATTTTGGGCTTATCCTGCTTCCCTGGGCTGCCACGAGCCGTTCGGCACGATTGCTGCGGAGAAATGCAGGCATTGTAGCACTTCCGCGGAGTGGAGAACGCCACCAGGTAGCGCTCTAGTGTCTTGACTAGACGCTACAATAAAAGGGCCATGTGCACGCGGATGCACCGGTAGACAGTGTCGTCCAATACACGCGCTTCTCCGACAGTCAGCAGTATGTACACATTCATGTTTTGGAAATCGTTGTTTTTAAATATTTTACTTTGGGCATTTCCTTCATTTGGTGCATTTTCTGATTACCTGGTCCACCACAAGCTGTTCGGCATGATTGCTGCGCAGGGAAGCAGGCATTGTAGCACTTCCGGGGAGAACTCCTCCAGGCAGCACTCTAGTGTCTTGACTAGACCCTACAATAAAAGGGCCATGTGTATGCGGACGCACAGCAGTCACCTGTCTGCGCCTGTCCGCGTCCGAACTGCGCACGGCATCTGGACCCCTGGTCCTCGCACTGGGGGAAAAGACATTAATGATTAGATACCCTAGAGATTTACTATTAAAGCTTAAAGGTGGATGGGAGACCCCTTCCTGCACCGTATTCCCTTTCCTGGACCTTTATTTGTAGCAACAATGTGAATGCTCCTTATGTGGTTTCCATATGACTCACCATCAAAAGAAAGTCCGGGTACAAATGACCTCTACACCCGATACAACTATAAGGCACACTGTCCCTACTTTTGAAGAGAAACTTAATGATTTCCTCATAAATTCACTTTCACTTATAAAACATAAATTGAAATTCGCTGTTTTCTTGGCATCATGTGAACCTGATTGGGTCTTTATTACTGAAACCTGGGCTAATGAAGCATCTGGTCCTAGTTTAGTGGATGTCATTCTGACAAATTATTCAATAATGAGGGTAGACAGGGCCTTTCGGCTGGGCGGGGTCTGGCCATTGTGTTTAAATTCCATTTTAAATGCTTGATGGAATCTGGATTTGTTCTAAAAACATGCAAAGCTCTCCACTTCAAACGTATTCTATCAGCCACTTGCTCATTTGGAGGCTTGCTGATATATAGACCCCCAGGATCCAGATCCCCTTTTCTAATCAACTAAAATACCTATTAGAACCTTTTGTAGCTAATAAATGCTTGACTATCATGGGCGATTTTAATTTTCATCTTTAAGAGACTGATCACCAAGATTCAATGTCACTTACAGAAGTTATTTTGAGTCTGGGAATGACGCAATTAGTATCTGCCCATACTCATAACGCAGGTCACACACTAGATGAGAATTTTACTAATGATATTAGGCTGGCCTAACAATCAGTCGCCCCCGTTAGCTGGTCCAACCACAGCGCAGTAGTTTTTTCTTTTACATCCTCGTCCTCAGTCAGCAGCAGTCAACCTCCTTTAACCACGATTAGGTCAAGAAGTTGGAAGGGGGTATCTGCCGAAGCTCTGTCCAAAATGTTAGACAGCATACCCATTGAAATCCCAGAGGACATAGATAAAGGGGCAGAGGCATTTGCAGAGAGGCTGGAGAAGGCAGCCAAAAAGACAGCCCCCCTTAGGGTAGTCACGCAAAAAAGACTCTCTCCATCAGCCCTCTGGTATAATGACAGGCTCAGAACGCTCAATAAGGCATGTTGCCGACAAGAGCGTATATGGAGGAAAAACAAGCAAGAGCAAGTAAAAATCATCTATAGAAATCATATCAAGGAATCTAAACTATCTTTAACTGAGGAAAAAGCCAAATACTGCACTCAAAAAATTGAAAATGCCACATCTACCAGAGAACTCTTTAGGGTGGTGCAACAGATCTCCACCTCCCAGGTCACTGGAGAGCCCGAGGGTTCACAACTATTTTGCAACCAGTTAGCAAATTTCTTTCAATCCAATATTATAGATATCCATAAAGGGTTTGAAGCAACTCCTAACACACCCCTGCAATTAACTCCTACCAGAAGGCCTCAATTGACATCTCAAAGGAAGTCCGTTCAAACAGACCAAGAGAGCAAAGTACTATCTGTCTTCCCGTCTCTTACCCCTAAGATTGTGGAACAATACCTTCTCAACACAAAATCAGGGTCACCCCTTGAAGCCTGCCCACCTGCAGTTCTTCACCTGACAGCTAGCACCATAGCCCATCCTCTTTCCAATTTAATGAACCAAGTGATCACCTCAGGATCTTACCCCCGGGGAATGGAAGGAGACAATTATTAGGCCCCTTCTAAAGAAATCTAATTTGGACGGTATAGACTGTAAAAACTATTGTCCGATCTCTATGCATCCCTGCCCAGCAAAGATTCTAGAGAAGCACCTTAATATCCATCTGATGGAATTTGTAGAACAGCAGCGATGGCTGGACAACTCTCAGTTCGTTTTCAGGAAACATCATGGAATGGAAACTGCGCTGATTTCAGCCACAGACTGCATTAGACGTCTAGAGGACATGGTGTGGCACATGGTTTGGCACTGATACTTCTTGATCTATCAGCAGCATTTGATACCATCTCGCCTTTGCTGCTGATGGAACGTCTCCAATATTTGGGTTTCACTCATCAAGCCCTGGCCCTTCTGTCCTCTTTCCTTAGGGATCGATCTCAAAGAGTGAAGTTACAGCACTTTTACTCAGAGGTTTTTTCCCTGCCATGTGGAGTGCAGCCGGGCTCCTCATTGAGCCCCATGCTCCTTACTCTTTATGTGGCCCCCCTTGCTGCCATAATCCAGGCATTTGGGTTGAAGGTACTGTCATACGCTGACGATACACAAATTATTGTGTCAATCCCCAAGAATTCATGCTCCATAGCAGATAATTTCTCTCTATGTATGTCGGCAGGTGCAGACTGGATGGGCCAAAACCTTCTAAAACTTAATGGGGAAAAAACTGAGGTGCTGCTCTTTGGCACAGGACCATCGAGTTGGAACAGTAGCTGGTGGCCAGATTCACTAGGAACCTGCCCCACCCCAGAGAAGAAGGATAAGAATCTCAGAGTTCTCCTAGATACAACGATGACAACCTGCATATGGATTATAAGAATGCTTAAGAAAATCTTCCCACTTATTCAGCAGTCAGCACGTAAGCAGGTCACACTTGCCCTAGTCATGTCCAGACTGGATTATTGTAACTCACTTTACCTAGACTCCAATATGAACACTCAGCACAGACTCCAGGTGGTACAAAATGCGCTTGCCAGATTAATTCTCGATATTCCTAGGCACCAGTCTACCGCCAAGGGACTAGAGGCCTTAACTGGCTCCCTTTTAGAACGCACATTATATTTAAATCACTTTGCATTGTGCATAAGGCTCTTTATCTCAACAGCCCATCAAGAATAAAAACTATGGGGCATATTACAAAAGATTTGCGATAATTATTGCAAAGCGCGCTTAGCGCTGTTTTTTTTATCGCCGGCTATCGCTGGATTTCATCGCGAAGATAACGCGTTATTATCAACGCTTATCTCCAAGGCTATAAAAAATCCAGCGATAGCGGCGAAACCCAGCAATAGCGCGAGAAATCCAGTGATAAATTCATTGCGCTAATGAAAAGCTTGCTAATAGGCAGGTGAGGACTTAACCTTACAATCCACCTCCCATTGACAAGAATGGTTAAGTCAGGTTTTTAGCAGGTGTTAGCGCGACTTTTTTTATCGCTTCGCGGGCATTGGTAATAGGGGGAAGTTGTGTTTGCGACTGTTTACAGTTGCTTTTAGTTGGGAACTCCTACTTTGCATGTCATTAGCGATAAATATCGCTGACATGCAAAGCGGCACCAAAACGGTCGCTTTCGCCATGAAGCTGTCGCTAACAGCTGTTAGCGACAGCTTGCTAATAGGGCGACAGAAATATCGGCACTTTAGCGGCAAAAAGTGCCGCTAAAGTGGCGATAACGCCCTTGCTAATATGCCCCTATATTTTGTTGGTATCGTCTAGGAAGAAACTTTCGATCAGCACATCAAAACCAGCTCATGGTGCCTGGAACCAAAAGAAAGAAATGGGGTGACAGAGCATTCTCAATTGCGGCAAGCAGACTCTGGAACTCCCTCCCGCAAAGCCTCAGGGCTATCCCTCAGCTGATGTCTTTCAGGAAAGCACTCAAGACCCGTTATAGCCTATTCCTCCTGAACACCTATAGGCGAAGCAGGGTTTCTCCGGACGGTCATTTACAGCGCCTTGATGCCTTTGGGTAATTATCGCGCTTTACAAATTAAAAAATCAAGTCAAATCAATGATGAACACAACAAATGCACTAGTGTCTGACGGATGAGATCTTATATACAATTCTAACTCTAGCATCTATGACATCAATCTAGCTTGAAAGTTTGAAAACATAGTGAGAAAGTTTCTGATAAATGTTAAGTGAAAATGAACACTCGTAAATTCAAAAATAGTGCTAGTTCAAAAACTCTTTGTGAGAATATTTTGACCCTTCAAAAAAGACTATTTTCTCTTTTAAATCATAAATCCCTCCCCTTAGTTCTAACTGTAATTTCATTGCTTTCCTCACTTAGTAAAGTCCCCTTAAACCTCATGCTCAACTCTTAAATATACCCACTAATCAACACTAATGTCTCTAAACTTGCCCTTTAACCTAACTCAATTGTAACCCTATCTCTCCCCACAATCCTATTCCATATTCCATAGTCCATCCTCTAACCCTAACACTATATTCATTGTTTTTTCTATTTATCTAAGGCTCTTTAATACTTACTAACACTAACACCTTGACTTTTTCATTCTCAATTAATGACTGAAGCCCAAGCTGAAATAGAAAAATTTACCCACATGCTTAACTTCACATTCTCCCTATTCTCAATCCACAACCCAACCCTCATACTAACCTTAAAACCACCAACAAATTATGTCTCATTCTAACCCTAACTTAAGGACTTTCTAGTACGTTATCTGAATCTCTAACTCTTGCTCAAAACCTATCTTTTTCATACCAGTAATACTAATGTGTCTCTAATTACAATCTTTCAAAAACAGTTCAAAGTTTTTAAAATATTTTTTGAACCAAATGTTTTATAACATTTAGGGCCTCATGTGCAAAGATTCAAAATAACAGATCTTAAACTATGATGAATAATGATTTGCAGTTTGCAATTTCTCATTTGGAATGTGCAAAAATGGATTTGGTGAAAATGGTCGAAATTTGACATCAACTTCTTCTGAATGCATTGCTATTTTGCGAACTTCCCTCTGTAATAATAGGTCGGTTCTCAAAATACCAAACTGTAGTGGGTTGCAATTTGTGCTACCTCAATAATATGCATGAGGTAAGTCACAAATTGCGACCCACCATGATTTGCCCCAATCATAGTGATAGTGGCCTGTTGGCATCACCAAACCACCATGTCTGGGATTTCTTTTAAATAAAGGAATCATTTCTTAATGTAGCCTGTACCATAAAGGAAAATGAACTACATTAAAAAAAAAAATCACGCAAACCATTTTTTTAGGAGTATGCAGTGGTCCCATGGACCGGCATCACTTAAAGGGTCAGGACCCACTCAGGCTGGGTACAAGTGCGGGTTCAAAATTGTTGGAGTCTTTTCTGTCCCTGAGGCTCTGATCAGGATGCCAGCCAACTGGCCCTTGGAGTCAATTTGGTTGTCCTAGATTCAAGCAGTGAAACAGGGCTCAAGCAGCAGGGCAGACCTCTGAGAGTTCAAGGCAGAGCAGTCCTTCCAGGTGCAGCAAAGCAGTCTTCTGAAGTACACAGCAGGCCACAACAGCAGGAAGTCCTCTGAGAGTTCATTTGCATGTCCAGAAAGTAAACTGCAGAGTGAGTCTCTGGGTCATATTTTTATACTTGGTTTCTTTTTGGAACTACAAGAAGTTACTAGAGATTCCCTTTCAAAAGTGCTTGGAATTTCCTTTCTCCGCTTTCCTGGTGCAAACCTGGTTACAGGCACAATGGGCTAGTGTGATATCCTTTGTGTGAGCGCAGGACACAGCCTATTGACTTGCAAATGGGGTTGTGCCAAGTTCCACCTCCCCACCCATCCTGCCAGTTTATGGCTCATCCAGGCACACCTAATCCCTCAATTTTGTGGCTGTGTGGTAAAAATGTAAAAGTGTCAACCACCAACTACACCCAGTCATGTGACCTAGGTACAGACTACAGGCACCAAATAGTTAGGCCATAAAAATGCTAACTTTCTAAAAGTGGCATTTTGAGAATTGTGACTTAAAATCCGACTTTACCATTAAAGATGATTTTACTTTAAAATTTAAAGACACCAAACATCACTTTCCTACCTGTTGCCAATCATAAGTTGGCACTTATGAATTATAATAAGGTAACTCAATAATATCCTATGGGTGAGGTAGGACTCCCAGTACTGAAACATGAATTTATGCGTTTGTCACTACCACCATGACATGCAAAGCTAAAAAGTTAATGCCCCATCATTTAATTACAACTCACTTGGATCTAGGGGCTGTCTAGGGCCTACCTTAGAGGTACTTTATAAGTAATAAAAGGCAAGTTTAAGGCTTGGCAAGTGGGTTACTTTGCCAAGTTAAATTGTCAAGTAAAACAGGCTGCAATGGCAGACCTGAGGCATGTTTTAAGGGAATACTTAAGTGGGTGGCACAATAAGTGCTGCAGGCCCACTAGTAGCATTTAATTTACCACCCCTAGCTATATGGTATCCCATTTTACTATATATAAGTAAATTACATGTGTCAACAGGTGTAAGCCAATTTTACCAGGTTTTGAGGAGTGAGCACAAGCCTTTAACAGTGGTTAGCAGTGATAAAGTGCAGAGTCCTAAGGCCCACAAACATAAATGCAGCAAAATAGGAGGAGTGAAGGCAAAATGTTTGGGGGTAATTATACAGAGAGGGTCTAGTCCAACAGCACCACTTGATTGAACAGCAAGGAATTTGGCAGAGTATTTACCTGGTTAGTTTACTTTTGGTTTTCGCAATTTCATGCAGGTCCATAAACAGGGTCCAGATTTAAAGGGGGGATCATGGAAGGTCTATTTGCAAATAAATATGGCACTATTTGATGAATCTACAAGACATTTAACAGGCATTTAGCAGGTTTAGCTTTATAATAGTTATGTCTAGTTTTCAGCAAATCCATCAAGGGGAGGCAAAGATAAATAGTGGGCAATTAAAGTTAAATCCACTAACAGCTTTTTCACTGTTTGAGGAATCTCCTTGAAATATGGTAGACTGTTGGCAAATTAAGCCCAGCGCAAGCAAGGTAGGCCCTGTGACAAGCTCTGCACACATTCAAAGGGGGTGGGTGCAAGGCTTGGTGAATGGCATGCACCACGGTGAATGGTTACATACCAAGTGAGCCTATGTCTGGTTAGTCCTTAGTTTATCAAAGAAATAATAATAACACGATAACCCATCATATCATCCTAATACTCATACTTTAATGGGTCTTGTGCCTGCAATGCTTGCAGTAAATTAGTCAGGGATGCCTCACAGAGTACCCCTCAAGGTCTCATCATCCATATCAATGTACATAATCCACTGGGGCCCAGAAGACCCCTGAGGTGTGCTCTGTTAGGCATGTTAGTATTACTTTGATGAACTAAGGACTAACCAGACATAGGAACTCCTTTCATATTTTACGAAAAAAGGTTTGCATTACATTTTTTTGAGTGGCATCACGAACCTTTAATTTTGCACTGTACTCCACTTTATATTCACTTGCTTGCCCCGTCTAGAGCGGGCATTATTATGACTCTTATTTTGAAGTGGAAATATGTTTGTCATGCAAACATGTCTGTATGCCAGAACTCTGTTGCATTATTCAGATGCCCATGGTAAGATGCAAGTTTGATAGGTTGACATAATTATGTCACTTCATATTTTTGTGGATCTCTTTAGTTATTTTCACAGTAGGCAATTTTTGGAAATATCAGACTAGCTGCAGGAAGACAGACACAGTGGTGTCTGTTTTCTATGTTTATGAATTACGTCACTCTGTATAATATTGAGCACTGAAATGTTTCTTTTTCAAATAGACGCTTAATGATTATTGGTGCTAATATGGAATTTGGGATGTTATGCCCAATTGATGTATTCTATTTTGAACACAGACTTCTTTTAGAAGTATATTGTCTATATCTATGAATGTGTATCATTTATGTTGCTGACGAGGGGCGAGTCAGTTGAACTCGACAAAGGCTAAGAAGGTTGCTGAAATGCATTGTTCTTGGTGGCAATAAAAAATTGGTTGTTTGGACTATGGTGTGCCGCTGTTTTCTACTATTTTGTTGGAAATCTTGAATAAACATTACAAGACGGAGGAGCAGGCCGTCGCTGGCACCCGCATTGCTAGGCGGGAAGCAGCTTGCTTGCTGCCACTCGCTGTTGCTGTGTTTTACAAAAACGCAGCTTCCCACACTCCAGAGGAGAGAAGAATCCGCTTTGGTTGCCACGCCATAGGAGGGTCGGAGACTCCTGTGACCAACTATCTCCCCGGTAAGCGCAGTCCCCACACACAGCAGGTTTAGACCAGCGTGCTGCTGCGTAAAGTTTATGGGCTATTCTGTAGCGGGGAAATCAATATGGCCCTGACGCTGGTACCTGGTGATTCTTCTGAGCAGATGTTGTCTCAACAAATTCATCATTCAGTCCAGTAGATCAGAACATGACCTACTTTATTGAATTGTGCTGTTGTATCTTGCAAGAATATGAGTGATTGGGAATCCAAAAGACAAGCCTTTGCTCTTTCATTGTATAATGAGGATTTAAATATGGACTCTGGTATAAACATTAATTTGGGTAAATCACCGGCAGAACTGTCATTAAAACAAAGCTTGGCAACCCTTGAGAAATTGTTAAGGCGAGAGTTAAACAAATGGTGGGAGATCACCTCTCTAGCCAAGTACATTGAAGTGGGGAGTGTCCCTAGAGGACTATGGATCGCAATTGGTTCAACATATGAAAACCCTTATCCCGAACATCTGAAAGAATGGGAGGCATACATGGCAAAAACGTGCAAAGGCATGCCAGAGATGCTGGTGAAATAGGCAAGGATTGATTTGAAAGACACGTTAAAGAATTTGCTAAAATACGGGAAACTATAGATAAACATAAGGAAGACAAAATGGTGATTGAATGTCTTAAGAATTTGGATCTGTGATAAGAAAGATTATGCTGAAGGCAGAATACTGACTTTCGCCAAGCGCTTTAACTCTCTTCAAAGAGATTGAGGAGTCAGACAACAACAACAACAGGAATTGTTATCAACGGGTTCCAGTTTAGATGTGAGCACAGATCATGAGGAGTTACCGAAAAGTATCTCTTTAGTCACACGTCTTCTGACCTTTTATCAAGAGTTCAGTTGCTGAAACAGAAACACGACATTCTAACTCAGAACCGTTAAAGGGAAGAGAAAGAGGCAGAGGATGAGGAACACATAAAGGAAAAGGCCAGCAAGGAGGGGGGTAGGAACAAGTGGAATAAAGTGAATATTCAAGAACTTTACACTAAATCCCTGGTTTCTCATTCTGATAACTCTGTAGTGAATCTATCGGAACAGACCATTAAACAAAGAGGAAGAATCAGTACTCCAGTTGGGTTTGTCCTTTTGTCCCAGCAATGACTTCAACTACATTGATACACATATTGATCTGTTTCTTTTTTATTAAGAAACTGAAATTGCAAACATTTTTCAAACTGAATCAGGTTTTGGGATCCAAGAAACAGATAACTATTCTGGATCCCAATAATTTCAACTGGCAATTGCAAGGCATTGATTCCATTCTTTTGATTCATGATTTAGAATCTAATGAAAGTACTACAATGGAAGATGATATGGGGAATACTTTGAGCAAAATGGGCTTCACAGTGGATATGCCCAGTAGTAGTGGTCTAAGACCTAAGTGTAAGTACACTCTTAATGTTGCATATGATAGCATAGAGGCTTTTCACACTGTTATACAACATGGTTTGATGAAGTTATATGGTGAAAAAGAGAGACACATTTTGGGAGGCATAACTCGCAAACAGACGAGGCACTGAAAAGTTTGGCTGGGGATCCCTCAATCATAATCAAGCCCTCAGACAAGGGCAGTAACATTGTGGTGCTCAATGTAGCTGATTACAGAGAGGAAGCCCACCATCAATTGGCAGATACCAATTGCTATGAGGTTACTTCTTGGGAAACATACAAACAGTCCATATGTACATATCAGACTTATTATATGATTGGCACCAAAAAGATCTTTTGATTATAGATGAGTATAGGTTTTTGAAGGAAGAGTATCCCAAAATACCTTGCCTGTACCATTTACCTAATATCCATAAAAACCATACACGACCACCAAGGAGGCCCATTGTTTCAATCAATCAAAAATCTTTATTTCTCAATTTTTCCAAAGAATATACAGTACACAAGATAGTAACAACATTAAAAATAAACATATTGTATAAAATAATTAATAGAAACAAGAAAAAATTCATATTTAAAATCCTAGGTTAAAAACAATTAAAAAACCAAGAAACAACATCATCAAACTTTTATAAAGTGCATAGTACCATCACAATTAATTAATAAATACACCACTGCTATCCTCAGGTCTCCTATTCTATGTTGGCTCTAGTATTTTTAAGGGAAGACCAGAGAAACGAGGATGTAGCATAACATACAAATATATCACTCCGTTTTTTGATAAAATAAAGGGCTGGAACACATTGCCTAAAATTAATTTGCGTAAAAGAGGGAGAATGACCATCTCCCTTTGGAGAGCATAAAAACTGCAAAAGAAGATATATGTAAATCTGACTGGGCTGACCTTCCATCACAAGAACAGGCTGGCAAATCGTTTAATGAGTACTTGTTTAGGAAGCCCTACATCAAGGGAATGAAATTCATACAAAACCTTACTAAAATTATTGAAAATAAATTGTTGAGCATTTGTCACAAACACTAAATATAATTCATTGACCTCTGTGATGGGAGGGGACATAAGGCACCACTTTACTGAGGATTTTAGTCGATTGGATTCCTCTCTCTCACACACAACCTTCACTAAAAAGATTTCTTTAATTCTCTTCTTGGACAAAGTTAAACAAGTGGGTGGGTTAGAATATAATGCTTTCAAACCCAAAGCTCCCAAAGTGCACTTCACATATTGCAACCAAGGAATCTTATGTACGTGGTCTAGAGATAGGCAGCCCCTAATGATGTTTTGGGTCAGGTTGACAGTGTCACTCCTCCAGATTGAGCGCCATAGCAATAAGGGGGCTAACCAGAGAACATCAGAAAGATATGGGGCACCAAGTTCAATATGGCAATTATAATTTGAGCAGCTGCGTGGAAGAGCGCGTAGCCTTTTATAAAAATCATCCTCTACTCTTTGTAAAGGATCTATTTCCACCATCCTCCATACTCCTGCACCATACGTCACAGTGGAAATGGTTTTTGCAGAGTATACCATTTTTATTACCTCAATAGGCTTGGACCCGAACTTCTTAATAAAACTGATAATAGTGTTACACCTTTTTCCATAACAAGAACTCTATTAGCCGCCATATTAAGTCAGGAGTGCTTTTGTTCGAAAAGACCCTCCAGGTAAGAGAAGGTGTTCACTACTCCCAGCCACTCTCTATATGAAATGCTGTAAGTTTGTTAGGAAGTGCCCCTGCCACTAACACAAATGATTTTGCTTCAGTAACATGGAGTTCCAGACTTTTCTTGCTATTAAAACTGCATCATCTGCGTAAAGCAGAAAAAGGGAGGGGGACTGAATTAAAAATGGGCACATCTTTTGTAGATTCGTTCACGACTGCCTCCACCCCATTTCTGTAGATTGAAAATATCAAAGGGGTGAGGACACGGCCCTGTCCTATGCCCTGTTTAATCAAGAAAGACCTTGTGCACGCCCCATCCCTACCATATCGAACACTGGTAGTTGCTTGTGCATACATCTGTCATATAAAATTATTTATGGCCCCCTCGATGAACATATCTTCCCTAATCTACCATAACTTGGAGTGGGTAACACAGTCGAAGGCGACCGACAGATCCATAAAGGCCATATAGATCTGCCCAGGCTTCACTATCGTGTATTTGGCCACTGTCAAGCTCAGATTGAGGCATTAATCTATTGTCCTCTTGCCTTTTTGGAAACCGTACTGAGATGCTATCAGGATATTCCTCTCTGTAGCCCAATCCTCTAACCTGTTCAACAATAAGCGGCCCATCAATTTTGCATTGCTATCTAACAGAGAGATAGGTCTATAATTTTGAGGTTGAGACTTGTCCCCCTTTCTGAAGATGGGAATTATTATCGTACTTTTCCATGAGGGTGGAGGACCGACCTTACTTATTGTGATAAAGATATTGTGGCAACATGGGGCCCAAAGCTCTTGATGGTCTAGGAAGAATCTATCCGGACCCTGCGGGGACCCTGGACATTTGTGGTACTACATTGGGCCAATCCACTACTCACATCTGACAAATCAAAAACCAAAGTATCCTTATATGCTACCTGCAGGATATTAGATGGAGAGGCTGGGGGTGCATCAGCTTCCCCAAACATGGTTATCTAGTGTAGGGTCGCTATCATCTTTAAGAAAGAAAGTATTAATACTCCCAAAACCCCTACAGTTTTTAGTGGTCGCTGCTTGAGACAGATTTGCCCATGTTTCCTCCCTCAGCCCCCTTATTCTGACTTTCTGTGCCTCTCTGTATAACAAACGTGAAGACCGTACCAGTCTATGGTCTCTTGGGGCCAATCTAAAAGCAGCATGCAAATTTCTTAGGGTCTTTGAGAATGCCGTGTCAAACCAGCCAGCCTACAGAATCGTCTTTGGAGAATAGGACCAAGACAAATTGCTTTTGATTTCCACCAGTATCTCTGAAAATGGCAACATTAGACCTTCCACTTTATAATTCGGATCAAAACACATCAGTAACTCACTCAATATTTTAGAAATTATCAATGGCCCAACTCTCTCTTTATTTATTTTTTCCCACTTTAGTAAATAGCCATTCTTCATTGCTAAAATTGGCTTAGGCACCTTGTCTGCTTCAGCCTTATTACCCACCTCCCATACCATAAAGCAAACACGGGCAGCATAGTCACTCTATATGGAAAAGATTGGTTCTGCCTGGTTTATTCTTCCCTGAAGGGATTCAGAGACTAATATGAAATCCAGGATGGAGCCAAGCTCCATGCTCTCGAATGTCTTTGGGAATAATCCTGTGTCAGGATCAGGCTTATTGATTACCTCAAGATTCATGGTTGTTAAAAGCCTATTAAGCAGATGCTGTGCTCATTATGTGTAAAGTGGGAAATTACATCACCTTCAGCATCTACTATTCAACACACAGGTTTGGTCATATTCTCACAACAGTGTGCATTAAAATCACCCAACCACAGGGGGTTAATACATTTTTGGTGTGCTTCACGAATGGTGATTTCCTTTTTCAATGAGCCAACCACTGAAGCCATATTCCCACAAAGTTATTATTGTAAAAACTAATCAAGAATCAATCCCAATCACTTAAACCTTCACATAGTAGAATATGGATGTAAGGGGAAGAGCTAAAGAACTTTCTGACATTTAATCTTAGTGTGTTCGCTATTAGCATTACAATTCCACCTTTCACTTTACCCATTGAGGAAGGGACTGCTGTGGTTTGAAATGATTGATACCCATCCAGGAATATTGGGCCTGCTTCCCACGTTTCCTGGAAACACAGAATATCCTGTACTGTTACAAAATGTTTCCAGACTAAATTTCCTAGTTTTTGATTTAATCAGGAGTTGACTACTCCCTTCTTTTCAACCCCTTTCTGACCCATGTTTTTGCAATGAATCTCCCTGGGGGGTGGGGCAAATGGTCTTTGTTCAGGCAGTCACAGGACTCTAAATCTACCAACAGACTAAAACGGTTGTCAACCCTTACTTCACATCTGGCTAGATCAGTAACATGAGGGTGAGTGGGGCGGAGAGTTACAAAGCAGCTCCTTGTTGTCTCAGGAGCCATTGGCCTGATAGATCAGGAAGTGCAATGAATAGGCCTCCAACGAACATGAGCCCCCTGTCCTGCAAGAGGCATCTAAAAAAACAGGCAATCAATACAGAGGGGGGTGCACATTCATATACTGGCTCATAACTCAAGAGAGGCCATTGGTCAAAATGAGGCAGGGACCCACTTATCTGAGTTTCAGGAATAAAGAATTGGTTGTTTGGATTACAGTGTGCCGCTGTTTTCCACTATTTGGTTAAAAATCTTGACTAAACATTACAAAACAAAGGAGCAGGCATCTGCATCGCTAGGCGAAAAGCAGCTTGCTTGCTGCCACTTGCTGTTGCTATATATACATTAACACAAAGCAGTCAAAAAGCGGGCACTCAGCTGCTGGTGCCAGCTGTGGAATAAGACCAATGTTCCCAAAAGAGTAATTTCAACAGGCATAAATCAGGCTGCACTCTCAAGAGTCCTGAGTCAACAAATATGTTTAATCTATCTTTTTCTTCTTCCACCAACGTGTTTCTGCCGTTACGGCCTTGATCATGGTGGCAAGTCTGGAAACAATTAAGTTCAGTTCATTACATTTCCTTTTATCCCTTAGTGGAAATGCTGGTACTCATAGTTTTCACTGTGGAGCTTAAAGCAGTTTGCTGAATTTTCCATTAGTTAGTGAAAACACAGTTCGTATTTCAATTCTAATACTCATACGGACATGCTTCAGAAATAACATAATTGATAAAGAGTTAGCAGTATTCTAATTCGGCAGTTCTTAATTGTTATTCTCTGTCTGACTTAGTTTTCACGGAGCTCCTGAATCCTTGCCATCTCAGGGTTGCATCGGCATGGGAGATATGTGTGCCAAAGATATGCCCTCACCATCATTTGTGAGGCTGTCTCTGGCATTTCTGCCGTCCTGGGGAAACACACCACGCTGTTTGAAGAAGTTGCCTATCCGGGCTGGTTTAGACTTCAACTGTTAGTACACACGTAAAAGACTGGGTGTCGCTTGTATTTCCTCCATGGCAGAATCCAGGTTTGTATCGTGTCTCCTCATGATGGGCGCAGCCACTAAATATTCCACATTAACACAAAGTGGTTAAAAAGCAGGCGCTCAGCTGCTGGTGCCAGCGTTGGAATGAGGCCAATGTTCCCAAAATAGTAATTTCAACAGACATAAATCACGCTTCACTCTCAAGAGTCCCAAGTCAACAAATATGTTTAATCTATCTTTTTTGTCTTCCACCAACGCGTTTCTGCCACTACGGCAGGGCCCTAGGGGATGGGGTCCCCGGGGCTGAAATCGGTCCAGGGAAGGAGAGCTATGCAGCCCCCCCTTCCCTAATAAAAGAAAAAAAAAACAATGCCCGCAACCCGCCAGATGCCCCACCCCTTTCGTCGCCACTCTGCAAACAAGCCTTCGGGCACGCTGCTAGTTGGATGAAGTCCCCTTGGCTGCTAAGGGTCCTTGGGGGCCAACATGACCTCCTGTTACCTCAAGTAAGTCTCACACCGTGGGATTGCTGAGAGGTCCTCAGAGGCCACACCCTGTTTCTCCACCACAATAAAAACGCACCTCCTGGTGCACTACTTGTTGGGGGATTAAGTCCCCTTGCCTCCTGAGGGTCCTTGGGGGCCAGAAGCTCCTCCTGTTACCTCCAGTAAGTCCCACACAGCTGGATTTCTGAGAGGTGGTCATAGGCCACACACCCTTTGTCCACCACTCTGCACACGGGCCTCCTGGCACACTGCTGGTTGGACGATGAGGTCCCCTTGGCTGCTGAGGGTCCTTGGAGGCAACTACCCATCCTGTTACCTCCAGTAACTCCCACCCAGTGGGATTGCTGAGAGGTTGTCAGAGGCCATGCCCCCTTTTCACCACTCTGCAAAAGTGCCTCCTGGTGCATTGCTGGTTGGGGGATTAATTCCCTTTGGATGCAGAGGGCACTTGGGTGCCAGGAACCCCTTCTGTTACCTTCAGTAAGTCACAGACAGCGGGGTTGCTTAGAGCTGGTCAGAAGCCCTGCCCCCTTTCTCCACCACACTACAAACGTGACTACTCATTAAAAAAATAGAAATTCACTGAAAAAAACAAAGGTTACTGGGACTTATAGTTCACAAATGGAATTAAAAAAAACTTAAAAATGTATTGAAAAAAACCAAAGGTTACAGGGACTTTATAGTTAGGCTCAGGTTTCACTCGTACAAAATCAGTGAAATTCAGCAGTTGTGCTCATGACCTCACATATTACATCACTCATGACATTATCCAGTGACTGCGAGTGTTTTAAAAAAAATTATGAGTGTTAAAAATATATACGATGAGTCTAACACCCACGCGAGGGAGGTACTCATTGAGCTATTTGGTCTTACCCCTGAGGAGTAGAGACAAATGTTTAGGAAGATACATAAGAGAGCAACACATTCATGGGTGGACTTTGCGGATGCCTCTGGATGACTGGATTAATGGTAACAAGGTTTATACCTATGAAGGCCTGTACAATTTAGTGGTAAAAAACACATTCTTAACAGTTGTACCCTGAGAAGTTACACCAGAATCTTGTAGATGCTAAGCTATCTAGCCCTAAGGAGCTGAGGAAGATAGCTGATGCATGGGTAGGCACTAGGGTACCTTAGCAGTCCTAAGGTATTGAACACTTCAGGGGAAATATTAGGGCAAGTTTAAAATGACAGACAACCCCAAAGAGGCCCCAAAAGATGCCCAAGTTGGGGAACCTAGAGCCACATTCCAATTCCAGAAGTGGAGAGGGTATCAGGGAAATAAAAAAAAAAAAGGGAAATACGTTTGACCAATCAAAGGCTGGGGTGCCCAATGACATTGTGACAGCCAGGGCACAAGAAAGGGGATCCTGAATGCATAAAGAAATCACCCTCTGGTGATAGTTCGAAGGGAATTGCCAGTGTAGGGATTGGGGTGGAAGTGGGCCCCAGGTATTGCAGGGGTTACACTAATGGCACATTAGTTTCTCTGGGTTGTGAGGAAATGTAACTCTTGGCCAACTGGCCTGCCAGTATGATAAAGTACAGGCAGTGACCAGGAATCAATAGTTTGGATGTTCAGGTCTTGAGTGATACAGGTGTCAGCATAACCATGATTATGGCCAAGCAGGTTTCCAAAAGCCACATCATACCTGATGAAGTGCATTCAATTGTTAGCTCTGACAATGTTACAACGTCACATCCCATAGCTGTGGTAGACTTTGATTGGGGAGAAGTTACTGGCCCTAAGAAAGTAGCTGTATTCCCTGCCATCCCAGTGGAGTGTCTACTGGGCAATGACCTTGAAACTTCTGCTTGGGCACAGGTGGAGAGAAGAACTCATTCAGCAATACTGGTTCTCCCCGAGTGGGTTTGTGTCTCCACTAGAGCACAGAAGGCCTTTAGGGAAAGTCAAGATACTGTAGATCCTGAAAGAGTGGACCAGGTCCCTGGTACCACGTGGAGAAGGAAGAAACTTGAGAAGGCTTCTTCCACAAGTAAACAGAGCCAGAAGGTTCTCAACCCTCAGGGGGAAGGCCTGGTCTCTGGAGAGGAGGGAACGACCCTGAAGGACTGTCCTGAACTGAACTTCAAGGATCAAGGGGGTACTCCAGAGAGGACTTAGGCCAGGGACAAAACTCTTGTCCCACTCTCCAGGGCCGTAGACAGTTGAATGTCAGACAGGAGGAAGGAGATGTTAGTGGTACCCATAAGGTATACTGGGAGGATGGAATCCTGTACAGTGAGGCAAGGGACCCCTAACCAGGGACAACCAGGAGAGTGCTGGTTCTTAAACAGTACAGAGAATTCCTCCTTAACCTAGCCCATGACATCTCCTTTGCTGGACATCTGGGGCAGACCTAAACCTGGGACAGGTTGGTCTACCACTTCTTTTGGCCTCATTTGTTAGAAAATTTGAAGGAGTTCTGTCGCTCCTATGTTACCTGTCAAGCCAGTGGCAAGACAAGTAGCAAGCCAAAGACTTCCCTCATACCACTTCCAGAGGTGGGGACTCCCTTTGAGAGGGTGGAGATTGATATAGTTGGTCCTCTATACCCACATACTGTCTCTGGACAAAGGTTTATCCTGGTGGTAGTGGACCATGAACTAGATATCCAGAATCCATACGCCTTAGGACAGTCACTGCATCTGCAGTAGCTAGAGACATACTTGGTATTTTTTAAGCGTGGGCGGTATACTCCGCTCCACTGGCGGGGTTTTGCCACTTCAGCACTCTGCTTTGAGAGCAGAGTTCAGCCAACTCCGCCTACCACCAGCGGAGCTGAGTTTTACCAGCTTGACTCCGAAAGTGAAGTTGAAAAAAGTTATAGGGGAAAAGGCACACAACTTGCAAAGTCTCTCTACTGGAAATAAAACATTCTATACAACAACAGAGACTGATGCATGTCCCTACCCACCTGAGCTCCCACAACTACAACACACTTTTTCTAGGACGCTTACCGTGTGTGTGTGTGTTTTCTCAGTTCCCCAATGCTGTTGCTCAGGCACAAGCAGCCACCCTCTTGAAACATTTCTATCAGCGTATATAGAGTAGACATTTAAGTCACAGTGATGTTCCACACAGAAGTCCCACGAGAATATCACACAGGACATGCTGCTCCAAGACTCTGGCTCACTGGCTTTATTAAGGAAGTGAACCTAGAGTGCCGCACTTGACCTTAGTTTTTTTTTTTAAGGAGCTGCAGGCGGAAGTGAGGACATCACTGGGCACCAAAAATGGAGCAGGAAGCAGTTGGCTTTATGTCCTCCTGTGCGGAGTGGAAGGAATGCCAGTAGACCTCAAGTGCCACTGTCAACAAAGTTATCTGACTGGCCCGAGATCACGAAGAGAGTCACAGTCAGGAGCATTGCAGAAGGCTGCGTGGTGAGAGTAGGGCAGAGCGGAAATCCGGGGAATTCCACAGAGTTTATTTGCAACTACGCAAAATTACGTATAGTCCAACTCCGTGAACTCTGCCCATCCTTAATATTTTTGCCAGAGTGGGTTTCCCTAAGGAGGTTATCTCAGATAGAGAAACAAACTTTATGTCTGCTTATCTGAAAGCAATGCATGATGAGCGTGGGGTGACTTACAAGTTCACCACTCGTTACCATCTACAACAGGCAATGGCCTTGTTGAAAGATTTAAGAAAATCATGAAAGGCATGATGGTCGGTTTACCTGATAAACTCAGGACCAGTGGGATTTCCTTCTTCCATGCCTGTTGTTTGCCTACAGGGAGGTTCCCCAGAAAGGAGTAGGATTTAGTGCCTTTGAACTGCTCTTTGGACACCCTGTCAGGGATCCTTTAAATTTTGTCAGAGAAAGTTGGGAGAGACCTCTCAAGCACCCCAAACAAGACTTCCTAGATTATGTACTACGCCTTCGCTCAAGGATGGCTGAGTATATGAAAAAGGCAAACAAAAACTTGGAGGCTAGCCAGGAGCTTGTAAAGCACTAGTGTGACCGAAAGGCTTTCCTGGTAGAATATCAGGCTGGGCAATTGGTTTGGGTGTTGGAGCCTGTAGCACCCAGAGCACTCCAAGACAAATGGACTGGGCCTCACCCTATCTTGGAAAAGAAGGTTGAAGTCACATACTTGGTGGACTTAGGTACCCCAGGATACCCTCACAGAGTGATACATGTGAATAGTCTCGAGTTACCTCATGATAGAGTTGATGTTACAATGCTCATGGTGACAGATGGTGGAGAAGAGGAAGAAAGTGAACCTCTCCCAGACCTACTGTCAACAAATGTCAAGGATGGCTCAGTGGAGGGAGCAGTTCTCTCTGCCACTTTGAATAGTCAGCAGCAGAGAAACTGTTACAACTTGCTTGGGCAGTTTCCTGACTTGCTTTCCTTGACCCCAGGTTTTACAACATGGTGCACACATGATGTTGACACAGGTGACAGTTTACCTGTCAAAAGTTAAATTAACAGACTTTCAGACCAGGTCAAGGCTAGCATTAAAGTAGAGGTTACACAAATGCTAGTTAGGGGTGATTGAAGCCTCTAGTAGTCCCCGAGCCAGCCCAGTAGTTCTGATTCCCAAAGCCAATCCAAAAAGAGGAAACTAGCGTTAGGATTCTGCTTGGACTACAGAGGCCTATATACAGTCACCAAGACTGATGCTCACCACATACCAAGAGTTGATGAGCTCTCTGATAAGTTGGGGGCTGCAAAATATATGAGCACCTTTGACCTGACTTCAGGTTATTGGCAGATAGCCCTCACACAAGGAGCCAAGGAGAGGTCTGCCTTTTCAACCCCAGAGGGCACTTTTAACTCAAGGTGATGCCCATTGGGTTAACAAATGCACCTGACACCTTCCAGAGGTTGGTAAATGGAGTACTTTCAGGCTTGGAAAGCTTTAGTATAGTATATGTCGATGATATTGCTGGCTTTAGTTCCAACTGGGAGGATCACCTGGTCCACCTCAAGGAAGTGCTTTAAGCCATTCAACAGGCAGGGCTGGCTAGCAGGGCTGACTATCAAGGCAAGTAAGTGCCAGATAGGGCAAGAGTCTGTAGTGTGCTTGGGCCACCAAGTAGGTGGAGGCCATGTACAACCTTTCCACCCCAAAATCCAGGTATTTCTGGCCTGGAAAGCTCCAAAGACTCAGACCCAAATCAGAGCATTTTTCGGTCTGAAGGGGCGTTACAGGAGATTTGTAAAAGGTTATGGTACTATAGTGCCACCTTTAACAGAGCTAACCTCCAAGAAACAGCCAAGGAAATTCATATGCACTGACATGGCAAAAGGCCTTTGACACCCTTCAGAAAGCTATGTGCTTAGCACCTGTCCTAAAAGCATCTGACTTTAGTAAAGGATGTGTTGTCCAACCTGATGCTTCGGAACATGGGATTGGGGCAGTATTCTCACAGCTGAATGACCAGGTCAAAACCAACCAGTTGCCTTTATCAGCAGACAACTCCTCCTCAGAGAGCAGCGGTGGAGTGCCACTGAGAGTGAAGCCTTTGCTGTAGTTTGGTCCCTGAAGAAGTTATGACCCGACTTGATTGGGATTCACTTCACAGTTCAAACTGACCACAGGCCTCTCAGATGGTTGATACAGATATAATTGAAATACCAGTATTTGTAAAGTGCACAGCTACCTCCGGAGAGGTGTCCCGGCGCTGGGGGCCCTCGGGAAGATTAAGTGAGATATTGCCCAGAGTCACATGGTGCTGGGCTAACCTGCCGCCGGCACCGGGGATCAAACCGTGAACCCCGTGGTCTGGAGTCAGGCACCCTGGCCGCTGCGCCACACCTCTTCCACAGATAAATAGAGAGAACCCCAAACTGTTGAGGTGGTCCATTTCCCTAAAGGGTATGGACTTTACAGTGGATTATAGACATGGGACTGACAAGGCCAATGCAGATTGTCGTTCCAGGTTCTTCCACTTAGATGAAGAGCATCACCAGGTTAAGGGTTAAGTTGCTCATCACCTTTCCTCTGGAGGGGGGGCATATAAGAAAATGCCTCTATTTGCATATTCAGCGCTACATTTTTGGACTGATGCTGCTTGTTTTTCAGCTCTGAGAGTGCACTGAGGCCTGCTAACCACAACTCAGTGCCAGTGTTCTAACCCTATACAAAAGTATGTTAAATTGAATGCATCCAATTGGCAATCCCTGACTTACTTATAAGTCCCAAGTATATGTTACCCTGGGCATTTAAGGCAGAGAATTTACCCAGGACTGCAGCACTGTTTGTGCCGCCCTGCATGTGACAAAGACAAAATGGACCCAAGCCTGCCACTGCAGGTTGAATGGGCAGTGTTTTACACCATCAGTAGGACTTTGCCATTACACCTAGTGGCAATGTGTAGGAGAGTAGGATCTGCCTCTTATGTTGCCCCCACTTTTTTTCTGATGTTTACACTGGTTTCTGGCTATAGTCTGGCTGGGACCCTGCCATTCAGGGCCCCAGCCTCTCTGTTCTCTCTAAACGATTTGGAGTGCACTCTAGGTGCACTAGTGATTGGATACTGTGGTACCTTATGAGTCCCTAGTATATGGTACCTTAGGTACCAAGGGCATAGGTACTTCACAGGCCTACCAGGGGCTGAAGCATGTATTATGCCACCCCTGGGAAGCAGACTAAATCTGACACCACAGGCCTGCTACTGCAGCCTGGGTGAGGAAGTGCTAGCACTCCTCACTGAGATATAGGTCCCCTATATCTCTCCTGCCCACACATTGAGACTTATCAGTCACCCCTAAAGCAGGCCCTATCAATCCTGAGGGCAGGGTGCTTAGTTTCCATGTGAGGGGGTGCCTCTGCCTGAGCAGGGCCCCTCTGCAGCTCTCAGAGTCCATTCTCTGGGGCTGTTTGTGGATGCGGTTAAACCATATACTTTTAAGTGCATTATATCCTCGCGGTAGAATGCTAACTTTGGAATGGCTGCATCGAAACATGTCGTGTTTGGTGTCAAACATCTTGGAATACTACCCCCCCCACCAGTCCTGGCGGCAGGGGTAGCATTCCACCCTTCTAGAGGGATAGACATGTACCTACTGTGGAAACGCAGTAGAATCCTGCAGAGCCCTGGCATCACAAATTGGATGCCACCAGTCACAGACACTGGGCTGCCCTCCTGCTGATGACCAACACTCGCAGTGGAGGAAGCCCAACAATAGATATCCTGTCCCAAGGGGGTGTGACCACCTTCCAGACAGGGTTTAGTGTATTGGGGCTGGGTGGGTGCACTCTTAGAGTGCTTTGAAGTCCTGCACTGGGGGAGCAGAAGGCTCCTCTGTGCATACCCCAGTTCAAACCGGCTCAGGGGCTACCTGCCCCTGCTCTGGCGCGAAACTGGACAAAGGGAAGTGGGTGTAGCCACCCACTCCCCTGACCCTCCCATAGGTAAGGTCATAGAGCTAGTCCCTCCCTTTCTTTTAGTATAAGAGGGGGAACCTGTGCATTGCAAACTAGATTTCCCTGGACGATGCTCTGAAGAAGAATCCCGGACCTTCGACGTTCCACTACCTTTGGAAGACTGAAGAATCTCCCTTGGAGTCAAGGAGTGACTCCCCTGCTTGGCAGGCACCAAAAACTACAAACGACGGTCGCAAACTACGCCGCTCCCACCGGAGTCCGAAGTCCCTGCAGCCCAAGAAGTGGATTTCCTAACTTCTCAAAAGCCATCATGAGTCCCCAGCGAAGCTGAGGCCAGTGGACCCCAAGAGTGACGAGGAACTGCGAGCCCTAGGTACCATGCACTATTGTCAAGTGCAACCCCTTCACAACGTTCCACGAACTTGTGCTTTGGACCACGTGTGGTCCTAGCCTCCAGCAGGAATCCCTCCAAAGATCAGAGGCCTACCACGTCCCGGGTGACCGTGGGCCCCTGTTGAGCGAATCCTCCCGAGGCATCTTTGCAATCCCTTGCCAGCCGGCTTGTGGGTCCCCAGAAGACTTTCTAAAGACACCAAAGGGCTCCCCTGGTTGATCCAGGCCTGCCCTGACTTATCCTCGCTGGGTGAGTCCTACAGACCTTGCTGCTCTGCGCCATTGTCTCTTTACACTTTCCCCGAGACTTGTTGTTACCAAGGTTTGTTGGCTCCAATCGAGTCGCCGACACCGCAGTAAGCTGCAGACATTGTGGGACATGCCGAATCCAGCTTCTGGTCATCGTCGACGCCTCCTGGACCTCGTGACTGAAGAGTCAAGGCACCCGCGAATGACCTGAATCTTGCGATGACGGTGGGCATCCATCTTCCTTGCCCCGAGTCACTGCCAAGTGACTTTGAACACTGTCCCCTCTGCTTTCAGGTTTTCCATCTTCTGAATCCAGGCTTGGATTCCTCCGGACACTTCTCCTGTCGCCGCAAGCAGCAAGTCTCCACTGGCTCCCATTGAAAACGACGCCGCGACCCGACACCCAAGAACACCTATGCACCCGGCTCCCCTGGGTGAGGTAACTTCAGCACTACAGTGCTCCTGTGGGTGTGGGCCCTAGAACTACTTACCCTGTAAGTGACTTGCTTGTAGCTTCCCTAGAAGTGCCCTAAAACTCTTATTTTCTAAGTGCGACAATTGCGCTGACACATCGCGTCCATCTCCTTTGTAACACTATCTAGAACTGTGTCCTTCGACTCGTACTGAGTCCGATCGGTGTTCGCCTCGAACACACAAGGGGCCTGTAACATTGAGATCTCCATTGCGCTGACTCGCACAAGGTTCGCGTCTGTGTTAGACACAGCGCGACCATCTCCCTTGCAACTCTATCTGTAACCGCGTCCTTCGACTCGTACAAGGACCGATCGGTGTGTTCGCCTCGAACACGCAAGGGACCTTTAACATTGAAATCTCAATCACGTCTGTGCGCATAGACTCGTACAGGACTCGCACCGGTGCCAGGACACCGCGTCCGTCCCCTGTGGGTCTCCTACAACTATCTGGGGTGGTTCTTGGGGTCCCTCGATTCTAGATGCCCTAGACCTAGGTCTAGCCAAACTAAGATTGTGATATTCGATTGTGCTAAACTTATTTTGATAACATTTGACTTGTACATATGTTCCTGACTTCTAATCTCATAAAGAGATTAGTAGAGAGTGTTTATTAATAAATACATATATATTTGATATATATACCTGTGTGGTGTCTTTTCATTTGGTGATTCAAGAGATTGTGTGGTAAAACAAGCTGCTTTACATTCCTTCAAGACTTAGCCTGAAGGCTGCTCTCCACAGCTACCACTAGGATAGCTTTCTATAAAGGTTGTCTTAAACCTATCTACCATAAGAGTTGAATTGTTCTGGTGCAAGGTGTCCACTTTAATTAGTGAACAGCATATACCAGGTCAACTTCTCACACAAAGCCACCACTACCCATAAGGATATATGTAAGTCTCTCCTAAGGAAGGCCTATAGAGCCATATGGCAGGGAGCTATATATTATTAAGCAATACACATGATTTTTTCATATACCTTGGTAAAAACACTTCCAAATTGTCGTTTTACTGTGGAAAGGTTAGTAGCCCCAATGGCTAACACAGAGTCACAGGCTGGCACCCCTGCCTAACTAACCTCTGAATGGGACTACCTAACAAGGTCAAGTAAGGTATCAAATTTATCTTGACATTAACTCCGACCTGATGCCCAGGACGGATTTAAAGTCACTATTAAAGTTAGCAACTTTTAGAAAATTGTCTCTCTGCACTCTAGCTAGTTCAGTGGCCTCACAAAGGCCTTGACACATTGATGGATTTCTGCCTACCTGGGGAGACTTGGGAATGACTCCCAGGCCAAGGAACAAAGGCAGTTGCTGCAGACGGAGGTGAGAACTCCTCTTCCAGGATGGCCACTCAGGGTGTTAACCCAAAAGGCGAGCTTCAAAGGGGAAGCCTTCTTTGAAGGTCTGACTGCAACAACACCCCTGAGCAGGATGCCTTTTGTTCCTGCAGACAATTAGGGGACAGAGCCAAGGAAGGAATACTTGTCCCCAAACCAGGTTTCCCGTGGGCCTGAAGGTCACTGATAGCACACCTCTAGGGTGAGCTATCGAGCTACTGACGACTAAGGAAGGGTTGTGCGATTTTGAAATGGGCAAGAACGGGGCTCTGCAGTATAGCTCGATGCTGCACATCACAGGAAACTAATCACTAGGTAGGAGGGGACCCAGTAGCCCATTGGATATTGACCGCTTGGTCCCCTTGGGGCTCTTTCCTGGCATAAATTTGGCACCCTGGCACCCTGCCCCTCAGATCACTCTGGAATCAAAGAGAGGACCAAAGAAGAAATGCCCTGCTGCCCTTAACCCGCACAAAGAGATGCTGCACAATCAAGAGTTCTGAACCTGCAGCACTTTTGGGCAAGTGAGACTGGGACTGTGCCTGTGGCTCCTGACACAGGGAAAGTTGATTTCCCACTTTCACCCATAGCAGTGTCTTCAAGGATCAGTCGGCTTATCCCCTGGAACCAGCTCCAAACACACAAGAGCTGAAAGAGCCCAAACCGTTAAGCTGCTAGCCACTGCAGAAGTTTTGGCACTACCAGTCGCAGGGCACATTAAGACACAAATCCAAGATAGAGAAAAGTTGCACTTGTGTCTGCCAGACCTGGGTGTGCTATCAGAGTCCAGATTTATTGTATTCAAGGGACACCGGCATTCACCTAAGGTATGTGCCCCAACCGTGGTGCAACGAGACGAGTAGCACAGCATCGGCTGACTGACTGCTGCAATGTAGAGATCTTCAAGGGACCCCAATCTCCATTGCCAAATTCATCCCTCCACTCCCCTGGACTGAGGGACCACAACAGAGACACCCCCATCGACCGCACCACAACCGTAGCATCCTTTGAGCATCTTTTGCCAGTATCCTCAGTATCAGGAGCACTCCATTGATGTCTATAGTGGTCCTCCTTCAAAGTATGAAACTTGCTTCAAAAATGCTCTGGTGACCAGGTAACTTTCCAAAGTATCCTTTCTGGACCCCTAGACATCTTCCCTGCTGGATTTGGTAGCCCAACCTGGGCTGGAGTACCCGCACTAACTCTTTCAAACTTTTGAAAAGTTTTCATACTTTTTGTTGACCAATGCTTGTTTGCGGTTGCAATAAAAAAAGTGATAAAAGCTTCTTAAATATGTATCTCTGGAATACTCTTGTGGATTTTGAGGGTCAAGGTCTCTACAAATCTATACAAAATACTCTATTTTAATAAATTATTGTTGTATATCTTTTGTTGGTGTGGGACTTTCTTATTCTATTATTTGGTGCAGTTAAATGCTTTAAACTAAGCTCCTTTGCCATGTCTTACTGCTCACAGCCACAGCTACAAGGGTTTAGCTAAGGTCAAGTAAACGGATACTGACATGTCCCAGGATGGTATTTGCGAGTGTACTCCATGATACGGCCGCACAGTCATATCATATAGTACACCCAAATCCTCACAACATATAATTAAAAATACCCAATCCTGCAATAAACCCTACAACTTAAAATCAAAAGTATACATTACCTTAAGAATATTTAAAAATATTTAAAATTAAATTTCACTGCAACAATTATGGAACAACAACATAATGCAATAAAACACATCAATAAAAAATCTATTTTAGTAAACACTAATTTTTAAAGCAAAACATTTTTTTACCTTCCTTTTTTGCATGATATTTGTGTGGTCACAATATTTTATCCACAGTATTATAGTAACTGGGGGGCATATCATCAAGGCCATGCGATAATTATCGATCAGCGCTCTTAGCGCGAGGATAATTATCGCCGGCCAACTCTGAATTTTATCGCGGAGATAGCGTGCTATCAGCAACGCTTATCTCCAAAGCGATAAGATTCAGAGCGCAAGCTGCCAATTGTGCGATTATCGCTGGAAATACAGCGATAATGGCACAAGGTTTGGCGATAGCTTGCTGATAGGGCAAGACATACTTAGCCATGATATCCACCTTACATAGGATATCATGGCTAAGTCAGTCTTGAAGCAGGCGTAAGGAAAGTAGCGATAACTGTGGTTATCGCTACTTTTCTTATCCGCCTGCTTGTTTGCGTGCAGCTTGATAATTGGAGAAATGTCGGTTAGCGACATTTCTCCAGTTATTTTAGCACGGAACGCCCACTTTGCATCTCATTAGAGATGCAAAGATGGGCGTTGGGGGAAAGGGCGATAATGCAAGGATTCACGCGATAGCGTGACCTTGTTGATTAGGAGATAAAATTATCGCCGCTTTCCGTCAGAAAACGGACGCTAAAGCGGCGATAATTTTATCTCCGGGGATTGATCATATGCCCCTAAATATTTTTGAGTCAGTATTTAGGCGGAACCACATGTACAAACGGAGTCATAAAGCAGTTCTAAAATTCTGGCCCAGATTCACAAAGGTTTAGCGTCGGGTTAGCGTTACTTTTGTATTGCTAACCCAACCCTAAACCTATTTGGGGATTAACAAACCAACGCTAATTGATATTAGTGTTGGTTTGTATTGAAAGTAATGCAAAGCAGCGCGAAACGCTTCTTTGCATTACTTTGCGTCAAAGGGGCGTTACATAGGTGGTACATGGGCATTCCCATGCAACTATCCATGCGTGTTGACGCAAACCCTATCTACTAGCATTAGTAGAAAGATTTTAGCACCAAAAATTTATGCTGCTGTAAAGCAGGCATTAAAAGGAGAAATGTCTCCTTTATTTTCCGACTTTGCATGGTTAATGCACTGTGCGCACACATACAAAGTAGGAAAAGCTTTGAAGTGTTTCTAGGCATTCATAGGGGCAGATTTACAAGCCCCCTGCGCCACCAGTACGTCACTTTTCGTGACGTACTGGTGGCGTACTTTTTTCTGGTCACCCTACACTAGTGGCAATGTTATAAAAGTGACAGGAATGACCAATTTTATGATAGTATAAGCATTGCACAAGGGCTGGGCACCAATGTGCCAAGATTGCCCACAATATGTCAGCAGTTGTGACCATCATGCATGTTTATGTTTGAGCCTTCACTCAGTGACTTGGTGCATGTTTCACGTTTGTACCATTACTCATTATTACTAACTCCATATGAAATATTACACAAAAGACATGCAGATGTCACAAATAGGCACACAGTGAAACAGAAATGTCACACATATGCACCCTGAAAACTCGACTCACTAATACCCTTCTTCCATGTTCATTCCTTAAGCTTCCCCACTCTTAAGATATTTTGTGTTTATTTTTATGCAGTTTTATATATTGCAAACTTGACCCGAAGGTAATGACGCATCTTATGTGAGCATGGACTCCTACATCTTTAACTCTATACTCTATTTGTATCCGACTGTGGAGTATGAGATATAACTCTGATTGTGGCTTTCTGCTTATCGACATTCTCACAAATTGAAAAGTCACTTTTTAAAGACACTTGCCTGTGGTAAGGAAATCGGCTGATTTCCTTTTACCCTGTCACGTTCTGCTCACTCACCACCTTGTATATTATCCTTGCGCTGCACTCAATTTTGAATTAAACCGTACCTTGCATTGATACTAGTTGTAATTCCAATTTTTGATTACTAAATTGTGATATTGTACTTATCTAACTTGTATGGGACCACTGTTCGCTTTAGCATCTTATGTGAGTAGCAGTTACATTACACCAGGTCACATTCCATTTTTTGAGGCATGGGGAGTAAGAGATATGCTGCACAATCACAGGATGTTGAGCCGACGCCCAGACTCGAACCTGGTTCGCCTGGTCCAAAGTCGGCAGCTCGGGCTGTAGCACAACATCCTCTTTCCCTAGATATGTTACTGAGTTAGATTCCTGCCTCTCTGGTGTCCCCTGTCCTCACAGATGAAGATGGCAGCTGCTTGATGCAGACCTTCATGGCACCATTAATAGGTCACCACACGTGGGCTTCAGAGAGGGTGAACAGGTGGGGAAACAATAGGAAGGAGTGGGAATTGACGTGCCCTACAGCTTAGCATTCTAAGTGTATGCATGGTCTGTGGGTGAGGCGTGTGTGTCTGTGTATAAACTCTTGGGCAGATTTACAAGCCTCTTGCGCCACTTTTGCGTCACTTTTCCCATGTTAAAAGTGACGCAAAAGTGGCGCAAGGGGCTTGTAAATCTGCCCCTCTGGACTTAGTGCTTCGCTTCTACTGCAACAGCCCCCAGAGGATAATCCTTAATTGGCAAACGCATGCTCATTTGAGAAAGGGCGTTTGTTGAAAATGTGAATGACAATGACTTCCTTGTGCTATGGGAGACTGAATGGAATTCTGTGTGCACTTAAAGGGCCTTTGGTTCCACCATCTTGCATCAGTGTCAATGACAGATGTAAGACTGCACCTATGCTGTCAGAGCCTGTGTGAGAAAACAGAGTGCCCGACTCGCATGCAAGTCCCTGCACTGACGCTGACTCTTTTCCAAGGGGCACATGTGAGGCCTTCAGCAGGTAGCCCAGGAATACAGTGGGATGATAGTTTTTAATAAGCTATAATGATGGCTTGTGCTTTGACGGGTTTACTGGATCTAAACGACAGGGGGCAAAATAGCAGCAAAAGAATCAACGTCTCAGGTCCTGTGCATGTTCACTCAATAGATAAGACAGAACTGAAGGAAATCCTGTTTGTCCCTCTTTTCTGACACTAATACATTCAGTTCTCCTGCAAATGAAATACACTTTGGGCCTTATTACGATGTCGCCATTGCGGAAAGGAACCGCCCAACCTTAGGTCGGCGGTTAGGACTGCACTATTATGATGCGACGCTTGTGCGGAAAAGGCCTGCAGCACAAACTTCCATTGAAAAATGGATGTTTTGAAATATCCTTGCAATGTGTGGCAGGCACCTCACAGTGCAGGGATGTTTATGGGCCACCATAGGTGCCCCCTAGGCCCAAATGTGGAGGGCCAGGGGAGAAGGGGGCCTTGCTAGTGGCCCCCAATGTCACTTTCCGACAGGCCTTTCCATGTCAGACAGGCTGACATGAAATGGCTGTCGGAAACCGACATCATATTCCCGACAGCGGAGCCGCTGTCATTAAGAGATTATGCAGACTTTTCGACGGACCAACGGGCTACTTAAGCCCATCAGAACTACGTCAGAATCCCACCGCAGGTTTAAACTCCGACTGCCATCATCCTAATATGGTGGTTGGACTTTAAACCTATCATGTCGGGCGGCAAGTCTCAGACCGCTGGTCGGAGGCTTTCTGCCCGACATCGTAATCAGGCCCAGAGTATTTATTCACACGTTATAAATAAATCGTTATCTATTTGAATGAGCTTGTCTGGAACCTACTGCTATCACTTCACTTAATATAACTTTATTCGATTTTTGTAACAAAAAAGATACAAGTGTAGACATCAACCACATTTAATCAGACATCAATACAAAAAATATATTAAAACCGATACTAAAAATACATCAGCAAGGGTGAAAACAATAATAACAGAAGTCAAAGAGCCCACAAAGAGCCGTAAACAAAATTCATGATATTGACAGAAATTACAGTCTAGTCAGAAGAATAAAATATGTTGGCAAAAGACAAAACTTGCACTATATACACCAGCCAGAAATCGTGACACACAAAAACACATTTTAGGTACAGATAAAAGTTGCAAATATAAAAATTCAGGTCTGACCTGGCTCAGATAGGTTGACAACAGAAGGAGCCTTATGTATTAATAGTGAAGGGAAGTAAATCTGGGGCAGATAAGAACACTGTGCATAGTATCGCACACTGAAACATTATTTTTGCATGTACAGTGTAGCAAATTAGATGGCTTATACCAAACACCTTAAGGGAAAAGTAACTGGTGAAATATGCCCAATTTGAAATAAGTCAATAGACGTTGGTGGTGGCTGGACTGTTCCAGGAGGCAAGGCTCAATCCAACTGACTGAATTTATTATAATATACTGGTGCCTCGACTGATTGGATAAATCAGAGGCCTCCCACTCTGCTGCCACCCTGAGAGAGAAGGCGTGCTTTACCCAAGCAAGATCTTTTTCGCTGATGCCATCGGGATCAAAAAATAACCCTGATCTTCCTAAGGCATTAAGGTTGGTCTTTATATAATGAAGGTGGAGCCAAGTTGTTTAAAGCATGTTGTGTCCAAGGACAAGCAATCTGGAGGTTTCATTTATTTAATTTTAAGTCTTCCTTGCATCAGATTAAGCACCATAATAAAAGAGAGCGAAGGCGGATAAAATAAGTGATAAAACTCATGCCCAGTTCTTCATGTACCTTCTCAACTGGGATACCCTGTCCCACACCCAAAAGGCCTCTCAAGAACTTGTTTTCTGTCACATGATTTGGTCAATAGTGGCATATCCTCAAATCTCACATCCAGAGGTGGACATTGGAATGCATTTGGATTTATATACATCTCTCATTAGTTGTGGAGGCTTGTGTGCTAGACAGCTAGCAAAATCATTTAAACCAGAGATAGCCCTCTTTAAACTCCCTACATTTTTCTTAATCAGCAGTTGCCAACTAAGAACCGAATTTAATAAGATCCCCAGGTGTGTAAATGTTTCCACCCTGTTTAAGTTCTGGCCCTGGGGTGAAAAGCTAGATGTGTTAGTATACTTGGGGCCGACCACAATTAAATGAGATTTTTTTAAATTAGTGAATAAGTCCATATTGTCCATAAAAACAATAAGTATGTCTAAAAGGCGTCGAAGGCTTCTGGCTGTACAGGCAATCAGTACAGCATAATAGGCATAAAGTAAAGCGGATCATCGAAACCACAATCAGATAAAACCCCCTCCAGCTAGTTAACATACATAATAACTAGAAAAGGCACAAGAATACAACCCTGCCAGAAACCTATTTTTAAATTAAAGGCCTAAGTGCATTCCCCATCAGTTTCAAACATTACTGAGCCTGTGAGGCTATTATGGAGGTCTCTCAAGAAGGTAATGAGGGATGATTCAACTCCCATGGACCCCAGCTCTTCCCAGTGCTTATCTCTATTTACTTCAAAGGCAAAGCTGAGGTCCATGAAGGCCAAATGTTCCGAGCCCCTGCGGGTCATTTTACATTTGAAAAGTAAAAGGTATAAATTTAAGTTCTGCTCCACTGTTTCCCTACTAGGTCTGAACCCACATTGTAGATCAGTCACGACGTTATGCTCATTCACCCAGCTAGTCAGTCTCTCCAAGATGACCCGTCCTATAATTTTTACCTCTACATCTACTAACAAAATAGGTCTGTAACAGGCAGGGTCAGCTCTATTCCCTTTTTAGAATACTGGCACTATTACAGACTGAAGCCAGGCCTCTGGTAAGGATCCATGCATGGCGGCGTTCACGTGCAGGGTGATAACAGGTGCCCACAGGTCCACTAAGGACTTCAACCAACCCCCAAAACCGCATTAGCACCTGGGGCCTTGCCTAGGGGCAAGGATAGAATTGCATCGCTCACTTCATCCTAATAAAATATAAGCCTGTCTGCCTCTGGAATGGTCAATGTAGGGGGTTCAGTACACTAATGGTCATAAAAGGCAGGAATATGGGTGTCCCAGGCTTGGGCCGACACTATGGCGACCTGATCAGATACTGTTCTTCATTAAAAATAAGTGTGGTTTACAACCCTCCCGAACATAGCACTATCCTTCAAATTACTCGCTGTGGGAAAGTCATCTATTTTGCCCTGATCACCTCCAGTTTTTGATTGATACTGGTGGTAACTGACTCTGATTGTGCCCTGGGTTCTGCTAACCAGATCCAGGGACAGTGTCCTGTGTAAAAGGTATATGGTAATTAGATGTAATTGCAATTGGTATGACAACCTATCTGTAAGCCCCTAGTATATGGTAGGGCATGCAGTTTTAGAGGCCCAGCAGATTTAATGCACTGAAATGTGCACTGCTGTGTTGCCTGCTGTCATTTTAAAGGCAGCCCTGCTTTGCAGGCTGCTTTTAAAAGTAAATTCTATGAAAATTCGACTTCGAAATTATAGGTAATTCAAAGTCTCAAACTACCTTATTTTTACATATGTCACCCCTAAGGTCTCCCCTACATACCCGAGGGGTACGTTGCCTTGTAACTATGAGTAGGGACATTATAAACGATTTTTTATATGGCCTGGTGAGGGAAAAACTGCCAATTTAGTTTTCCCCATTGTTTCAAATGGGCTTCATAGGCTAACATGGGAATAATTTAATAAACTTTAACTATTGGTAGAAGTGAGCTAAAAACATACTTCAAAGTACAAAAATGATCAAATAAATCCAACATCTTGTCAAGGTTGGCTTTATCACAACTATCACAGAAATTGCTTGCTTTTCTGATGGGCTAAAATCCAGCCTTCCAACAGCCTCTCCTGATTGGCCAGCCTTTGGCAGGCTGAGCCAAACTGCTCTGATGAGGTGTGAAGTGACCTGCATAGAGACAAAGGACATCTGGTGGGAGGAGATCTGCAAGCTGCAGAGAAAAAGGTAGGAAGGGGGCTGGGTAGTCAAACTGGTCTTTAAAGAGGGAATGACAGTTAGGACAGGACACAGATTCATCCCCACTTCCTGCACACCCAGCCAGATGGGAGCGCCAGGAATTGAATTAGCAGAGTGGCTGGAAGGGGAGTGTTAGGGAAACTTAGCCATGCCAGTAGGTTGGCTTAGCCAGATCCTAACCTCCAGGAGTGAGTTTCTCCATTTTGGATTTTAAAGGAATAGTTCTTTCTCGGACAAGAATATGTCACACTTTAGAGGAAGTTGTCATACTTCTGAATTTCACTGTGTACCCCAATGGTCAGGGGTGACCCTTGCTTGTTGTACATAAACACTGGATAAATATGGCAGAGCTGTCCAGCAACTCAGATCCCTGCCTGAAACTACAAGAAGAAAAAGGACAGCCCTGCTGGAACCCTGGCCTGCACCCCAAAGGATTTCAATCTGAATGACTGCACTTGCTGCACACTTTGGTACTAGAGCCCTAAAGGACTTAACGTTGCTTCAAAAAGAGAAGGAGTGGACTCCCTGAAGCAACAGGTAAAAATATCTCCACCTGCATCATCTCACCAAGAAGAACCCAGATGGAGAGCGTCCAGAGGACTTTTAAGGAATTGGCCTGGTGCATTCTGGGAGATGTAGTTCTCACATCCCAAGGACCATCTCAGAGCTTCTAGACCCTTGGATTGCTGTTCTGGACACTTGAAACCCAAAAAGGACCTTCTGGAAGAAGATCCAGAAGTTTGGAGAATTTTTGTCAAAAAGCTCTGTAAATTGACTGACCCGTCGTAGAGAGTCAAGCTATTGATGTCAAACCAGGACCTGGCCTGGATTTTAGGTTCAATCCGCTGAACGCTACGGATCTCAAGACTTCCAGGATTTCACCGAGGCCCACGCTAAACCAAGCCACCGTCGTCGACCCCAAACCCGGCTTGACGAGGTACCTCACTTGACAACAAGAGAAAAAGCTCTAAAGAAACGACTAAGTCCGAAGGTAAAAACTTGACCGGACCCTACCACTCACTGTCTCTGACCCGTGCTCCATCGACAAGCGTGACCAGATGTTCCAAGTTGGTGCTTTTTGTTTTTAGGTGCTAGAAAGTGTTTAATCTTTCAAAATTAATTTCTCCGGTTCCCTATATTGTTTTTTTGTCATTTTGGTGTCATTTTAATAATAAACATATTTGCTAATTATATAAATTGGTTTTGGGTTTTTATTGTGTGTCATATCTTACTTATTGCTTTATGCTTTTATGCTTTACACACCTGTCTCCTAAGTTAAGCCTGCTTGCTCTCAGCCTGCTACCAAGGGTTGAGCAAGGGAATAATTTATTAAGACCTTGACTGGACCTTTCATAGTGATTGTGGCCTTATTATTAGTAATGTGTACCTACTTACACCTATTAATAAACCGCCTTCCAACACTCGCTAACAACAAGTCCTCCCATAGGTCATTCTTTAGCTGACACTTCCTGTCTCTTAGCACCACTCTATAAGAAGCACTACACCTTTGAATCTCTAATCTATATCGCAGTATTTTTCTAAACACTGCTAAAATCTCCTTCCTGGCCCTCGTGCAGTTCTTATTGATCCATCTGCTGGGCAAAGGGAGTTCTGCTTCCCCCTCTTTGGTAAGGGCTGATTTAATGTATCCACAAATTATGACAAATGCCTTGAGAATATTGTCCTCCAGGGCCTCTTCATCCTAAAGAAGTCTGAAAATCAGATTGGCATGCCACTTCCATTTCAGCATTGAAGGCCTCTGGGATGACCTTGTCAATATATTCAATATTCAATATATTTATTAAAGATTTGGAACTCCAAGGAGGTCCACATAAAATGCATACATATTATTTCAGATAAAAGAAAAACACATAACAAGCACAATCCACTAACCATCATAAAATTATCAAAAGCCTGCCTTAGATCAGCTGAATTTCTTGTAAATAGAAACAAACAATATTGTCAGAGAGCCCAGATCATACAGTACTTAAGACTTTCCACATTACAACTCCTAAGATGTACATAGGACATTAAAAAACTGACAATTCATTAAAAGAGGTCCAAAAGTTCAATTTCAGCTAGAAAATTAATTTAAAATTAGAGGCAAGATAAAACATGGGCATGTCCAGACCTGTGCAAAAGGCAATTCAATAGCAGCCGGCTCATTAGCAAAATACCTCCTGAATCCCACTACATTTAAGTTTTTAAAATTAACAACAGAACATAGTGGGTAGCAGACGCAACCTAACCCTATTTTGAAAAAAAAAAAAAGATAGGTTAATAGCTGCCTATCAATGTGCAAAATACAAATTAATAAAAACTAGAATACTGATACTTTGCAGATGGAGAGGCTAGCTAAGAGGATAGCCGCCGGTTTAAAAAGTGTGCTAAAAAGGAAGAATTCAAATATGTGCATAAACTCCAAAAAGAAAAAAAAAATTTAAAAAGTTTTAGTCACACTGCTTCATTTTTGTTCAGAAGTGATAGTCTCGGGTTGATACTACATTTTTTACACAATCTTGTAAGAACACCGGTACAAGTTTAAAAAATATACATGAATTCCTTAAAAAATTAAATAGTTTTACACACACTGCTTCGTTTTTAGGACAAAAGAGATAATCTCGGGCTGATGCTACATTTTTAACAGAGTTTTGTAGAAACATCCGGCGAAGCCAGCGGTAACGGCTCAATGCCAATGCAGGACATACAAATAAAACATGGTCCAGAGTCTGGGTACTCAACATACACAAATTACAAATTTTCCCATTATTCGGATTCTGAGACCAGTTTGCTGTAAGGTCATTTAAAGGCAGGAGATTCATACGACCTAAAATAAGCAAGCGTCGAATACCGTGTTCTAAATTCCAAAATATATATTTTTGTGCAATTCTCGGTGAGTTTGTCCTAATTATTAGTTTTAATCTTTCTTTAGAGTTGCAGAATTGAATGTCTCTATCGAAACTAATTTTGCCACTCAGAGTTTTCAAGAGTGACTTAAATCCTAATAATGGAAGGGTGAGCACTAGTTCTTCTTGTATACTAAAGGCTTTTAGTGCCAATGAGAAGTCACGGTAAAAGGAGTAGTTACCTGCCTTAGCATCAAAGATTTCATGGCATAGAGCACCTCTTAGTGAATCTGGCTCGCTATGTTTTAGCTGATAACCCCAGCGTAAAACCCTGGATAAGCCTTGAGTATAAGAGCTTATCAAACCAAATTCCAACCTAATTGCTGCCGTAGGAACTAACGTGCTAAAGTTACATATTTTACGTAGTATCTGACCTTCAACCTTATCCAAAAACTCCAATCCTTAACAGGAATTGATTCAATCGCATAAAGCAGGGTTGGAGGGATTTTTGCCTTAAAAACCGTCAATAAGTGTAAAAAATGTCTTCTACCCATTTCGCTATAAAAAATGCGCAAACCATTGGCGTGCGATGTAGCTTTACTAGTACAGTGTGAAATGTGAGGTTTATTTTTCGAGCTGCTTGTTAAAAATTTCCCTAAATAAAGGTATGAATCTACCACCTCCAGCCTTTCGGGACCGATTTGCCAATTAAAATTATATGATTTTCTACTTTTAGTACTTTTCAAAATTAAAATTTTACTTTTGGATATGTTTATTTTCAAAAAGTGGCCCACAGTATATTTTTGTAGAGAAGCCAACTTTCTATTCAACCCAATAGGGGTTAAGTCCATTACTACTATGTCATCTGCATAGAGTAGACATGCAAAAGAGCGGGAACTTATCTTCGGGGCATCTCCATCAGCTTGAGCAAAACAATCGGGTAAATCAGCTATATATAAGGAGAATAGCAGCGGTGCTAACAAGCAACCCTGTTTGAATCCATTTTCAGTAGGGATTACTTTTGATAATCCTTGATTTCCACCCATTAATATCTTGCACCAAGTTTGCGAGTGGAGTGCTATGATCAAGGATAGCAGGGGGAAGGCAAACCCATTTTTTGCAGTTTTCTCCATAATAGAGGTCGATCTACCTTATCGAAGGCTGTGGAGAAGTCAATAAAAGCCATAAATACATTTGAATTACGGTAGATTGTGTATTTTTCCTCTATTAGTTTCAACATAAAAATATTATCTAGCGTAGAGTGATTTTTCCTAAAGCCTGCTTGCTCAATGGGTAGAACTTTCTTCTCTACCACCCATTCCGTAAGGTGATCGAGGATTCTACGTGCGAATATTTTCCCCGTCGCATCCAGTAAGGCTATTTGCCGATAATTACCTGGATGCGATCTAAGGCCTTTTTTGTATAGAGGAATTAAAATACTTCCTGACCAAGATGGTGGGATTTTCCCATTAGAGTAGCAAAAATTAAATAATGGAGCTAAATAGGTAGCCCACAAGAGAGGCTCCTTTTAATTAGCGTCATGGGAATTTCATCAGGGCCCATTGCTCCTGAGGATCTCATTTTTTAATAGCCCCGACCACTTCATCGATAGAATGGACATAGTTGGGTACTAAAATTAAAGGCTGGTCCAATGCCACAATATCAAATCTGCAGGAATCGAAATTCACAGAGTACAATTCCAGCAAATAAAGTTTCCAATCCACTTCTTTTATGGGTATTGGGAGAGATTTCACCCTAGTGCCGCAGCAGTCGGAGATTATTTCCCAGTACCTTTTGAATTATTTTTGAAGCTGCCTCTTTTAGCTGTGTCCATGCACCATCTTCCTTTATTTGCCTTAAGGAGCGTTTTTTTCTTTGTCTTTTCCTCTTTAGCAGGTTTATTAAATTGCTTCGCTCCTGCGAAAAATACAGGAACTGGGCCCTCACTAGTTTATTTATTTCCCTATTTAGAGTGAGCAATGGGTTAAAATATGGTCTCCGTTGCACAGGAACATGAGTTGATTTACCAGATTTAGCCAAGAGGCCAATGTTACGGAAAAGACATCAAGTAAATCAGGTTGAGTACAGTCACATTCAACTGATTCTGAGGGCAGCTGATCTCTTATTAGTGTTGATAAGTGCGCTTTAGTTTAGAGGTCGCTTGAGTGTTCCAGTGGCTTCTTCCATTTGTTACATTAAACCCTACAGTAGCACCTTTAAAATTCCAGGAGCCTACCTTATCACAAATGAAGTCGATTTTAAAGCAAATCAGCATGTGATCACTAAAAACATTTCCCAAGACTTCCATATTTGTAAGTTTGTGAAAAAAATCTGCAGAGACAATTAGATAATCCAGAATTGATCTCCCAGTAGGAGCCTTATGGGTATAGTTTGCTGGAATATCTTTCCCCAACCTCCCGTTAGCAATAATAAGATTTAAGCTTCTCAGACCTTCTAGAAGTAAAACTCCTCTTGTATCTGTCCTGATATTGTTCGGGAATTGAGCAGTGGGAATATTTAGGGCTTCATTTTTTTCAATGTTAGAAAATACCTTTAGACTATGC
Source organism: Calotriton arnoldi (assembly GCA_963921515.1). Taxonomy (NCBI): domain Eukaryota; kingdom Metazoa; phylum Chordata; class Amphibia; order Caudata; family Salamandridae; genus Calotriton; species Calotriton arnoldi. Next base: position 158,860 of record CAWUFW010007939.1, read on the forward strand.
GATGAGACTTTAGAGTTCAGATCTCCCACTAATATTGTGTACCTACAGTCTTCAGATTCCAGAATGGAGGAAATAAAGGAGAAAAGATCTTTTAATAGGTGTGAGGAGGATGCGTCGGGAGGTAAATATACGTTTATTATCAACAACGAGTCCAATAGAAGCTGGCCGACCTTATGATCCAACTTAACCGCCTGAATTAGATTAGAGGCGTGAGAAAATTCTTTATAGGACCAACTGAGACTTGTACTTAACATGATTGCAATACCTCCTTTAGCATGACCTCTATTTACATGGAGCGCCGGCCTGCTTAGCACAATATAATCTTCGGTGGACCAGTTCTTAGCTATCCAAGTCTCTTGGAGACAAATTATATCGGGATTCTGCTCTTTCAAGAATATAAGTTTGTTTTTATTTGTGCTAAGGCCGGCTGCGTTCCAAGATATCACATTAATATCCTTGCTAGGAAGAATTCCCACATCTTAGGCCTAAAGGTCTATTTGAATTAAGAGCACCTGCAACCCAACTCCATTTCTTATCTTCCTCCTCTGCGGGAAGCACATATTGAATATTTTTTTCAGTATGGAGCAAAACCCTCCTACCATTTTTACCAAGAAAGACCTGCAAAGTACTTTCTTTCTCCGGAAATGGTGTACCTCGTCCGGAGGATTCTTCATCAGTATTAGGCAGCTTGATTTGAGAGATTTTTTTTGAAGATAGCTCCACCTCGGGAATTAAAACATCAATGCCGCAACAGCGTAGTTTATCGCTGTGTGCCAAAATCAGGTGGGAGATTGCTTTAGATGAAAATGTAACTCTTGCACCCCTGAGATTATTATATTTTTGTACCTCCACCAGAGCTAAGTCATTACTTTCAATCATCCGCAGGCCAACAATTTCAGCAAAGCAACCCAACAAAAAAGACCTGTTCATATATAATTCATAATCAAAAATAAACGAGAAATCCAAGCTGTAAGGGGCAGGCTGGAAGTTATTATCAGAGCTAGATACCTCAGGGATGGTATTATTGGAGCTATAAATGACATTGGTACCTAGAGAGGAAGCAAACAAAGAAGCATTAGGGTTCAATGTACTCTGAACCATAGGAGAAACATTTGTATCTAGTGGTACTACATCTTTGATCGATTTAATAGGAACACATAAATTCAAAGAGGGAGAACAAGAACCCAATGGATTGTACTCTTCTTGTCCATCTTCCATTTTCGGAACATTTAAATCCAGCTTTGGAGATATAATATGGATAGGTTTAGGGTCGAAGCGTAACTGTTTTGACCTTTTTTTGTTTATCCTTCGACGTTTTTCCCTTTTTTCCTTCTTTTTTGTCTTACGTATGTTGCTACTTTTGTTCATAGGAACTTTTTCCTTACTCAGAGAGCGTCCAATTTTAATATCTTCCTCTATAGGCTGCTTTGAGGAATTAATGCCAGAATTTAGAAAGATAGGGAAGACCTTTTGAATTATATTTGTATTTGTATTTTCCATCATAGTTTGCGGGCGGAAAGAAGATGCGGCAACTGTAGCTAAGGGTTCGGAGTCGAAAAGCTGCAGTAAAGAAGAAGAAAATGATTTATCAAAAATATCACTGTTTTCTTTCATTTTGGTATTGATATTTCTACTGGAAAAAGGCTTGCCAGCCTGAGTGCCAAAGTCCCGCCCTTTAACATGTGGAAAAAGTCTGTTTGGGTAGAGTGAGACTTGTCAAAGTCTACCTTCAAACGAAGGGGAATGGAAGATCCTTTCTCTGGTTTAGGTATACTAGGGGAAATACACAAACTTTTCCTGACAATAGATTATGTTCAGAGGCAATATGCTTAGTCAGGGCTAAAACGGAGTCCAAAATAAAATCGGAGTTATCTACTGATTTCTCCATTAGGGTTAAGATGGAAACCAACACTCTTTCTAGACAAACCAATAACTCCGACATGGGCCTTTGAGATTCTAGATTATAAATTGAAGGAAGAAAATCTCGGGAGAGATCAGGAGTAATGGAACCCCGTGAGTCTAATAAGCTTGTTCCGCTAGGTGTACTGCTGAACAGTTGCAGTTTCACAGGATGATCCTTAGGGGACGGTAGGGTGGCGGGAGTAAAAACCCTGGATGATTCTTGGTTGTGAGCGTGGAACATTTTTAGAGGCTGATCTAAATTTATATCAGGTAAAGTAAAATCTTCCATTATATATTCTCCCACTTTTGATACTGATTGCGGAACTCCTTCCGGTTCAGAGACCCCATTCACAAAAGGGTGGATGGTTAGATTTGCCAGCAAAGAGTCAGCCACCCCAGATTCTGAATATTGAAGATCAGAAGGCCGTGATCCCATGATTATAGACGGTGAAATGGAGGGTACTACTGGTGAAGGTACTACTGGGAATGGGTTTCCAGGACTTGCATTGATCTCTACTTGATCAACATATTCTTTTTGGAGAAACTCCGACATCCCTACAGATTTAGAACTTATTTCTTTTTTAGGAAAAAAGGAAGGGATGGTATTGAAACACTTCAAAAGTTTATTTGCAGAGAGTTGTTCCTTAAAGGGTTAGCTCTGGTTTTTGTGCAAGCTCTTGTGTACACTAATCTACCAGAGCGTAATTTTTTTGCAGTCATAGCTTTGTTCAGGAATAACTCCCAAAGCTCGATGCGCCTGAGCGCCGGTGCACCGGTGCGCCGCTTATGCTACACCGTGCACCAGGCACTACTTAGCGCTACTTAACTAGCAACCCCCAACTGGGTGGCCAGAATAAACAAAGTCTAGAGAGCCTTTAGAGAATACTCGAAGCGTTTGCGTCTCAATTGCACAAGGAACAACAGACCAGATGCCTGGACACGGTGGACACCTGTATCCACTACTGCTCTAGAGACATGCTGCACTTTGACCAAACATGAAGCATACAGAAGAGGGACACAGGGCAGAAAGTGACTCTAGGCTTTCTCCCACAGATCCAGGAATACAGAAAGCACCACTCCGCTTCACTCTGCTCTGCTCTGCAGCGTTCAGATTACACGACCGCTGCTTGCGCGGGGCTCCTCCTCGTCCTGACGGTGAGACTCCCTTAACAAGGCAGGCAGGGAGTCTAATATACCTCTGTGGGGAACTACAAAACTACAAGTCCCAAAATGCACCGGGACAATAATCATAAGAGTGCAGAAAAGCCCAGGGTCTGCTCAGCATCTTCAGCGGCCTCTACAGACTCCGTGGCTCCCCCAATTCTCCTTCGTCACCGGCACACGGCGGGCTGCAGGGGTCCGGTATCGATGTACCAATGAGATCCGGACTGAAGCTGGACTGGAGCTGGACCGGGCTGAACCAGACCAGAGCAGGCAAAAGCAGAAGCACCAGGCACGAGGCACCTGGTAGGGGGGCAGCCGGGGGTGCAGGTCTTAGTTCTTGGGTGGCGGACCCCCGGTGGAACAAGCCGGGCCCCGGCAACGCAGCACACCGGGATACAGAGCAGTCCGGCAATCCAACAGTCCCGCCTCGGCAAGCAAAACAAGCACGAAGCCCGGAACAGCCAGCAACAGCCAGCAAACAGCCAGAAAGCAGTCAACACCAAAGCCGTGGACCGTGGCGGCGGCGAGCACTCCGGGCCAATGACCTTGTCCCAATTTGATTCTACGTCCCTGATCTTTGGTGATGGCCTGGGCTTTGTAATAGGACCACATATCTAACTGCTTCTTTTCCCAGCAAAAGATAACAAAGAGGGGATTGTGCTCACTATGGAAAGTCCATTCTGCTGTGAAACTGACCAGGGTAGGGAAAATGCCTGCGGATACAAAAAATATAACCAATAATAGACCCTTCCCCTAAACCTTTATAAGTTGGTACAACATCAGCCCGCTGTAAAGTTCTTTTGCTAAGCAAATTTATCAGGGTATGATCTAAGACCAGATCATTCAGGCGATCCCCTTGTCCAGTATGTTTAATGTGGTCCTGTTCAGTATTTGCCCCCTCGAGTTCAGTAGAGTCACACAGGTGGCAGTCTCTACATGGTTGGAGAATAAAATCCCCACTAAACAATAATACTGTGAGGGGCAAGAAATAAAAAAAGCCTTTAAAAACTTATCAAGATCACGTCTTCTGGTTTACTCGGTGCCGGAGCATCAGCCACGGGTGCACACGCCTTAAGTTGGCTTGCGGTTATTTATACTGCGTAATAATAAGAAGGATTCAAACTGGTACAACCTGAACATAGAAAAAGGATTACCAAGCACAAGGAGAACTCTTGATACTATTTAATACACCGAGGGAAGACATATACACGTCGACATACAACTTTGTTTAAGATTATCCACTAATTAAAGAGATATCTCGTTGGTTTGGACTTACAGATAGGACCTGCTGGGTCGGAATTATCACCAGTCAGGAGGTCCAAAGCCCTACCTTATTGCATTTGAGCCCTGAGGAAGTCAAGGGTTACACACCCATTGACGAAACACGTGTTGGCTGGCATTTGATTCTACACTTCAGTAAATGAACATTGGAAGAACGTTTCTCCTGTCGTCATTTGCAAACAACGTCTACTTTGGGGTCGATTCCGATTCGGGCCGGAAAAAGCACCGACCGACTAGGATCCGGAAAAAATACCGACCGACACGCACCCGTGGCGCCCGACACGCCAAGTACGATGCAAGGCGCGAAAAATCCGACCGACACGTAACGAAACCAAGCCGACCGACCGAGCCGCACGGAAAACAGCAATCCGGCCGGAAAAACACGCGAATCCAACCGACCGACACGCACCCGGAACAAATCCGACCGAAACGTACACGCTAACTCCAAACCGCTAAGTACGATGCAAGGCGCGAAAACCACGAGCGAGTCGGACGGAGGACAAGCCGTACGACCGACACGCATACAAAACCGAGCCGAAGCAACACAATACACGCGACCGACGCGTACGCAGCATAGAAAACTGCACAAACACAGCGTGAACGAAACGGAAAACACCGTACGAGACCAATGCAGGGTCCGACTCGGTCACAAGAACGTTTCCAACATACACAAACAGCACAAAGGAAAAATCACCCAAAAAAAGGCCAAACAAGCAATTACCAAGCCAATAAATACTGGGGGGGTGGGGACAGAGAACAAAGACACACCCACAACTCCACCTATATAAAGGACACAAATCACTACCATGAGCCTTTGCAAATGCCATTCCACTGCCAGCACCCAAGAGAAAGCAACCACACACCCACAGCTCATCCCTCACACAAGCCACACACCATCAGCACACCTACAAATACCTACCTCACATACACCCAGCAAAACACACACTCACACACCCTCACCTGCACACCAACACACACATCACTCACCATCACCACCCATCACCATGCCCCCAAGAAGAATGACAAGTTCCTAGATTGTGAATTGGAAGTCCTGGTAGACGAGATCCTCAGGGTAGAGCCACAGCTGTTTGGCACATTGGTCCAACAGACCCCCATGTCGCAGAAAACCAAGATGTGGGAGAGGATCATCAACAGGGTGAACGTACAATCACCATGTCGGCGCACAAGGACCGACATCCAGAACAGGTGGTATGACGTGCGCAGGAGGGTACGGAAACTGCTGAAGCAAGACTACATCAACAGCCAACACACCGGCAGTGGCCCTCCTGCCAAGCCAATATACCTCAGGCCCTGGGAGGAGAAGGTGCGGGCCATCCTACTGCCAGTGAGCATATATGGACTAGAGGACATCCCAGAGCCTGGTGAGTACACAACAAATGTACACAATATACTGCCACAAAACACACACACATCACTGTCAAGGGAGAGTCAAACCATGCACTCATAGCAATCACACAGCAACCAGAACAGAATCATCCCAAAATGTGTATGTCAGTCAGAGAAACACAACACATGCCATCAAAAAAGTCACATCCAACCGTGCCAACACATGTACAAACACAACCACAACTACAGCTAGGCAGTGGCACAAATAGAACTAACAAACACATCCACACATGTAGCCACCACAACAACACCAACACACAGTGAAGACCACTCAAAGGAAGGAATTCTGTGTATGCTGGCCAAGTCAGTGTAGCCAATAGCATCATGGGAGTCGCAGTCACACATATTGCCCGCCCCAAAACTGTCCCATCAACACCACCATGAACCATGCGCACATCACAGGGAGTGGAGAAGGACTCACAAGATGGCTGACACTGGCTACTGCTGTGAGGAGCACAAGGCCCTGCTGCCAACTGTGCACCAACAAACAGCAGGACACCACTGACTGACATCCTGAGAGACAACTTACACTCCCTGCAATGCAAGCACAGTCCATGGTGGGATATCTGGCTGGCTGGGTGGGTGGGAAGGAGGACTTGCAGCACTAACCATAGTCACAAGCACCTCCCCTCACACACACCCCAACACAAACTCCACAGTACCCACCTGGTAGAATGCAATGCCCCCCATCCTAACACAAGATCCCACAAAGCACCACCACCCTGGGTTATGTTGTGTGAAGCACAGGGACACTCTTGGGACTCTTAGCCAAACAACTGCCAGGACAACACTCCCAGCCATCCTGTCAGCATACCCAGCCAGCCCCACAGGGAAGCAGAGTCAAAAGGAAGGAAGCATGGGCATGCTGGGAAGGGGGGTGGAGGCAATAGCATGATGGGAGTTGTAGTCACAGCCCTACATCCCCCACCACATGGCCCAGCAAGCTCACACTCACGCATGCACATCCCACAGAGAGTGGAAAGGCCCATCAAAGATGTCTGACACTGTTGCTGTGTCGTGGGGAGCACAAGGGCATGCTGGGTACTGCACACCAACCAACAGCAGGACACCACTGTCAGCCATCTTGCCATTGCCCTCACACCCACACCCACTGAACTCCACACAAAAGCAAGTAAGTATGGGAATGCTGGCAAGTGAGGTGGAGGCAATGGCATGATGGGAGTCGTAGTCACAGACATAGCTCACCCCCACAACTGTCCCATCAACACCACCCTGAACCATGCTCACATCACAGGGAGTGGAGAAGGACTCACAAGATGGCTGACACTGGCTACTGCTGTGGGGAGCACAAGGCCCTGCTGGCAACTGTGCACCAACAAACAGCAGGACACCACTGACTGACATCCTGAGAGACAACTTACACTCCCTGCAATGCAAGCACAGTCCATGGTGGTATATCTGGCTGGCTGGGTGGGTGGGAAGGAGGACTTGCAGCACTAACCATAGTCACAAGCACCTCCCCTCACACACACCCCAACACAAACTCCACAGTACCCACCTGGTAGAATGCAATGCCCCCATCCTAACACAAGATCCCACAAAGCACCACCACCCTGGGTTATGTTGTGTGAAGCACAGGGACACTCTTGGGACTCTTAGCCAAACAACTGCCAGGACAACACTCCCAGCCATCCTGTCAGCACAGCCAGCCCACCCCACAGGGAAGCAGAGTCAAAAGGAAGGAAGCATGGGCATGCTGGGAAGGGTGGTGGAGGCAATAGCATGATGGGAGTTGTAGTCACAGCCCTACATCCCCCACCACATGGCCCAGCAAGCTCACACTCACGCATGCACATCCCACAGAGAGTGGAAAGGCCCATCAAAGATGTCTGACACTGTTGCTGTGTCGTGGGGAGCACAAGGGCATGCTGGGTACTGCACACCAACCAACAGCAGGACACCACTGTCAGCCATCTTGCCATTGCCCTCACACCCACACCCACTGAACTCCACACAAAAGCAAGTAAGTATGGGAATGCTGGCAAGTGGGGTGGAGGCAATGGCATGATGGGAGTCGTAGTCACAGACATAGCTCACCCCCACAACTGTCCCATCAACACCACCCTGAACCATGCTCACATCACAGGGAGTGGAGAAGGACTCACAAGATGGCTGACACTGGCTACTGCTGTGGGGAGCACAAGGCCCTGCTGGGAACTGTGCACCAACAAACAGCAGGACACCACTGACTGACATCCTGAGAGACAACTTACACTCCCTGCAATGCAAGCACGTTCCATGGTGGGATAACTGGCTGGCTGGCTGGGTGGGAAGGGGGACTTGCAGCACTGACTATAGTCACCAGCACCTCCCCTCACACCCCCCAACACAAACTCCACAGTACCCACCTGGTAGAATGCAATGCCCTCCATCCCAACACAAGATCCCACAAAGCACCACCACCCTGGGTTATGTTGTGTGAAGCACAGGGACACTCTTGGGACTCTTAGCCAAACAACTGCCAGGACAACACTCCCAGCCATCCTGTCAGCACAGCCAGCCCACCCCACAGGGAAGCAGAGTCAAAAGGAAGGAAGCATGGGCATGCTGGGAAGGGTGGTGGAAGCAATAGCATGATGGGAGTTGTAGTCACAGCCCTACATCCCCCACCACATGGCCCAGCAAGCTCACACTCATGCATGCACATCCCACAGAGAGTGGAAAGGCCCATCAAAGATGTCTGACACTGTTGCTGTGTCGTGGGGAGCACAAGGGCATGCTGGGTACTGCACACCAACCAACAGCAGGACACCACTGTCAGCCATCTTGCCATTGCCCTCACACCCACACCCACTGAACTCCACACAAAAGCAAGTAAGTATGGGAATGCTGGCAAGTGGGGTGGAGGCAATGGCATGATGGGAGTCGTAGTCACAGACATAGCTCACCCCCACAACTGTCCCATCAACACCACCCTGAACCATGCTCACATCACAGTGAGTGGAGAAGGACTCACAAGATTGCTGACACTGGCTACTGCTGTGGGGAGCACAAGGCCCTGCTGGCAACTGTGCACCAACAAACAGCAGGACACCACTGACTGACATCCTGAGAGACAACTTACACTCCCTGCAATGCAAGCACAGTCCATGGTGGGATATCTGGCTGGCTGGGTGGGTGGGAAGGAGGACTTGCAGCACTAACCATAGTCACAAGCACCTCCCCTCACACACACCCCAACACAAACTCCACAGTACCCACCTGGTAGAATGCAATGCCCCCATCCTAACACAAGATCCCACAAAGCACCACCACCCTGGGTTATGTTGTGTGAAGCACAGGGACACTCTTGGGACTCTTAGCCAAACAACTGCCAGGACAACACTCCCAGCCATCCTGTCAGCACAGCCAGCCCACCCCACAGGGAAGCAGAGTCAAAAGGAAGGAAGCATGGGCATGCTGGGAAGGGTGGTGGAAGCAATAGCATGATGGGAGTTGTAGTCACAGCCCTACATCCCCCACCACATGGCCCAGCAAGCTCACACTCACGCATGCACATCCCACAGAGAGTGGAAAGGCCCATCAAAGATGTCTGACACTGTTGCTGTGTCATGGGGAGCACAAGGGCATGCTGGGTACTGCACACCAACCAACAGCAGGACACCACTGTCAGCCATCTTGCCATTGCCCTCACACCCACACCCACTGAACTCCACACAAAAGCAAGTAAGTATGGGAATGCTGGCAAGTGGGGTGGAGGCAATGGCATGATGGGAGTCGTAGTCACAGACATAGCTCACCCCCACAACTGTCCCATCAACACCACCCTGAACCATGCTCACATCACAGGGAGTGGAGAAGGACTCACAAGATGGCTGACACTGGCTACTGCTGTGGGGAGCACAAGGCCCTGCTGGCAACTGTGCACCAACAAACAGCAGGACACCACTGACTGACATCCTGAGAGACAACTTACACTCCCTGCAATGCAAGCACAGTCCATGGTGGGATATCTGGCTGGCTGGGTGGGTGGGAAGAAGGACTTGCAGCACTGACTATAGTCACCAGCACCTCCCCTCACACCCCCCAACACAAACTCCACAGTACCCACCTGGTAGAATGCAATGCCCTCCATCCTAACACAAGATCCCACAAGCACCACCACCCTGGGTTATGTTGTGTGAAGCACAGGGACACTCTTGGGACTCTTAGCCAAACAACTGCCAGGACAACACTCCCAGCCATCCTGTCAGCACAGCCAGCCCACCCCACAGGGAAGCAGAGTCAAAAGGAAGGAAGCATGTGCATGCTGGGAAGGGGGTGGAGGCAATAGCATGATGGGAGTCGTAGTCACAGACATTGCTCAGCCTCACAACTGGCCCATCAACAGCACCCTGAACCATGCTCACATCACAGGGAGTGGAGAAGGACTCACAAGATGGCTGACACTGGCTACTGCTGTGGGGAGCACAAGGCCCTGCTGCCAACTGTGCACCAACAAACAGCAGGACACCACTGACTGACATCCTGAGAGACAACTTACACTCCCTGCAACGCAAGCACGTTCCATGGTGGGATAACTGACTGGCTGGCTGGGTGGGAAGGAGGTCTGGCTGTCAACCAAACACAAGCAATGCAGACCATGTTCACACCCCAGAAAATACATAGAAATGCCCAAATAATGCAGGACAATGTGCCACACCAATATCAACCCCTGACTGTGCCGACTTAGGACAATGCAATGTACAGGCCCGCACCCAGAGGCACAGTCACAGCTGTCATGTGTGTCAACCACTGATGCCTGCAGAAACATGACATACATTGTTTGTGTCTCCCAAAAACAGGTGATGATGGGGACACAGCAGCAGACGCTGAGGAGTCCCAGTCCCAGGCTCAAGAGGATGCCGAGCTCACTGGCGTCGTACAGCCTCTGTCCTCCTCGGACGATGAAGAACAACCTGGCACATCCGGTGCAAGTCAACATGCAGCACCAGCAGGACCACCAGCTGCAGCACCAGCAGGACCACCAGCTGCACCCCTGCACCCACCCCTACAACGACTGTCACCATGAATACCATCCCTGCCGACATGGACAGAATAAGGAGCAACACCAGCACAGTGACCCTGGACCAACCTGGGGCCATGGACACCACCACCACCACCAACCCCCAAGGTGGACCAGGGTTATCTGTGCGTGCCACTGCACACACTGCACATGTCAGCAGGGGTGGTGGGAGGGTGGGAGACAGAGGTCGCTGCTTGCAGACGTTGCTGGTGTGCATGACGACCCACAACTGGTACGCATAGCTGATGCGTACCAGTCCAGCACCGGAGAGCTCAGCCAGGTAGTGGGGCTCCTCAGAGACATTAAACAGCAGCAGGCTGCCCATCATGCCCGCTTGGACTCCCACATGTCCCACGTGGAGTCACACATGTCCCGTGTGGACTCACACATGTCCCGCGTGGAGTCCAAGTGGGATGCACTGCATGAGATGACGGCGGTGCACAGGGACATTTTACAATGCCTCCACCAGATGAACAGCAACCAGTCCACACCTCCCTGTGTGCCAACAACATCTGGTGCCGAACAAACTGCAACTGCCACAGGGAGGGAGGAGGACTCTGGCGGAGAGTCCCCTGCACCGCAGCAGCCTGCACTTGAGGGCCCCCCCAAGAAGAGGGGTCGTCCGAGGAGGGAAAAGTGAGAGGCCGATGGCCAAGCGCAACTCCCAGGAAGCCTGAACCTGTTCTGGATGTTCGCCTTTGTGCACAGACTGTTCACCCTGTTGACGGCAACACTACTCCCACACATTGCATGGGGAGTACAAGTTGGACCAATGTGTCAGACAACTGTGGCCCCGATACTGGGGATCCTGTCTACCCGGACTTTCAATTCACCTAGGAACTTGGGATTGCAAGATTCATGTACAGCACAACCCATCCTATGCACTATTAACACAAATGTATCACAATAAACACACTAATACACCATACTTGCCTCTGTCGTGATTCCAACGTGGGTGCTGTTATGGGGATGATGAACTGCAAAATTACACTGTGTATGCGAACTGCAACAGCAAGGACAACACAGGTATGTGAGTACAGGCAACGTGACACACATGAGGGAGACACACCACCAGGGCTACACGACACATACACACCTAGGCCATCTGACTCATTGCCTACACTGATGTTGCCAGGGAAGACGGTGCAATGCACAGACACCACACCCATTCCCAGTTGTAGTCAAGTAGCCCACAGGTGCAGTAAGCAAATGGCAGTCAAATGTGTGACCACAGACAACGCACATCACTAAGTGAAGCACAGGTTTATTACACAGTAGCAACATGCCGTAACCACTACAGATGCAAGGTAACCCCACCTGGTAGCGGGCACACAGTCAACAACTGTAGACGGAAGGAAGTCCATGGGTGTGGCGCACATCACCTGTAGGGACACAACAGCTACCAGCCTGGATGTGCAATCACGTCGTCGGTGGACACAGTTGACCAAACGAATCTGAAAGTACCCTGTGAAGGACAGAAATGACACACAGTCAAAAGCAATGGAGTACAGGACAGAACAGCAAAACTCATGCACAATACATGTTACAAGATACCCACCCAGAACCAAGTTAGCATGTCAACACTGTTGGGGAGTACAGCCCACCTGTAAGCACACATCGCAACACACATCCAGTCAAGTAGCCCATGGACACACTCCAACAGCACCAGAGCACCACCCACACATCATGCCAACTCACATCATTGACATGACACCTCAGGATACTCACATTCAGCTAAAGAAGTTGGTGATGAGCTGTGTGCGGACATCACCATCACCATCATCATCATCATCGTCACTGGCATCGTGGTCCAGGCCAGGATCCTCCACAGGTGGCGGATGTTGGTCATCGTCATCCTGGATGAGAGGCAACTCCTTCCGCACTGCCATGTTGTGGAGCATGCAGCAGACGATGATAATCTTGCACACTTTCGCAGGGGCATATGGGAGGGACCCTCCGGTCTTGTCCAGGCAGCGGAAGCGGCTCTTCAGGAGACCAAAGGTCCGCTCAATCACTCTCCTGGTCCGACCATGTGCCTCATTGTAGCGCATCTGGGCAGGTGTCACAGGGTTCCTGAGGGGTGTCAGCAACCACGGCATGTTGGGGTATCCCGAGTCACCTACGGACAGACAAGTGCACATTAGCTGACTTGGAAAAGTGGGCGGAATACTACAGATCAGATCACACACAATGGCACAAAGTCAGTACACACCGACAAGCCAGGCATGCTGGTTCTGCATCTGTGCCATCATCCTGGGGATGCGACTACTCCTCATCACAAAGGCATCGTGTGCTGAACCAGGGAAACGGGCACACACGTGTGTGATGGTCATGTCTGCAAGACACACCACCAGTGCATTGACCGAGTGGTAGTGCTTGCGGTTCCTGTAGGCCTGCTCCTGGGCCTGTGGTGGTACCAAAGCCACATGTGTCCCATCAATGGAGCCAATGACATGCGGCATCCTCCCCAGGGCATAAAAGTCACTCTTCACATCAGTGAGTCGTCGCAGTCTAGGGAAATAGATGTACCGGTTCAGGAAGAGCAACATTGCCGCCAAAACATCGCGGAGCACACAGCTGAACATGGTCTGTGACATCCCACCAGCAGACGCCACAGTATGTTGGAAGGTACCGGTGGCAAAGAAGTGTAGGGCTGCCATCACCTTCACCTTGGGGGTCAGCGCTGTAGGATACGGCCGGCCAGGCTGCAAATGTGGGGACAACTGCACTGCCAAATCCTCAATCAGCTGCCTGGTGAAGGGGTACCGTCGGATGCTGTCCCGTTCCACCATCGTTGCCAGGTCTGGGAATGGCCGATGGACAGCAGGAGCCCTGCAGTGCAGAGGAGAAGTAAGCAAGATCGTAAGTCACCCCACATATGCAGCATTGAACACACTCAAGATCCCAACATACATCATCATGAGGCACAACTACATGAAGTGTGCAGTACCGGAAGGACATGTATGGTACATACATGGCCAACATCTGTCAACACGGTCCTACAGGTGGCATCAATTTGTCCCAGGTTGGCCCATTGGATATCATGATGCCGTGTCACAGTCACCCCCCACAGTGACATGTGAGGACAGATGTGCCCCAGGCACCACAGCTCAACGACAGGTACATTCCCAGGGACCCTGTAATGCCACATGGACACTGGCATCACCTGGAGTATCATGTGTACACCACAGCAAAACAAACATGACCCCCACAGGTAGTGGCCACACTTGCCATGGCAGGACAGACATGGACGTCTGTGACACACACGCACAACATCAGAGTCCATGCACACACAACGTGGATGTGGAGACTGTCTCCCATTGTGCACATGAAATCAGAGACATTGTAAACACTACATGCACAAAGACTGTGGAGGTCCATCACTATTGTGCCACTGGGACACCCTGGCTCAAACATACCGTCCCACATGGGACTCACGGGGTATGTGACATGACATACACAAACACCACTGTGAAATGTGACCATGACACATGCACAGATATGAACAGTTGCACATCACAGTGGTCACGTACACGTAACACCCAGGATCCTGTCCCCATGAACACGTGCACAGCCTGGGGGTGGCTGCCCACAGGTGACACCCACAGGACAACATGTACACCAACATACACACAATAGGAAATGCAGCCTTACATGCCTTATGATAAGGTTTGGACAGGCTGTCGTGATGTAGGTGTGCCCCTCACTCCCTGGGAGCTATCTGTGTCTGGCATATGTCCATCTGAGACAGGCATGCTGACCTATGCCAGTCACATGTACAGTGATGCGTTGTACTGCAATGGACCGATCGGTGCCTCCGGCCGGCCCATTGCCTTCAATGTGTGCGGGTACGCGTTGTACCCCTGTGCGCGTTGTACCGCAATGGACCGATCGGTGCCTCCGGCCGGCCCATTGCCTTCAATGTGTGCGGGTACGCGTTGTACCCCTGTGCGCGTTGAACTGCAATGGACCGATCGGTGCCTCCGGCCGGCCCATTGCCTTCAATGTGTGCGGGTACGCGTTGTACCCCTGTGCGCGTTGTACCGCAATGGACCGATCGGTGCCTCCGGCCGGCCCATTGCCTTCAATGTGTGCGGGTACGCGTTGTACCCCTGTGCGCGTTGAACTGCAATGGACCGATCGGTGCCTCCGGCCGGCCCATTGCCTTCAATGTGTGCGGGTACGCGTTGTACCCCTGTGCGCGTTGTACCGCAATGGACCGATCGGTGCCTCCGGCCGGCCCATTGCCTTCAATGTGTGCGGGTACGCGTTGTACCCCTGTGCGCGTTGTACCGCAATGGACCGATCGGTGCCTCCGGCCGGCCCATTGCCTTCAATGTGTGCGGGTACGCGTTGTACCCCTGTGCGCGTTGAACTGCAATGGACCGATCGGTGCCTCCGGCCGGCCCATTGCCTTCAATGTGTGCGGGTACGCGTTGTACCCCTGTGCGCGTTGTACCGCAATGGACCGATCGGTGCCTCCGGCCGGCCCATTGCCTTCAATGTGTGCGGGTACGCATTGTACCCCTGTGCGCGTTGTACCGCAATGGACCGATCGGTGCCTCCGGCCGGCCCATTGCCTTCAATGTGTGCGGGTACGCGTTGTACCCCTGTGCGCGTTGAACTGCAATGGACCGATCGGTGCCTCCGGCCGGCCCATTGCCTTCAATGTGTGCGGGTATGCGTTGTACCCCTGTGCGCGTTGTACCGCAATGGACCGATCGGTGCCTCCGGCCGGCCCATTGCCTTCAATGTGTGCGGGTACGCGTTGTACCCCTGTGCGCGTTGTACCGCAATGGACCGATCGGTGCCTCCGGCCGGCCCATTGCCTTCAATGTGTGCGGGTACGCGTTGTACCCCTGTGCGCGTTGAACTGCAATGGACCGATCGGTGCGCACACATTGACAATGGGCTTGCCTGGCAACGGACGCGTTTTCGAATTTCGAACGAGTCGGTTGCTGGAAATTCAGTTGGTCACCCACAACAATGTTGCAAAATCATGTATGTCATGAAGTTGAAGATTTGAAGGATGCTGTGGGCGTGTTTAGGTGCTGCTATTCCATGGATTGGCCAGATTCAGAAGATGCAAACGACTTGGACCTATCACTTTGGACACAAGGGACAGTATCTGCCTCTCCAGCACATATATATTGCTGGCTGTTCCCCTGAGAGCCCACTTGCCTGCACTACATGCTCCAAGATGACATCTGCCACTGCACTGCTGCTGTCTCTGCCCCTCTGGACCCTGCAATGGCACGTACTGTGGAGAGAGCCCCAGCCTTCAGCCTTGAAGAGAACCAGGCCCTGCTGGACAGCCTACTTCCACAGTACAGCAAGCTGTATGGGACACCAGGGGAGCAGGTGAGTGTCCTGTGCACTGCCTTTATGAATGTGCATTTTGTCAGACTAGCAAGGCTGAGAGTCTGCACGCCACTGGCTAGCAGGCTCACTGAGTAGTTGTCACCCCCCATAGTGTGTAGTGACTTGCACTGGACAGGTATGGTGCAGTGACAGTGCTTCTGAACAGGGTTTTACTCCCCATGCAATGATACCATGTAGTGACTTCTGGAAAACTGTCCATGGGCAGCCGTGCACTGCCTGTGTACACCATGTGCCCCTGTGATTGCGACATGTATATGCAACTGTGTCATGCACGGATATGTTTCATGTGTAGTAATGGCCTTATCACTTTGTCATCCTGACAGGCTTCTGCCCATCGGAAGCAGGAGATATGGAAGGACATCGTCCGGGCTGTCCGGTCCGTGGGGGTCTACAAGCGCCGGATCCGCAACTGCCAAAAGAGGTGGCAGGACCTTCGGGGCTGGACCCGGAGGATTGCACGGGTCCAGCTGAAGCTGTCGCCTCCTCGCAGGAGGGGCGGAACACAGACCCTGACCCCCCACATGCTCAGGATCCTGGCGGTGGTCTTTCCAGACCTGGATGGGCAGCTGAAGGCCAGAGAGCAGCAAGGAGGGGGTGAGTCAAAGACTGCACTCTGAACTCTGTCTAACATGCTATGTGCCCTCCTCGGGCCTGGTTAAACTGCCACAGTACAGCAGTCATGTTGTCCAGGAGCCATGTCCCTCTATTGTGCACTGCCCACTCCTCATCTGATACCCAGGTGTGGCCCTTACATGCAGGGGATTCTGTCACTTAGGACTGTGTCCTTGCAGTTTGCTTGACTCAAGGTGGGAGACAGCATCTGTTTCCCTGACTCTGTGGTGGGCATCATGGGTGGGTCCATTGCTTACACAATGCCTGTATTCTGACATGTATTCAGCGTGTTACTTTGATCTGTGGTCCAATTGCTGAGCTGATCCACCACATGTGGCTGGGGTATCTGGCACACACCCATGCTGCGGGTGGGAACAATGTTTGGGCCCCAGGAGTATGTATATGACGTGTGTCACACATACTTAGCCAGCTGCCTACAGTCCAGGGCTCATCCCTCATTCATGTGGGGCTGGACAGTCATGCCTAATCCAGGCCATACAATACACTCTGTACTCCCACTCCCGTGTATCAGCTGACACATTGTGCGCAGTGATTTGACCCCTCAGGTGTCTGCCTCTGTGTCAGTGTGCTGTGGATTAGTCGCCAGGACTGCTGTGGAGTTTCTTGGTAGGGGCTCAGCATGCCACTGGAGATGTGACCATAGGAGACGATACTTGTGTGACACATAGGTGTCTGATCAGCTGCCCATGCAGACTGGGGCATGTGAATGTGAAGTTCAGGCAGCTGTTCCCCATGCACAGCAGAGTGTGAGGGGCTCAGGTTCAGAGGGTAGTGTCACAGGTCTACCATATGTCCAATAGGTATGACCTGGACAGATGAGGGTTAAGAGGATGTGTTGTGGGGGGATGTACATGTGCACTTGTGCAGCTCCAGGACTTGCATTTCCCATGACCTACTATTGTGACACAGTGCAGAGTGTTGTTGCCTGGCTGCAAAGTCATACATCACTGAGACAGTGATGTATGACTTTGCAGTCATGCCTCCGCCATGGCATGTGTCTACTGATTGTTGAGCCTGCAGGGGAGTGACATGTGCTACATGCACACCATAGTGGCGCTGGCTATCAGGACATGGGTGCATCATGGTGTCTGTCGCTGGTATGCATCACATGCATTTCCTATTTGACTCTGGGCATCCCTTTCATCCGGAAACCTGTACTGACTCAGTGGCAAGAGCTGTGATGTGTCCACACCGTGTCCTCTGCACTGTCCAACTACTGTGTACTTGGTGCATGTGTCCACACTGGGGTGTTGCAATCCAACAGACACCAGACAGATGGGTGCAAGGCCATGTGGGATGTGAGTGCCATGCTTGGCATCAGACTGACAATTGGCTTCTCCTGTTCAGTTAGGGCACTTTTAGCAATGTACAACTAATGATGCCAGGGCTTGCTCTGTGATGTGCTGTGCTCACAGTGGTGTGTGCGTTATGTGCAGGTGACTGATGTCTGTCTGTTTCCCCATTGTTTGCAGATACATCCACGGCCACGGAAGGGGACAGCTCCACGGACCAGGAGGAGCCAGAGAGCCAGACTGGGTCAGCAGCCGAGGAGTGGTCGGAGGGACCCAGTGGCACGGAGGGCGAGGGGAGCCACACCGAGGAGTCCTCAGCAGCATCCACCTCAGCTGAGGACCAGAGCAACTCGGAGGATGACTCCCTTGTGGAGGCGGGTGTCAGCAGCCACCACACCCCAGCTAGTGTTGCTGTCCCCGCCACCACCAGCACCACCACCGCCCTCCCATCGGCTCCCATTCCCCAGGTCCGTGGAGGCTCCCATGTCCGGGAGCGTGTCTCCTTTGGGCCAGGCACCGCAGCCCCTGCCCCTGTGTCCCCTGCTGCCCTGAGTGAGGAGTCTGTGTACCTCCTTCGCCAGCTCCATGTAGGGCAGACAGCCATGCTGAGTGTCCTCCATGCGCACACCGCGCTGTTGACTCAGCTGGTGTCGTTCATGGAGGGCATCTCATCGGGCATGTCTGACCTACAGAGGGGCAATAGGTCCATGGACTCCTCCCTGACGGCAGCAGTGTCCCTCCTCAAACGGTCCCTCACCCCTCCTGCCTCTGCTCCATCCACACTCCCCAGCACCTTACCCATCCCAAGCACACACACACTGGCACAGGCACACACCAGCACACACACATCCAGCACACTGACACGCACGCCAATGACAAAACGCACACGCACGCACATTCAGGGGACTGAAGCCAGACTCACAGGGGATGGGGCCCTGGAACACACACACGCATCCACATGCACTGCGCAGTCCTCAGTTCCCTCTCCCTCCAAAGCACCCTCCCTTGCCTCACCTGCAACCCCAAAGTCACAGCAGCTCTTCCTCTGTGACCTCGGCCTCTTCCCCACCGATGAAGCTGCTCCAGCATCCCGGGGGAAGAGGAAGCCCACCCACACGGAGCAGAGTGCCCCTCGCCCCCGGACACCCTCCCCCAGGTGCAGACGGACTGAGGCCCCCACCCGCAAGTCCCCACGGAGTCCTAAGAGCAAGACCCCGCCACCGCCCTGCAGCTCAAGCACCAGGTCTCCTTCCTCCATCCCTCAGGCCCCCACTCCACAGGTGCCCCCACCACACCCTGCCCCAGGTTCCCCCACCCACAGATATACCATCCCCAAGATGCTCCGGCCTTCTCCCCCTGCCACTTGCTCTCCCAGCACCACACCCCCCGCTGCGCTTGTCTGTGCCACTGATGTGGTGAGGGTGTCCTCCCCTCTGTCCAACCCACCTTGCCTGTTCCCCATTCTCCTCCCCTGGAGGTAGGCACTGCAGTGGAGTCCACTACCGCCCTGTCTGACTTGGGCACTGCAGTGGCGGACCTGTCCACTGCATCTGCAGGGTCCACTGCAGTTGTGCCGGCACCCACGACATCTGAGTCATGCCCCCCAGTTGTGCCGGCACACACCATGTCAGACACCTCCACTGCAGTTGTCAGTGGCTCTCCAGCACCCACCACCCCTTCCCTGCCTCCCCCTGGTGAGCCCTGATCCTGTCCCTGCGGTGCCTGGCCTGCCCCCCCGGTTGCCCCTCCTAGTGGATTGTCCCTGGTTTTGTGCAGGCATGCGTAGGGTGACATCTGCCAGTGTCACCCTGTTTGAACTTTGACAATGGACTGGCCATTGGCCTTTGCTCTTTTTTTCTGGACGTCGTTTTCAATCAACACATATGCTGAATAAAGCAACTTTCTTTTCTCTAGTGCTCATGCTTCAGATGTACATGTTGTTGGTGCTGCTAACCATGCGTTGCTGCAGTGATGGTGATATCTGGTCTCATGATTATGAAGTGTTACTGTGCAGGAACCCATGTGGTCCAGGGGGAATGTGTCCTATCATGTGGTGTATCCATGTCATCCATAGCAGCATCTGAGGGTGTCATGTGTTAAGTATTTGGCAATGGGATTTCCTACTTACATTAGCAATTTCATATCTGTGGCTTCCACCCCTGCACATCTGTTGTGCCTTCCATTGTTGGATTTGTCTACTTCCCTGACCGTGTTGCCATCTCCACTGGACATGCAGGTTTGGGCATCAATGGGGAAGGACTCATCCGTGTAGTCAGTGCAACATTGCTATACAAGTGTGTTGGATCTGTGCTGATGATTCCGTTGGCACATCCATGACCAGGCTGATGTGATGGGAGCCCTCATTTGGTGCTAATTGTTGATTGTGTGACCAAGTGCTCAGCTGACATGATGGGGCCCTACTGAGGCAACATATGGCACAGCTTTCCTCACACAGGAGTGGAGTCCCCTCATGGCAGTGTGTACACGTGTGACATTGCCTGCGCCCAAGGTGTGTGTTGTGTGTGCATGTCTGTGTGTTCACTTCCATTTATCTGCGCATGCTGTGATCCCTAGTGTTGTACCTGTTTGTGATGCTTGCTGACTTGAGCTATGTTCCCCCAAAGTCTTCTCCCTGTGTTCTCTGTGATGTGGGTGCATGGCACATTACTGGTCATCAGGGTGTCACCCATAGGTGTGTTTGCTGTCAGGGCTGAGTTTGTGTGCAGACGCAGATGGGTCACAGTCAGGTTTCCCCTTGGCACTTGTTGTTTGCCCCTGTCATGTGATTTTCAGTTCGTGTTATCTTTCAGTGATTGTGACACGTTGTGTGTGTGACTGCTGGCACTCCTCAGGGTCCGGGCTGCAATGTTGGTTGTTGTCTATGTGTGTTCTTTGTGGGTGACCTTGGCTTCTTCATTGGTGTGTGACTGTGGCTGGGATCCCATTGGTTGGTGTGGTATCGCCGTCATGTCCATGTACAGCGTAGTGTGCAGTGTGTCAGACATTCAGGAGTCTTGTTGAGTGGCCATGTGTGATGTGTTTCTGCACCTTGGTTCCCACCCACCACCCTGGAATGGTCATGGGTGCATGTGCAATGTCACCAGTGCATGTGTACTTCACTGCTGCACATTGTTGGAGGTCGAGGGGTGTGGTCTTGAGTGTGTGCAGATGGGAGTCGTTGCCCAGCTAGTCCCCTGCCTCCATGTTGGCCTTGGCTTACTGGCCATGCTGATTGATTTGTGCTTGTGTAGGTGTGATGGTAGTTTGTTGCTCAGGACACCTGACTGTGGTTCACAGTGTGAACGACATTTAGCTTTGTCATCACAGTGGGATTTTTATTCAGCCCAGGGTCACCACATTGTGGGGGCCCTGGGGGTGGTGCTGTGGTGTGTCTGTGTCTTGCTGTGTCAGTTGTTGTTCCTACGTGCCTGTGTGACATGTGTGTTTTGTGCTCCCTCTCATCTGACAATGCCTGCTTGCCCACATAGGGGATTTGGATCCATGAGTTACCTTAGTGTGGCAGTGTATGCACATCTGTATGATTGGTATTCAGCTCTCCTCATGTGTTGTGTGGTTGCCTGGGGACACTGGCACCCCCACCCCTCACCTGCTGTGTATGATGACAGTGTTGGTCTGCCTGTTTGTGTTTGTGCATCTGCACCACTGCATTGGAATATCTTGGGTGTGCCATTGGCTGTATGTTGTTTGGTGTGTTTCCCCTGCTGTCCCTGGGACTCCTAGGTCATCGGTCAGCACAGTGATCATGGTTTGTGTGTCCCATTGCTGCCATGGTATGGTATCTGTTCACCTCACATCTGCTGTCTCCACAGGATATCTGCATTTGTGTGCCCATTGGTGCAAATATGTGGTTCTGCATTCTGATGGTCACTTCTGTCATTGTGTCATTGATGAATGTTGACGGTGTCAGCCCCCATGGGTGTTGTTTGTCTGCACATGGCCAAAGGAATGTCTCATTTGCACTGCAGTATTTGGCTCACCCAATTTATGTTGCAATGGGACACATACACTACTTTGCCACAGATGAGTTTTTGGTTCTGTGACCAGGAATGATCCATGCAGTTTGACAGTTGCAGCTCTTTCTTTGTCAACACTTACCTTTTGGTCACTGTGATGATGGGGGTGTAGACCCCATTGCCACAATGGTCAAAATGTGCTTCAGCTATGGACCCCACACTTGCCTTTTGGTCACTGTGATGATGGGGGTTTAGACCCCATTGCCACAATGGTCAAAATGTGCTTCGGCTATGGACCCCACACTTACCTTTTGGTCACTGTGATGATGGGGGTTTAGGCCCCATTGCCACAATGGTCATGGGCTGCTTGCATTGTGGGTGCCACACACATATATGTGTGGCACATGTGCTAGGGGGTCACATTGTATGTTCAAAGTCATGTTCGGTGTTGTAGGCATTTGACACAGCCTATACACACGCTTGTCATGGTGGTGGGGGGATGTCTTTATCTTGCATTCCCTAGGTTGTGGTGTGCTTGTTGTGTCATGCATTGTCCATCCTATGAGTGGGGGTGGTAGTAGTGGTAGGCATCAAGCCCCCCCTGGCTAAGGGTGGTAGTAGTGGTAGGCATCCAGCCCCCCTGGCTAAGGGTGGTAGTAGTGGTAGGCATCCAGCCCCCCCTGGCTAAGGGTTGTAGTAGTGGTAGGCATCCTGCCCCCCCTGGCTAAGGGTGGTAGTAGTGGTAGGCATCCTGCCCCCCCTGGCTAAGGGTGGTAGTAGTGGTAGGCATCAAGCCCCCCTGGCTAAGGGTGGTAGTAGTGGTAGGCATCCTGCCCCCCTGGCTAAGGGTGGTAGTAGTGGTAGGCATCCTGCCCCCCTGGCTAAGGGTGGTAGTAGTGGTAGGCATCCAGCCCCCCTGGCTAAGGGTGGTAGTAGTGGTAGGCATCCTGCCCCCCCTGGCTAAGGGTGGTAGTAGTGGTAGGCATCCAGCCCCCCTGGCTAAGGGTGGTAGGCATCCTGCCCCCCTGGCTAAGGGTGGTAGTAGTGGTAGGCATCCTGCCCCCCTGGCTAAGGGTGGTAGTAGTGGTAGGCATCCTGCCCCCCCTGGCTAAGGGTGGTAGTAGTGGTAGGCATCCAGCCCCCTGGCTAAGGGTGGTAGTAGTGGTAGGCATCCTGCCCCCCTGGCTAAGGGTGGTAGTAGTGGTAGGCATCCTGCCCCCCTGGCTAAGGGTGGTAGTAGTGGTAGGCATCAAGCCCCCTGGCTAAGGGTGGTAGTAGTGGTAGGCATCCAGCCCCCCTGGCTAAGGGTGGTAGTAGTGGTGGGCATCAAGCCCCCCTGGCTAAGGGTGGTAGTAGTGGTAGGCATCCTGCCCCCCTGGCTAAGGGTGGTAGTAGTGGTAGGCATCCTGCCCCCCTGGCTAAGGGTGGTAGTAGTGGTAGGCATCAAGCCCCCTGGCTAAGGGTGGTAGTAGTGGTAGGCATCAAGCCCCCTGGCTAAGGGTGGTAGTAGTGGTAGGCATCCTGCCCCCCTGGCTAAGGGTGGTAGTAGTGGTAGGCATCCTGCCCCCCTGGCTAAGGGTGGTAGTAGTGGTAGGCATCAAGCCCCCCTGGCTAAGGGTGGTAGTAGTGGTAGGCATCAAGCCCCCCTGGCTAAGGGTGGTAGTAGTGGTAGGCATCCTGCCCCCCTGGCTAAGGGTGGTAGTAGTGGTAGGCATCAAGCCCCCCTGGCTAAGGGTGGTAGTAGTGGTAGGCATCAAGCCCCCCTGGCTAAGGGTGGTAGTAGTGGTAGGCATCCTGCCCCCTTGGCTAAGGGTGGTAGTAGTGGTAGGCATCAAGCCCCCCTGGCTAAGGGTGGTAGTAGTGGTAGGCATCAAGCCCCCCTGGCTAAGGGTGGTAGTAGTGGTAGGCATCCTGCCCCCCTGGCTAAGGGTGGTAGTAGTGGTAGGCATCCTGCCCCCCTGGCTAAGGGTGGTAGTAGTGGTAGGCATCCAGCCCCCCTGGCTAAGGGTGGTAGTAGTGGTAGGCATCAAGCCCCCTGGCTAAGGGTGGTAGTAGTGGTAGGCATCCAGCCCCCCTGGCTAAGGGTGGTAGTAGTGGTAGGCATCCAGCCCCCCTGGGTAGGAGTGGTGGTGCGCATTCAGGCCCCTGTGTGCATATGTGGCATTGGTGATGGGCATCCCGCCCCTATGGTGCTGCTGTTGCTGGTGTAAGTATATTCAGCATCCCCGTGTGTGTGTGTGATGTGTCGTGTACGTGTTGTATGTGTTTTGTGGTTGGTGTCTGGCTTACCTTCTGCGCCGTACGCGTCCGTGCCTGTTCCGGTAGTAGATGTAGAATATTGGTATGATCGGGACGAAGGGATTCATGGTTGGTTCGTGTCGTTCGTCCTTCTCGTTGCTTCGCGTCGTCCTCGTCACTTCGCCTCGTCCTCGTCGGTGCCGTGTTCGTCTCGTAGCCGTGGATCGTGTTGTGGCGCGAATCGGAGCTTATGTGCGCCTCTCCCGGATGCTTTGACGTGCCGTGCGTAGCGACGGGTTCGGCGCGTACGGGAAGCGCATCGTACTTGTCCGGCCGGACGGGGCTGCATTTTTCCTTACGTGCGACTCGATTCGGCGTTTCCGGATTCGCCTCGGTCGGAGAACAGGACCTGGTTTGGGTGAGTACGGCTCGGCCGGATTTTTTGCTGTTGTGCGCATCGTACTTGCTCGTTCGGTGTACTGTACGGATCGGTCGGGAAACAGGCTTTCGCATGGCTTTTTTCCCGACCGAATGGTGTTGGGTACGCCTCCGACCGAGATCGGAATCGGCTCCTTTATGTTGTTTAAAATGTATGTGTGTGCACAGGGCATGTTGTCAAGATCACCCTAAACATCTGTGGTTTTTCCTTCCATGAATGGCATTATAAACATTAATGCAAAGAATACTGACATTATTTCCAAGGGACAAAAGGGACCCTTCCCCTAAACCTTTATAAGTTGGTACAACATCAGCCCGCTGTAAAGTTCTTTTGCTAAGCTAATTTATCAGGGTATGATCTAAGACCAGATCATTCAGGCGATCCCCGTGTCCAGTATTTGCCCCCTCGAGTTCAGTAGAGTCACACAGGTGGCAGTCTCTACATGGTTGGAGAATAAAATCCCCACTAAACAATAATACTGTGAGGGGCAAGAAATAAAAAAAGCCTTTAAAAACTTATCAAGATCACCCTAAACATCTGTGGTTTTTCCTTCCATGAATGGCATTATAAACATTAATGCAAAGAATACTGACATTATTTCCAAGGGACAAAAGGACACCGAGAAATAGATGAGATCAGTTTTGGCTTACAATCCAGGTCCAATTTAAAAACAGTAACTAGACCCCCTCTAGCTCGCCCACTCGCATATGGGATTCCCTTGATGCTAAAGGAAGCTAACCATCTAGTTGTAAATCCCCTTTTGAGTCCCACATCTCCTGAAGGCTAATGATGTATTGGGTATTAAGAGACTTGATCCAATCAGCGTCCCCAAGTTT
This sequence comes from Calotriton arnoldi, assembly GCA_963921515.1. Lineage (NCBI taxonomy): Eukaryota > Metazoa > Chordata > Amphibia > Caudata > Salamandridae > Calotriton > Calotriton arnoldi. Next base: position 184,434 of record CAWUFW010007939.1, read on the forward strand.
CCCTTGTACACCTGAAATGTTCCAACTTAGAACTTTCAACTCACTGGTCTGGGTACTAACTATGGCTAAGACAATTCAATCATCTTGCGAACTAGTCAGTCTTGATTGTTCAACCCACTCAGTGGCTCATAGCGGTTACTTAATGAAGTGGAGGGTCTATGTATTTGAGAGGTATTACGTCAGGGTTCCTCCTTAGAGTCTGGTTAAACCCCCAAAACCGGTTCTCCCCCCTTGAAGGGCTTGTAAAGAAAACAGAGGCAACGGTGTAATTCCATTGCAAGATTTTGAATTAGTCAAAAACTTTGTTCAAAATGAAGCCCACTTTGTGAGCATTGCAAAAATCGACCACACTACAGTCCCCTTCATGAGTTTTCACGGTGTTCCCGATCCATCTTACTCTTCTAACCATTATGATCTCCTCCAATAGTGTCTGATTAGAGAGGTTAGGAATCCTCCCAGCCAACCAATGAACCACCTTTTAATTCGCTGGTAAGATTCGAGTTCAGAGTGGTTTAAAGGCATTTCATTGGCTAAAACCAGGACTTACGGAGTGCACGCCGGGGGAAGTTGGATAATGGCATCACTAGGAGTAGGACCCAAGGGAGACCTAGATGGCGCTTGCAGGTCTCTTCTTGGTATATATATTTCTAGATTTATGCTATAAGGATCTACTGCGGTTTTTCCACTCCCCTCCTGCTTAAGGCCATCCTAAATGACACCTGGGCAGCCGTTGATGGAAATGAGGGGTGGGCAGTATTATGCATGCTACTTCCAGAAGACCTCATTCCCCCAGCCTGATCTGATATATTGGGTGGAGGAATTACCTCATTCCTGGGTACTGAGGAAAAAGAACTAGGGCCTGAGATTGGAATCACTGGGGAGGGGGATACTTTCAATACAGAGTTTTCCAGTTGTTTTCTAAAGGTCCCCAACGTTTTCCCTAAGATTCACACTGTTTCCTCCAACTTAGTGATTCTCACATTAAGGGTATTGAAAGCAGTTAAAATGTTAATTTCCATTTGTAGGAGGATATTCTGTGTCATGCTGCTCTCCGGGGTTACTGATGGTAACCCCTGTTTGACACTTTCAATATTTCTTTTACCTACTACCTAGTCTCGAGAAGGTGTCCCCTTTTAATTTTTAGGCCTGGTCCCACCACCCTTATTACCACCTCTGGCTTGTTTCAAGGATATACCATAACCTTGAGAATGGGAAGGGGTAGGTTTACCCTGAGCCACCAGAGGATCAAGATGAGTTTGAAAATGCGACGGTGACTGTAAATAACCAGGCAAATCAATTACAGAGCCGTTTAGAGTATGTTCTTTTAAAGCTGGTGGGGAGTTTGACTTCTCTTGTGTGTGAGTGAGTTGTACTTCCACACTGGAGATCTCTTCTGAGAGCACAACCACTGCGTTATTTAAAAAGGACAGAATATTATTACTTGTTCTGGGCTGCTTATCAGCAACATTTACCACCTCCACTTTCCTCTTCACCATTATGCCGGACTATGGGGGCCTGCAAAATAAGAATGTCCCAGGGCAAAAATAAATAGCACTGTAGTCAAATAGCAATGATCGGATAAAATTCTTCCTTTAGCTGATACCAAAGAGGACAACCCAGGATCTCAAAGTTTGTATGACTAAGGCATAAACGTGTTAATATACAATATGCCCGTGCAAACTGGAGCAGAGGTTCACTAAATACCTGTATCCCCTTGTGCAGGCACAAATGTCCACCAATCCTTATTCAAGCCCTATGTATAAGGAGGGAGTCTTTAGACAAAGACCAAGAGAGATGGCCCAGCCCAGCCTCTTCTGTGCGATTACGGCGTGGACGGGCCTGCACTTAGCCCGGGCTTTGCCCAGTCGCGGTCCCTTAGCATTCCTCACTGTGGGATTGCAGGGTGCAATTTTGATCAGGAGGCCCGACCCCTTCCTTGCAGAGAGTCTGCTCGGGTGCCTCCAGGCACAGAAGACAATGGGACATGGAGTCCCTTCCACTTGGAGCTGTCTGTGGGTGCAGAGAACCCCCTTGCCACAAAATGAAAAATCCTGCGGAGCGGGATTGTAGGGTGTGATTTTGAGCATGATCAGGAGGCCCCACCCCCTTCCTTTCCGCGAGTCTGTTCGGGCACCGATAGGCACAGAGAATGATGGGGCATGGATTTCCCTACACAGAGCGCTGTCCATGGGGGCCAAGATCCTCTTTACCACAAAAAGAAAAGTCCTGCACAGTGGTATTGCAGGGTGCACTTTTGAGCACGATCAGGAGGCCCCGTCCCCTTCCTTGCAGCAAGTCTGCTCGGTCGCCTCCAGGCACAGAGGACAATGTGGCATGAAGTCCCTTCCACTTGGTGCTGTCCTATGAGGACCAAGAACCACCTTACCACAAAAAGAAGGAAATCCTGTTTGTTTTCTGCCACTAATACATTTGGGGGCTTATTTACAAGCCCAGTGTGCTGCTGGAACGTCACTTATGTTCCAGCAGTGCACTGGGCTTACCCATATCTATGAGGCCATGCAAAGCCACCCTGCGTGGCTTTTCATCGTCTCGTATATATGGCGTGAGGCAACACCGCGCGAGTCGCTGTGTTGCCTCACACTGCAATGGGGAGGCATGCCATGGGCGTTACGGTGCATGTCCCCATGGCATTTGACACATTCCCAGAATTACAACATGGTGGAAACCGCTGAAAGCGTCAAAAGCCTAGGCCTTCCCAGGGGTGGCGTAAGGGTTGTTTTTGTTAAGGAAGGTGTCTCTTCCTCCACAAAAACAACCTGATTTCAACACAGACACCCTTGCACCATGGAGCAAGGCTGCCTGCGTTAGCGCATGGCAGCCATTTGAGTGCCAGTGCAGTAAAAGAGGACAGGAATTCGCGGGATCTTATAGATACAGCACATTCCCCCCTTTTTTTTTACATAGGGCAGTGCAGCAGGAAGGCTTGCGGCGCTGCCCTACGCCAAAACCTTGTAAATTAGGCCCTTTGTTTCTCTACAAATGAATTGCGCATTGTATTTAGTCACACCTTATAAATAAATCGTTATCTACTTGAATACGCTTGTCTGGAACCTACTGGTATCATCCGAAGTGAAAAATGTAGTCTCTTTTCTCCTTTTAGTACATATCTCATTCAGTTCTAATTATATAATAAAATGTATGCACAGAATGTTTACCCGGTCCCTAGCCAATTAAAAGGTACCCTAGTTAGGCGGGCCACACATTCACACCCCAGCCATGGCCACTCCAATTTGGTATGGAGGTATGGCCGGGGCCACTAAAATTATATGATTGTGCGGCTGCTGCATTTTTCACATAATTATGCCGCATTTGACACTTAATTCCTCATGTGCTGCATAATCTGCAGATTTTACCCCCAAAAATTTGTTTCTAGCACATACTGTTCAAACGTTAAACGTTATTAAAAATGCAGCAACATGTTGCTGCACAGTAGAAGGCCTTTGCAAAGGATTACTGTTCACCTTTTGGTTGCTTATTGCTATATTTGGGTGTCAAAGTGGTAGTGATGAGGTGCAACCAATGCCAAGAGTGTATTAACAAGTGTAACAATGACAAATTATGAAGTAATGCTATCAAAAAATGTGCAGCTTTATACCGCATAATTAGCTTTTTCTTGCTGCATAATTTACTTTCAATCCTGCCGCAAAATTTGGCATTGCCTTGTCACATTATTCCAGTGTCCCTACATCTTGCCTAATGGCCAGGCTCTGGTCTGACGTCAGCTCAAACAACCTGCCATCCAGGGCAAAATCACTTAATCTCCCTTCCATTAAAGATCAAAAATAATCTTATCATGTGTAAAGTAATCAGGTGTTTATGTAAACTGCTCAAATGCCCATGGGCCAAATTCACAATATGTAAAATGGTAAAAATAACAATAAACAAATAACTTCATTTCTGCTGAACTCGTAGCGCCCCGTCACCCCAGGCTGGTGACCTGTGGCTCCCACAGCATCTGCCAGAGGAGCTCAGCTTTAGCACTGGGAGATTGCTATCTGCCTCCAGTCTCACAGTGCCCTAGGCACTCCTCAGGAGCTAGCCTCTTTACAGACAAGCACACATGGCTAGACTGAAACTTCTGCTGTGAGGTGGGGAGACTGCAGGAGCCAGCCCTTCTGTAGTCTAGTGCAGGCAGCTAACTAAATCTTTGTGAGAGGGCTGGAACCAGTCTCTTTGCAGGCCAGCACATGTGGCTAGACTGATACTTTGTCATAGAACAGAGAGAGCTCGGGAGCCAGCTATTCTGCAGATCAACAGAGTAGTTGACTGAACCTGTATGCAAAACAGAAAGTGATCTGGAAGCTGCAGTTTTTTTTATAGACTAGGACACTTCCAGGACAAGCTTACGAAACAGCTTTCATCTATTGCATAACTGAACACTTCAACATTTGTGCACTGCAGTGTAATCACTCCTTGTATGGACTAGGACACTTCCAGGCCAAGCTCCAGTAAATTGGCTCATCAAGAAAAGGACTGACCCAGTGCCCATTTCTGTATACTCTGGGGCTTATTTACAAGTCCAGTGTGCTGCCAGAATGTCAATTTTTGTAACGTTCCACTGAGGCACAGGACTTAGCCATACCTACAAGGCCACGTAAAGCCACCCTTCGTGGCTTTTCATGGCCTTGTAGATATGGAGTGATGCAACACAGCACTGCATCAGGGAGACGCACCATGGGAGTTGCAGTGGGTGTTTCCACGCATAGTCCATAGGTTTTGACACATTCCCAGAAATACAACATGGGGTAAATCTGGGAATGCGTGTAAACCATGTGCCTCCCCTGGGGTGGCATAACGAGGAGAAATAAGCAACAATGAAGGTTCCCTTTTCCCCAATATTAAACAAGAAAAACTGGTGCTGTAACCAAACTAGCAGACCAGATACAGTAAATCCGTGCCCAAAAATAAAAAATGCATAAATCTCCAAGTTGCTAAATTACAAACTTATCTGTGGAAACCACAATGTTAGAGAGTATATAAACCCAATATGAAAAGGAATGTAACATAAAAAAAAACAATTTTTATTTAAAAAGAATGTTTTTGTTTTACAATCGTGTTGCACAATTAACCACAAATGATTTACCAAATCACACTATTTGTGCATAAAGTTAAAAACATGAATCAATTTTTACACATTTTAATAAAGTACATTAATTAAAAAAAGAAGAACAAACTGTTGACTGGCGTTTCGGTGTTAAGGTGTTTCGTCACCTTCTTCAGGACAATAGTTCAATTAAAATCTTTGTTTGTATTATTGTAGCCACTAAAACCGTTTAATTTGGCTATCAGGGGGGTCAATCTCCCATGTGTCGTGTTGATTAATCTTGAAGACACTCTAGTTGATTCAGTCCGGTCTGTATTTTTTAATTTCAAAGACACGTGCTGCTGAATTGACTTGCTTCTTTACAATATGGGAAATATGTTTGATTCTGTACGATATCCTGTCCCTTTTTTTCGGGGCGTACTATTTCAAGTCTTTATGAGTGGGGCGGTTCCACTTAGTTAAAAATTATGAAAGGGCAAACCATAGTATGTCGGTTTGCAGAGTCCAGGTCAGTTAACTTCTGGATAGCTTTTTATCTCAAAATCCCAAAGTGTCAGATTTCCAGCTTTTGTATTGGAAATCTACTGTCCCCAAATAGTGAGACGACCATAAGGATATATTGGATTCTCTTAAGTCAGATAAGGAAAACGACCGTTCATATCGCTGTCCCTCCATTAATGGTCCATTAACGGAGGGACAGCGATACAAACGGTCGTTTTCCTTATCTGACCTAAGAGAATATAATAGATCCTTATGGTCGTCTCACTATTTGGGGACAGTAGATTTCCAATACAAAAGCTGGGAATCTGACACTTTGGGATTTTGAGATAAAAAGCTATCCAGAAGTTAACTGACCTGGACTCTGCAAACCGACATACTATGGTTTGCCCTTTCATAATTTTTAACTAAGTGGAACCGCCCCACTCATAAAGACTTGAAATAGTATGCCCCGAAACAGTGACAGGATATCGTACAAAATCAAACATAGTTCCCATATCGTAAAGAAGCACGTCAATTCAGCAGCACGTGTCTTTGAAATGAAAAAATACAGACCGGACTGAATCAACTAGAGTATCTTCAAGATTAATAAAGACGACACATGGGAGATTGACCCCCTGATAGCCAAATTAAACGGTTTTAGTGGCTACAATAATACAAACAAAGATTTTAATTGAACTATTGTCCTGAAGAAGGTGACAAAACACCTTAACACCGAAACGCTGCGTCAACAGTTTGTTCTTCTTTTTAATTAATGTACTTTATTAAAATGTGTAAAATTGATTAATGTTTTTAACTTTATGCACAAATAGTGTGATTTGGTAAATCATTTGTGGTTAATTGTGCAACAAGATTGTAAAACAAAACATTCTTTTAAATAAAAATTGATTTTTTATATTACATTCCTTTTCATATTGTGTTTATATACTCTCTAACATTGTGGTTTCCACAGATAAGTTTGTAATTTAGCAACTGGAGATTTATGCATTTTTTTATTTGGGCACGGATTTACTGTATCTGGTCTGCTAGTTTGGTTACAGCATCAGTTTTTCTTGTTTAATATTGGGGAAAAGGGAACCTTCGTTGTTGCTTGTGTATATATACCCATCCCTTTTCTGAGGAACAGGGTACCTCCATTACATTTTTGACATAACGAGGAGAAATAACATTATTTCTCCTCGTTTTTTCCTCTTTCCATGTCTGCTGCAGCAGCACACACAGAAAGAAGAAAAAACCTCCAATGATTGTTTTGTGCAGGAAGGTGTCCCTTCCTGCACAAAAGCAATTATGCCAACAACAGAGACACCCTTGCACCATGGTTCAAGGGTACCTGCGTTGGCACACAACTGCTAACTGTGCGTCTGCACTGGCTGAAAGGACAGGAATGCGCAGCATTTTGGAAATACAATGCATTCCTTCCCTTTTCAATTGGCATAGGGCAGCACCGCAAAATGATTTGTGGCGCTACCCTACGCCAATTCTGTGTAAATATACCCCTCTTTCTCTAGCCAGATGTAAGCATGGCATGTAGACTAGAGTTGGAAATATTCAGTTTATTTGATGTACTATTTCATGAAGATAGGCTGCTTCCAACCTATTTGAGAAATGTTAATCAAGGACCACTCTCTATTTCATGGTTCTGAAAATAATCTAATAGCACACTACAGTGTGCAGAGGCAAGTCTGCATTTATTGAACAAAGAAAATCAACTTGTACTGGAAACATTTGCCAGAGCACTGAGCGAATATCCATAATTCCCTGCAATATACCTTTTTAGATGCCTGAGAAATAAAGAAGAGTTAACATCATTCAAAATTCTAATTACAGTGCAGCCCATTTGGCTTCACAATGAGGATCCAAAAGTTGATAAGCGGGGTTAAGTATAGATTTATTACAGATTCAAAGCCAAGCTGATGTACACTAATCTCAAGAATACATTGAAAACATTCAGAATCACAACTGGCGGTCCAAATCGTTTGACAAAATTAAGTCTCAATAACATGAAACATACAAGAAATTCAGTGAGGCGATGCAGAAAATAAGGAACAAAATCTGATGAGCAGAATAAGGCTTTCGGTCCTCTTGTCTATACATGACTAAATCTAATTTATCTAACTAAGTAGTATTGATGAGGAAACCCTAATTAGATCCAATAAAGCAGGAAGGGTCAGCATTGTAGAGACTTCCGTAAAGGTCTCCAAAATTAGAAGTATTGCATAGACTTAAGCAACATAACGGAAATACAGCATAAGAGGTCTTTACCCCTCGAAGTCTAAAAGGAATCTGCCTAAAGCTAAAGTGTGACCACCAATTAAAATCTCCACAGAATATTCGAGAATACCACATCATGTGTCCCAGTACTTTTCCACTTTCTCATGGTCAAACTTGGCACCTTTACTCAATACTTCCATCTTCTGGGCCAAACATCATCAGAATGTCCTTGGATTTCTCCCATAGCCAGATACAATGTGAACAGTGGTCCTCCCTTTGTTTGTTAGCATCTCTCATCCTTACCAAAAGATCTCCTCCCAAGCCTCACTATCTCTCATACACATGTGCCTTTCACTAACTATGAAATCACATAAATGCACCTGCAAGAAGAAGAAAACATTGCAACCCAAGGAACTTTCACGTTGAAGGTTAAGCATTAGAATCCAAAATGCTTGAGGCCTTTGGTCAAGTTAACAGAGCAAAACACTTCAGTGCACTTTAAAATGCATGGTTATGGACATATATACAGTTACTATTAAAATGAATAAAAGATGATATGAGAGCTAACAATATTATTCAAACCACACAAATGCAGATATATATGAGAATTGCAATTCGATTACACTTATAAGGAAAACATTAGTTGCACACTTATGTAACTTTCAGAATTATACATTAAATGCATCTTCATTATCTGGTTCAGTGCAACACTTTACGTTATGATATTAAAGCACATAAATAAATGGTGCTACATGTACGTATATATGGCATAGTCAAAACGTGAAAGGGTGGAGCCAAAATTACGCTGCTCCACGTTATGTAGCAGCCCACAGTACATTGATATGTGGGGCCGGATGCACAAACATGCGCAGCCACGTTACAAACAAATTCAAATGTCTATGAATCAGAAACAGATAATATCATATATGTGTGTATATGTTTATACCCTATTCAGTTTGACAGTTGCAAAAAATGTGCTTTATTTAAAAGTCAAAATAAGTGAATCACAGACAGTGGCATATAGTGAATTTATGCATCAGCAAGCACTAAGAAGGTAACACAGTCCCAATCACATTAGCATTGTAGAGGCCATCATAGTCTGGTAGAGAGACAAAAAAAAGCCAAAACAACAGAGAAAAGTGCAACATAATATTGCAGGGTAATAGACACGATGCAGTGAAACAGATAATGAGGAATATGCCATCTTATGAGTAGGACATGTAGGTAGAGAAATTTTTCAGAGATCATGACAATTGTTTTTCAAAACCTTACTACATGTACCAGATTGACAAATATACAAATATCGGAGAAGACCCTAATGCAGTGGAGAACCACACTGCACAATGGATGTGCTCAGAAAAGATTTCTGTGAAGTAAGGGTCTGTGCAGTGAAGGGGAGGCATCTGGAACAGGGTGAAGACTTAATAGCAAACTCCTCCTGAACTGTTGAAGCAGTTCTTGAGATCACTCTGACACTAGAAGTTCAATGATTTGCACCAACAGACAGATTCATGGATAATACTGTGCTAGTGATACATACAAGCTAGACTACGCTTGACAAAATCAACCCATTTTTAAAATATAAACACAAGACAGAGAAGCAGTGCGTACCATGTGTAGCCCAAAACAGACATCAGCAACACCGGTTACAGATATGTGCTTCTTTCATGTAAAGTAGACATTATTACAATGCAGGCTGAGGTTGTACTGAAAATGTAGATGGTTACAAAATCACAATGTCAAGCATAAAAGATGTGCTCTGCTTCACTGCCAGTGGGTGACACTGTAAACATTGTACTTCTAACATTAGAAGAAGAAAAGAGGTAAGGTATTATGTCACATAATTTAGTAACATGTATGCCATAGTAACAACAGCTACCTCTGAGCATGGGCCTTATTTAGATGAAGATAGTTATAGGACAGTTGTCAAGGTGGACAGAGTTATCTGACTGTCCCATTTGGTTATCTCTCCCACACCCTGCCTCGTTTACAGTGCGAGAGGTGATGGTTTTCCGTACATTGAAGCAAATAAATGCTGGATCTTCCACTGGGAAAGCCCCTCTGATCACCCAAAACTGACAATAAAGACATTGTTGGAGCCAACATATCTAGGGCAGCATCTCTGAAGCATTTCACTCGCATATTTCCTGTTCCAGTTACGAAGTAAGCCATAGAGGGCCGAAACAGTAAAAGTCCACAAATGTTTCCCACACATTGGGAGAAAACTCCCAGCACATTCATGGCATCAATTCTTATTTTTTAAGAGAAATGTCCCCCCTCTTGGGGACTGCTAATGGAAACAAAGATAACAGTTAACAGGCATGCCATGTCAAAAGGCTTGATGTACCAGTCTTCACTATTTTTTGCAAAGCAGCCCTTACCTTGGATGTAGGAGCATCTTTGGGGGAAAAGGTCCACCAAAACAATGACCAACAATATGGGTCAGACACAGCTGAGATGGTTGAGGCAGTGTCTCCATCAGAGCAGACTTGTGCCTTCTGGCCCACTGAGGGTTAAATAATGCATTGGGTTCTCATATTCATTAGCCTTACCAAGAGGAAGACCATAACATCACCGGCGAAGGTAAGGACACCTCCACTTCTTCTGCAAGACTCCCTGTAACCTGAACACACTCTTCAAACGCAGTCACAGCATCTCATCCAGCCAACCAGAAACAGCCACACAAAGAAGACATACCCTTCATAGCCCTTTTAAGTGAGGATGTCGCTAATACTGCAGAGAAATCCAGAGTCCTTGAAAGGTCCGTTTTGATGGGGCAAAAACAGCAAGTGAAAGTCAAGAAAATGCTTGGCCAGAAAATTAAACCAATGGTCAAGAATGTGCTTGTTTGTTTGCTAGATATTGTTCATAAACAAATGGCAAACTAGTCGCATTAAAGCATAACAAATTACTCTCACTCAATCCCAACTCCCCCTCAGGGTTGTGGTCTGTGAGGGAAAGCATCAATAAGGCTTGTCATGCTGTGGAACAACTGAATGCAAAAGAAACAATTGATATACGGAATGCTGGACAATGCAAATATTCTTTTGCAAACCACACCACCCCAGTTTGGACCCAGCCATATGCAAATCAGTCTTGACCCTGTTCCTTGTGGGAACAGTCCAGCCCGAACTCCCAAGCCAGGTCCTCCCTGGACCGGAAACAAGCATCCTGGGACCGGTTTCAGGGCATCACCCTTCGTCAGCCATGCTAGCTTGAATCCAATGGTGTAGTGAGCACGGGACCCACGTCTGGGCATACCCTTCCCACTAAGGGCGACATATGCAAAAGAAACAATTGATGGACGGAATGCTGGACAATGCAAACATTCACCCCCAGTCACAAGGATCTGGGTTTAATCCATCATTATTTTGCTCACCACACCACCCCAGTTTGGACCCAGCCATATGCAAATCAGTCTTGACCCTGTTCCTTGTGGGAACAGTCCAGCTCGAACTGCCAAGCCAGGTCCTCCCTGGACCGGAAACAAGCATCCTGGGACCGGTTTCAGGGCATCACCCTTCATCAGCCAGGCTAGATTCAATCCAGTGGTGTAGTGAGCACGGGACCCACGTCTGGGCATACCCTTCCCACTAAGGACGACATATGCAAAAGAAACAATTGATGGACAGAATGCTGGACAATGCAAACATTCACCCCCAGTCACAAGGATCTGGGTTTAATCCATCATAATTTTGCTCACCACACCACCCCAGTTTGGACCCAGCCATATGCAAATCCGTCTTGACCCTGTTCCTTGTGGGAACAGTCCAGCCCGAACTGCCAAGCCAGGTCCTCCCTGGACAGGAAACAAGCATCCTGGGACCGGTTTCAGGGCATCACCCTTCATCAGCCAGGCTAGATTCAATCCAGTGGTGTAGTGAGCACGGGACCCACTTCTGGGCATACCCTTCCCACTAAGGGCAACATATGCAAAAGAAACTATTGATGGACGGAATGCTGGACAATGCAAACATTCACCCCCAGTCACAAGGATCTGGGTTTAAGCCATCATTATTTTGCTCACCACACCACCCCAGTTTGGACCCAGCCATATGCAAATCAGTCTTGACCCTGTTCCTTGTGGGAACAGTCCAGACTGAACTGCCAAGGCAGGTCCTCCCTGGACCGGAAACAAGCATCCTGGGACCGGTTTCAGGGCATCACCCTTCATCAGCCAGGCTAGCTTGAATCCAGTGGTGTAGTGAGGACGGGACCCACGTCTGGGCATACCCTTCCCACTAAGGGCGACATATGCAACAGAAACAATCGATGGACGGAATGCTGGACAATGCAAACATTCACCCCCAGTCACAAGGATCTGGGTTTAATCCATCATTCTTTTGCTCACCACACCACCCCAGCTTGGACCCAGCCATATGCAAATCAGTCTTGACCCTGTTGCTTGTGGGAACAGTCCAGCCCGAACTACCAAGTCAGGTCCTCCCTGGACCGGAAACAAGCATCCTGGGACCGGTTTCAGGGCATCACCCTTCATCAGCCAGGCTAGATTCAATCCAGTGGTGTAGTGAGCACGGGACCCACGTCTGGGCATACCCTTCCCACTAAGGGCGACATATTCAAAAGAAACAATTGATGGACGGAATGCTGGACAATGCAAACATTCACCCCAGTCACAAGAATCTGGGTTTAATCCATCATTATTTTGCTCACCACACCACCCCAGTTTGGACCCAGCCATATGCAAATCAGTCTTGACCCTGTTCCTTGTGGGAACAGTCCAGCTCGAACTGCCAAGCCAGGTCCTCCCTGGACCGGAAACAAGCATCCTGGGACCGGTTTCAGGGCATCACCCTTCATCAGCCAGGCTAGATTCAATCCAGTGGTGTAGTGAGCACGGGACCCACGTCTGGGCATACCCTTCCCACTAAGGACGACATATGCAAAATAAACAATTGATGGACAGAATGCTGGACAATGCAAACATTCACCCCCAGTCACAAGGATCTGGGTTTAATCCATCATTATTTTGCTCACAACACCACCCCAGTTTGGACCCAGCCATATGCAAATCCGTCTTGACCCTGTTCCTTGTGGGAACAGTCCAGCCCGAACTGCCAAGCCAGGTCCTCCCTGGACAGGAAACAAGCATCCTGGGACCGGTTTCAGGGCATCACCCTTCATCAGCCAGGCTAGATTCAATCCAGTGGTGTAGTGAGCACGGGACCCACTTCTGGGCATACCCTTCCCACTAAGGGCAACATATGCAAAATAAACTATTGATGGACGGAATGCTGGACAATGCAAACATTCACCCCCAGTCACACGGATCTGGGTTTAAGCCATCATTATTTTGCTCACCACACCACCCCAGTTTGGACCCAGCCATATGCAAATCAGTCTTGACCCTGTTCCTTGTGGGAACAGTCCAGACTGAACTGCAAAGGCAGGTCCTCCCTGGACCGGAAACAAGCATCCTGGGACCGGTCTCAGGGCATCACCCTTCATCAGCCAGGCTAGCTTGAATCCAGTGGTGTAGTGAGGACGGGACCCACGTCTGGGCATACCCTTCCCACTAAGGGCGACATATGCAAAAGAAACAATCGATGGACGGAATGCTGGACAATGCAAACATTCACCCCCCAGTCACAAGGATCTGGGTTTAATCCATCATTCTTTTGCTCACCACACCACCCCAGCTTGGACCCAGCCATATGCAAATCAGTCTTGACCCTGTTGCTTGTGGGAACAGTCCAGCCCGAACTACCAAGTCAGGTCCTCCCTGGACCGGAAACAAGCATCCTGGGACCGGTTTCAGGGCATCACCCTTCATCAGCCAGGCTAGATTCAATCCAGTGGTGTAGTGAGCACGGGACCCACGTCTGGGCATACCCTTCCCACTAAGGGCGACATATTCAAAAGAAACAATTGATGGACGGAATGCTGGACAATGCAAACATTCACCCCCAGTCACAAGAATCTGGGTTTAATCCATCATTATTTTGCTCACCACACCACCCCAGTTTGGACCCAGCCATATGCAAATCAGTCTTGACCCTGTTCCTTGTGGGAACAGTCCAGCTCGAACTGCCAAGCCAGGTCCTCCCTGGACCGGAAACAAGCATCCTGGGACCGGTTTCAGGGCATCACCCTTCATCAGCCAGGCTAGATTCAATCCAGTGGTGTAGTGAGCACGGGACCCACGTCTGGGCATACCCTTCCCACTAAGGACGACATATGCAAAATAAACAATTGATGGACAGAATGCTGGACAATGCAAACATTCACCCCCAGTCACAAGGATCTGGGTTTAATCCATCATTATTTTGCTCACAACACCGCCCCAGTTTGGACCCAGCCATATGCAAATCAGTCTTGACCCTGTTCCGTCTGGGAACAGTCCAGCCCGAACTGTCAAGCCAGGTCCTCCCTGGACCGGAAACAAGCATCCTGGGACCGGTTTCAGGGTATCACCCTTAATAAGCCAGGCTAGATTCAATTCAGTGGTGTAGTGAACACGGGACCCATGTCTGGGCATACCCTTCCCACTAAATGCAACATATGCAAAAGAAACAATTGATGGATGGAATGCTGGACAATGCAAACATTCAGCCCCAGTCACAAGGATCTGGGTTTAATCCATCATTCTTTTGCTCACCACACCACCCCAGCTTGGACCCAGCCATATGCAAATCAGTCTTGACCCTGTTGCTTGTGGGAACAGTCCAGCCCGAACTACCAAGCCAGGTCCTCCCTGGACCGGAAACAAGCATCCTGGGACCGGTTTCAGGGCATCACCCTTCATCAGCCAGGCTAGATTCAATCCAGTGGTGTAGTGAGCACGGGACCCACGTCTGGGCATACCCTTCCCACTAAGGACGACATATGCAAAAGAAGCAATTGATGGACAGAATGCTGGACAATGCAAACATTCACCCCCAGTCACAAGGATCTGGGTTTAATCCATCATTATTTTGCTCACAACACCACCCCAGTTTGGACCCAGCCATATGCAAATCAGTCTTGACCCTGTTCCGTCTGGGAACAGTCCAGCCCGAACTGTCAAGCCAGGTCCTCCCTGGACCGGAAACAAGCATCCTGGGACCGGTTTCAGGGCATCACCCTTAATCAGCCAGGCTAGATTCAATTCTGTGGTGTAGTGAGCACGGGACCCACTTCTGGGCATACACTTCCCACTAAGGGCAACATATGCAAAAGAAACAATTGATGGACGGAATGCTGGACAATGCAAACATTCACCCCCAGTCACAAGGATCTGGGTTTAATCCATCATTATTTTGCTCACCACACCACCCCAGTTTGGACCCAGCCATATGCAAATCAGTCTTGACCCTGTTCCTTGTGGGAACAGTCCAGCCTGAACTGCCAAGCCAGGTCCTCCCTGGACCGGAAACAAGCATCCTGGGACCGGTTTCAGGGCATCACCCTTCATCAGCCAGGCTAGCTTGAATCCAGTGGTGTAGTGAGGACGGGACCCACGTCTGGGCATACCCTTCCCACTAAGGGCGACAAATGCAAAAAAAACAATCGATGGACGGAATGCTGGACAATGCAAACATTCACCCCCAGTCACAAGGATCTGGGTTTAATCCATCATTCTTTTGCTCACCACACCACCCCAGTTTGGACCCAGCCATATGCAAATCAGTCTTGACCCTGTTGCTTGTGGGAACTGTCCAGCCCGAACTACCAAGCCAGGTCCTCCCTGGACCGGAAACAAGCATCCTGGGACCGGTTTCAGGGCATCACCCTTCATCAGCCAGGCTAGATTCAATTCAGTGGTGTAGTGAACACGGGACCCATGTCTGGGCATACCCTTCCCACTAAATGCAACATATGCAAAAGAAACAATTGATGGATGGAATGCTGGACAATGCAAACATTCAGCCCCAGTCACAAGGATCTGGGTTTAATCCATCATTCTTTTGCTCACCACACCACCCCAGCTTGGACCCAGCCATATGCAAATCAGTCTTGACCCTGTTGCTTGTGGGAACAGTCCAGCCCGAACTGCCAAGCCAGGTCCTCCCTGGACCGGAAACAAGCATCCTGGGACCGGTTTCAGGGCATCACCCTTCATCAGCCAGGCTAGATTCAATCCAGTGGTGTAGTGAGCACGGGACCCACGTCTGGGCATACCCTTCCCACTAAGGACGACATATGCAAAAGAAGCAATTGATGGACAGAATGCTGGACAATGCAAACATTCACCCCCAGTCACAAGGATCTGGGTTTAATCCATCATTATTTTGCTCACAACACCACCCCAGTTTGGACCCAGCCATATGCAAATCAGTCTTGACCCTGTTCCGTCTGGGAACAGTCCAGCCCGAACTGTCAAGCCAGGTCCTCCCTGGACCGGAAACAAGCATCCTGGGACCGGTTTCAGGGCATCACCCTTAATCAGCCAGGCTAGATTCAATTCTGTGGTGTAGTGAGCACGGGACCCACTTCTGGGCATACCCTTCCCACTAAGGGCAACATATGCAAAAGAAACAATTGATGGACGGAATGCTGGACAATGCAAACATTCACCCCCAGTCACAAGGATCTGGGTTTAATCCATCATTATTTTGCTCACCACACCACCCCAGTTTGGACCCAGCCATATGCAAATCAGTCTTGACCCTGTTCCTTGTGGGAACAGTCCAGCCTGAACTGCCAAGCCAGGTCCTCCCTGGACCGGAAACAAGCATCCTGGGACCGGTTTCAGGGCATCACCCTTCATCAGCCAGGCTAGCTTGAATCCAGTGGTGTAGTGAGGACGGGACCCACGTCTGGGCATACCCTTCCCACTAAGGGCGACAAATGCAAAAAAAACAATTGATGGACAGAATGCTGGACAATGCAAACATTCACCCCCAGTCACAAGGATCTGGGTTTAATCCATCATTATTTTGCTCACCACACCACCCCCCCCAGTTTGGACCCAGCCATATGCAAATCAGTCTTGACCCTGTTCCGTCTGGGAACAGTCCAGCCCGAACTGTCAAGCCAGGTCCTCCCTGGACCGGAAACAAGCATCCTGGGACCGGTTTCAGGGCATCACCCTTAATAAGCCAGGCTAGATTCAATTCAGTGGTGTAGTGAGCACGGGGCCCACGTCTGGGCATACCCCTTCCCACTAAGGGCAACATATGCAAAAGAAACAATTGATGTACGGAATGCTGGACAATGCAAATATTTTTTGCAAACCACACCACCCCAGTTTGGACCCAGCCATATGCAAATCAGTCTTGACCCTGTTCCTTGTGGGAACAGTCCAGCCCGAACTGCCAAGCCAGGTCCTCCCTGGACCGGAAACAAGCATCCTGGGACCGGTTTCAGGGCATCACCCTTCATCAGCCAGGCTAGATTCAATCCAGTGGTGTAGTGAGCACGGGACCCACGTCTGGGCATACCCTTCCCACTAAGGGCGACATATTCAAAAGAAACAATTGATGGACGGAATGCTGGACAATGCAAACATTCACCCCCAGTCACAAGAATCTGGGTTTAATCCATCATTATTTTGCTCACCACACCACCCCAGTTTGGACCCAGCCATATGCAAATCAGTCTTGACCCTGTTCCTTGTGGGAACAGTCCAGCTCGAACTGCCAAGCCAGGTCCTCCCTGGACCGGAAACAAGCATCCTGGGACCGGTTTCAGGGCATCACCCTTCATCAGCCAGGCTAGATTCAATCCAGTGGTGTAGTGAGCACGGGACCCACGTCTGGGCATACCCTTCCCACTAAGGACGACATATGCAAAATAAACAATTGATGGACAGAATGCTGGACAATGCAAACATTCACCTCCAGTCACAAGGATCTGGGTTTAATCCATCATTATTTTGCTCACAACACCGCCCCAGTTTGGACCCAGCCATATGCAAATCAGTCTTGACCCTGTTCCGTCTGGGAACAGTCCAGCCCGAACTGTCAAGCCAGGTCCTCCCTGGACCGGAAACAAGCATCCTGGGACCGGTTTCAGGGTATCACCCTTAATAAGCCAGGCTAGATTCAATTCAGTGGTGTAGTGAACACGGGACCCATGTCTGGGCATACCCTTCCCACTAAATGCAACATATGCAAAAGAAACAATTGATGGATGGAATGCTGGACAATGCAAACATTCAGCCCCAGTCACAAGGATCTGGGTTTAATCCATCATTCTTTTGCTCACCACACCACCCCAGCTTGGACCCAGCCATATGCAAATCAGTCTTGACCCTGTTGCTTGTGGGAACAGTCCAGCCCGAACTACCAAGCCAGGTCCTCCCTGGACCGGAAACAAGCATCCTGGGACCGGTTTCAGGGCATCACCCTTCATCAGCCAGGCTAGATTCAATCCAGTGGTGTAGTGAGCACGGGACCCACGTCTGGGCATACCCTTCCCACTAAGGACGACATATGCAAAAGAAGCAATTGATGGACAGAATGCTGGACAATGCAAACATTCACCCCCAGTCACAAGGATCTGGGTTTAATCCATCATTATTTTGCTCACAACACCACCCCAGTTTGGACCCAGCCATATGCAAATCAGTCTTGACCCTGTTCCGTCTGGGAACAGTCCAGCCCGAACTGTCAAGCCAGGTCCTCCCTGGACCGGAAACAAGCATCCTGGGACCGGTTTCAGGGCATCACCCTTAATCAGCCAGGCTAGATTCAATTCTGTGGTGTAGTGAGCACGGGACCCACTTCTGGGCATACACTTCCCACTAAGGGCAACATATGCAAAAGAAACAATTGATGGACGGAATGCTGGACAATGCAAACATTCACCCCCAGTCACAAGGATCTGGGTTTAATCCATCATTATTTTGCTCACCACACCACCCCAGTTTGGACCCAGCCATATGCAAATCAGTCTTGACCCTGTTCCTTGTGGGAACAGTCCAGCCTGAACTGCCAAGCCAGGTCCTCCCTGGACCGGAAACAAGCATCCTGGGACCGGTTTCAGGGCATCACCCTTCATCAGCCAGGCTAGCTTGAATCCAGTGGTGTAGTGAGGACCGGGACCCACGTCTGGGCATACCCTTCCCACTAAGGGCGACAAATGCAAAAAAACAATCGATGGACGGAATGCTGGACAATGCAAACATTCACCCCCAGTCACAAGGATCTGGGTTTAATCCATCATTCTTTTGCTCACCACACCACCCCAGTTTGGACCCAGCCATATGCAAATCAGTCTTGACCCTGTTGCTTGTGGGAACAGTCCAGCCCGAACTACCAAGCCAGGTCCTCCCTGGACCGGAAACAAGCATCCTGGGACCGGTTTCAGGGCATCACCCTTCATCAGCCAGGCTAGATTCAATCCAGTGGTTTAGTGAGCACGGGACCCACTTCTGAGCATACCCTTCCCACTAAGGGCGACATATGCAAAAGAAACAATTGATGGACAGAATGCTGGACAATGCAAACATTCACCCCCAGTCACAAGGATCTGGGTTTAATCCATCATTATTTTGCTCACCACACCACCCCCCCCCAGTTTGGACCCAGCCATATGCAAATCAGTCTTGACCCTGTTCCGTCTGGGAACAGTCCAGCCCGAACTGTCAAGCCAGGTCCTCCCTGGACCGGAAACAAGCATCCTGGGACCGGTTTCAGGGCATCACCCTTAATAAGCCAGGCTAGATTCAATTCAGTGGTGTAGTGAGCACGGGGCCCACGTCTGGGCATACCCTTCCCACTAAGGGCAACATATGCAAAAGAAACAATTGATGTACGGAATGCTGGACAATGCAAATATTTTTTTGCAAACCACACCACCCCAGTTCGGACCCAGCCATATGCAAATCAGTCTTGACCCTGTTCCTTGTGGGAACAGTCCAGCCCGAACTGCCAAGCCAGGTCCTCCCTGGACCGGAAACAAGCATCCTGGGACCGGTTTCAGGGCATCACCCTTCGTCAGCCATGCTAGCTTGAATCCAATGGTGTAGTGAGCACGGGACCCACGTCTGGGCATACCCGTCCCGCTAAGGGCGACATATGCAAAAGAAACAATTGATGGACGGAATGCTGGACAATGCAAACATTCACCCCCAGTCACAAGGATCTGGGTTTAATCCATCATTATTTTGCTCACCACACCACCCCAGTTTGGACCCAGCCATATGCAAATCAGTCTTGACCCTGTTCCTTGTGGGAACAGTCCAGCCCGAACTGCCAAGCCAGGTCCTCCCTGGACCGGAAACAAGCATCCTGGGACCGGTTTCAGGGCATCACCCTTCATCAGCCAGGCTAGATTCAATCCAGTGGTGTAGTGAGCACGGGACCCACGTCTGGGCATACCCTTCCCACTAAGGACGACATATGCAAAATAAACAATTGATGGACAGAATGCTGGACAATGCAAACATTCACCTCCAGTCACAAGGATCTGGGTTTAATCCATCATTATTTTGCTCACAACACCGCCCCAGTTTGGACCCAGCCATATGCAAATCAGTCTTGACCCTGTTCCGTCTGGGAACAGTCCA
Organism: Calotriton arnoldi; assembly: GCA_963921515.1. Taxonomy (NCBI): domain Eukaryota; kingdom Metazoa; phylum Chordata; class Amphibia; order Caudata; family Salamandridae; genus Calotriton; species Calotriton arnoldi. Next base: position 204,662 of record CAWUFW010007939.1, read on the forward strand.
GCCCGAACTGTCAAGCCAGGTCCTCCCTGGACCGGAAACAAGCATCCTGGGACCGGTTTCAGGGTATCACCCTTAATAAGCCAGGCTAGATTCAATTCAGTGGTGTAGTGAACACGGGACCCATGTCTGGGCATACCCTTCCCACTAAATGCAACATATGCAAAAGAAACAATTGATGGATGGAATGCTGGACATTGCAAACATTCAGCCCCAGTCACAAGGATCTGGGTTTAATCCATCATTCTTTTGCTCACCACACCACCCCAGCTTGGACCCAGCCATATGCAAATCAGTCTTGACCCTGTTGCTTGTGGGAACAGTCCAGCCCGAACTACCAAGCCAGGTCCTCCCTGGACCGGAAACAAGCATCCTGGGACCGGTTTCAGGGCATCACCCTTCATCAGCCAGGCTAGATTCAATCCAGTGGTGTAGTGAGCACGGGACCCACGTCTGGGCATACCCTTCCCACTAAGGACGACATATGCAAAAGAAGCAATTGATGGACAGAATGCTGGACAATGCAAACATTCACCCCCAGTCACAAGGATCTGGGTTTTAATCCATCATTATTTTGCTCACAACACCACCCCAGTTTGGACCCAGCCATATGCAAATCAGTCTTGACCCTGTTCCGTCTGGGAACAGTCCAGCCCGAACTGTCAAGCCAGGTCCTCCCTGGACCGGAAACAAGCATCCTGGGACCGGTTTCAGGGCATCACCCTTAATCAGCCAGGCTAGATTCAATTCTGTGGTGTAGTGAGCACGGGACCCACTTCTGGGCATACACTTCCCACTAAGGGCAACATATGCAAAAGAAACAATTGATGGACGGAATGCTGGACAATGCAAACATTCACCCCCAGTCACAAGGATCTGGGTTTAATCCATCATTATTTTGCTCACCACACCACCCCAGTTTGGACCCAGCCATATGCAAATCAGTCTTGACCCTGTTCCTTGTGGGAACAGTCCAGCCTGAACTGCCAAGCCAGGTCCTCCCTGGACCGGAAACAAGCATCCTGGGACCGGTTTCAGGGCATCACCCTTCATCAGCCAGGCTAGCTTGAATCCAGTGGTGTAGTGAGGACGGGACCCACGTCTGGGCATACCCTTCCCACTAAGGGCGACAAATGCAAAAAAACAATCGATGGACGGAATGCTGGACAATGCAAACATTCACCCCCAGTCACAAGGATCTGGGTTTAATCCATCATTCTTTTGCTCACCACACCACCCCAGTTTGGACCCAGCCATATGCAAATCAGTCTTGACCCTGTTGCTTGTGGGAACAGTCCAGCCCGAACTACCAAGCCAGGTCCTCCCTGGACCGGAAACAAGCATCCTGGGACCGGTTTCAGGGCATCACCCTTCATCAGCCAGGCTAGATTCAATCCAGTGGTTTAGTGAGCACGGGACCCACGTCTGAGCATACCCTTCCCACTAAGGGCGACATATGCAAAAGAAACAATTGATGGACAGAATGCTGGACAATGCAAACATTCACCCCCAGTCACAAGGATCTGGGTTTAATCCATCATTATTTTGCTCACCACACCACCCCCCCCCAGTTTGGACCCAGCCATATGCAAATCAGTCTTGACCCTGTTCCGTCTGGGAACAGTCCAGCCCGAACTGTCAAGCCAGGTCCTCCCTGGACCGGAAACAAGCATCCTGGGACCGGTTTCAGGGCATCACCCTTAATAAGCCAGGCTAGATTCAATTCAGTGGTGTAGTGAGCACGGGGCCCACGTCTGGGCATACCCTTCCCACTAAGGGCAACATATGCAAAAGAAACAATTGATGTACGGAATGCTGGACAATGCAAATATTTTTTGCAAACCACACCACCCCAGTTCGGACCCAGCCATATGCAAATCAGTCTTGACCCTGTTCCTTGTGGGAACAGTCCAGCCCGAACTGCCAAGCCAGGTCCTCCCTGGACCGGAAACAAGCATCCTGGGACCGGTTTCAGGGCATCACCCTTCGTCAGCCATGCTAGCTTGAATCCAATGGTGTAGTGAGCACGGGACCCACGTCTGGGCATACCCGTCCCGCTATGGGCGACATATGCAAAAGAAACAATTGATGGACGGAATGCTGGACAATGCAAACATTCACCCCCAGTCACAAGGATCTGGGTTTAATCCATCATTCTTTTGCTCACCACACCACCCCAGTTTGGACCCAGCCATACGCAAATCAGTCTTGACCCTGTTGCTTGTGGGAACAGTCCAGCCCGAACTGCCAAGCCAGGTCCTCCCTGGACCAGAAAAAAGCATCCTGGGACCGGTTTCAGGGCATCACACTTCATCAGCCAGGCTACCTTGAATCCAGTGGTGTAGTGAGCACGGGACCCACGTCTGGGCATACCCTTCCCACTAAGGGCAACATATGCAAAAGAAATAATTGATGGACGGAATGCTGGACAATGCAAACATTCACCCCCAGTCACAAGGATCTGGGTATAATCCATCATTATTTTGCTCACCACACCACCCCAGTTTGGACCCAGCCATATGCAAATCAGTCTTGACCCTGTTCCTTGTGGGAACAGTCCAGCTCGAACTGCCAAGCCAGGTCCTCCCTGGACCGGAAACAAGCATCCTGGGACCGGTTTCAGGGCATCACCCTTCATCAGCCAGGCTAGATTCAATCCAGTGGTGTAGTGAGCACGGGACCCACATCTGGGCATACCCTTCCCACTAAGGACGACATATGCAAAAGAAACAATTGATGGACAGAATGCTGGACAATGCAAACATTCACCCCCAGTCAAAAGGATCTGGGTTTGATCCATCATTATTTTGCTCACCACACCACCCTAGTTTGGACCCAGCCATATGCAAATCAGTCTTGACCCTGTTCCTTGTGGGAACAGTCCAGCCCGAACTGCCAAGCCAGGTCCTCCCTGGACTGGAAACAAGCATCCTGGGACCGGTTTCAGGGCATCACCCTTCATCAGCCAGGCTAGATTCAATCCAGTGGTGTAGTGAGCACAGGACCCACGTCTGGGCATACCCTTCCCACTAAGGACGACATATGCAAAAGAAACAATTGATGGACAGAATGCTGGATAATGCAAACATTCCCCCCCAGTCACAAGGATCTGGGTTTAATCCATCATTCTTTTGCTCACCACACCACCCCAGTTTGGACCCAGCCATATGCAAATCAGTCTTGACCCTGTTCCTTGTGGGAACAGTCTAGCCCGAACTGCCAAGCCAGAGAAGGGAACACAAGTGACCTCAGACCTGTTTGATCCTACACTGTGGTTGTCAGTGAGGTATAGCTTGAGTCCAGCATCACAGGGTAATTATCAGCGCCGGGGAATAATAAAAGCATTCCACTCCATTCACTTTTGCTTTCCTTGGAACAGAGAATTTGGCACAATAGACAATTTCAGTCTTGAAGTAGTAGAGCACGAGAGAACAGAAGTCTTTGAATGGCAGTGGGCTTTAATATAATCAGAGATGCAAGATTGAAGGTAAAAACGGAAGATTTGAAAAGATAAGATTTGAGTATCATCCACTTATACATTTGAGGAGAAGCTGAATGAGACGATAATGTCAACCAAAGGAGGGAATATAAAGGGATAAGAGAAGTTGATCAAGAAAAGACCATTGTTCGATATTTCCGAAATGTCTTCATTATTTATTAATTTGTTGTCTTGAAAGTATAATATTATATTAAGCTAGATATTAAAGATATCAATAATACAAATACGTTTTTCCTTTCTGTGCCCCCTTGCTGCCCCTGATTGTGCTCGTTTTTCCTTTCTGTGCCCCCCTTGCTGCCCCTGATTGTGCTCGTTTTTCCTTTCTGTGCCCCCTTGCTGCCCCTCATTGTGCTAGTTTTTTCCTTTCTGTGCCCCCTTGCTGCCCCTGATTGTGCTCGTTTTTTTCCCTTTCTGTGCCCCCTTGCTGCCCCTGATTGTGCTCGTTTTTCCTTTCTGTGCCCCCTTGCTGCCCCTCATTGTGCTAGTTTTTCCTTTCTGTGCCCCCTTGCTGCCCCTCATTGTGCTCGTTTTTTTCCTTTCTGTGCCCCCTTGATGCCCTGATTGTGCTCGTTTTCCCTTCTGTGCCTGTTTCCCGCCGATGCGCCCCTGCGGCCCCGCCCCCTCACTGCCCATTCCCTGCTCCTCCCTCCCACCTCCCCATTTATGGCGGCCGCTGCGTGGTGAAGAGAGCGACCCCTGACCTTGACTGGTAGGTCGCTCCCCCACCACACAGCTCCGTCTGTGTGCCCTGCTGCTGCCCCTGATTGTGCTCGTTTTCCTTTCTGTGCCCCCTTGCTGCCCCTGATTGTGCTCGTTTTTCCTTTCTGTGCCCCCTTGCTGCCCCTGATTGTGCTCGTTTTCTCCTTTCTGTGCCCCCCTGCTGCCCCTGATTGTGCTCGTTTTTTCCTTTCTGTGCCCCCTTGCTGCCCCTGATTGTGCTCGTTTTTCCTTTCTGTGCCCCCTTGCTGCCCGGATTGTGCTCGCTTTTCCTTTCTGTGCCCCCTTGCTGCCCCTGATTGTGCTCGTTTTTCCTTTCTGTGCCCCCTTGCTGCCCCTCATTGTGCTCGTTTTTCCTTTCTGTGCCCCCTTGCTGCCCCTGATTGTGCTCGTTTTTTTTTCCTTTCTGTGCCCCCTTGCTGCCCCTGATTGTGCTCGTTTTTCCTTTCTGTGCCCCCTTGCTGCCCCTCATTGTGCTCGTTTTTCCTTTCTGTGCCCCCTTGCTGCCCCTCATTGTGCTAGTTTTTTCCTTTCTGTGCCCCCTTGCTGCCCCTCATTGTGCTCGTTTTTTTCCTTTCTGTGCCCCCTTGATGCCCTGATTGTGCTCGTTTTCCCTTCTGTGCCTGTTTCCCGCCGCTGCGCCTGCGGCCCCGCCCCCCTCACTGCCCATTCGCTGCCCCATTCCCTGCTCCTCCCTCCCACCTCCCCATTTATGGCGACCGCTGCGCGACCGCGCCGCTGGCGCGCCGAAGGAGCACAAAAGGCAAGCCCGTCTGCGCCCGTCCGCGCCGTGAACGCACCCAGCGCCAGACCCCCTGGTCCGGGCATCCCCGCGCCCGCCACATCAACAGACGCCGATACGACGCCAGCACCCTCCACGCACTCAACCCCGGAAAAGATCACGCCTGCTACCAGGCCACCCCGAAGCGCACCCAAGGGCCCTTCACCTGCCGAAACTGCAGCTTCGCCAGCACCCGCCCCGCCAAACCACCGCCCAGGAAAGAACCCAACTACCTCAGATGCATCCTCCTCAACACCCGCTCCGCCCGCAAACACGCCATCGAACTCTGGGACCTTCTCGACTCAACCTCCCCAGACGTCGCATTCCTGACGGAGACCTGGCTGAATCCCGCTTCAGCCCCCGACATCGCCATTGCCATCCCGGACGGATACAAGATCACCCGCAGGGACCGCACCAACGGAGTCGGAGGAGGCATCGCCATCATCCACAGGAACACCCTCAGAGTCTCCAACCAACACCGACGACACCCTCAGCACCGCCGAACACATGCACTTCCAGATCCACACCGATCCCAACACCACCCTCAGAGGAACCCTCATCTACAGACCCCCGGACCCCGACCACAGTTCAGCGATTCCATCGCTGACTTCGTCAGCACACACGCCATCGCCTCCACGGACTACATCCTCCTCGGGGACCTGAACTTCCACCTCGAGAACAACAAGGACACCAACTCCACCACCCTGATCGACAACCTCGCCACCCTCGGACTCAGACAGCTCGTGACTACACCCACCCACGCCGCCGGCCACACGCTCGACTCCATCTTTTCCGCAAGCCCACACGTCTCCTTCAACCACACCTCCGAACCCCACTGGACTGACCACCACTGCATCCACTTCACCTACAGGAAGCCCACCACGCACCACTGCACCGAACAAATGCCTCGCCGCTGCTGGAGCAGAGTCACGGAAGACCAGCTAACCACAACCCTCACCCTGAGCCCACCCGCCGAACCCTCCGACCCCGACACCGCCGCCCGCAACCTCAGACAGTGGATCGACAACTGCGCCAACACCCTCGCCCCGCTCAAGAATCCGCCCAACAGCCACACCAGCAAGAAAGCCACCTGGTTCACCGAAGACCTCCAGGCCTCCAAACAAACATGCCGAAAACTGGAGAAGATCTGGCTCCACGAACGGACAGCGGACAGCTACGCCGCCCACAAGAGCGCCACCCGCAGTCACCATCACCTCATCAGATCCGCCAAAGGGCCTCACTCAAAGACCGCCTAGACAACAACGCACACAACAGCAAAGAGCTCTTCAACATCGTGAAGGAACTCTCCAACCCCAGCTCCAACACAAACGACATCCAGCCGTCGCGAGACCTGTGCGACTCACTGGCCACCTTCTTCCACCGCAAAATCGCCGACATCCACGACAGCTTCAACACCACGACCGCCCCGGCAACCACTGCCCCCACAACCACCAACCGCCTGCTCTCCTGGACCAACATCAACGACGAGGACACCAGCGAGATCATGAACACCATCCACTCCGGTTCACCGCTAGACCCGTGCCCTCACCACATCTTCAACAAAGCCAGTACAGCCATCGCGCTCCATCTCCCGAAAATAATCAACATCTCCTTCGAGACAGCAACCTTCCCGGAAATCTGGAAGCACGCCGAGATCACCGCCTTACTCAAGAAACCCAAGGCAGACCCCAAAGACCTCAAGAACTTCCGACCCATCTCTCTGCTCCCGTTCCCCGCGAAGGTCACCGAGAAAATCATCAACAAACAACTGACCCGCTACCTCGAGGAGAACAACATCCTGGACCCTTCCCAGTCCGGCTTCCGCAGCAACCACAGCACCGAAACTGCCCTCATCGCCGCCACCGATGACATCAGGACCCTGCTAGACAACGGAGAAACAGCAGCCCTCATCCTCCTGGACCTATCAGCCGCCTTCGACACGGTCTGCCACCACACACTACGAACACGCCTTCACGACGCCGGGATCCAAGAGAAGGCCCTGGACTGGACCACATCCTTCCTTTCCGGCAGAACACAAAGCGTCCGCCTCGCCCCTTCCGATCCAAGGCCACCAAGATCATCTGCGGCGTACCCCAAGGCTCCTCCCTCAGCCCAACGCTGTTCAACATCTACATGGCACCCCTCGCCCACGTCGCCCGACAACACAACCTCAACATCATCTCCCTACGCCGACGACACCCAGCTGATCCTCTCCCTCACCAAAGACCCTCACACTGCCAAAGCCCACCTCCACGAAGGAATGAAGGCCGTCGCCGAATGGATGAGGACCAGCCGCCTGAAGCTGAACTCGGACAAGACGGAGGTCCTCATCCTTGGTTCCAACCCTTCAGCCTGGGACGACTCCTGGTGGCCAACATCACTGGGAACAGCCCCGCCACCCACCGACCACGTCACGCAACCTAGGGGTCATCCTCGACCCCACCCTCTCCATGACTAAGCAGGTCAACGCCGTTTCCTCATCCTGCTTCAACATCCTCCGAATGCTCCGCAGGATCTTCAAGTGGATCCCCACCAAAACAAGAAAAACAGTCACCCAGGCCCTCGTCACCAGCAGGCTGGACTACGGAAACGCCCTCTATGCAGGAATGACGGCTAAGCTCCTGGAGACGGCTGCAACGCATCCAGAACGCCTCTGCACATCTTATCCTCGACATCCCCCGACGCAGCCACATCACACCCCACCTGAGAGACCTGCACTGGCTCCCTGTCAACAAGAGGATAACCTTCAAGCTCCTCACCCACGCACACAAAGCACTCCACAACTCCGGACCAGCCTACCTCAACAGACGACTCAGCTTCTACACCCCACCCGCCAGCTCCGCTCGACCAGCCTCGCCCTCGCCACAGTCCCCCGCATCCGGAAAACGACCGCCGGCTGCAGATCCTTCTCCCACCTCGCCGCCAAGACCTGGAACACCCTCCCCACCAACCTCCGACAGACCCAAGACCTACTGGCCTTCAGAAGACTCCTCAAGACCTGGCTCTTCGATCAGTAGCAGCACCACCCCCCTCTTCCCCCAGCGCCTTGAGACCCTCGCGGGTATGTAGTGCGCTTTATAAGTGACATGATTGATTGATTGATTGACAAAAGCTATTAAAGTTTGCTCTCTCACTTTATGATGTTAGTTTGAGAGTTGAATACCAATTCTTCATTGTAGTTCTGATTTTTGTTTCATTATGTATTTGTATTAACATGTTATTTCTTTCCTTTTCTTCTTCATTCTTTTTAAATGTAACTGCATTTCTGCTTCTGTTTGATGATAATTGTCTATATTGTATTTTTTTATGAATTGTGTGATGGAAATATTTTATTTCCTGTTTTTAATAATGTTTAAATGTTGCTGTTTTTGTATAAATATTTCAGTATATCGATAAATGTAACAGTTTAGCTCTGAGGAAGTGACAAAACTAAGGTAAGTCACCAAACACATGTTGGATTGCTATGTCCTGTTTTTATATTTATATTTAGGGCTCCCGGGTTTATGGTATTTATTTTTTCGACATTTCCGTCTGTATTTATCCATATTTATTTTTTGCTAATTATTTCTGTATTTATGCATTTTTATTTTGTGTTTTCTGTATAAATGAAGCTGCAATGTTTTTTTTTCCACATACATTTGACTGATAAGTGTATACTCGCATTTGAATGTCCAAAGGGTTTCAGCAGTATACAGTGCAAAAGTGTTATCTGAAAACACTTGCATTGTAGAATAGTATCAATAACTGTAGATCTGCACTAAACTAAGCTTAATTAGGAAACCTATTGTCATTTTTCATCTCCCCTACCTCTCAATCTGTACACCTACTGACCTGGCACTCATGATTGACAGTAGAAAAAATCATCCAAAGAAGCCCTATTTTCCGTATTTTTCTGTATTTAAAAATAAATACAGACAGGAAAATAAATAGATTTCTGTCTGTATTTATCTGTAAAAATCAGTAAAAACAGAAAACCGGGAGCCCTATTTATATTATATATAGAGTAAGAAAAAGCATTCTGGAATTGTATTCAATATGAACATTTTTAGACAACCAAATTCTAAATAAGATAAGAAAAATGTGAAATACTCAATTATTTTGATTTTGGACCTAATTATCATCTTTTGAAAGTATTTTTTTTGTGCAAGGGTTAGGCTCAACAGGTCTTTATTCTGCCAGTTGCTTTTTGGGCCACTTCACCCCCTCATTTCAAATAATGGAGATCTGATTGTCGATTATAATTCTCAATTGTGTGGCTGCTGTGACGGGTGGGGTGGGCAGGACCCAACTCTTGTGGCCCAGCATTCTCTAGGCCAGTGTACAGTGTTTTGTATGAACAAGACTACCCCCGTCTTGTCGCTGTTAAGCTTTAGACAGTTTTCGAGTATCCAGCCAGCAACTTTGAGGAAGCAGGCATTGAAGTTGGATTGGGTGATGTGGATGATGTTACATATGAAGATCATGAGTTGCATGTCGGCTGCATACAAAATGACCTCAAAACCAGGCAATTTAATGATTGCAGCTAGTGGAGGTAAGTAAATGGTAAAAAGTGTGGCGCTCAGTTGTGAGCCCGGTGGAGTTCCAAAATGCATTTTTGTTGATAGAGATTAAAGGGGGAGAGGCATATTGATTGAGCATGCTCGGTCAGGAATGATTGAAGACACTTCAGAGTGGATAAACAGATCCCAAACCTGTGTAAGAATTTTAGGATCAGGAGGACCACAGAGCTCTTTGATCCAGGATGCAACAGATACAGTTTGTGGCGACAATGGGCTGACATTTTGGGGGGAGCCGGAAGTCAACACGGAGGGAGATGTTGGGAGGCAACACAGGCAACAGAGAGTAACAGAGAGTGTGACGGACAAGTGTTTGAGGGCAAGCTGGCTACAATGGAGGGTAGGAGGTACTGTCTGGGGCAAGCAAACAGACCACAGAGGGAGGGGCTGAGGGCAAGCAGATAAACAGCATACGGTTGCAGGTAGAAGGACAACTGGAAGGGGCAAGTACACAAGGCAGACAGCTCAAAAAGACATACTCACTAGAGTGAATAAAAAACAAATAAAAATGTTGCACTTAAAAAAATGAGCAGTGGGAGGACACAAGTAATGCGTCCATGCTCCAAGAAAGGGACAAATACACAAAAAAGAAGAAAATCTACAGCAACTGGCTAATAAGAAATAAGAAAATGAGAGTGACAATGATGCCAACCAATGGCTAGTAAAGGGGCAGTCACCAAGACAGCTGTTAGAAAACCAAAAGTTCTAAACAGACACGGCATGTGCTGTCTAAGTGAGACCTAAAAAGTGCCATATGTGCCACTGTCCTATCTTACAATGAAACATACTAAGATGACAAAAAGAAAGTGCAAAGAGACCCGGTTCTACTCTTCTCATGACCCAGTGGCAGGTAGCTGAGATCAAAGATCGCTTTCATAGGTTTTCCGTGCGGGTATTCATGTGCTTGCCAGTGATGTAACCAGTGTGTCATGGGCCCTAGTGCAAGGAAGTAAATGTCCCCCTGGCTGCTGTTTGAATTGTAAAATGCAACAATGATCAGAGTTCAAAGACCCCTTCAGGCCTCCGGTCCCTGGTGCCACTGCACCTGCTGCAGCATGAGAAGCTGCACCGCTGGTGCCCGCCCGGCTGATTGCAGCTTCTCTAATGTGAGGACAGCACTGGAAAGCAACAAAATACAAGTAAAATAAGTGCAGTGGCCCAAATTCTTTATTGAGAGCGCACCACAGTGGCTGTTGAATCCCAATGCTGACAGCATCACTTTGTGTAACATTGCCGTTCTGCAGAGGAATAACAAATTTACCGATAGTAAAACTAAAAAGCTCCTGTGTGCAGGTCAAAATCAGAAAGGAAGGCACTTCACTAATAAGAAGACACTGACAAGAAAGCAATCTAATATGGAGCAAGGATTTGCACTGTGGAGTATTACCTAAAATGCTGTCTCAAATAGACCACAATAACGGCTCTCTGAGCTAAGGAGCTAAAGCTTTCAAAATACTTAAATGTTACTCAATAGGCAGAAGAAAACCTTAGTGTAAATGCTGCTATGTGGCATGATTTATACAGTATTTGACATTTCCTTACATAAGAAACAATTGTATTTAAAAATTCAGGCACTTGAGTTGATACTTGGAGTAAGAAGAGGTCTTGAGGTTGTCAACAATGCTACTGTTAGACCTGTCAGCCTTAGGGTTGTCTTCCCCCAAGCATTTTGCCTATTTCCCTCCATTTTTCTGCTGAAATTAATTTTTGTTGACCTTAGGGCTCAGTGCTAAAGTACTTTTGCTATTTCCTCTAAACATGGTTAAATTGGTTTACACTTGACTGGCATATTTAATTTACTTAAAAGTCCTTTATAGAGGGGTATAGGATATACCCAGGGCCTGTAAATTAAACGCTACTATTGGGCCTACAGCACAAATTGTGCCATCCAGTTAAGTAGCCCCTTAAAACATGTCCCACAGGCTATGGGTGTCAAAATGGCAGTCACACTCTGATAGGGCTCCGGACCCCGCCGTCATCTGCAGCCATCAACTGCTGATACAGAGGATTTCTAGGCCCCCCTCCTGCTGCTAATGAGCAGCCTAACCGGGGGCTTTGAATGAACCCATTTGTGGCTGAACCGCACGCAGAGGGAAGGACAAACTGGCTGAGCCCTGACCACGCTGCATCCAACATGGCGGGCCTCGCTGAGTAACGCTGGAACAATTCGGAGGATCCGAATGAACAGAACAGGGACTGCGGGTGGCACAGCGGTAAGTGATCCTCCTGCGACCATTAACGGGGGCCTGAAATTCCATTGCCTCAGCCTGTGGGGGAACGAGGTGTGATGAGTGGGCGCGCTGGGCCGAGCCGGTGTTCCAGCTCGGGTAGCAAGGACCCTGCCCAGATGAAAAGATCGCCACAATGAGGCCCTGTGCTGCCCTCTGTGGAGTCTTGAGATGTGGGATGCTCCCGCAGGGCCAATCTGAGTAGAGGGTCCAATTGGGAGGGCTGCTCTCGTGGTCCAACTGGTGGCGCTGCAGACTCAGTTGTGCCGGCTGGACTTTGACGGTATTGGGCAGCCCTTGAGGATCAGATGGGAGATGGAGGCCATTGGAATGTTGGGCCGCCCACCCGAGGTCCCTGTGCTGCCTGTGGTGGGGCCTGGCGCTGGCAGGGATACTTGAAGGTCCGGAGGGCAAAGACGCTGTCGTTCCAGCCTCAGAATAGTCCTACTAGTCTCTTGGGCTGTGTGAAGGGACCTTGTCTGCCGGTCCCGGCATGGTGGCAGTGCGGGCTCTTAGCTCAGACATCGTGATCAGAACTGAATGGCATAGTAATTTTGGTCTCTTAGACCCAGACTTTGAATGTTGTCACCCCCCCCCGGCTCCTAGGAACACCTGGACCACTTGATTGCACTAGGGTGGCACTATCCTTGACCTGACCCTCCATTCTCTCTTGCCTTCCCCTCCCCGCTTTGCTATTAAGTACCACCGCTGAATGCCTCTTACAGGTTGTGACGCACCGATACTTGGTCATGCTCAATGTCTATATGAAGAGTTCATTTGAGGGCTGAAACCTCAATCCACTGCAAGGACTGATATATACACTTGGCTCACACTGATTTTGCTCCTATCACACTGCACGAGAGCCCACCTTTCTCTGAACTGCCTGTACTGCTCTCTTCACCCTCTGTCAGTACCTGGCTGCCGTATTTCCTGTGGCAAGCAGGCTGGGCTTCTGGGTCACCGCTTCCTTGCAAATCCCCCTGGTGTACTTGTGGGGAAAGACAAGACCTCTCATCCCCAATCCTCACAAACTTGTATCAACAATTATGCCATTGGATCGGGGGCCCGGCTTCTGGAGGGGCTTCAATGCATCGAGCGTCTCCTGACTCCAGCAATCTCGCCAGGATCTTCCCGGCCATTCACGCATTGCAGATGGCTGTGGAAACCAAGATCGAGGAGCTCCATGTGGATGTGGCACTCCTGCGCCAGGACCTATGCAATGCCACCAGCAGGATTACAGAGGCTGAGGGGTGCATCTCAACAGTAGAAGACAGTTTCTGATCTTAAGATCAAAGTTTCCCGCCTCATGTTGCAATCCACAGAACTGCACCACCGCACAGAAGATGCTGAGAATCCATCATGGTGCAAATTTTATATTTCTTGGGTTCCAGGAGGGGAAATTACGAAGCACCCTGTGGAGTTCCCGGAACAATGGATTCGGTCCTGGATGCCAGCTGACAAGCTTTCTTCCTGGTTTGTAGTGGAGTCCACACATAGGGCTCTTGCACCCAAACCGCCCAAGGAGTGCTACACAGGCCTATGATAGCACATATTCTCAATTTTAGAGATAAGGAGCCCATCCTCCTTGAAGGCCGATGGTTTATGGATCCACACTGCAAAGACTCCAAAATACTGGCGTGCCCGGACTACACAAGAGAAGTGCAAGTCGAACGGAGGTCATATCAATGGTCAAACAGAAGTTGAATGCTAACGATACACCTGAAGCTGCATGGAAATGGCTCACTGAAGAGAAACAAATCCACTACACGAATCGATACCACTGGCATACTGACAAACTTCCTCTAATACCCTGCACCCGCCCAGATAAAGCAGAGGATCTGGACTCGCTCCAGCAGGAGACGCAGCCAAGTGGCAACCGTCTCGCCCTCCACGGACTCGGATACCTCTGAGTCACAGTCGAAGAATTCGGAACAGTTGCTACACATCTCGTACTTGCCTAAAATGTGATTCCCCCACGAGGATCTGTCCTCCGACAGCCGATCAATCTTCAGGCCAGATGAAAGAGGATTTATCTGAATTTGCTATAAAATTCAGTGGGATATCCATCAGGGCCAGAGAGAAAGCTGGGGCTGAGAGGGCCTTCGCTGAGAAGAAACCTTTGCTGGCACATGAGATGTGACTGAAGGAGTTGGAGCTGAAAGTCAGACCCATCCCAATGTCCAGTAACAACCGTGGCAGCGTACCTACAGTGTCCACTAGAGAGGTGAGGGTCCACATACCACAAGAACTGGTGCCAAATGATGTGGTGGGAGATTATATTCACAGTGGTTTTCTGCTTATGAGGTAGCTCTGAAGGTACACCAAGTTCCAGAAGAGGACTTTGGGGGTAGCTTATAGAAGTGCATGCCTACAGATGGAAACACTTCTTATATTTGAGGCAGAGGGCCAGACAAAGTATGCCCCCATGAAAGGCATACTTGTTGCCAAATTTGGACTGACCCCTGAGAAATACCATCAGAGGTTCAGGGACAGCCACAAGCTCCCACACAAGTTTTGGGTGTACTTTTCAGACTACTCCAGCAAGGTACTGAAGAGTAGGGGTGGGTGAAGAATTCCACTCCACCGGTGGAGTTCGCAGAGTTTTTCCCACTCCGAGCAGAGCACAGAGTTCCGAAAAACTCCCCGATGTCAAGTGGAGCAGAGTTTTTCTCAACTGCAATTTGGCGTGCGCTCGTGAGAAAAACTTACCCACTAGACCTCCTCCTGGCGAGATTTCTCAACGTGGGTGATTCCGGCAGGTCACGACCGCTCGTGTTGAGAAATCTGCTGCTCGCGTTGAGGAAGCTGCCATTCCAGTAGAATGTCTGCTGGAGCAGCAGCATCTCTGTCATGATGCATAGTGCAGTTTGCGCTGATTTTACAGTGTGTGACAAACTCCCGGCGCTAAAAATCAGTGCGAGCAGCGTGACTAAACAGACTACGCAGGTGGAGCAGGGCGAAGTTTAATCAGCACTTCCAGAAACTCCGCAAACAACGCCCAGGCCTACTGAAGAGCTGGGTGACGGATAGAAAAGTTGACAATTTTGTTTGGCTGTACAATGTATTTTGAGGGAGCACATGCTCAATGCTTGTTTTACAGAGCTGTGCCAACGCATAGTAGACAGTAATCTTACAGACTCCATGAAGCTTTCTGAGAAGTTGGACTCAGGGTCAGCACCAGAGTGTCCAAGAAGTCATCTGGAGGGAACTCCCACCAGAAGTAAGAGGGGGTAAAAACAAGAAGGAGTTCTCTCAAGGCCCCCAAAATAGTTCTCACGGGAAAGGGTCCCATTGCCAATCTGATCATCAGACAAAATGGTTTGTTGTTGAGAATACTAGTAAATGTGTCCCCAAGTGTTATGAGTGTTACAAGTATAGGTACACCAAGAAGTATGCCAAGTGTCCCAAGAGGGCATAGCCCCCCAGTGGTTGGTGGACCCAAGGTTTGGCTCATGTAGTGCATGGGGAGGAGATGGCCCAAGTTATTGTGGGAGGGACATCTGAGGTTACCCTAGTATCCCTGGGTGACAAGAAGATGGTGCCCAAAGCCCACATGCCTTCAAATTCTTCCAAGTATAGACAGTGGGTCACCATCAATGGGCAGGGGGTGGAGGCTCTGAGGGACACAGGAGCTAGTATGCCTACTGTCAGCTGTCATCTGGTGTCCTCAGAGCAGGTGATACCAAATACATTTCACCAGGTTGTAGTAGAAGACAACCGGGAGAGCAACTATCCTGTGACTCTGATTCACTTCAAATGGTGAGGAGGGTCTCAGGTCTTCTGAAAGTTGCTGTGAGTCCTACCATGCATGTGGACTGTCTGTTAAGAAATGATTTGAAGCACACTGCCTGAAAGGAAGTGGAGTTCAGTTCACATCTAGGAACATTGGAATTGCCTAAGTGGGTGTGCCTGTGTGACCACCAGGTCCATGGCTGTCCAGGAGAGGAGTCAAGGAGGTCTGAGCCTGGAAAAAGGGCTCAGACACCTGCTAAGAAAAGGAAGGGCAAGGGGCATGGGAAACTAGCCACTGAATTCCCCTCAGTACAAGTGGATGGGGTGTCGGAGGAGGCCACCCTAGAGCCTACCTGGGAGGACACTGCCTCCCTTGGCGACCTGCCTGAACTTGCTGAATGGCAAGTAAAGGTTGGGCCCACCAGGGAGGAGTTATGTAAGGCACAGAGGGAGTGCCCAAGCATGGAGGGCAGGAGGCATCAGGCTGAGGTTAGGTAGCTGGTGACACCTCTGGAGATCACCTAATATAATGGGAGAACAACCTCCTGTATAGTGAGCATAAGACACCTGTGCAAGGGGCAACACATGTATTGGTAATTCCCCAGTGCTACAGGTTCTTCCTACTGGGTCTGGCTCATGCGATTCCCCTTTCAGTGCATCTGGGGCAGGATAAGACCTTCACCAGGTTTGTCTCCCACTTGTTTTGGCCCCGGATGAGAATAGCTTCAGGTACTTTCTGTTGGATCTGTCTCACCTGCCAGGCCAGTGGGAAAACAGGGGAAAAGTTGAAGGCTCCCCTGAATCCCTTCCCTGTCATTTGCAATGCCCTTTGAAAGGATGGGCAACAGCATTGTAGGACCCTTAGACCTCAATACAGCCTTAGGCACCAGGTATATCCTGGTCGACTATGCCACTAGGTACCCAGAGGCAATTCCTCTGAGGACTGTGATTGCACCTGCAGTGGCTAGGTCCCTAATGGGGCACCTACTTCATGTGTGCATACATTAAGTCAATGTTGAAGCCGTGTGGGGTACCTTGCAAGTTCGCCACACCCTACCATCAACAAACCAATGGGCTTGTAGAAAGATTTAAGCTGAGGGACTATTGCTTGGACAGTTTGTCTCTCTGTTTCCCTCACTCCTGGGCTTACATATCTGTGTATCCATGGTATTGAAACTGGAGACACCCTACCTGTCAAAAATGAAATTTACAAGCTGTCGGACAAAGTGAGGGCCCGCATCAAAGAGGAGGTCTCTAAGATGTTGGAATTGGGACTGATATAGCAGTCCAGTAGTTCCTGGTCCAGCCCTGTGGTGCTGGTACCAATAGCTGCCCCTCCGGGCACCACTACAGAACCCTGGTTCTACATGGACTACAGGGGGTTCTGTTCAGTCACCAAAACTGATGCTCACCCCAACTCCAGAACTGATGAGTTCATCAATAGATTAGGGGCTGTCAAGTTCCTGAGTAATCTTGACTTGACTTGAGGGTACTGGCAGATTGCCCTAACTGAGGGAGCTAAAGAGAGTACAACACTTTCTACCCCAGAGGGCCACTATCAATTTAAAGTGATGCCCTTTGGGCTGAAAAATGCCCCTGCCACCTTACAGAGGCTGGTGAACCAAGTTTTGGCCAAGATGGAGGCCTTCAGTGCTGCTTACCTGGATGACATTTATCTTTGTACATAGCACAAATGCCCTTTTTGTTCACTGTATATCACTTTCACTGCACCGTCACCTTTTAGGAGCACCTTGTTTCTAGAAAGGTATGAATACTGCATTCATATATATTAAAATGGGATATGTATAAATAAATGCCCACTAAACGAGTAACCGAAACTCACTCATTTGAGAGGTTTTCTTCTATCCGTGTTTTAATACTATTGCTGTGGAAGTCAAGGGCTATACTTCCCCCATAGGGACCACTCTATTTTTAATAATTGTCCAGCCCAGGTCCCTGGGTTACTGAGTTGACCTCTTTTTTGTAGAAACTACACTTTGCAATCACTGGAGTGCAAGGGCTATTGAGCTAAGTAATTTTCTAAAAACATCATATATTATGTCTAATAAAGACACTCTGTCCTACACTGAGGACTATATTGCTAAGATATTGAAAGGCCCTCTTTTTGCGCTAAAACTCCGACCAGAGTGGTGGATGCCTTACAAAAAAGATTACAAAATACAAATACCATTTCAGCTTTGTGGCCAGCCAGTGCTCAAGGCAGTGGATGGCTTTGGCCATAGATACAGCACTTGAACACATAAGCAAGCTAGAATAAGAGAATGAGGAACTTACAAAGGAAATTTTAGATGATACTGCACTTACAAATGCCAGAAAGGCCTTAGAAGCCCTCAACATAAAAATCTACAGATAAGAAAGGAAACTTGATAAGTTAGCCAAGGACATAGGAAAATATGACAAGAATGTGGCATACCAATACTTAAGGGAGGATTACTACAAACAAGACGAGTCAGGCAGGTACGTCAATAGAGGACAGAGGGGATACAGGAAATATAGAACCTTTTCTGCTACAACTGCTTCAGTGAGTTCTGAAAACAAGACACCTCGTCCGAGTTCAGCATCCAATCGGGGGGGCCGAGTCACCTAGACCCCCAAGCTATTTTAGCCAGGGGACAGGGGACCCCAGAGAGCCCGGAGGGGCAGGGGCCAGGTTAGTTTCTACCAAGACTACAGGGAACGCCAGACGAGGCACCAACAATACTCCTGGTAGGAAGCCATATGTCTGCCACTACCCCCAGCATACAAAACAACCATACCACACAAACTATGACCCCCATCTCTAATCTATTCAAACACCGACTCTCACCTGACAAGATATCAGTTCTAAGTAGAGAACTCTCTTTTGTTCCTCTATCTGCTCAAACTTCTTTGAAGTAAAGGTAGAAATGCAAAGATTTTTCTGGAAGATTCTCCTGAATAATTTCTTTGTAGGAAACACCTCACTTTCTTTACAAGATACCACGAGTCTCGGACCACCATCCTCCTTTATGCCACCATCCCATATCATGCCTGGTAAAAATCTAGCATTTGAAAATATGGTACCCAAAGACATAGATGCACTCAGCAAAAAGAAGAAATACGTGAAGTACAATCTCACTTACAATGAGACTATGGCTATTAGGGACCTCAAAAAGAACATGGAGATAGGAATCAAATCTGCCAATTAGGGTGGGGGCATAGTCATTCAGAATATATCTGAGTACCAAGATGAAATATTGATCTACCTGAGCGACGTCTTATTATAAAAAATATCAGGAGTGATCCAACAGGAACACTTGTGAACACAATAGCCGTAATCACAAAGAAGGGCTTAGAAAAAGGCTTCATAAGCAAAAATGAACATGCGTTTCTTAATAAGAAACACCCAAGGCTACCGGTATTGTAAACCTTACCAAAAGTCCATAAAAGATTGATTAACCCGCCTGGAAGATCCATTGTATCTGGTTGTGGTTCTATTTTAGAGCCAATATCTGGATCTATTTTTGAAACCCTTTGTACCCCTAACTAATTTATCCATCAGGGATAGTATGCATTTTATCCATGCTTTTGAATGGTTGACATTCAACACATTCACAGACATCTTGGTTACAATGGTCTTACAGTCATTGTATACTAACATTTCCCAAGCAGAGGCCCTTACGGAAATATCAGAATGGTGGACTCACAGGAACAGCTTGTACAGGTCCCCACTTGCTTTTTGGTGTCACTGATGGAAATAGCTATGAGCAAAAACTATTTTCAATGTGATAACTGATTTTACTACGAAGCCAAACGAGTCGCCATGGCCGCATGCTTCTCTCCAAATCTAGCAAATCTGTTTATGCCCCACTATGAGACTCACAGAATTTTTGTAAATGACAATCCTTTTCTTGACAAAGTAATCAAGTAGTCCCGATACATAGACAATGTCTTCCTGTTCTGGAAGGGTCCTATAGACAAGCTACACCTGTTTTATACATGACTAAATACCCGGTCTAGGGATATCCAGTTCACAATGGAACAGAGTAAGACCAATATTCCCTTCTTAAATTTAAGAGTAGGGTTTGAACAAGATAAGATTTTTGTATCATTATACAGGAAGCCTACCGAGAGAAATACCTTACTACTTTACACTAGCAGTCACCCCAGAAACCCTAACCCCTTTGGTGCTCATCATGGAATGGTTCTGTCATGAGAACCAGTGCTCATGTGCTCATGACAGAACCATTTAGTCATGTGCACATTAGCACGAAATTCCTCTGCTGTTTACAGTAGAAGGATTTCCTTTGTTTGCCTCGGGAGATGGGGAAGAGCTTCCCCAACCTCCTGAAGCATTCTTTATATTTCAATGTAATGACGATCGCGCGCATGTGGCGCTGATGTCATTACAATGAAAATGAAACTGAAACTTATTTTCAGTTTCACTGTTTCGGTGCTCGTGGGGCTATCTCAGACCCCCAAGCAATGAAACACACGAGAGAGGTATCATTGGAAAGGGGAGAATCCCCCCTTTCCAATGGTACCCCTCGCTAGTGGATCCCTGCTTGGGCATTGCCGCAAGAGGACAATCCCCAAGCAGAGATCCACCCACTAGACACCAGGGAGAGGGGAATGGCCCTGTGGGCAAGGGATTTTTCTCCCCCTTTTCAAAATGGGTTTATTCAATCTTTCTGCCCCTCCTGTGGGGCAGATGGAGGCAGTAGCCCCAATCCGCCCCCTGGGGGGTAGAATGCACGCTAGACACCAAGTTTTTTTTTTATAGTTCAGGGTTGGGGGCTGCCCAGAATGGTCATGCCTATGCCCACACACTCCCCCCAAAAATGCTTTTATTCCCTCCAGGAGGCAGATGGGGGCAATAACCCCTGATCTGCCTCGGGGAGGGCAAAAAGTCCACTAGGCACCAGGGATTAGGTTTTTTTTAACATAGGGGTGGGGGCTACACAGAATGGGCATGCCAATGCCCCCACCACAAAAAAATTGCCAAAGTCTTCCTGCCCCCCCGGGAGGCAGATGGGGGCAATAGCCCCTTTTCTGCCCTCCGCCGGTGGCAGAAGGCCCACTAGGCACCAGGGATTTTCTTTTTCAATGTTCAGGGGTGGGGGCGGCCCAGAATGGGCATGCCAATGCCCCCATCCCCCCAAGAAAATGCCATAGTCTTTCTGCCCCCCAGGAGGTTGATGGGGCAATAGTTTTCTGTGGAAAAATGTTATGTGTCCATGTTGCATTTTGGGTCGTTTCCTGTCACGGGCACTAGGCCTACCAACACAAATGAGGTACCATTTTTATCAGGAGACTTGGGTAAATGCTGGGGGTGTGGAAGTATGTGGCTCCATGCAGATTCCAGAACTTTCCATCACAGAAATGTGCTGACATTTTTCTTTTGACAAAGTTAGAGGTTTGCAAGGGATTCTGGGTAACAGAACCTGGAGAGACCCACACAAGTCACTACATCCTGGATTCCCCTGGTTGTCTAGTTTTCAAAAACGTACAGGTTTGCTAGGTTTCTCTAGGTGCCGGCTGAGCTAGAGCCCAAAATCCACAGTTAGGCACATTGCAAAGAAAGGGTCAGTTTTCTGTTTAAAAATTTGATGTGTCCATGTTGCATTTTAGGCCGTTTTCCTGACACGGGCACTAGGACTACCCACACAAGTGAGGTACCATTGTTATTGGGAGATGTAGGGGAACACGGAATAGTAGAACAAGTGTTATTACAAATTGACTTTCTTTTCATTTCTCCCTTCCAAACCTAAGACGATGTATAAAAAAGAAGTCATTTTGAAAATGTCCTCTAATTCACATGTTTGTATGGGTACCCACAATTTCTGAGATGTGCAAATAACCACTGCTTCTAAACTCTATATTTTGTTCCCATTTTGTAAATATATAGGTTTCCTTGGTACCTATTTTTCAGTCTTTATATTTTACCAAATGAATTGCTATATGCCAGGTACACAAAGGAAAACCATTGCAAGACACAGATAAGTTATTGGCTCTCAGTACCTCGGGTTCTTGGTGAACCTACAAGTCCTATATATCTGCACAACCAGAAGAGTCCATCGGACATAGCGGTATATTGCTTTCCAAAATCTGCCATATTTAGAAGTTGTTACTGATGAAAATGCCATAAATGGCTGTTTTTTTAACTCCATTTCAATATTTTTTTTATTTCAATTGTTAGTTTCTATAGAAAATCCTTGAAGGATCTACACAAATGACCCCTTGCTGAATTCAAACTTTTGTCTACTTTTCAGAAATATATAGTTTTCTGGGATCCATTATTGCTTTCACATCCACTACTACCACTTAAAAGCCCAAAAAATAGGAAAAAGAGGCTATGTCCCAGTAAAATGGCAAAACTGTGTAGAAAATTTTGGTTTATGACAAAAGTCTGCCTGTTCCTGAAAGCTGGGAAGATGGTGATTTTAGCACCACAAACCCTTTGTTGATACCTTTTGCAGGGAAAAAACAAATGGTTTCTTCTGCAGTACTTTTTTCACATTTAAAAAAAAAAAAAGAAAAAGCTGTATTTTGGCCAATTTCTCAGTTCCCTCCAGGGTAATCCACAAACCCCGGGTACCTTTAGAATCCTCAAGAAGCCAGAAGAAAAGGTTGCAAATTTGGCATGGATACCTTATGTGGACAAAAAGGTACAGGGGCCGAAGCGCAAACTACCCGAAATAGCCAAAAAATGCTTAGCATGGGGGGGTAGGCCTAGCAGCGAAAGGGTTAAAGACAATTTACCATTTGGGCAGTTCTTCCGTACTCACAAAAAATGCACCAGAAGAATTGATTATTTCAGGGACACAGATACACTCATCAGTAGACTGATTGAAAGGGGTTATACCAGATGCCTTGTCAGACAAGCCAGTAAACAAACCTGGTACAATCATCTAGAAGATTTCCTAGAACCTTGGGTTAGAAACAACACCGTAGACAGAATTGTCTGTGTCACCACATTTAGTCCAGTTAGAAATGAGGTGAAGAAGGTTGTGAAAAGTCACTGGGGTCTGTAGAGGAGCCCTTACCCAAAAATAAAACACCTTTATTCGTCTTTAAACAGGGGAAGAACCTCAAAGACGCTCTGGTTAGGGCTACATTTCCCCAGCCACCCAAAACTTATCTTAACCCACTCTGGGGACTCCTGGCAATAGTGGGTCACTACAAATGAGGCCAATGTGTGGCATGTAAATTTAGCTGGGACACCAGCAAACTTCACCCATGTAAATGTCGATATTGCCCTAACAAGTTTCAGCAACTGTAACATTCAGGATGTGTTTTATGCGATCTGGTGTCCCTGCAAACTACTCTATATAGGACAAATCACGCACAAAAGTGAAATGTAGAATTTTACAACATAGAGCAGGATAAAATGTGGCACTATAAGGCACCATTTGTTGAACTCTATCAAATGAACGCACATAGCAGCGAGGACTTGAAGGGGCAAGTGATTGAGCAGATCTCTTTGGGACACAGAGGAGGAGACAAAGCAGGCCTTCTCTCCAGCAGGGAACTGTTCTGGATGGACAAATGCAGAACAGTCACCCAGGGTTTGAACACTCTTGAAGATTGGAGTTAGGCGTCTTTGGGATGAGCATTCCTGATCCTTCCCACAATGTGAGAACTGTGCAAACATTGACATTTGTCCAGACATCCCTTGTTGGTTTCCAGCCTACATCATGACGTTATGTGTTGTACATACTTGGTATCCCGATTGATTTTTTTGCACAATATGTGTTTTTGCACAATATGATAACATTGATATTCTACAGACAAAATTATGCTTTTCTCTATATTTTTAACCCTATGCTATGCTTAGTGGTCAGAGAAAATTTCTTACCAAACTGTATTTGCAGCCACTTTACTTGAAGCTATCTAGAACCAACAGGATATTATTTCTTTCGTTATCATTATATAATTTTTTGAAAAACTTTCCAGTAATCAATTTCCTGTCTAGTGATTCTTCCTCCACCGTTTCAGTTCTATGTTCTTTTTGAAGCACAATCGAGCCACTGCCTTTACTGTATGGCTCTGGCCTAATCAATGAGGCTTACGCTGCCAATGCCGCTCCTTCAGCGTGCACGCTATGGCC
This sequence comes from Calotriton arnoldi, assembly GCA_963921515.1. Lineage (NCBI taxonomy): Eukaryota > Metazoa > Chordata > Amphibia > Caudata > Salamandridae > Calotriton > Calotriton arnoldi. The sequence goes on from CAWUFW010007939.1 coordinate 228,261, forward strand.
GCACGTTATATATAAATAAAGCGTGATCTTCTGCACTTGCGCTGGCCATATCAGAGCCAAACACGGGTGCGTCCCGATATTGAGAGTAAGTGTAAACCTTGGCAGTACTGGTTCACTGTCTGCCGTTTGAGTTACTGATTTCACTTTCACCCTGTTTTAGTTCCAATCAACTGTTGTTTTTGCATTTGTCACCCTGAGTGGGACCGGTATGCCCAGACGTGGGTCCCGTACTCTCCATGCCACTGGAATCAAGCTATCCTGGCTGAAGAGGGGTGAAACCCCGAAACCGGTCCTAGGATGCATGTTTCCAGTCCAGGGAGGACCTGGCTTGGCAGTTCGGGCTGGACTGTTCCCATGAGGCACAGGGTCAAGACTGATTTGCATATGGCTGGGTTCAAACTGGAATGGCATGGTGAGCAAAAAAACGATGGATTTAGGCCCAGATCTCTGTACTGGGGTGAATGTATGACATTGTTCTGCATTCTGTCCATCAACTGTTGTTTTAGCATTAGTTCCAATCATTGCTTGCATAGCTGAATGCAAAGCGCATTTCGACGAAAGGCTTCTGTCAGTTTTTCAGATGACAAACGTATCCTTCATTACACCTGGTGTCTCACGGGTTCAGCGCGTCTTGCTTGCCATTTTGTTTTTTCATCCGCATGGAATTAAATGAGACAAGTATATGGCTACATTAACATAAATTCAATTTAAAACATAGAGAATTTAAGGTTGTACAATTTAACAATAATCGCACACATCTAACTCTTGTATAACACCTAGTATCTGAGTTAAGCCTGGGCAGAGTTTGCAAAAAAAACTGCGCCACACTACGTGAAGCTCCACAAGCGGTTGAGTGAGTTAGAAAAAATGCGGTTTGCGGGAATTTCCAGCACCGGGTGTTTGTCCACGCAGTGAAATAATTGCGAATGTCACCATGCACAGCGTAAGCGGGCGCAAGCGGACACTGCTTTCTTTCAGCCGATCGAGTAGATTTTCTACTCGAGCGGCAGCTTTCTCAACGCTTACGCACGGTTTCTTAACGCGAGCAGTCGCGAGCATACGCGGCCACTCGCATTCAGAAATCCGACAGCCCGCGTTGAGAAATCTTGCTGGGAGGTTGATTTCCGAGCTCGCCAAATTGACGTTGATGAGCACGAATAACAAAAAATCTCGCCAGGGGGTGGATTTTCCTCGCTTGCGCTCACCAACTTGATGTTGACGAGTGCAAGCGAGGAAAAAAACTCCGCAGAGCAGAGTTTTTTGGAACTCCACGAGCTCCGCGTAACTCGGAGTGCGGAAAACTCCGCAAACTTAGCGAGCGGAGCGGAGTTCACCGCCCAGACTTAATCTGGGTCTGAGAACACCCTATGTAATGCACAGCTGCTAAGATTCTCCATCTATGTTGGCTCTCTTGAAGCATTTTGGCTCGTTGCCATCAAAGCTTACCCATCATGGTATGTTGACCGCTGTGTACAAATACCAGATCAATGATTGGGTTAAATACACTCAATGGATGCATTTCTTTTTCAGCATTCCGATTTTAGGCTAGCCATAGTAGACAGACTGATCCAGTTGTACTTGTGGGATCCCCTGGTAGGTCCTAGGACCACTTTCCACTGTCTAATCAGTTCAAGTCATGAAACTGGAATATTTAAGTTGTTCATTGAAATAGTGTTTGAGACTTTGATTGTGGGACTTCTTTGCCCCAATTCCTTGGTATGTAACAAAGGTTTACTACACCTGTTATTGCATTTTGATTAACTAAACAAATGTTGACACAAACTGGTGCATGCCTCTTTCGGGTGATGCCAGTTTTATTCTATTACAGCATGCTAAAACTCACTTTGAAGTTTCTCTATGAAATAATGCTTGAAACTCGTTTGATTGTGGAACTCTCTGCCCCAATCCTTTAAAATGTAATGGAGGATCACTATACCTGTCATTACAATTTGATTATGAAACAAGTGTTCACACAAATTGATACATGACTCTTTTACTATTAGGTGTCTCCTGTTTATATTTTTCATCCTGATGAAGACCCTGCTCTAAATACTTGTGCTCAGGGGTCGAAACAGAGACAAATAACAGGCGTGGACTGTGTTTTTAAGAATTTGATGGTGGATATCAACAACACTCGTTTTATGGGTGTTGACTTCAAACATTCTATTGTCCTATTCAGCCGCATGTATATATCATTTCTATACATAACACAAATCACTTTTTGTTCACCATACATCACTTTCATTGTGTCATCACCTTTTAGGAGCACCTTTTTTCTAGTAAAGTGTGAATACTGCATTATACTGCTAAAAATCATTTGTATATTTTAAAATGGGATATGTATAAATAAATGCACTTAATGCATAACTGAAACTCACTCATTTGAGAGGTTTTCTTCCATCCCAGTTATCATACTATTGCTGTGGAAGTCAAGGGCTACACTTCCCCCACAGAGACCACTCTATTGTTAATTATTATTATTAATACCTGGATGACAGAGCTGTTTTCAGAAGCAGTTGATAGGACCACCTCTTTCACCTGCAGGTAGTTCTTCAGACCCTGAAACAGGCAAGCATGACTTTCAAGGCCAGTAAGTTCCAGATATGTCAGGGGTCTGTGGTGTACTTGCGTACCTTATGGGCACGGGTAAGGTGCAGCCCTTCCAGGCCAAGACAGACTATTCTAGCCTGGAAGCCCCCTAAAACTCAGACTGAAGTGAGGGCCTTTCTAGGCCTCACTGCCTACTACAGGAGGTTTGTAAAGGGATATGCCACCATCGTTGCCCCCTTGACTGAGCTGACTTCCAAGAAGCACCCCAAGAAGGTGATCTGAACACACGCCCTCAAAGAGGCCATGTGCACAGCCCCTGTGCTCAAGGTCCCTGACTTTTCCAAAGAATTCATTGTTCCAAAGAGTTACCGCTGAGCATGGCATTGGGCCAGTCTATCACAGCTAAATGAGGAGGACCTAGACAAACCTGTAGCTTTCATCTCTAGGAGTCCACTTCCCAGGGAACAGAGTTGGAGTGCTGTTGAGAAGGAAGCCTTTGCTGTGGCTTGGGCACTGAAGAAGCTGAGACCGTACTTATTTAGGACCCACCCCTGGGTTCAGAGAGACTACAGGCCCATTGTGTGGCTCATGCAGATGAGAGGTGATTATCAAAAATTGATGAGGTGGTCCATCTCTTTTCAGGGAATGGACTTCACAGTGGAACACCGTCCTGGGTCAGAACACTCCAATGCTGATGGTCTAACCAGGTTCTTCCACCTTAGTGATAAGAACTCCCAGTAGGTTGGCTAGATCTCCGACCTTTCAGCTGGGGGACATGTGTCGGGCTTGTCAACCTTAGGATGGTTTTCCCCAAACGTTTTGTCTATTTCCTTCTATTTATCTGCTGAAATTCATTTTTGTTGGCTTTAGGAATCTGTGCACTTTACCACTGCTAACCAGTACTAAAGTGCTTGTAATCACTCCCCTAAACATGGTTAAATTGGTTTCCACCTGATTGGCATATTTAGTTTACTTAAAAGTCCCTGTAGAGTGGTATGCTTTGTAAATTAAATGCTACTAGTGGGTCTGCAGCACATATTATGCAACTCACATAAGTATCACCTTAAATCATGTCCCAGGCCTTCCATGATAGTCTGAATGGAGTTTTAAAAAGCCAATTCGACTTGGCAATATAACCTCCTTGACAAACCTTAAACTCCCTTTTTATTTAATTTATGTCTAGCCTAAGGTAGTCCCTAGCAAACAAATGATGTACGGAATGCTGACAATGCAAACATTCTCCCCCAGTCAAAAGATCTGGGTTAAATCCATCGTTCTTTTGCCCACTACGCCACCCCAGTTTGGACCCAGCCATATGCAAATCAGTCTTGACCCTGTGCCCCATGGGAACAGTCCAGACCAAACTGCCAGGCCAGGTCCTCCCTGGACCGGAAACAAGCATCCTGGGACCGGTTTCAGGGTATGTCACCCTTCTTCAGCCAGGCTAGCTTGAATCCAGTGGCACGGTGAGCAAGGGACCCACGTCTGGGCATACCCATCCCACTTAGGGCAAAAAGTGTTACAGCAAACAAATGATGGACGGAATGCTGACAATGCAAACATTCTCCCCCCAGTCAAAAGATCTGGGTTAAATCCATCGTTCTTTTGCCCACTACGCCACCCCAGTTTGGACCCAGCCATATGCAAATCAGTCTTGACCCTGTGCCCCATGGGAACAGTCCAGACCGAACTGCCAGGCCAGGTCCTCCCTGGACCGGAAACAAGCATCCTGGGACCGGTTTCAGGGTATGTCACCCTTCTTCAGCCAGGCTAGCTTTAATCCAGTGGCTTGTTTCCGGTCCAGGGAGGACCTGGCTTGGCAGTTCGGGCTGGACTGTTCCCATGAGGCACAGGTCAAGACTGATTTGCATATGGCCAGGTCTAAACTGGGGTGGCATGGTGAGCAAAATAATGATGGATTTAACCCAGATCTCTTGACTGGGGGTGAATGTTTTGATTTGTTCTGCATTCCGTCCATCAATTGTGTGTCTTTTGCTTTCTCGCCCTAAGTGCACCAGGTATGCCCAGACGTGGGTCCTGGGCTCACTGTGCCACTGGAATCAAGCTATCCTGGCTGAAGAGGGGTGAAACCGGTCCTAGGATGTTTGTTTCCAGTCCAGGGAGGACCTGGCTTGGCTGTTCGGGCTGGACTGCTCCCATGAGGCACAGGGTCAAGACTGATTTGCATATGGCCAGGTCTAAACTGGGGTGGCATGGTGAGCAAAAGAATGATGGATTTAACCCAGATCTCTTGACTGGGGGTGAATGTTTTGATTTGTTCTGCATTCCGTCCATCAATTGTGTGTCTTTTGCTTTCTCGCCCTAAGTGCGCCAGATATGCCCAGACGTGGTGCCTGGGCTCACTGTGCCACTGGAATCAAGCTATCCTGGCTGAAGAGGGTTGAAACCCTGAAACCGGTCCTAGGATGCTTGTTTCCGGTCCAGGGAGGACCTGGCTTGGCAGTTCGGGCTGGACTGTTCCTATGAGGCACAGGGTGAAGTCTGATTTGCATATGGCCAGGTCTAAACTGGGGTGGCATGGTGAGCAAAAGAATGATGGATTTAACCCAGATCCCTTGACTGAGGGTGAATGTTTTGATTTGTTCTGCATTCCGTCCATCAATTGTGTGTCTTTTGCTTTCTCGCCCTAAGTGCACCAGGTATGCCCAGACGTGGGTCCTGGGCTCACTGTGCCACTGGAATCAAGCTATCCTGGCTGAAGAAGGGTGAAACCCCGAAACCGGTCATAGGATGCTTGTTTCCGGTCCAGGGAGGACCTGGCTTGGCAGTTCGGGCTGGACTGTTCCCATGAGGCACAGGGTCAAGACTGATTTGCATATGGCCAGGTCTAAACTGGGGTGGCATGGTGAGCAAAAGAATGATGGATTTAACCCAGATCTCTTGACTGGGAGTGAATGTTTTCATTTGTTCTGCATTCCGTCCATCAATTGTGTGTCTTTTGCTTTCTCGCCCTAAGTGCGCCAGGTATGCCCAGACGTGGGTCCTGGGCTCACTGTGCCACTGGAATCAAGCTATCCTGGCTGAAGAGGGGTGAAACCCCGAAACTGGTCCTAGGATACTTGTTTCTGGTCCAGGGAGGACCTGGCTTGGCAGTTCGGGCTGGACTGTTCCCATGAGGCCCAGGGTCAAGACTGATTTGCATATGGCCAGGTCTAAACTGGGGTGGCATGGTGAGCAAAAGAATGATGGATTTAACCCAGATCTCTTGACTGGGGGTGAATGTTTTGATTTGTTCTGCATTCCGTCCATCAATTGTGTGTCTTTTGCTTTCTTGCCCTAAGTGCGCCAGGTATGCCCAGACGTGGGTTCTGGGCTCACTGTGCCACTGGAATCAAGCTAACCTGGCTGAAGAGGGGTGAAACCCGAAACCGGTCCTAGGATGCTTGTTTCCGGTCCAGGGAGGACCTGGCTTGGCAGTTCGGGCTGGACTGTTCCCATGAGGCACAGGGTCAAGACTGATTTGCATATGGCCAGGTCTAAACTGGGGTGGCATGGTGAGCAAAAGAATGATGGATTTAACCCAGATCTCTTGACTGGGGGTGAATGTTTTGATTTGTTCTGCATTCCGTCCATCAATTGTGTGTCTTTTGCTAAGGTAGTCCCTAGGCAGCCCTTAGGGCGGGGGCATTGTAATTACAAGGTTGAACATGAACATTTAGGATTTACATGTCCTGGGAGTGAAAAACTCCTAAATTAGTTTTTCATTGCTATGAGGCCTACCTGACCCATAGAATAATATTGGGTAGGCTTTTTACATTTAATAAGTGCTAACTTTTGATTTGGTACAGATTGGCATTTCATGTTTGGTATCTATGAAATTTCAATTAAACATCCTCTTTAATGGTAAAGTTGGATTTTAAATTACCATTTTGAAAATGTCACTTTAGAAAGTTGACATTGTCCTGCCCCTAGCCAATTGGTGCCTGCAGCCTCCCCTGGGTCACATGACTGGGTGTAACTATCAGTCAGACTTTGTAAATTCCTATGAGACAGTCACACAATAGAGGGATTAGGTGTGCCTGAATGGGCTATTTGCTGGCAGGATGAGGATGGGGTGCAGAGCTGGGCACAGCCCGACTTGCAACTGAATAGGCTATGCTCTGTCACACAAAGGGCTTGCCACTACTGCATTGTACCTGCAGCCAGCTTTGAGCCAGGGCAGGCGAATCAGGAAATTCCAAGCTCTTCAAAGAGAAACCACTAGAAACTTCTATTTTAAAGGAAGGCACCAGGTAAAAAATAGGGCCCTGTGCCCAACTCTTCAGTTTACTTTCTGGACCTGCAGAAGGACTCCTCAGAGTCCAGCTGTGTACTCTGCAGGACTGCTTTTCTGTACCTGGAAAGACTGCTTTGCTCTCTGGAGACGGCTTGAACCCTCAGAGGCCTGTCCTGCTGCCTTAGCCCTGCTTCTCCACCTGAGCCCAGTACTATCAGAGTGACTCCAAGGGCTAGTTTTCTGGCCTACTTTTCAGAGCCACACGGACATTACAGGCTCCCACCATATTGATCCTCCATCTGGACCCAGAGTGATTCAGTTCTAACCCCCACAAGTGGTGCCCCTCCAGTCCTGGACCATGGGTGATGGTGCTAAAGGTGCCGAGATAGCCAAAATACAAAACTTGGCAGTTAGAAAATGTTTGGCTAAAAATGCTCTGAGAACTAAGGGAAGAATGGCACCAACCTGCTCATCAATCCGCCCAAGGTGCATCATGCATTTTTCTCGGCGGCATCCTGTTCAGTGATCCTTCGCCAAAGGGATATCCGGCCTCCTGGAACTCTCATTGGCTTCAGCCTCCTGCCTTGTCCCGCTGGAGATTTTTGACTTCCATTAAAGTGACTGATCATAGAAATCTTTACTGTGTATTTGTCCAGTGGCTTACTGATGATGACACTCCCTCCTAGGACACTGACTGCAGCCTTGTCCCATTGAAAGTTAGGTTCTCGACAACCGTTGAGGCAAGATGGCGGCTGCGTGACCTGTGTGAGAGTCACTCCTCGACCGCTGTGGTTCTTTTGTGGGGTCAATGCCTAATTGAGCCTGATGGTTGAGAGGAATACAGCTGAAATGGAATCGTAACCTCCCTTATTCTGGATGACTATCTTTCAGGAGATTTACACCTCGTGGAAACGTGCGGCGAGGCTTGGTTTTAGCGTTCTGCTAAGTCGGACGTACCTGAGGGCTTGGCGGGCGTGCTTCGCTGGGAGCAAGCAGCTGTGTGAGAGCGCGAACGTGAGCGCTAGCCAGAACAGGATGGGTCCACGGAGAGCGGCTCCAAGGGAGGGAGCGACTGGCTCCAAAGCTGTTCCAGCGCCCAGAAAGCTGCCTGTATCAAAGGAGACTGAAGTGGCTCACACTCCCATTCAGGGAAGAGTGGAGAGGGCGGGGAGCAACGGCGGGTCTGCCAGGAGCGGAATACAATCTTCAGAAGGAGTTGTGAGAGGGAAGACTCCGACGGTTCCAGCGATGTTCTCTGGCAAGCCGGTAAGCGGAAAACAGATTAAGCCGCTGTTGGAGAAAATGTCAAACACACTGATAAACGCCGGCACTGGCTCTGACACTGCTACTAATATAGCTTGCAACAGTGTATCTGATGTGACTGAGATCGCTACATTGGATCCTCTCAGTTCTGTTGAAACTTGCACTTTGCCTAATGTCCCTGAGGTTTTAAACACCCTAGCACGGGGAGCAGGAGAAGAAGTTTCTAATTGGAGGGAACATGAGGGGGGAATGGATGTAATCACCATCTTAGCCCCTACCGAGTGTGTTGGCGAGCAGCAGGAAATGGGGGACATTGTGCCTGGTACTCCAGACGGGGAAAACGTTTTTTCTTTGGCAGAAGAATCTGATCTCAATAATGCCAGTGATCTTGACAATACGGATATTGATGCCTCGGGGGATGACAGCGATAGCCCCCTACGACTGCAGATACATTAAGGAGGGCTACTAACCGATCGAATCGTGCTAGGAAGAAAAGCCCCGCTGGCTTACGACATGGCAGCTCTCACTCCGACACTAATGAGCACCTTCAATGGGATTACTCTACTACTAATTTGGTTGCTGAGGGGGAGCAAGGGCCAGGATTCCAGGCGGAAGCTACCATTGTTTCGGAGAGTAAATTGGAACCGGTTCCTTCAATTGGTTTAATTTACGCAACGCTAAAGGCTATGCAAGTAGAGGCTCGCCAGGAGCATAAAAGAGCCCAACTCGCTACTAAAAAAATCCAGGGCGCTATTCGTAAAACTACAAAAGCCTGTTCTGAGATTGTTGTAAGAACTACCGCCCTGGAGGAACGTGTAGTAGGATTAGAGGCCGGGTTGGAGAGCACCGATCAAAAAACCAACGCCAACGACGCAAGAATGATGGATATTTTGTGGAAACTTGAGGAATCTGAAAATAGGCAGCGGAGAAATAACTTACGTTTGCTGGGTATTGAAGAGAAAGCCGAGGGGAGTGATGTACGAGGTTTTGTACTTAAGCTTTTCAAATCCGCTTTCCCAGAACTATCATATTGGAACTGGGAAGCTGAGATTCAGCGGGTACATAGATTTCCCCTAATGGTAAAAAGCAACCCTGGCCCTAATCCTAACCCTAAGCCTCGAGCATTTTTATTTTTTTGGGGAATTTTCTTTTGCGGCAGGCGATATTCGAAAAGGCAAGACCGGATGCAAAAAAATCAGCTGAGGGCCAGACATTTTTGGTACGGCCAGATTTTTGTCACACAACTGTGGAGAGAAGATGGCGGCTGCGGCAGCTGATAAGCCCCTTCCAAAAACTTGGATGTGAAGTGTATTTGATGAACCCTGCTCGGCTGAAAGTTATTTATCAGGGGAGGGTTAGGGTGTTCACTTCTGAGATACAGGCGGAAAATTACCTAAAGGAGGTTAATGGTGGTTGAATGAGTCCGGGACTTTCTGACATTTTTTTTCTTCCTCCTTCTGTCTCCCTACGAGTGAGCAGGCCGGAAGTTAATGATGTGATATATTGTATGTACATGGGTGATTACGGTATTTTTGGGCTGTTCTAAATTTTAATTGAGTTGGTTCTATCTTGTTTGGGTTTTTTAAGATAGGTTGGGGAGTGACAGGGGTCTCACACTGGAATGCGGGAGGCATCACAAGGGTCTGAGGACCTTTTTTGCCTTATTGAGGGGTGTGGGGGGGATGGGTGGGGGCGAGAGCGGTGGATCGTATTTGGGAGAAAGGGGTCTGTATGTGGGGTAGGTTTGGATTGTTTTGAGATGTATTTTGTAATGACTTGGGATATTAGGTATCTAGATTTGTTAGCCATTAATAATGGGGTATATTAGGATTGCTTCTATGAACATTTGTGGTTTAAATAACGCGGTAAAAAGGCGTAGAATAAAGGAAGACATTCGCTTCTTGAAGGCAGATATCCTTTGCCTCCAAGAAACACACATAGAAGCTAGTAGAAATAAAATTATGGAGTTTCAGGGGTTTCAATTAGTCTCATGGACCAAGCAGGAGGTCAAGACTAAAGGTGTAGCAATATTCGCACGCCGGGGCATGGCAAATTTTACTCGTTCTCTTTCCGATAAATATGGTAGATGGGCTATTATACAATGCTCAATTGATAATAGTTTGTTCACATTATGTTCTGTTTATGGACCAGTAGTGGATGATCCTGAATTATACAATTGGTTGAGTTTAGAACTGGTGGGCTGGCCATCCCCGATTATACTATGTGGTGATTTTAATATAAATTTGGGCTGTGCAGTATTTAATCACCCTGGTTCAACATATCAAGGGCGGAAACCGAAGGTTTTTAAGTCTCTTTCCCAATTAAAAGAGTTGCACGGGTTAGTTGATATTTGGGCACAATTAGAGGGTAACGACCCAGGGTTTACTTATTTTTCTGCTCCACACAGAAGTCACGCAAGACTGGATTATTTTTTTATTTCTCAATGTCTGGTGCAGGGCAGTAAAATCACTAAGTTTCCTAGGGTAATGTCTGATCACAACCCTCTGGTACTTGAAGTGAATATCAAATGTAAGAAACAAATAACCGGTTGGACTTTTAATAGGGCTTTGTTGACTGATAACTTCTATAAGGAGCATATGGCAATGTGGATCACTAGATTTTTAAAGGAAAATATGGGTAGTACGGGTATTCAGAATGTCTGGGATACTTGTAAAGCAGGGATCAGGGGGAGACCTCGCAGTTTGGGTGGGAGACTCAGAAGAATGAGAGGAATAAGATCAAGGAGCTGTACGAAACATTGGGGAAAGCCGAGACTAATCTCGCTAAGGTATTATCGGAGGGTGGGGATGCCGAAACAGCTCAAATTAAGATTATAATTGCGAGATCTGCTATAACGGAAATCTCATCTGCTAAATCGGTGGGTAGATACTTAGCCTGGCGGTCTAAACTCTACGAGAGCAATGAAAGGGTCGGCCATATGTTAGCGGTCCGGATCAGAGAAAAAGTGGCACAAACTCAGATTACGGGTATTCTCGATCCAGATATTGGGTTGGTTACTGATGCAGGTGCAATTCTCTTGGCTTTCCAGAAATTTTATCAGACGTTATACCTGGAGGATATAAGTGATAATTGTGGGATTCAGGATGAAATTCATAGATATCTTAAGGCGGTTAAGTTGATTCAATTGACTTCTGTAGATCGGGATAATTTGGATGCTCCGATTAGCCAGGAAGAAATACTTAATGCTATTGACTCACTTCCATCCGGCAAAGCTGTCGGGCCTGATCTTTTACCCGGCGAATTTTATAAGATTTTTCGAACACAGGTGGCGGCAATACTGCTTGAGATATTTCGTTTGGTTCAGAGCGGGGACACACCTCCAGAGTCTTGGAGGTTAGCAAAAATTGTTATATTTTTAAAGAAAGGGAAAGTGGCGACCGATCTAGGGGCATATCGGCCCATAACCTTGATCAATAGTGATGTTAAAATTTATTCCAAGATCTTAGCAAATAGATTGGCGAGAGTTATTAAAAAAATGGTATCTCCCCAACAACATGGCTTTGTGCCCGGTCGGGAAACTATTGATCACATTCGTCGGACAATAACATTGTTTGATTATACCAAGGTTACAGGAGACCCTATGGCCTTAATTCTGCTTGACGCAGAAAAGGCATTTGATAGGGTCTCCTGGTCTTTTTTATGGGCCGTCATGAAGTATTATGGTATAGGGGATGGATTTATAAGAGCAATTCAAAGTATGTACAAAGATCCAACTGCGACAATTGCCCTGATGGGAGCACAGTCGGGGGTAATCAATATTAAGCGTGGAACGAGACAGGGCTGTCCGTGTTCCCCTCTCTTATTTGCTATCTACATTGACCCTTTAATTAGGAAGATTCAAGAAGACCAATTAATTCAACCTGTGCATGCTAGAGGGGGTGACGTCAAAATTTTGGGCTATGCGGATGATTTAGCTATTATAACAGCTGCTCCCCTCCGGGCTTTAGATGAAATAAATATTTTAACATCGCAATTTGGCAAGATTTCCGGCTATCATTTGAATGATGGTAAAACCCAAATTGTTATAAATGATAAAGCTATATTAGTGGATTCACGGATAGTTGCAAGTGCCAGATATTTAGGTATCGAAATAAGCTCTAAACCCGAAGATATTGTTGACATTAATCTGAAACCATTAGTGCAAAAAATTAAATTGGATTCTCGTAGAATGAATAACTTATATCTGACATTAATTGGTAGAAGCAATGTCATTAAAATGATATTTCTGCCCAAAATATTATATTGCTTTAGAGCAATTCCTTTAGATATAAATAAAATTTGGTTTCAGAAGTTAGATCAGGTAATCTCATGGTTTTTATGGGCTGGACAGCGCCCAAGGAGGGCTTTTAGCTATATGACTCTACCTAGAGATAGGGGAGGGTGGGCCGTCCCTAATTTCCAAATTTATTATTGGGCTACTGCACTGAAACAGATGGGGGAATTGTTAAATGGGGGAAGTTCAGGATGTGTTGAAATTTCGATCTATCATTTAATATATGGGACTGCAGCCAGGGGACTTCTGATGCGCCATATAGATTTTGCCTATTTTAAGAGGGTCAAATTTAAGGTTCTGCTAGGTGCTTACAGGGTTTGGACAGCTGTCAGGAAAAAGTTTGGGATCGGGCGGATACATTTATATTCACCTTTAGCAAATAATGCTCTATTTCCGGGAATATTCCAAGATGTATAGTTTAAAAATTGGACTCAAAAAGGCATTTGGTGTATAGGGGATCTTACATCCAATGCTGAAATGCTTACTTTCGAGGCTATTAAAGAAAGATTCGGGATCGAGAACAAATATTTTTTTAAATATCTACAGATAAGGGATTTCCTTATTAAAAGACTTTGTCAGTGGGATCGAATCCCTTTATTAGACTTGATTATTCAGGGTCGATCTACAACATCCTCTTTATATAAATTGGTAAATGAGAAGATGGGCGATGATTTAGCCAAACACTATGATCGATGGCAAATGACTTTACAAGCCGGGCAGGGTGAATGTGAAGATTCCCTTTTGTTTAGCCAAACGGCATGTATTTCAGCTAATCTGCAGGTACAATGCTATAAAACATGGTGCAACTTATATATGACTCCGGCGCGTATTCACCGATGGGGTGGGACTTCGGGGATACATTGTCCTTGGTGTGGGTTGCTGGCTGCAGATAGTATACATATGTTCGCCACTTGCTCTGGCCTGTCTCAATTGTTGGCTAAAATTGAACTGCGCTTAGAATGTATATTGGGATATTCAGTCCCACTGACTTCCCAGGTTATTATATTAGGGATTTCTAATCAAGAAATGGAGGAGGCTGATAGGAAAATGTTATATATAGCAATGGCGGTATTGCGGTTGTGTTTGGCCACGGTCTGGCTTGATCCGAACCCTCCCTCGATACATGTTTGGTTTAGTAAATTATTATTTATTTACAATTGGGAGATCTCCGTGTTTAGGAGAAGGGGAAGTAGGGCAAGGACTAAAGGGGAAAAGATTTGGGAACCTTTAACTAAATGGTTACATAAGGAGGAATTGTTAGTATGATTGAAGTATCCCCTTGCTATATATTTGTTAATTTTGTTATATTGATATATTGACGCATCTTTCCGGGATCCACCGCGCAGGGGTGGGGGGGGTATAAATTCAAAATTTGGGCATCGTGTATGGTCTTTTTTTTTTTTCTCTTTGTCTTTTTTTCTGTGAATTTATGTCACATTGTATTTCATGCCGATGTCCTAATAAATTAAAAAAAATAAAAATAAAAAAAATAAAAAGTTAGGTTCTCAGAAAATTTTTACTTGAAAATTCATCCAAGTACGAACGTAAGCACTGACCTGCCCAATCCACTTCTTGTATTTGACCCGTGCTCCATTGCAGTCGGCCATATTTTTCAATTTTGTCCCAGTCTCTTGCGATTTTATGTCCGCAGTTGGTGCTTTGATCTTTTAGGTGCTAGTTTTTACAAAAAACTTTACAAAATTCATAACTCCAGTTCTACAGATTTGATTTTGGCTGTTTTGGTCTCAAGTAATTCATTAAAATGTATGTTATATATTTATAAATTGGTTTTTGGTTTTTCTGGAATTATGTGTTCACCTTATTACAGTTTCTGTGCTGCATACATGCTTTACAAATTGCCTCTAAGTTAAGCCTGACTGCTTTTTTTTTTGTGCCAAGCTACCCAGCGTTAACACAGGTTAATTTAGTGACTTTTTGTGGTACACCCTGCCAGGGATTGTGACTGTTGCTAACCAGGGCTCACACTCTAGTCAACCAACAACCCAATTTCTAAAAAGCTCCTTCTGTCATTCAGCCTGCAAAGATTCAGGATACTGATCCACCTTTAGAAATCTGGCTAGTAGACTCAGAAAGACGAGAGCAAGAAGGATGGGGGGCGTGGTAGACTGCCGAGCAAGATGGCCACTTGCTAAATTTGCTCCGATCCCTGTCCAACTAATCTCTTACCATCGGCCACACTATTCCACTCCCAGCTGCCAAATCACACTCATCGCAACTGACCCAGAGCTGGAGTGCTTCAGTGCTACCCGTCCGATGAAGAACCGCTGGATCCACCGACTACGGCCTGGTTCTGTGGCGCCTTGTAGGACGGTGACTGGCATGCTCCGCCCGTGGCCCAGCAAACGAACTGCTCTCTACCAAGTGGCCTGTGGACGGTGGGGGCAGACAGCACTGAGGAATGGGAAAGCTGTGACTCCCATGCGGTGGCCCCATTCCGTGTCTGGGCATGATTAGAGTGACAGCTGGGGCTTTGCTGTGCTCTGGAGTCAGTGGACTGCCGGAGTAGCTGAGGAGCCACCCTGAGTAGCATTCCTGCCCCCCGCTGGACAACCAAGACTATTAGCAATGTTAAGGTGAGGAGCCATTCGCGAGAAGGGGGTGGTGAGCGGAGTGTTGGGCTCCCTTCTCCCCGGCTCTAGAAGATCTAAGTGCAGTGGGGGTGGGCGATCTGCATCGAGTCTGACTAAACCTGTCAAGCTACGGACACGACCCCACCGAGAACCGGGAGACAAAGGGCAGCAGAACTAGCCTAGAGCCCTCGCCTATCACACCTTCCCACATACTGGCAGACTGGGGAGGCGGGCCCCCCCGGCGGCAGCTGGTGACCTTGCGATCTCATCCTGCGGGGCCGACGCTACTACTGGAGAGAGCTGGGAGAGGAACTCAGGAGACACCCAATCTAAATTGCGCTCCCTTCTCTGAGAAGTTTGAACTTTGCTTTGCCTACGAAAGTTATCAGGCAAAATCTGGAGTGACTGCAACAGCTGGGCCTGGCCGCAGCAGGGGGAGGGGGGCTGGCCTCTGGACCCGCTGAGCCCAACTGCACTTGAACACTGCTCTACGGCAACAAGGGCCAGGGGGGGACTACCCGAATACCAACAGGCCGCGGATGGACCGGATGTCGCCCCGGCAGGCGGTGGTGAGTACGGTGTGACCCCCGCAACCCCCCCAATCGGAGACAGAGCCCAGCTAGTGGTGGAAGCTAAGGATTGGAAGCCAGTAGCAGACACCATAATGACGGGAGGAAAAGGGCCCAAGAGTGGCCACCAGACTAAGCTGGACAAATATGCGGTTCCAAGGGAGGCACCGCCACAGTGCGACGCTACAGATTCGCTTCCGCAGGCTTCGGCTGGCCCCACCCCTGACGAGGCACTCACGCTTCGAGACATGTTGTCTGCCATCCAGGGAGTACAAACATCACTTGAAGGCAAAATAGACACGATGAACTCTGAGCTCACACTGGTCAGAGCGGACCTGCGAAATATGGGGGCCAGAGTTAAAGAAGTAGAAGACACAATAACAGTGCTGGAAGCCGAAACAACCACCCTTGTAGAAATAAAAACCTTCTTAGGGGTTCACTGATACATCTGGTCCTTAAGACCAACAAAGAAGAGATTGGCACGGAAGCTGTAATATCAAAAAACATGTTTTATTAACCTCAGATGAGGGAGATTGCATCTTACGGTACCCGCAGGCCACTGTAGGAGGCATTCTAATGAGTGCAGAGAACAGGGTCCTTATATATGTATTTGTTACATAGTCAGCATAAAATCAAGGGGAGGTCCTAGCACATACAAGCATGCTTATTGACTAATATGGGCATACAAAATTTGCTTGCTCCACAAAGTGGGAGGGGAGACTAAACTGCTTACATGAGTAAGAATAGCTTGACAGTTGTATACTAGGAGCAGGTGCATTCTACCAGCTAGGCCTCTCTGAGCATGTGCAAGATTCTGGAAGAGGGAGAAAGCACATGGCGAGCACATGGCTAACTAAAATGGCTGCCAAGTACAAAATGGCTTTCAGCTCATGCTAACAGCGATTCCTGCAATCTTTAACAGACGATCCTTTTAGCATGAGCTAAAGACATTGCCATGATCTAGTAGAGACATAGAAAATATTTTGCACATTTTCTTCTCATAAATTCATCAACATCCTATGCTAGGTGGGCATTTACATTCTAAACATTTCATTAAGCAGGTATATACAAGGTATAAGCAGGAGTACAAAGTGAACAGAGCATTGGGTCATACAGGTAGCAAGAGAGAATAATGACTATTATCTCAAACAGAAATCTCAATATTTTCCAATGATAAGTAATGCAAATGTCAGGGAAGTCAAAATAGATTATTACAAAAACAATCCTGGCTCCGGGGGACCAGGAGGACCACACAAGACCATAGGAATTAGGACAAGGAGCCGCAAAGCGCTGCTCCTCCTCAAAAATGGGACGACCAAAGGGGTACATTACTAACAAAAAAGAGTCCTTGGGAAAGTTCAAAAACCAACCAGCCAGAGGGGAGTCTTCTCCCTGTGTCCGTTTGAGCCTCACAGGCAGGCTCTTGTTGTTCCCACGGTGGAGCTGCACAACTCGCAACTCAAGAATCACTGAGAAGAAAAAGTCTTTCTTTCAGGATAGGGCAATCACCCCCCCAGGGCAAATACCCTCAATGATCCTATCCAGTGTCTCAGGCAGTGCACCAGTTTTCTTCACTTTAATCTAACAGGCACCAAGGGCATAGCACCTGTACCCTAAACTCAAGTCCTTCCCTAACTCCTGTATTTGCACCTCTGGCGCACTGCTCTTTTGTTGGGGCACAAATTGTACCCAGTGTGCTCGGGCATCTCTTGATCAACAAACAAAGGCGTAGACTTGCATTCACTTTGGGACCAGGATTAAGAGGCCTGAAGCAACCCTTGTTTCAAAGGGGGTCACCTCAAGCAAAAGCCTCCTTGCCGTCCTTGTCGTTCTGTGACTCTCTCAGCTGGGCATCAAAAACTGGATCCACACAAAGATTTCTCCATCCTGATTTGTAACCCCGTCTTTCGCCCAAGACAGTGGCAGGGGTACACACTTCATGTCCCAGTGCTTCCGACTTCACTGAGGTCCTAGTTGCCAGCAACGCCTATGCTGGTTCCTTTCACTTTGGCTTCAAGCTGCAGTGGCGCTGACTCCCAGGCTGGATCTGATGTCCGGGCCCCTCTGGCAATGGTTGTAAGGCAGCAAATATCTATTGGTGGACAGAACAAGAGGTCTTTAGACAAGGCACAGAAATAATCTAACAACAGAGAGGATAGTCTCAGAATACTTCCTTAGTCTTTGGGCGCCCCATACATTAGCAAGGCACCCAAGAACCACTTCATCTATCTGAGAGTAGAAAACCCTGGACCTATTGGCAAGTATAAAAGGAACGTTTTGGTGAACTGACAAGAGTAATACATCACCCAATCCCAAACAGCCAAGGAAGTCTGTGTTCATTTACTAAATTCTGAGGAAAAGAGAAAAACAATACAGACATACTCCAAATACTTATATTGGTGTATTCCTATATTACTAATCTGAAGAACCCTCAAGAAAAAGGAAATGTTCTACACTTTTACTCATAGATTTTACATTACTTGTACAGGACTGCAGACACTTGTAAAATAATTTCTCTTACATGTTATGCTTAGGACCATGCTCTCATGTTATAGGTGCAGCAGGACAATCTAAGACTGCTAATTTAACAGGGATTCTTATTGCAAAAAGAACTAAACTTCAACATAGTGGGTACTTTTTCTTCAGCAGAACATGTTATGACAAACAAACTCCTATAAAACAATATTTTCCTTCAAAATGTTTGCTAAGGATCACATGAGCGTCTTTCCTGCATTGTACTTTTCACGATCTGGACTATGCAACATCATTTTCAAAAGGAAAAAAACCCTATCTCCAGCTCTAATAAGGGCTGTCAGCTTATTTACAGAGACTAGCTAATAAAAGACTAGCAATGCCCTTGCAAAACTGTATAGAACATGAGAATAACATAAACAATAATAGTGTTGCCACCTGAGATTTTTGAACAGAAACCCTCACTATACAATTTTCCTTAAAGATCAAATAAGGGAACATCAATCTGTTCTACTCATTCTTTCATACAGGATGGGCAGTAACATAGCTTAGTGTTTCATCATTTTATTAATGCTAACAATTTTAAAACAGTATTACAGAATAGCCAATTGTAATTGTAATTGTAAGTAGCATTTATATAGCGCAGCTGTCACCCAACGGGCATCCTGGCGCTGGGATTACCTAAATCACTGTGCAGCTATAAAACTATGAATCATCATGCGCCAATCTCTCAAGGCTATTCTTTTGGAAAGAGCCTGGTTTTTAGCTTTTTTCTAAACTGCAGTAAGTCATCAGTCTGTCTGAGTTTACTTGGTAGTTTATTCCATAGCCTTGCGGCTGCATAGCCAAATGATCTACCTCCTAGTCAGGTTTTCTTGACTCGTGGGGTACATACTAGGTGGGCTGCCAAGGAACGAAGACTTCTAGCTGGGGAGTACCAAGTAAACATTCTCTGTAATGGTTTAGGCCCCATTTTGTGTGCCGCCTTATGAACAATGCAAAGTGCCTTAACTGTCACATGGCCATTTCCTAGACAGCTTTAGACAGACTCAAAAAAAAGTGAGAAAAAGAAGAGAGAAAACATAATTTTGCCTACCCTTAATTTGTAGAGGAGCTAGCCTCCTTCCCCCATTTTGACAGTAGGAAAACCTGAAACAGGTTTTACTTCTGTCAACACTTTCAACCCCTATTTGTAGCAACTGGGCACAAACAAACTTGTAGGAGATATCTTAGAAAGTGGCTATTCTCTGATTCAGTCTAACACAATGCAAATTGAGTTAACTTTAAACCAATTTCTACAGCAATTGTACTAGATTAACATGAGGGCGCATGAATGCAAACTAAAATCCATTTCCTCCTTATCGTAGCCCCTACACAGTATTCTTTAAACTAAAACCATTATTTTATATAAATGGCAGATCAATGTTCAACTGAGCGTTGTCTTCCTTCGTGTCATATGATTGCGCTAAACGTGTGTTTGCTAAAAATAGGAAGCAAAGCTTCTCTTCTCTCTTTGCGCTATCATCTCGTCTTTCAAAAACATTTCGAAGGTCGAAGTGTCAAAGCAAACATTACCCTACACCCTGCTAAGTTGCTAAATACAGAACTCTGACCTTTGACCCGTTCAGCAGCTGCTCATTTTTGCGTGCAAGGCTTGCCATGCGGTTTTGTAATGCAAAGCAACTCCGGAGAATCACAGCGAAAAGCAGTCTTATACTTATTTTCATTTATGTACAGTGGTGTGCAATCTAGTAATGCAGAGGCAGCTGTTTATTTTATACTTGCATATGTATACTTTATTGAAGCCTAAGAGCACGTTAAAACTGCTTTGAGTGGTAGAACTGCTTGTAAAATTGTGAATTTAGCTCAATTTCGACTTTGGTGGTAGGGGCACTTAAAAATGAATATCCTACAATATTTTTGCATAATAGGAACCCCCAGAGTGTTCTCTAGATAGCCCAGGAATGGGAAATCAGAAATGCATAAGATATACCCTTATAAAAACAAGTTTTGTACGGCTGGGTAAAGTGACATTTCACATTTAAGTTCCCTTTTTATTGCGGTACAGCACTGCTTAAATTCAACTTTGATGCTAGGAATTCACAGTATGATGATTAGGCTTTATAAAGATGAGAAAACGAATTTAAAGCATTTGTTTTTAACAATATATTTTTTCCCATATAATTAAATTATTATTTTTTATCAATAAAACCAACCATTTTAATGATTCCACATTGGAAAAGCAAGCTTCATTCGTAGCCTATCATATTTAAACACATTCACTCATAACCCTAAGCACAGAAGCCTTTACTTGAAACAGGAAAAGTCTGCGCCACTTTTAATGGACAGTTATCATTTAACATCAGAACCATAGATATACTTATGAAAAAAAGGCATTAAGAAAGGAAATCCCTACTTTCAATTTTGTTCTCTGTTATCCAAAATAATGAAACTGGTGTTTTGAAACTTTTAAAATAATGCAGGCCCTGTATACCAGGTTTACACTGACTTAAAATATCGCTGACACAGCATTCCTGTCTGTGGCCGTGAGCAGGAATAGCCATATGCTATTTATGCAGCTGTTGTGTGTCAGCAGCCGTCGAATTTGCACGCCTTTCTCAGGAAAAAACCCTTTATTATTTGAAATACCCTGACAGAGTTAAATCCCCATTTGCTGTGTCAAACGGTGTCTTTCAGTTAGTCAGTTTAAACACAGCTGTCGGAAAGCTTTTTTCTCGGGTGCTGAGAGAAAAGCATGTCACAGTCTATTTAAAAACTGAGGCATTTCAATGCAGTCAAATCTATCTTTCTATAATGTGTATTTAGTTCAGCAACGACCAAATTCACTCATATGATGTGCATGCCTTTTAATGTCTAATACAATGTATTTAAAGAAAAGGCTGTGACATTGTGTATTTAAGTCTATTGATTACAAAACACACAATTTCTGTTTTTTCTACCTCTCTGTATGAGGCCTATTTTAATCCTATTGAATACGAATTCTAATTTTATGTTTAACATTGTGGCAATTTGCACACATGTATAGTGTCTTACTCTGTCAATTTAATAGTAACATGCAGCTGTTTAGCATATGTTACATAATTTATTTCTGGATTTTTATTTAATATGTAAGTAACTAAATGACATTTTGCATAACAGAATAATGACAGCAAAAAAACATAAACAAACTCATTGAGCTCATTCAGACAGTTACAGAAGGACACAACACAGCGCGCTTAAAGCTAGCCATTCGTACACAGAGTACTCACACAAATATTACCAATGTCAAACCAAAAACCCCACATAGACATTTAAACACACATTGAACCCACAAATCAATACTTAGGACAGCTTACAAAGTGTACGCAAGACCAACCTATTTGTAAATACTAATTGTAAGTCATATTTACAAGAAGAGCTCTCAAAAGTAGCCCAAAAAAAACTGTTCCATGGTCAAATTCGCCAGTTTTGGCTGGTAGAACACTCAAAAAGTGCTCTGCATATCACCACTTATGAATGTTACTAAGTGCGCAGATCCGGATCCGTTTTATGTACATATTTAGTTCCATGGGGTACTTAGTCACCAAGGAAGAAATATCTTTTTACTATACGTGAACCTATTTAGGTATCCCCTCTGAGGGGAGTCAACTGAGTACTTCCTAAATCCATATCGGTACTCTCCAAGACAGCAACACTTTCAACAAAGTGTGCTGGTAACAGGCATGCCAAAAATATTATAGCATATATAATATTATACTCCAAGTGACACTTAACACAATCTGTGTCGTTCAAATTTTCAAAGTTTAGAGAAAAATCTCCTCATTACCTGCCTATATGAATTGCAATGCATATATAATTACAAAACAAATTCCAAAATTGGCCAATCATACAAACAAAGCCACAGTAAGTGTTACTAAAACTACCTTACCAATCAAAGGCATCAAACCAACAGCAAGTGCCGCAAAACGGCTCTTACCAATCAAATGGTGTCCAGGTTCCAACTGCCAAGTTCTGAGTGACCTAACGGTCGTTTTAAAATACTCACGCCAAAGAAGTTCTCAGTCGGGAGCGGCAAACACTTGGAGGATCAGAGCAGGAAGACCAGAAATATACTGGGCTGGAAGACAAAACAATCTCCGTGCGCTGGGTACCTCCTCAGTAGATTCCTGTCCTGTACTCCTCAGTAGATTCCTGTCTCCCTTCAAGACCACTCCCTTGGATAGCCGCTGCACCGATGAGTCCCACTTTCGGGCGCCATTTGTAGAAATAAAAACCTTCTTAGGGGTTCACTGATACATCTGGTCCTTAAAACCAATAAAGAAGAGATTGGCACGGAAGCTGTAATATCAAAAAACATGTTTTATTAACCTCAGATGAGGGAGATTGCATCTTACGGTACCCGCAGGCCACTGTAGGAGGCATTCTAATGAGTGCAGAGAACAGGGTCCTTATATATGTATTTGTTACATAGTCAGCATAAAATCAAGGGGAGGTCCTAGCACATACAAGCATGCTTATTGACTAATATGGGCATACAAAATTTGCTTGCTCCACAAAGTGGGAGGGGAGACTAAACTGCTTACATGAGTAAGAATAGCTTGACAGTTGTATACTAGGAGCAGGTGCATTCTACCAGCTAGGCCTCTCTGAGCATGTGCAAGATTCTGGAAGAGGGAGAAAGCACATGGCGAGCACATGGCTAACTAAAATGGCTGCCAAGTACAAAATGGCTTTCAGCTCATGCTAACAGCGATTCCTGCAATCTTTAACACCCTCAAAGCCAAAGTAACTGACCTGAAGAACACCACGGCAGACCTGGAGGCCAGACTTGTAGATGCAGAGGACTGCTCAAGATGGAACAACATCCGTATACTTGGGGATCTGGAGAGGGCGGAGGGCCTGGCCACTGACCTCTTCGTGGAGGATTCAATTCTTAAACATCTTCAGCCCTGTGGTCTGTCCACATTTTTCTCCATCGAGAGGACACACAGGGTGCCAGGAACCCGCATGCATCCGGGAGCACCCCCACACCCCATCATAGCTCGTCTGTTCAACTACTGAGACTGGGACATGGTCTTACGGACAGCTCGAAGCACCCCACCAGTACTCTACAACAATGCAACATTCACGTTCTTCCCCGACTTCACTCTCAAGGTGCAAAAGATGCGCCACACTTTCCTGGAGGTAAAAAGAGCCCTACGAGACAAGAACATTAAATACTTCATGTTATTTCCTGTCCACCTGAGAGTCATGTCTGATGACAGAACTTGGTTCTTCTCCTCGGTGGAGGAGGCCTGGAAGTGGCTGTAGGGCTGAAGATGGGCCCCAGGTTCCAAATACCGCAGCTGGTAGGAACGGCAGAGACAGGAAGGTGCAACTCATGGCCACCAACGTCACGCGAATGGGCGAGACAGCTGAAGTATCTCCCCTCAACTCGATGAGACCTGAATAAAGACTGGGGACCCTGCTCTAGTTATTAACTTTGTGCAGCTGGAAATGACCAAATGATTTTTAAGAGGCTGGATGGGAGGGAGGCGGTGGCCGATTCACTCTATAGAGTTTGACAGAATTGTTATGGGGGACTAGAGGCGCTCTGCATAGTTGGGGAGGTGGGCAGTTTAGGGCCCGCATTGCAGGGAGGGGGATAATATTGGGAACAGGTTATTGTTTCTTTTACACACTAAGTGCACCACACAAGGGCCCTTTGGCCTCCTGACACACAGCCTTTTACTGGTGGCATGGAAAGATGTGAGAAAACACCCAGATGACATGGATGGTCGCCCAGATGTGCTGACTGAAATGTGCTCAGGCTTATACCATGTCAGGTGCCAATAGATAAAGCCCAACTGCCACTCATGTTGTGGAGTGTCAAATGGCCTTGGGGATAAGATTAAAAGAGGGATTGCGCTCCCATATATAAAACGGCACGCGCCCAGTATCGTCCTACTCCAGGTGGTGCATATGACTGACACTAAGAGCAAGGCACTAGATAGGTGGGGATATAAAATGTTAGTGCATGCAAGCTATTCATCTGGGTCTCAAGGGATGGGAATATTTGTCAAGAAGACATTAGCATTTCAAACTCACAACTCTTGGGTGGACAAACATGGTCGCTACGTGGCAGTCTCAGGTCCATTAGAGGGGACACCTGTCAATATAATCAGTGTGTACAGCCCACCAAGACTCCTTGATTCCATGATGGCAGATCTGAGTGATGTGCTCCTCAACCTTCCTGACGGTGTGCTGTTTATGGGGGGAGATTTTAACCTTACTCAATGATCCCACTGAAAGTTGCCCCCCAAGACAGGCACCGGTGGGCCAACCTCCACTGGTGGACTTCCTAAATGCTATGGGCCTGACCGATGTGTGGAGGTGCCACCACCCGGAGGGGCAGCAATTCACCTTTCTCTCTGGAGTGCATGGTTCCCTCTCCAGAATAGATCATTTCATGACCCTGACTCAAGAATTGCCCTGGTTCTGGGAGATCCGTCATCTACCTAGGGGCATCTCAGACCATTCGCCCATGTGGGTGGTATGTGGCGGAACAGTTCTGAGAGGTCACCAATCCATGAGGCTGAAACCCTGGTACCTTAGAGTCCCCACCATAAGAGAAGGACTCACATTAGCCACCATAATATTGAGATCAATGGGCGGCCCTGTGACCCTCGGAACCTGGGTAATAGTACTGTAAACTGCAAAAGGTTCCGCTGGGTAGAACCAAGAAGTTTTCTTTTCCAAACACAATAACCTTTTTTTTAAAAACACAGAAAAAAGCAATTATAAGTGATACTGCAATGTATTTTAAAATGCACACAACAGGAATCAATGTATGTCCATTATTTTCTTTTGATCAAGACAATGATTTTCATATCAAAAATAATGTATTAGAAATTTTAACTATTAAATGAGCTGACAAATACAACACAATGACAAATAACATAATGACAACATGAAAATAGTGACTGATGTGACAAATAGTGAAATAAACCATCTAATCCATACACAAACACAATAACACAAGAATTCTAAAAGGTCTCTGTCCCCCCTGGAATTTCAGCAGTAACCGACAGTATCTCTAATTATATGGTTACAGAGATTCAGGACATGAAAAAAATGTCACGTCGACGTTTTGACCCAGATGGCAGTGTGATAAAGGAACATCAAATAGGGTCTGCCTCGGGACAAATAAAAATGTCAGCCTATACAGCAACAAAGAAAAAAGAATGAATATTAGAACTGTGTATGCAAGTTACACTAGAGGGCATGCTGAATTACCCAATGGTCACTCACCCCAGTATCCCAAGCGTGGAACTGAGTAGACTCCTCCAATTATGGTAGGAGTGTTGTGACCAGTAAAAAGACTCCAAATTCTAAACAATTGTTAAAATCCGTCAGTTATCTGTGGGTAAATGATATTTTAGAAATCACCAATTTGAATTCCAATGGCGGTGATGTTATAGGATGCTCAACAGCACAACAACTCACCATCTAGTGTCAATCATACTGTGTCATTGATGACTATGCTTCCTAGTGTCCTCCTCTGTGAATAAAGGGGAATTCCCTTGTTCAAATCAATTAGTGGACCACTGTGAAAACCATCTGTGGGGGAACCAGTGTAGATATCCATCAAGGTCTAAGAGTGCAACAGTGCCATGGGTTACTGCTGAAATTCAATAGTGGACAGAGACCTTTTAGAATTCTTGTGTTATTGTGTTTGTGTATGGATTAGATGGTTTATTTCACTATTTGTCACATCACTCACTATTTTCATGTTGTTGTCATTATGTTATTTGTCATTGTGTTCTATTTGTCAGCTCATTTAATAGTGAACAATTTCTAAAAAATTATTTTTGATATGAAAATCCTTGTCTTGATTAAAAGAAAATGACGGACATAAATTGATTCCTGTAATGTGCATTTTAGGATACATCACATTAGCCACAAAGCGGTATTTCACCGAGAATGAAGACTCAGTGGACTCCGCTTCAATTTTGTGGGAAGCACAAAAGACAGTCATGAGTGGCCAGGGGTTCTCCCTGGTGGTGGGCCACAGGAGGGACAAAAGGGCAAAGCTGGAAGCCATACAAGAAGACATAGAGCAACTCGAGGCACAGCTGAACCACATAGACAGCGCTGATGTATCCCATAGACTGGTGCTTAAGCAGCAGGAATACCGTGGGCTTGTGGTGGAAGATGCCAAGACTACACATGGGACAAACCTGCATCGTATTTACGAGGTTAGGGACAAAGCCAGCAACCTCTTGGCCTGGCTAGATAAAAAGGAGCGGGCCAATAGATGTGTCTACGGACTCCAATCTAACGAGGGAAAGCAAAAAATCGATTTGAAGTAGAGGAAACGTTTGCTCCCTACTATGCGTGACTTTACTCTCCCTCTGGACTAGCAACTTCAGAGACAAGTCATGAATTCCTAAGGGACATCCCGCTCCCTACTCTCACAGCCGATGATAGATCCCTCCTAGAAGGAGGCTTAACACAAGAGGACATAACGCAGGCAATCCGAGACTTAAAAGAGGGCAAAGCGCTGGGCCACAATGGATTACCCGTAGAGCTCTTCAAACTCAATGCATCAATATTTGCCCCACACTTCTGAGGATGTTTGAGGAGTGCAGGGAGGGGTACTTTCCAGGGACCAAAGACTAGCCACAATCATCACCATACACAAAGACAGGATATCCCCAGAGGACTGAGCCTCCTATAGACCTATTTTGCTCCTCAATGTTGAAAATAAGATACTGGCAAAACTATTGGCCTCCCGACTCCTGCAACTAATCACCAGACTAGTACATCCGGACCAATCCAGTTTTATGCCAGGGAGGAGTACATCACTTAATCTATGGAGATTACATGGAGTACTGAGTAGTGTGAGATATATACAGGAGGACACCGTCATTCACTCATTGGACGCCCGCATTGCTGTGGACACAGTTGAATGGGCGTACCTTTTCAAGGTGTTAGTGAACTTAGGCATGGCCAAAATTCATAAGCTGGGTCTGACTCCTCTATTCCAAACCACTGGCCCAGCTAGTGGTCAATGGAGAGGCATCCCGTTCTTTCCCCATTCGATGTGGCACCCGTCAGGGATGCCCGATCTCCCCCCTCCTCAATGCCGTAGTGTTAGAACCCTTGGCCGCATGGATCCGTATGGACCCCTGCTGCAGGGCCTCTGCTGGCCGGACCAATGGGAGGATAAAATATCGCTCTACACAGACAATGTCCTCCTATATATGACTGACCCAAGCGCTCCCTAGCCAGAGTGATACACATAATTGAGGACTTCGGACGCGTTTCTGGCTATACAATCAATTGGACGAAATCACTAATATTCATAAATAAACGATTGGTAGTAGCAATCCCTAAAGGGAAAAAACCGCGCATCAAGAAAGGAACAGCAATATAGTAGGTAACTGGTATAATCGTGAATTTTGTTCAATACTACAAAAAGTCATGGGGTGCTCAAATAACTGAAAGCACCTACTACCAAACGGTGCTATCGGCAAGTTACAAAGAACATGCACATTGACATTTACAAAAGCACAGTCGTAGCACGCCCTTATTAATCATAAATAATTTCACAAAAGTATTTGTCAAATAAATAAATATCCTGACACCAAATATTGGAATCCTTAAATCCACAGGCGAGTTTTTTTGAAAAAAAGGTTCTCATTTATTCATATGTCACAAATTCCCAGCAATTATTGAAGCCAACACGTGTTTCGTCTGTACACATCAGTATTCAGACTTTTTCAAGGCTGGAAAATAAACATCATATACAATCCATAAGTTGTTATATCCTACAGCTAATATAAACATAAATAATCTCAATTAAAACATCTAATCATACTAATACTAGCTGCCACAATTTATTAAAAATGTAGTAAAGAGACCTCATCAACTAAAATCTAATGCAAGCAATCTCTTGTTATCCAAACACCATACTTAATAATGTATGTCCGCAATTGAAAACAATTACGAACCATATATTGCTGAAAATGGAAAGACGGAGAAGAAAGGAAAAGAGGAAAGAAACAAGTAAATGACCACACCAATGAGTGTTTCACACAGTGACAACGAGACAAATCCCTAACAACCAACATATAACATGCCTAACCCACAACATGTAAATAAAATAGTGACTAAAAGTGATAATACACTATTTGTATCAAACCCTGATAAAAAAATCATGATAAAAAAATCAACACCCACCAGAATAGCTGAAACATAAGTCAAAGTTCCACTGCGCAACAGGTCCTCCTTATTAGTAGTATCCAAGTATACACTGCTAATAACAAACAAATATGTGATAATAATCAATAAAAATACGTGAAAAACTCGCAAAGTGTTCATATTGTACACTAAATAAGACACGTGTGCTGAATTTCTCAACCCTAACCACAACATAGACCCCCTTTTATTTCTAGTGGGGTTGGTCATTCATAATATTATTATAATGTCCGCCATTGCTAGTAAGAGCCTGATATCATATTGACTGGTATATATAAGCTGGTTATAGAGTCTTAAACTAGAGAAAAATAACCGATTAATCATATACAAATAAGCGCCTGGGTAACGATAATCATTAATTAACCTCTTAGCATTATCAATGACCACATACTATCAATCACCCACCTGATAATATGAATATTAGGAAATCTGGCAGATCCACCGCTCTACCCGTTTGGTGCTCCCAATGGTGCTATTTCTTGTTGTAAAGGGTATTCCCTGAATCTAGAGTCCTGCAAAAATCGACAAGCACTCTGTATCAGCCCCTGTCTCTAAAGTAACTAAATTCAAGTAAACAGATAACCATATCGCTAGCTGACTCACCACGTCATGGGCAAGTGAGTGCCCCTCGTAGTCTTGTCAATGACGACACGCTGTCAGTAGAGTAAAAACACCACTCTTTTCCAATTGGGCCAAACCTTGATAAGTCGGTTCACTAAAAATAAAATAATCAGGTTGCTCATATCCTTAACTAGTATTGGATTAAGGTAAATCCCTATATTTTGACTCTTCACTCACCTCTCACGCCTGCGTAATGGAAGAAAACACTGGTCCGTGTACTCGTTCCTGTCACACCGAAGACGCCCGCATTATCCTCTCCGCATGTTTGTAACTGCACGGTGGATCACATGACCCACCCGGAAGTTAACGTAACGTTGGGATACATCATGACTTATAATCTATTGAGGACAGACTTAACTAGTTTAGAAAAGGAAAATAACTGCCATGTGTTTCATACTCAACCTAATGCTGTGGGCTTGTATTCCTTGGTGACCCTATATTTTCCCGTGGTGTTTCTCCCTGGTACTTACAAATTTGATATTTGTGGTGTTTATTTCTTCTGGGGCCTTTTCTGGAGCACATGACAAAATGTTTCTATATCCCATTTGAATATTTATTACACTAAGTCTGATATAGTGATTTCCAGTTCGCATGTTTGAGCTAAAACATTTTTTTTATATATGATGTTTTACCATTGCTTATATTGCTCTGATATCATCGAGGGTTCTCATTGGTGTAACCTTGGCAGTAGAACTATTTTAAGATGGTGGTAGATTTCCATTGTTTATCGTTGATACTGACTGATTGTGGGTACATATTCCAGGATGACTCTTTATCATTCTGTGGTGTTTTGCAAACATGCGGAGAGGATAATGCGGGCGTCTTCGGTGTGACAGGAACGAGTACACGGACCAGTGTTTTCTTCCATTACGCAGGCGTGAGAGGTGAGTGAAGAGTCAAAATATAGGGATTTACCTTAATCCAATACTAGTTAAGGATATGAGCAACCTGATTATTTTATTTTTAGTGAACCGACTTATCAAGGTTTGGCCCAATTGGAAAAGAGTGGTGTTTTTTACTCTACTGACAGCGTGTCGTCATTGACAAGACTACGAGGGGCACTACTTGCCCATGACGTGGTGAGTCAGCTAGCGATATGGTTATCTGTTTACTTGAATTTAGTTACTTTAGAGACAGGGGCTGATACAGAGTGCTTGTCGATTTTTGCAGGACTCTAGATTCGGGGAATACCCTTTACAACAAGAAATAGCACCATTGGGAGCACCAAACGGGTAGAGCGGTGGATCTGCCAGATTTCCTAATATTCATATTATCAGGTGGGTGATTGATAGTATGTGGTCATTGATAATGCTAAGAGGTTAATTAATGATTATCGTTACCCAGGCGCTTATTTGTATATGATTAATCGGTTATTTTTTCTCTAGTTTAAGACTCTATAACCAGCTTATATATACCAGTCAATATGATATCAGGCTCTTACTAGCAATGGCGGACATTATAATAATATTATGAATGACCAACCCCACTAGAAATAAAAAGGGGGGTCTATGTTGTGGTTAGGGTTGAGAAATTCAGCACACGTGTCTTATTTAGTGTACAATATGAACACTTTGCGAGTTTTTCACGTATTTTTATTGATTATTATCACATATTTGTTTGTTATTAGCAGTGTATACTTGGACACTACTAATAAGGAGGACCTGTTGCGCAGTGGAACTTTGACTTATGTTTCAGCTATTCTGGTGGGTGTTGATTTTTTTATCATGATTTTTTATCAGGGTTTGATACAAATAGTGTATTATCACTTTTAGTCACTATTTTATTTACATGTTGTGGGTTAGGCATGTTATATGTTGGTTGTTAGGGATTTGTCTCGTTGTCACTGTGTGAAACACTCATTGGTGTGGTCATTTACTTGTTTCTTTCCTCTTTTCCTTTCTTCTCCGTCTTTCCATTTTCAACAATATATGGTTCGTAATTGTTTTCAAATGCGGACATACATTATTAAGTATGGTGTTTGGATAACAAGAGATTGCTTGCATTAGATTTTAGTTGATGAGGTCTCTTTACTACATTTTTAATAAATTGTGGCAGCTAGTATTAGTATGATTAGATGTTTTAATTGAGATTATTTATGTTTATATTAGCTGTAGGATATAACAACTTATGGATTGTATATGATGTTTATTTTCCAGCCTTGAAAAAGTCTGAATACTGATGTGTACAGACGAAACACGTGTTGGCTTCAATAATTGCTGGGAATTTGTGACATATGAATAAATGAGAACCTTTTTTTCAAAAAAACTCGCCTGTGGATTTAAGGATTCCAATATTTGGTGTCAGGATATTTATTTATTTGACAAATACTTTTGTGAAATTATTTATGATTAATAATGGTGTGCTACGACTGTGCTTTTGTAGAAATCCCTAATATATATAATTAAAGGCGAGCCGCCAGCCCTGCCCAAAAACTGTGCGATCCGGATGTCCACGGAGGGTTTCACATATCTTGGGATATTTGCCACCACAGATCCCACTCTCTCCTATAATAAGAATCTCCTTCCACCCGTGGAGAGGCTAAAGACAGGTGTCAAGCACTGGAGATCGCTCCCACTGTCACTCCTAGGGAGAGCAGCTCTTTTTAAGATGATGGCACTGCCCCATTTCTTATATGCCCTGCATAATGCACCATACCCCATCCCCGCACAATATTTTAAAACAATAAATCCAGCACCACTTACTCTCTTACGGAACGAGGGATCAGCGAGGATTGCGCTTAATAAACTAACACAAGGGTGGTACAATGGTGGAATTGCCCTACCTGATATTCAGAGGTACTATTGGGTGACACAATTGACCACGATTAACCAATGGGTACACCTACCGGACGATGAACCGTCAATCCGGATGGATTGCCTGGTGATGCACCCGGGGAGACACCTGCAGGCTCTATATGCCACACCTCCGAGGCTGCTGCAGCAGAGCCCAACGGCTGTAAGCATCGGTCTCTGGCACGCGGCCCTCAAAGCATTGGGATGGAAAAACAAGCTGACTCGATCCCCCCACTGTGGGACTCAGCGGCACTTGGCACTCTAGGGCGTACCCAGGAATTCACAAGTGGGATCGGCCTGTCCAGTATTGGGGATATATGGTCAGAGGGGTCAGTGCTCCCCTTCACTGACCTCTGAAAAGAATATAACCTGGCAGACACTGAGATATTTCGGTACCTGCAGGTCAGACATGCCTTGCAGTGGCCATACCAGCGGGGGAGGAGCTTCCTGACTCCTCCCCAATTGAAGACCGCTTACTGGACGAACGTATGACATGCAAAGCGACTTCACTCACAAGTATCGAAAAATTATGAACAACGCACCCGACACACTTTACGGCCTGCATGAGAAGTGGGCTCTTGACTTGGGGGGTCTAGAAGCTGACGTATTGGTGTAGGCTCTGGCCTCACCCAGAGAAATAGCAATCAAGGCAAGATTCTGGCTGATACAACTGAAGATACTCCACAGGGCCTATGATGCCTGCACCACACTGATGAAAATAGGTAGGGCCCCAAACGATACCTGTCACCGAGACTGCACCCAGAAAGACACCTACTTTCACATTATATGGGAATGCCCTGCAATACAGACCTATTGGGAGGCAGTGGTTAGTTGTATGAATGACATATGTGGCACGGCAATCTCTCCAACGCCTAAATGGTGCCTTCTAAACATATGGGAGGAATCAGACATCACTTTTATGGGACGGACCTGGATGATGCTGGGCCTGGCCGTAGCTAAACAAAATATATCCTGTTGCTGGGGAGCAACCAGGACACCAAGCTTGAGCGAATGGAGAAAAGATATGGAGATAAATATGGTAGCAGAAAAAACTATCGATATCTACAGAGGATGTCCAAAGAAATGGGTTAAGGTCTGGGGCGGATGGAATGATTCTCTTGGGGACTGTGTATCCTCCCTACAGTTACTGCTAGGCCCCAGCTTGCTAGTTGATATTTGAGATGGGCCAGAGCAGGCTAACACTGACATGGCTATGTAGTTTGAATTGAATATTACTTGGCTGTATTGCAATGTCGATACTGTGGTGTTTTTTGTGTTTTTTACAGTTTCTACTTAATTTCGAATAAAGAGACTTAAAAAAAAAAAAAAAGCAAGAATGATGGAAATTTTTGTGTAACTTACCAAGGACTGGTGCAAGAAACATAAAATAATTGTATTTTGTGCTGAGTGATTACCAGTGGTCATTAGCTTTAATTGAAACATTCTTTGATCATATTTTGTTTTCCTATGCTGTGCAACTAAAAAATATTGGACCAAATCCACAAAAAGTTTGTAAATATGCACTGCCTGTTTACCTCTTGGTTAGAATAGAGATTTATGGATGATGTGAATTCAGAAATCTTTCCACTAGGACTCCTGGAAACCTGTGCCAGTTCCATGTTCCCAGTAGTGCTCATCAAAATGTTTTGCAAATTTATGCATGGGTTTTTCCGAATCCAAAAATGTGCATTGTGTACGATTGTTCCAGCAGAAATACCATAGTATAGTGTTCTTTCAATTCTTTTTTCCATGGAAAAACATTTTTTTCCTTGCTAGAAACACCCAGGTTTGGGAGTATTACAGTCCCATTTCCTCCATGGAATGATTTTCCTTGCACTTACCAGTAATAAATATTTTTCTCCGGTGCAGAGAAGTGTCAGAAAAGTTTTGTAAACACATGAGCTTGTTGTAGGTGTTATCAGACTTTACAATTATTTCAGCCCGAGACACCCACTCCCATTCATTAAAGATAAAGTACACATGTTTAATATTGAACCATCATAGGGTGCTAGCCCATGATTGAACTTATTTACAAGTGTCTCTTCAATCTTCGTAAATTTATTGCATTTTTAAATCAAGTTATTTGTGCATGTATGTTGAACTTACACATGAGAATGGAAAATGGCATGCTGAATCTGGTTCTATGTGCCTATGTGGACAATTCCCTGTAATAAGAGTGCATACAATGAGGAGATGAATTTGATTGCCAGGGTGGATTTTGCAGCCATTACCACTTGTATAAGCGGAGACAGTAGTGGACCTGGAGCTTACTGTGAAGTATCATTTAACAACATGGTTCAGTTGACTTGAATCTGTGGCATTGGATGTTTCATTATGTTATTTCTGTTATTGGTGTTTGTATATTTCCAGTCTGCCATTATACTTTATAACTCTGTTGGTCATCCCATTTGCTTTCTGGGGCATGGCCATAATGTCCGCTTAGCTACGGAGCTCCTGAGCTCGCGATCAGAATGTGAGAAAAATCTACATGCAAACTCATACACAGATGCACATCGTGGCCCGGAAAATGCCTAGCAACTACCTTCAACTAGGGCATCCCATGTAATCCGGGGGTGCCAGAGAGTTGAGTTCTCACCAACGGCTCGTGTGGATCAGCACCGCCTCGGAGGCCATGTAGTGACAGGGGCCGCGGGCGAGCATGAGGCTGAGACCATTGGGTCTCGCAGAGTGCAAACCCAAGCTTTTCCTGTGCTAGATCTGCCACTCACTCCTCGGTACACTTGGCAACGAGATCGCCTACTTCTCCTGTTCGTGGAGCAGACGCTGGAGACCGCCTGTAAACCTGACCACCAGCATCACCATGTTGGATGGGTGAGCCGTGCCTGATGAAGGCCTCACTCCTGCTTGTTTTTTGTCTGGGGGCTGGGACTGTGACACTTGCCCGCATGCCTTATTCTCACTCCCCACACAGTCCCCCACCCTCGGTTGGCAATGTGGAGGGGGCATTAACAGGCGCTACAACCTGCCACAGAGCGCCTTTTGTTTGGCTATTGAGGAGCATGATGGACACCCGGTACCTTTCTTAAATGCAGGAGTCGGCCTGAACTGCTGTGCCGGCGAGGGTGCTCTGACCCTGCTACAGAACATTGTTTTCGCACTCTGACTGGGTATTGACATTGCTGTCTCTGCTGCAGAAATTTACCGCCACAGTGAGAACCTGACATCCTCCGCCCCCCTGCTTTCTATACTGGGTAATCAGCTCTCAATTTTGGAAGAATAACACCTCTCCAATAACATTTGGCCATACAGCACTATATCTTTAATGATGGGCAGAAATGATTGCAATGAAGCAACGCAAGCTCTTATTTGAGCCACCCAAGAACGCTTGACAGGGGGAATCCCACTCTGATACTGATGATCCTACCAATGCCGCGACTACGTCTGAGGTCAGACATGACTGCCATAATGATGGAGATCAAGGCGTGGTTTTGCTCTATTGATGCCCACTTTGATGCACTTACTAACTGAATAGACAGTATGGGTGACCACCTGGAGAGTCAACACATCAGGCTTGATAGCGGGGAGGAACATATTTCCAGCCTTGATGACGGGCTTACTCCCATGTTGAGGCAGGTTGAGAAGCTAGAACGTATTCTTAAAACAGTTGCTGCAAAGAATTAAGATTTGGTGGCACGCTCACGTAGGAATGATATTCACATTCATGGCATTGTGGAAACAACAAATATGGGTCGCCCAGAAGAATTTGTGGAATCTCTCCTAATCAAACTGTTTGACCATACCAGTTTCGCTTCAACATTCACTGTGGAATGCGGACGCAGGTCTCTTGGCCCTCGCCCCCCTGTGAGTGCTGCACTGAGGCCATTGATAGGCCGTCTTCTGAATTACAAAGACAGAGACACTATTCTACCCCTTGCTTGTGAGAAAGGCACCATACATCATCAAGGAGCCTCGCTCTTATTCTTCCCAGATCTTACGCCCATGGTGCAGGAAGCCTGCCGCAAATTCGCAGATGCCAAGAATGTGCTACGCAAACTAGGACTCAGGTATGCCATGCTTTACCCGGTGCGACTACGCATCGAGGTTAATGGGAGGCCCTGCTTCTTTGAGTCTCCGGCCGAGGTGGTGAATTTCTGCGAACAATATAAAGCTGCTTCCCCAGACCCCCGGCGAGACACTCCTGATCGTGCGCACTCCCTATTCCGGCTCAACTCCTGCCAATTGACTTTGCTGCTATTCATTACAACCTGCTGCTGTGTTTGATCTTGGATCTGTCATCCCTGACTCTGCTGGGATACACATATACTCAGCTTAATAATGGCTCATTGAACACCCTGGGTCAATTCTTAGATATGTTTGTATGATTTTTCGCTTGCTTTGTGATGCTTGTTGGCATTGCAACTATTAGACATCACTGGACCGAGGACTCTGAGGCGTTGCCACCCCTCAATGGTGTACACCGACCTGTTATGCTTGGGGTTGTTTCTTTTTTTCTTTTTGGAATCAGGGATTTATTGGATAGTTCTGTGTCTTGTGTTGGTGGGGGGTGGGAATTGCATATTTTTGGATTGTTCAAATGTGGTTTATCTCCCACTGCATCATGAAATCCTACTAAATTGCTCATTATTATGGTCCTCATTTCCATTCTCAATATTTAACTATACAGTTTTCTGATGCCTATAAATGGGGGGGTAAATATCCCCTTTATATCTTGGAATATACAGGGTCTTAACAACCCCCACAAGGGCAAACAAATTCTCACATACCTAACTCGACATAGCCTCAAGATGACATTTCTTCAAGAGACTCATCTTTTCCCCGCAACCCTCAACCATTTGCAAACATGTGGGGACCCCACCAATACTTTTCCAAGTATAGCTCTTGCTCACGGGGGTATGCATCCTTATACATAAGTTTGTTCCTTTTACCTTTCATAACTGCCGGGAAGATCCAGATGGTCGCTATATATTACTCACCAGTTCCCTAGCGGGTAAGCATACCCTATTGGTTAAAATATACGCCCCAAATATCGATTGCCTGGAATTTTTTCACACTGTATACGTGCAAATGGGGCGAGAAGAGGCCAAACTAGTGGTCATTGGTGGTGACGTCAATCTAGTTCTCAACCCAGCTGCAGACTCCTTCATTATGGATTGTGCCACCCTTGCACTGACCGAAAACTTTTTAGAGTATAAAAAACAACTTTATCACCAATCCCAAGGTACTTCCATGGGGAGTACCTTCGCCCCAAGCGTAGCATGTCTTTACATGGCTGCCTTCGAGGAGGATGTTGTCAATCACCCAAGGAACCCCTACACCAATAATTTGAAACTGTGGAAAAGGTTCATTGATGACATCTTTATCCTCTGGAAGGGTGATCTTACTATCTGCGAGGAATTCTGCCAGTGGCTTAATGCACAAAATGAATATTTGAAGTTCACACACACGATATCAAACACAAGCATACCGTTCTTGGATTTGAACATAAGACTGAACAATACAGAGCTAAGCACTACCCTGTACAAAAAACCTACATATAGAAATAGCCTGCTATTGTATAGTAGTCACCACCCGAGAGCCCTAAAAGACAACCTGCCCTTTGGTCAGTTTCTCCGGATTAGGAGAAACTGCAGCTCTCTCACTGACTATAAGACTGAGGCCCAGACTTTGGCAGCCAACCTCAGACAAAGGGAATATCCCCAACGCCAGA
The DNA here is from genome assembly GCA_963921515.1 of Calotriton arnoldi. Lineage (NCBI taxonomy): Eukaryota > Metazoa > Chordata > Amphibia > Caudata > Salamandridae > Calotriton > Calotriton arnoldi. The sequence goes on from CAWUFW010007939.1 coordinate 265,581, forward strand.
TTATGAACTCTTTAAAAAGAGCTAGGAACAACCCCTGTGATACATTGCTGGAGGTCACCCCCAAAGAACACACAGATACTCTTACATGTGTTACATCGTTTACACCAACTTCCACACTCACCAAGGGTATTATTAAGAAACACTGGGGGATTTTACTGACAGGAGACCTACGTATGCCTACACCTAGGTTCGCCTTCAAACGAACTAAAAACTTGAAGGATATTTTGGTACACACGAGGCCAAAGACTGAGACCCACATAGCGCAAAGAACACTTTGGGATCTCCCCCCAGTTTTGGGCCACTACCCATGTGGGACCTGCGCAGTATGCGAACAGACTACCATTACCAAGGAGATAAGACTCACTGACACGTTCACTTGGAAAATGACACGGCATACTAACTGTAACACTTCCCACCGCATATACTTGATCACCTGCCCATGTAATATGAAGTACATAGGGATGACATTGAGGACAGTGAAAACTCGCATTACTGAGCACAAGAGCAGTATACGATGCCAACGAGTCAACACTAAGATGTATATACACTACAAGGAATTAAACCATCCTCCAGAGTCTCTACGTTGGTTGGTGCTTGAAGCCCACCCTAAAATCACACAATGAGCACTGTTCAGAATAGAACAAAGATGGATATATCGCCTTTCTTCCGACCGACATGGTCTGAATGACGATATACCCTGGGCATCACTGACTGACAGGTAAAGTGCACCTACTTCCATCCCCAATAAAATGTGAGGCTATGATATACTACATGTACAACTAATAGGTGATGAGTGCATACTTTCATCTATACTACAACTCTGAGGCGTTGACATACTTAGTGTACCTGCATTATACGGCAAGAGCCTACATTTACAACTGACTCACTGCTCTGTAGTTAACATTTAGTAACATACAACAACGGCCTCTTTCTTTGGCTCCCTAGAAGTATTGACCGACTTAATTGACGTTACATGTGGGCTATATACCTTAATATACATGTTATATACTAACAGCACACCCGAGACACTGGCCGTGGTTATCCAACCCCAATATATGACCGGTGATGACTAAGAGTTCTGGCCCCTTAGCCGCTGGGCAGCGTTGTTGTCTTTAAAACTAATCTATATGTGGATAGGACACTTGAAATACGAGATTGGATACTACCTTCCACATTACAACATGGCCGCCATTTTGAGTCAGCGTAACAGCAGACCTTAGAGCGTCAGTCAAGTGCTGTGACTGACGCGACCCGGAAATCAGCCCCTCCCCGCTCGAGACGCCGGTGAGTATTTCAGCGCCTCTGGGACGCAGCTGAATACATCCCGGTGCCGGCAGAGAGGGGTAGGTTTTGACGGCTCACATCCTGGAGCCCAATGGTGAGTCATCAAGGAGCTAGACGGTGCTTAACCCGCAATCCCCGATGCCCGTTAAGGTAAGATGTGGGCGATGGGGTCTTGCACGCCGCAACTGAGGCGCTCCTCTTACTTGCAGAGCTGGCGATTATTGAGTCGGGAGCGGAGGGGGATGGGGACCATATACCGACTGCATTGGAGTACTGTTATTCTTGGTACTATCCTAGTGCGGGCGTACTCTATTGCCCGACATGCCCCGCCACCTCTGACAACAATATACCCACCCGGTAAAGCCTCTTCGACATGGATTGTGTATTATGATACTGACATGCCAGCTCCCTTACATCGTTCAATAAATATGCAAACGGCACCGGGGTTGTTAGGGACGCTTTAGTCTTCGCCCCACTTGGTCCCACACTGTTGTCTCCAATTATTGTTCATCACATTGATTTTTCAGGGCAATACAATGTATTAGTCCAGTTATCCTGCCGGCAACTGACAGGAGCGATACTTGGTTCACTACTAGGTGAGTGAATCCAGATCACCACCCACGCGTACAAATATCTGTATAAAGAGAGAACCTGCCTTTTATATAGCTCAGTCTTCTGATTTTATTAGCTTTTCAGCTTTTTATATAACCTAGAATTAAGATACCTTTTTGTTTAGATACGCTGCACTTTTAGTAGGTTATGGTTACACACACCTACTTTCTGTCACTAATCACTTGTAATGTGACACTGCCTCACCTTATTACCGTGGGATGATCACCTATGCACTGTTGGATGGTCACCTATGTGTTTGAACATGGAGAGAGAGAGATGTTGTGACTATGACTATTACCAATTGATACAGTTGCGATTTTATTCTTTATCCTTCTCTTAGGTCACTCTGAGATATTGTGGGTACTCGACTCACAGCGTTGAGATGTGGTAGGTAGATTACACACCCACCACACAGTGTAGATAGTTCAACCACTAGGTCCTGATGAATTGCCACGGATCCTCCTGACCTATTCGGCATGAAACATGTTGACCCATAGAGTTGAGCGTAGTTAAACTGAATCATAAACTTCAGATAACTGTCACTCTGTTCACGTTTTTAATCAGGTGGATGGCCAGTCTGAATAAAAGTATCTTTGGACTATCCAACCTGTTTTAACCACTTCACACCACATCTATACTTTATATGGCCCCTCACCCCCACTGCACTATACGGCAAGGAACAAAAGATCTCCGCTAAAGAGCCCCTCTATGGGTGCCCGTTGGGTATTGCAGCACCGACCCGACGAGGAGCAGGCCCATATGATGAAGCATGACACCTAGCTGGCTGGGTGTGTGAGGGCCCTAGTTCCGACAGGAGGAATTCCCTTCCTCCTATACTTTCCAGAGCAGCACATACTTGGGGGTTAATTGACATAGCTCCCTCCTTTGTCTAACCACTAGAGGAACTGCATACCCTTCTTTCCTACGATACGATTGGGCATGTATGCTGGACCTCCTTCCTTAAAAAAGCCCTTTTAGTCCCTCTCTGTTTGATTGATTTCTTCAAGAGACTCATCTTCTCCCCCGCAACCCTCAACCATTTGCAAACATGTGGGGACCCGACCAATACTTTTCCAAGTATAGCTCTTGCTCACGGGGGTATGCATCCTTATACATAAGTCTGTTCCTTTTACCTTTCATAACTGCTGGGAAGATCCAGATGGTCGCTATATATTACTCACCAGTTCCCTAGCGGGTAAGCATACCCTATTGGTTAAAATATACGCCCCAAATATCGATTACCTGGAATTTTTTCACACTGTATACATACAAATGGGGCGAGAAGAGGCCAAACTAGTGGTCATTGCACTGCAGACTCCACCAGCACGCTCCCAGCCTGTAAGCTAAATGCCCGGGCGGTACTCCACCAGATCATCGATATGTACAGCCTCAAAGACATTTGGCGTACGCGACACCCCACTAATAAAGACTATACATTCTATTCTTCTCCTCATGGAGTATGGACAAGGCTTGACTACTGGCTCATATTGGCCAGTGTTTCCCTGTGGACTGCTGATGTTGAACATCTACCCCGCACCATGTCTGACCACTGTCCAGTGTTCTTACATTTACACATCCCTAGTAAACTCACTCTATGACCCTTCTGGCGCTTCCTGAGGCTTTGCATGACCAAGTCTTTCTCTCCCGTTTGCATGATGCCATAGTTGAATATTATACTTTAAATACAGGCATGGTGTTGTCTCAGACTACCTTTTGGCAAGCCTTTAAGGCCTATATACATGACATTATCATTGCTACGCACATTGGTGTGCTTCGAGACATCCAAACTAACCTGACGCGGATCGAATCAGCACTGCGCGATATTGATCTGGCAGACTCATGGTCTGATATATATTCTTAGTTACATGCCTGCTCAACCTTATTGTCCGAATTTCAGGGCCTCGCTGGGTGAGAGGTAAAATACTTGGAGAGAAACACTGCAGTCCACAGATACGGCAAAGGCGAGCACCCCAGATGCACACTTGCTCATTTACTCCATCCCAATCGCAAGACTGGATCCTCACTGAACATCACACACCCTTCGGAGCAGTCCACATAGATAAAGATAGCATACCATCAGAACTGCAGAGACTTTATGAGCTGCTCTATACGTCTCACTCCTCAGGAGCAACAGCTGACATAGAAAGATACCTCGCAGAGGTCGCCATGGTCTGGATCTCAGACGGCCAATGCCATTTCCTTTCTGAACCCATCACAAGTGACAAAAAAATCAGTGCAATCAAGGCTATGGATGGCACCAAGGCCCATGGCATTGACAGGCTTACTGGTGCCTTCTATAAGATCTTTAAAACCCTTCTCACCCCGCATTTGCTTGCTATGTATACAGAGGCCTTCTCTGTGGGTTCCCTCCCTCCCACCCTGACATTAATACTGAAACCTAGCAAAGACCCCTATCTCTGTTTTTCTTATCGACCACTATCTCCACTCAATGTAGATAATAAGATCTTTGCTAAGGTCCTAACCACTATACTCTCACACCTGATGGACCAAATTATCTCGCCAATGCAGTCAGGATTCATACCTCATAGATCCACCTCCTTTAACCTAAGAACAGTATTCTCTGTGTTAAATAGGATCTCCCTGTCAAACCCTGTGGTCGCGGCATTACTTGATGGCAAAAAGGCATTTGACTCCCTAGAGTGGCTGTTCTTAAGGGAACCTTAGTAAAACTTGGCTTCCCGCCTGCTTTCATTGCTTCAGGTATGCTCCTATATGCCAACCCAACAGCTTGCTTGATAGTAAATGTCTCCATCACCGACCTCTTTCCCGTTACTAGAGGTACCTGCCAGGGTTGGGCCATCACCTTTTTATAATCGCAATGGTTCCTCTTTCTCGCCACTTACAGGAACGGCACATGCACTGCGGATTCCAACTCTACCTTGGACCACTTAATGCATCATTATATGCTGACGACATTGTGCTATTCGTCCAGCACCCCGATGACAACATTCCACCATTGGTCCAAGAGACTGTGCGCTTTGGCAGCCTGTTAGGCCTACAAATAAATTGTGCCAAATCAGAACTGTTTCCTTTAACCTCGAGTACAGAACTGGTGGATCTTGAATACCTCCTGACCTGGACCCCTGACTCTACCAAACATATTGGTATTCACCTACACCTCGATAAAGACCAAATAATATGATTGAAATATGGCCCAGCTATTGACAGAGTGGTACCTTTTATTGTTTGACTAATTAAAAATCATTACAATATGTATATAAAAACATTAATCAAACATTTTTCTCTGCACTGTATTCATTGCAATCAATGAAAATGTAACAGTTATATGTTAATATTTACATTTAGATTAAAATTTCCTTCTAAAAGAGATAACCTCATGTAAAAAGAGGTGAAATTAGCGTTGAGGTGTGTAAGTGTTCGTAGTCCAGTGCAAAATCAAAAGTTAACTTGCTGCGGTATTTAATGCTGTATTATCAAACAATTCATCAATGAGGCAGTCAATGATTAGATAAAAGCTCTGGGTCGAATTTGCTTGTTCCATGCTATAATGCTGCGGTTTTAGTGTGGAGTTCAAGGTTACAATGATCTGTGGCAGGCAGTTGATGTTACTTATTTTCACTCGACCCCACAACTTAGTGTTCCATATTCATTGAGCAGAGTTCCGCAGTTCTTAAAAGTTACCCAGTCTTTCGATTTGAACTAGTGCACTGCGTTACACGTAGAATAGTGCTTAAAGGAAGTAGAGTCAGCCCCAAGGTGTGCTATAAGGCTTTGTGGAATGATTTTGGTGTTATGAAACTGAAGTGGGACTTGCAAAATAACCAGATCGAGAGACTGAGGTACGGCATAGACTGCTTGAATTGTATACTGTTATTCGATCATCAAACTGATGTTTAGGGCTGTATTCTCTGAGTTCAATGCCTCAATGATGCCCTGCCTGCAGGACCGGACTCCCAGTTTGTTCCACTCAGGCCTCAGTTTTGATCTGTGCAAGTCCGTCAGTGCTAGGCAGATACATACGACATGCTCCAAGGATTCGACTGATTCCCCGCAACCCCTGCACACATGCTCATCTGATTGGCGCCGCCAGGGAGCTAGGTGTTTCAAGAAGTGCCACTCATCCAGTCTAAGCGCCAAACATTTCTGTTTTAGGTGCAGGGAATATTTGCAAGCAAGGTATGGTGATGGGGAGACCAACTGATAAGAATTAATTACTACCCATGCAGGTGATGGAGCAAGGACTCACAAATGAGACTTGCTCGGATGCAATCTTCTCAAAAGTATTAATGTATTAAACTTGTATTGTTTGTACTAATAACTGCACACACAAATATAAGTAGCAAGGAAGCTTGCTTATGTGTTTAAACTAACAAGTAACGCTTGTCTATTCTAAAATGGCCGCTAAAACGCGGGAACTTTACTGCGCATGTCTCAACCATATCACGTGGTGTGACGTCTTTCTTTGCTTGGTGGGAAACTCTTGCTTCTGCGCAGTGTGCATTAAAATGGCTGCTTCATGTTTTCACGTGCTACAGCTTGCTCTTGTGTTGCAATTAAACTGTGGTATGCTAACGCTACTAATGCGGGATAGAATTTATAATTAAATGGGAATAGAGTAGAAAGAGTGGGTATACAGTGAAACCTTTTATTTGTGATTTTAATATTTTCTTCTTTGATTTTATTAGTTCATAAATTGGGCCTGGGGTTGGTGAACTGAAAACTCGTGTGACAATGGTTCTGCGCATGCTCCCTGAAGGCTGCCCAGAGAGAGAAAAGGATGAAGTCAACCTGGACGTCGTCCAAGGCCATGACCTGATGGCCAATATTGCTGTACATATAAATGTTCTCACTAAAATGCAACAATGTACCTGAAGAATGTATAAAACTTTGTCATGAGACGGGTGGGAAATAAAGCAAATGTGTTAAAATTGATGGGCGGTATTTTAAAACAAAGGGCTTTCAGAAAATGAATTAAATCAATATGGTGTGAGGATCAACCCCCTGTCCCTGTCCAATCAGAAGTAGTGGCCCCATAATTCTGCAACATTTAGGGGAGGTACATGGGCGTAGAAGGGTATAACAGATATAGAATTAACTAATTAGTTAGCATTAGAGCAGCACATGGACTAGATGCTGAGAGAGTTAGAGGTTCGAGATCCATGACGAGCAGATCGATTGCAGACTGAACCACTGTCCAGAGAGGTCCTGAGGTGGGGGCGGCGGAGTACCTTAGAAGGAAGACACAGGAGAATTTGAGGAGAAGCGAAGTACCAGAGAAGGGAACGACGCAGGCGTCGTTGATAGAGAGGTCACCGGTCCTGTCCTGATCCGGGAGGAGGTCTTTGCTCTTCATCCTTCCAGGGTCCTATCTTTTCCAACTCCTTGGCCAAGGGGTTTGGTTCTCGCACTTTAGGTAAATATAAATGCAAGTCTTAGTTGCACTGCTGTCTCTATCTTCTCCTTTCTTAGGGACCGTCATTCATTAATAATTGATTATTATGCTTCATCCTTGATATGCGATTTAAGTATCATGTGGTTCTGTATTTTACTCTGCTAAATCTTTAGATAAACATTTTAAAACTTCTTGGCTCAGTGATTATTTCAGGATTATGAATAGTAATGAACGTCACTCATTTTAAACTTCCCAATTAGCAAAGGATTCATTGATAAGTCATTACTCTTCAATCAGAAAAGTAATTGGTAGCAGGGATTTTGATAAAGAGTACAACTAACCCACCAGCGAAAATTGCTAGCGTAGTATGAATGTATGGGCCCAAGTGAGTATTTTGTGTATGCATGCTTGTTGCTAGTAAACCGCTGGATCAGTTTTCTGGTTATCAGAGGATGGTTGCACTTTGTTAATTGGGTAATGAGAAATTTATTTTTATGAACTAACATCCGTTATTTGTGTAAAGTTTGTTTTATGTTGTCCAGAAATCCCCGGGGAAAATTGAATAGCGGATGGTAAGTGGAAGCCATACTGCAGTGAGGTTATCTGTCAGGCAGAAATAGTACTGAAAAGTTAAGTAGGGCTATCACTACTTGTTAGGGACTTTGTGCGTGTGAGTGACAGCCAAGGAATATGCTAGTGAAAATTTGATGTTATATCACCTAGAAAGGGTAACATTGAAGAAATAGCAGGTATTTCTGAAGCTTGTGTGAAGAGTAAACGGAAGGGTTTTACTCGTAGTATATGTATAGTAAACGGAAAGGTTTTACTAAGAGTGAGAGAAACTATCCTTTTCAATTTAGAGAAACTGGCATGATAGCGAATGTTTTATGTTGTTACTGAATTTAATAAGAAGCGTAGAGAATATAAAGTTTTACGTATGATTTTGTAAAGGGAGGGTCAGTTACCGGAGAGGAAGCTGACGTCACAAAACGCCGCGCTGGGATTGGTTGAAACCGCGGGCGTAGAAAGACTCTTGTAAAGGAGGGGTCAGTAGTCAGGAGTAGTACTGACGTCACAGGTACCGCGCTGGGATTGGTTGAAACAGCGAGGGACAGAGAAACGCAGATTGTAAAGGAGGGGTTGACAGAAAATACGTCACTAAAAGGCTGCGCTAGGATTGGTTTAGAGACAAAGGTTAGCTGGAATCTGATTGGTTGTTACCATAGAAGCTGAAATCCTACTGGATAGTGGAGATTGTATGTTAAAACGTGATCCAACTTTAATAGGAGTTCGTCCGGATAGGGAGATTCCTAGGCTTTGCCGAAAATAAATGTATAAATCAAAATTTACCCAGAATGTACGGAGAGAAGAGGAAAATGTCAGTTCTACAAAAGATTAAGAATTATTTTAAAAAGGATAAACCAATCAAAACTAGGAAGGAATTATCATTCCACCAGCTAAAACACCCGCTTCATTCATGATGATGGAAAGAGGTTATCATACTTGTGTATGGATAGAAAATTGGATGGAATATACCAAAAATGATGGAATACTAGCTTTTCCCGAGAATGGTACTTTCAATGGGAGAATTCTTCAAAATTTGAGATTAAGAATGAATGACCTAGAACCAAGACCTAGATTAACTCAATACGAAGCCCTAGAGGAATGGGAAACCGAGGCATTTGAACGTGACCGATCCAGAAGTAATAGGGGTTATAGGGGATTTTTTCCCAGATACCAAAATGAGTCGAGGGACGGTCAGATGAAACAGTGGAGACGAGCAATGCTTACAGAGGGTCTGTATCCGATATTAATGGCAGAAGAATCATTAGGGAGTAAATGTACAGAAAAGACAAAGCACTTAACTAGATTTGGAGATTCCGAAGATGAATTTATGGAAGATATATTAAAGAATCCACCACCATATCAGGAAGGGACAAGTGGATGCACCCCAAGTGCACCCTTGCTAAAGACACCCTTGGTACCACAAGTATTGCACGATTCGCCAGTTAGTAGAATACTTCATGATAAGGAAAAAGAAGCAATAGATAAAAACAGAGCAGAATTAATTCAGAAAGTAACACAATTGAGTATTCATCCTGATTCATTGACCATACCTGTAACAATTGGTCCAGTGGTTCCATTGTACGGGGACAAAGTAACTTATCCCAAGCCTCTAGTTATGCCTACACCTGTGAATGTTCCTAAACCTGAAGCAGTAGTAATGGTTGAGGATCACTTTAGTGATTGTGAGTCTATGATTTCATTAATGGACTTGCCCATTCGAGATTCTATAAATAGTACTCCAAGAAGAGTAACACCTGGTTGTTCAAGAGATGTAAACATAGTAACCTCAGCAGGAACGAAAAGTGCCACAATAGTTACACCTGAAGATTTAGAAAGGTGGGCACAAGGATCAGAAAAACAGAGTTCACCACCAAAGATCATGGACATTTATAAATTAAAAGTTGAATTAGAAGAAATGATAGCAGGAAATGTAGGAGTAGATCGCCTAAATACCTACAATGAAGAAGAATTATTGTTCGTATGCAGAAGCATCACAAGAAATGCAAAATTATTTCATGAGAAATTATCAGACTTAGCTCAACAGATGGGAATTGAAATAGGGAAGTCAAAAGTATTACAAAAACCCTATAGAGCAGAACTTTCAGATAAAGATTTGGAAAACATGAATGCCTCTGGAAGAAAATTACAAGTAAAGGAATTAATGACAGTCTTGCAGAAATGGGGAGAACTAGATAAATGGAAGGTTAGATGGACAAAGAAAAAGGAAGAAGCCCGGTACAATAGAACAACTTCTGAATATTTAATGAAGGAAACAGGGAAAGGAGAACAAATGTACCCAATGCGAGAAGTCCCAGGGGGGGATATGTAAATGTCCCATGGAGTAGACAGGATATTTTGTCATTTACAAATGATTTTCCAAAGTTGAGGGAAAAGCCAATTGAATGGTACAAGCAGGTTGAGAGGTTTGTGAAGGTGTCAAAGGTATTGTTGAAAGACTTGGATGGTTTGTTCAACATAGTGGTACCTGCCGATTTGTGGACAGATTGCAAAATCACAGTTGATTGGCCCAGTGAAGAGTATCCTAGAGATCCAAAGACAGGTGCCCCGTCAAGCGATGTCATGAAAAAGTATCAGCAGGTGATAACTTACCTGAAAGGGAAAATACCACCAAAAGAAACAAATTGGGTGAAAATAGATAGAACTACCCAAGAAGCCAGTGAATCGGCACACGCCTACTATGAACGTTTATTGCAGGTATTTAAGCAGTATAGTGGATTTGAGGATATTGGAGATAAAAACATGAGTCAGTTTGTCTACCGATTTGTTTACGGTCTGAAGCTAAGAGATTTGTCAGATGATTAAGCAGCATATGTTATGTTGGCAAGGGAAGCCCATAGACAAGATTCTGAAATATGCAAAATATTGTGGAGATGACATTGAGGATAGGCACAAGAAATTACAGGAGAAAGTAATGTGGGCTCAGGTGAAAATGGCTGAGAAACAGTGAATTAATTTGGATAATCCAAGTGATAATCAGGGAAAAGATTCTGGAACGAATGGTGACTCTGGGAATGGAGGAAAAATGAGAGGACGAATGATCAGAGAAGAAGCTAAAAAGAAGTTTCCTTGTCACGGGTGCGGAAAATTGGGGCATTGGAAGGATGAATGTAAAAAGATTCGGAGTAATAATGGCCCAAATCAAAATTTAAATCCACAGACGCAGAATGACTCACAGCAGGGTGTAAATCCTCAGAGTCAGTTGCCACCTGCACCTATACAGGGTAATGTAAGCAGAGCAAAGCACGGTACAGACGTCGGATATCAAGGAGGAAGTGGTAAGAATGATTATGTAACATCACAATTTCTTTTACAGGACGATTTTTGTACCTATAACAATTGATCGGTAGCCTAGGAGAGGGGGAGAAGGAGTGCATACTTGGTGCATCCTTACCGGTAGATCAGTCAGGTCCATATGTTGAAGGAAATGTGAAAGGTAATGATATTACTTTCCTTTTGGACACTGGTGCCACCAGGTCTACCGTGAGAACAGCAGACATCCCAGACCTTCCTCCTCTGGAGAAGCTATCCAAGTTGTGGGGGTGGCTAATCAAAAGATTAGAACTCCTCTTACCGAACCAATGGAAGTAAAAATCGGAAACTTTAGAGAAATGCATCAATTTGTAGTATGTGATTCCAGTCCAGTAAATTTATTGGGCCGGGATTTGCTATGGAAAATGAATTGCACAATTTTCTGCACGCCGGATGGTGTGGCAGTTCAGACCCCAGATGAAGACCATGTATATAAATTTATGATTGCAAAGCAAGGCACAGAAGTAGATGAGATGTTTTCTTTGATAACAAAAGACGAGTTACCAGAAGAACTGAAAACTACAGTGAATTCCATGGTATGGGATTTCACGGGAAGGAAGTAGGACTTATGGCAAAAATAGACCCAGTTAAGATTACTGTAAAAGAAGGTGCAATTTTCCCAAACACCAGACAGTACAAAAATGAGTGCAGAAGTAAAAGCAGGAGTCATTGAAGAAATAAACAGAATGGTAAAACAGGGAATATTAAAAGAGGTAATGAGTAGCCCTTGTAACTCACCAATCATGGGTTTGAAGAAACCTAGTGGAAAGTATAGGATTGTTCAGGATCTGCGCAAAATAAATAAGATCGTGGAACCTTGTTGTCCTATAATGCCCAATCCTGCCGTAATTTTATACCAGATACCTTGGAGTGCAGGATGGTTTACTGTGATTGATTTATGCCAAGCATTCTTTTCGATACCCTTGCATCCAGACAGTCAGTATCTATTTTCATTTAAATTTGAGAACAAAGTCTATGTATGGAATCGTGTTCCTCAGGGGTACACGGAAAGTCCTTCCATCTTCAATCAGATATTGAAAAAGTGCCTAGAGAAACTAGTGATGCCAGGAAGCTCAGTTTTAGTGCAGTATATAGACGACTTACTGGTGGCATCTAACACCAGAGAGGACTGTGTTGTCGACACCATTGCATTTTTAAACCATTTAGCTGAAGAAGGGCATAAAGTTTCACCTGAAAAATTGCAGTTCTGTACAACAGCAGTTAAGTATCTAGGACACCAGATTGAGAGGGGAAAAAGGAGAATAACAGCGGAAAGAATAAAATTAATAAAGAAAATGCATATGCCTGTTTCCCAACGAGAAGTGAGAATGTTCCTTGGAATAGTAGGGTATTGTCGACAATGGATACTAGGATTTTCACTGTTAGCAAAGCCCTTAATACAAATGACAAAAAAGAAGGCAAAGGACCCAGTTGAGTGGCATGATGAAAGCGTAGGAGCTTTTGTAAAATTAAGAAATGCTTTGTGTGCAGCACCTGCCCTAGGCATGCCTGATTATAAAAGAAAATTCGCATTATTTTGTCATGAAAGAGAAAATTGTGCACTTTCAGTCTTAACCCAGAGACATGGTTTAGACAGATGTCCTATAGCATATTTTTCTGCTACATTAGACCCAGTGGCAGCCGCATTGCCAGGCTGCTTAAAAGCAGTAGCGGCTACCTGTTTGAGCATTGAACAAAGTGAGTCAATTGTAATGGGACACCCTGTAAAAGTGTTTGTTCCACATGCGGTTGTGATTTTGTTGACAAGAACCCGAACTCAGCATCTTACTCCTAGTCGGCTGACGAAATATGAAAGAATAATACTGGGTGCTGAAAATGTGACAATTGTAAGGTGCACGATAGTAAATCCTGCTACCTTACTACCAGACCCATATCATGAGGAAGTTAAAGATGATGAAGAAGAACATGATTGTTTACAAGTCACAGAGTTGTGCACAAAACCACGTCCTGATATTCAGGAACTGCCCCTCAGGAAGCCAGACAGAGAGCTGTTTGTTGATGGTTCATGCCAAAGGCATGAAGATGGAAAACTAACTGCAGCATATGCAGTGTGTGAACTAACTGGAATAGTCGAAGCATCCTATTTACCGGGAGTAAAATCTGCACAAATAGCTGAATTGATCGCATTGATAAAGGCTTGCAAAATTGGGAGGAATCAGAGAGTAACTATATTTACAGATAGCCAATATGGTTACGGGGTTGTGCATGATTTTGGCCAACTATGGATGCAGAGGGATTTCATGACTTCTTCAGGATCCCCCATTAAAAACGGACAGTTCGTAAAGGAACTACTGGAGGCAATACAATCACCTAAAGATTTGGCTGTGGTGAAATGTGCCGCACACCAGTCAGGAGATGACTGGGTGGTAGTCGGCAACAGATACGCAGATCTTGTGGCTCAACATTGTGCCAAAAACAGACTGTCAATTAATAAAAGGGTTGAAAGGATGGGAATCAGCTGCCATCTTATGCTGTATGCACCTCCTGAAACATGGACTGATGTGAAACGATTGCAAGATGATGCCGATGAGAGTGAAAGAAGTACATGGATTAAAGTGGGATGTTCTCAGAGGGCAGACGATGATGTATGGATTTGTGCCGATGGCAGACCAGTCATGCCTGACTGTCTACTGTCACAAATGGCCAGGATGTATCATGGAGACACACGTAGGGAGCGATGCAATGATTAGGCTCTTCAGACAAAATTGGTACAATCCAAGGTTTAGGGCGGTAGCAGAGAGTCTTTGCCAGAGATGTTTAACTTGCCAAATGCATAATCCAGGAAGGAAAACAATAATTGGGTTTGGACAAATTGGAAAGGCAGATGGTCCATTTATGAGATTACACCTTGATTTCATCCAGTTACCACCATGTAGAGGGCTGAAATATGTACTTGTCATAGTGTGTCTGTTTTCAAAGTGGGTGGAGGCTTACCCTACCAGGAGGAATGACAGTATTACAGTCGCAAAGTTGTTGCTACGTGAACTCATTCCTAGATTTGGTTTTCCAGTAACTTTGGAATCAGATAGAGGAAAGCATTTTAACAGTGAAGTGATCAAGATAATCTGTGAAGCATTCCAAATTGAGCAAAAATTGCACTGTGCATATCGTCCAGAGGCTTCTGGAGTGGTTGAACAAATGAATGGCACAATAAAATCCAGACTGGGAAAAATGTGTGTATCAACATCATTAGATTGGCCAGATGCATTGCCTCTTGTTTTAATGGGACTCAGAAGCATTCCTGATAGAAGTACCGGATTGAGTCCGCACGAAATAATGATGGGAAGAGCAATAAGACAAGCACATGTTCCCACAAATAAACTGCTGAATATATCTGATGATATGGTTCTGGATTATTGCAAAGGATTGGCTGACCTAGTGCGTTCTGTCTCTCACCAGGTTGGAGAAGACGCAGTTTCCAGGCAGCCTGAACAAGAACATGATCTGAGTCCCGGAGACTGGGTGGTAGTGAAGAATCACACCAGAGAAACGTGTCTATCACCTAGATGGGGCCAACCTTGTCAGGTCATACTGGTTACGAACACAGCAGTGAAGTGTGCAGGATTTCCTAATTGGATTCATGTAAGCCACACCAAAAGAGTACCAGATCCTGAAGAAGAAAATCCTCAGACAGTATCAATCACTGAGGAAGCTGAAGGTTGCCCAGCTGAAGAATCTCAGGAACAAGATTCGAGGGAAGCTGAAGAAGAACAACCGAGCACAAGTCAGGACTGGATACCAGTAGTGGAAATTCCTGAAATTTACCACAGAACAAGAAGTCAAGCAAATTTGGATGAAATTGAAGAAGATCAGATAGGTGAAGAAGAAGCAGCTCAGGAAGAAGAAGAAAGCACAATAAGAGAACATGAGCAGGACCAGATAGGGAGAGGAAACTGTGCTCAAATTAAAGAAGAACCAACAGACTTTGAGCAGGGACAGACAGGTCTAGAAGAACGCGGTCAGGCTGCAGAAGTACAAAGTGCAATAAGCCCTGATCAGAACCAGTTAGATCAAGAAAAGTACACAGAAGAAGAAGCTCTTGGGAATCTTGAGCATGGAAATGTAAATCAAGAACAAGATCAATTACTAGAGACTCACAGTGGAGCAGCTGAAGAGAAACAAATAAGACCGGAAAAAGAACAAATAGAAGAAGAAACTGAAATTGAAGAAAAAGAAACTGTAACACCACCTGAAAATAAAAGAATTTCGGAAGAAGAAAATAAAGAAAAAGCGCCAACAGAAAAATCAAGAAAAGGTGATCATTGGCCAAGTGTCATTAAAAGAGTAAAATACCACATAACAACCAGAAGTGAAGATCCAGAACAAGTAAACGAAGTAACAAGCCAAACGGGACAGAAAAGTAAAACCGAAAAACGGAGAAGCAAAAGGCTAAAACTTGTGAACAATAAATTTAAAGGTCCTGATTGGACTTATATTATTCTCGAAGATTACGAAAGCTCAGAATCAAGTGAAAGTGGTGACGAAGGAACAAGTGCAGAACTGATTTATGAAAAAGAAATAGAACCACCTTGAGAACATAAAAGAAACTTGAAGAAAATGATAAGAAGAGCAATCTTCCTTGTCAAAAAATGCCTGATGATAGAGTTACTGGGAGACCAAAGCAGAAAGGCTGTAAAAGATGCTGTGCTATATGCATATGCAATCTGGTAGTGATGCTTATAGTATGGTTAGTTGTGATCGTAGCAATTCCTTACCTTATGATAATAGATAAAAAGATTAACAACGAAGCAAAGGAAAGGACAGATAACTTGAAAAGTAATAGAGTAGAACTAAAGGCAGAAGATGAACCAGAATTGCATCATGAAGTAACAGATAATGACACTAGTCTGAATGTTTTCACAAAATTATTATTTCAGTATGGAGGTTAGTAATTGTTATGTCTGTATGAAACTACCTGAATCAGTAGCAGAAGGGTTAACGTATCATCACTTGCCATTAACCTATGGCATATCATGTAGTGTACTGACTAGTTTATTTTATAGAACAGGGCGACTTCAGTATTATTATTCAAATATAGATGTGATATTTTCTGAGGTTCCGATTCGAAAGAATATGAATCCAGTGCTTAGTAGTAAAGATGCACAGTTTATGGGAGAATTTTTCTTAACAATGAAATCGATAGACATAACACATGCACATAGAAGCAATTTAACATGTTCATTACATGAAGAAGAAAAAGATATTTTTAATTTAGTGGAGAGTAGAAGACAAGATTTCCAGAAGAAATCTTCTGAGCATAAGGCTCATCTGCCACCTTGGACTGAGAAAGAGGGTAGTTACACACCTGGCAAGGCTCAAGCTGCTATGGCTCTAGATTTTGTAATGACAGGGAAAATGTGTCTACATAGGTTAAAGACTGAGTATAACAATATTTTCATCGGTACCAGTGAATGTGAACATAATTTCTTAATTCTTGGAGGGCGGGGACTCAAAGGAGGAACAGATTCAGTCTTTCCTGGAATCTATTATGTGTGTGGGAATAAGGCTTACTTTAGGCTTCCTGCACGGTGGTATGGAAGTTGTTACTTTGGAATAGTATTTACAAAGATATACCACGTAAAAAGAAACACTGGCAGCAATGAAAATACTAGTGAATTAACACGTAGAAAAAGAGCTAGTTTTTTAGAAATTGTAGGGGATATATTTGGTGCATTGATACCTTCAGTGGGAATAATTCTGAACTCAAGGAAAATATGTAAATTATCTACAGTGGTTGATCGTTTATCAACTGACACTGCTGGAGGATTTCTAATGATTAATGAGGAGATGGTTGCGATTAGATCTATGGTAATGCAAAATCGACTTGCTCTTGATATTTTATTGGCAAAAGAGGGTGGAGTCTGTAAATTATTGAAGACGAAACACTGTTGCACTTACATACCTGATAAAAGTGCAGAAATTGGAACGTATATACAGAATATAACTAAACTTGAGAAGGAACTGAAACCACTGGAAGTTGATAGTGTATGGGAAAGATTGACCAATAGTATTAGGTCAATTGGTACCTGGTTTGCTAATGTAGGGAAAGGACTTATAGGTCAAATATTAGTACCCTTAGCAGGGATAGCAATAATAGTACTGTCAATAACAATATGGTGCAAATGTTGTAGAAACAATGAATCGTATAATGTGACAGGAAAAGGAAAGAAGAGACAGTTTGATGAAATCGAACTTGAAGATTTAAGAAGTGAATTTTACAAGAAACTGAAAGGAGATGTGAAAAATAGAAAGTGTAAAAATGAAAGTGAAATTATATTATGCTAACGGTTGGCAACTGGTTGTGGGTAGTAATTGATGGCTCAGAAACGCCATCAGAGAGGGGATTGATGGAGCAAGGACTCACAAATGAGACTTGCTCGGATGCAAACTTCTCAAAAGTATTAATGTATTAAACTTGTATTGTTTGTACTAATAACTGCACACACAAATATAAGTAGCAAGGAAGCTTGCTTATGTGTTTAAACTAACAAGTAACGCTTGTCTATTCTAAAATGGCCGCTAAAACGCAGGAACTTTACTGCGCATGTCTCAACCATATCACGTGGTGTGACGTCTTTCTTTGCTTGGTGGGAAACTCTTGCTTCTGCGCAGTGTGCATTAAAATGGCTGCTTCATGTTTTCACGTGCTACAACTTGCTCTTTTGTTGCAACTAAACTGTGGTATGCTAACGCTACTAATGCGGGATAGAATTTATAATTAAATGGGAATAGAGTAGAAAGAGTGGGTATACAGTGAAACCTTTTATTTGTGATTTTAATATTTTCTTCTTTGATTTTATTAGTTCGTAAATTGGGCCTGGGGTTGGTGAACTGAAAACTCGTGTGACAATGGTTCTGCGCATGCTCCCTGAAGGCTGCCCAGAGAGAGAAAAGGATGAAGTCAACCTGGACATCATCCAAGGCCATGACCTGATGGCCAATATTGCTGTACATATAAATGTTCTCACTAAAATGCAACAATGTACCTGAAGAATGTATAAAACTTTGTCATGAGATGGGTGGGAAATAAAGCAAATGTATTAAAATTGATGGGCAGTATTTTAAAACAAAGGGCTTTCAGAAAATGAATTAAATCAATATGGTGTGAGGCTCAACCCCTGTCCCTGTCCAATCAGAAGGAGTGGCCCCATAATTCTGCAACATTTAGGGGAGGTACATGGGCGTAGAAGGGTATAACAGATATAGAATTAGCTAATTAGTTAGCATTAGAGCAGCACACGGACTAGACGCTGAGAGAGTTAGAGGTTCGAGATCCATGACGAGCAGATCGATTGCAGACTGAACCGCTGTCCAGAGAGGTCCTGAGGTGGGGGCGGCGGAGTACCTTAGAAGGAAGACACGGGAGAATTCGAGGAGAAGCGAAGTACCAGAGAAGGAAACGACGCAGGCGTCGTTGATAGAGAGGTCACCGGTCCTGTCCTGATCCGGAAGGAGGTCTTTGCTCTTCATCCTTCCAGGGTCCTATCTTTTCCAACTCCTTGGCCAAGGGGTTTGGTTCTCGCACTTTAGGTAAATATAAATGCAAGTCTTAGTTGCACTGCTGTCTCTATCTTCTCCTTTCTTAGGGACCGTCATTAATTAATAATTGATTATTATGCTTCATCCTTGATATGCGATTTAAGTATCATGTGGTTCTGTATTTTACTCTGCTAAATCTTTAGATAAACATTTTAAAACTTCTTGGCTCAGTGATTATTTCAGGATTATGAATAGTAATGAACGTCACTCATTTTAAACTTCCCAATTAGCAAAGGATTCATTGATAAGTCATTACTCTTCAATCAGAAAAGTAATTGGTAGCAGGGATTTTGATAAAGAGTACAACTGACCCACCAGCGAAAATTGCTAGCGTAGTATGAATGTATGGGCCCAAGTGAGTATTTTGTGTATGAATGCTTGTTGCTAGTAACCCGCTGGATCACAGGCTTGCGTTTGGCTAGAATTGCCCTTCTCTGACAAATAGGAGCACAGTTGGATACACTTCTTAATGCTTGATTTAAACGTTTTGTTTACTTGGATTGAGATTCCACAGTTTGCTTGCTGACAATTGCATCATACAGTCATTAATGTAATTAAGGAGGCCAAGCTCTAATCGAATCTGGGCTAGGGATGAGGTTTTGGCAGGCAAAGCACCTTTTTGAGGATCTTGGTCACATTTTGATTTAGTGCGGTGCTGAGCTTGCCCAAAAAGATTTTGAAGCCGTACAACAAGGTGGGGCCTATCTTGGCTCGCATGACTTCCAGCATTGGGGCTAGACTTGGGGCTATCAGTTTTTCAGAGAGTTTGGAGATACTGACTGGAAGGGCCATTGCTTTTGTAGCGATTTCACTGCGGTGCTTGACAAGAGCACCCCTAGCATTGATGTTTTTATATACATATTGTAATGATTTTTAATTAATCAAACAAAAAAAGGAACCACTCTATCAACAGACTCACATCCCAAATCGACCATTGATTAAAAGATCCACTCTCCATGGCCGTGTGGATATCATTAATCAAAATGGTAATCCTACCACGATTTTTATATTTGTTTTCAAACATTCCCATCCCACTTACCCAATGCTTTTTCTCCACACTGCGTAGCCTCCTGATATGACTCGACTGGGCAGGTCACCATCCCCAAGTCAAATTGGACACCTTAACCCTTACGTATAAGCTGGGTGGGCTTAGCGCCCCCGCCTCTACCTTTATTACCTAGCTGCACAGAGTCAATATTCCCAATTTTAGTATCACCCAGATGCCCGCACACCATATCTCAAACCTGAGCAAGATCAGGTGGGGCAGTGACCTCTCTCTTCCCAATTGCCAAGAGGCATTCCCATAGATCCAATTGATATCCAGACCTTATCCACCACCTGCTCGTCCTGGAGGTGACTTCACCATCATGAGGTAGAGGCATCCTGTATTGCCCCGCCTTTCCCCTAGTTGATAACCCCTGGCTTCCACTTACACAGGAAAAACATGTTCGGGATACTTACTCTCGCCACGCATTGCATACAATGGGGGATATGTTCCGCGACAGACATGTACTCTTAGATGTGAATACTATTCGTTTCAAGCAAGCTACCTACATGGATCACTTTATATTGTGATGCCTACACAACACCCTTCACTCCTGTGTACCTAGATACCCCTTCGCTGTAGATTAATTCTCTCCGCTCACACTTATTATCATGAATGATGACAGTAGCATTTGATATCCTGACTATTTCGCTCCTGCCTAGCCTTGAAACCGAACTCTGCCAAGCGTGTTCGTGAGGCTTTGAGCACAGATCTCAGATACCCTATACCCGACAAGGTCTGGGCCTATTGCCGTTCTCAAACGAAACTGGTATCCATTAATCCTCAACATAAACTCCTGCATTTTAAATTTCTACATAGAGCATATGTCTCCCCTGTAGACGTTACAAAATTTGATTGCACACACCGCTTCCACTTTCCTAAATGTATGGCCCTTGATGCTGACCATGCACCTCACCGGGTCATGCCCCGCCATCAGCAACTATTGGACTGCTATTTACTCTCTCACCTCTACAATGACCAATGTTGTACTCAAGCCTGACCCCGCTATGGCATTATTGGGGAACACTCACAATCTTCCTAAATCATCTTGCAGATTTATTTCCATAGCGCGTCTGCTGGCTAATGGGAAAATTGTCATACATTGAGGACAAGTAATCCCCTACTGACAAAGTCTGTCTTAAAACATTGTCCTGTTGCGATAAACTCACCAATGACTATGCACAATTAAAACCCCTTACATCTAGACACAGGGATATCTGGCAACCTCTACGCACTTACCTACTCACGAAGGAGACAGGTAGTTCTGTTTAGGAGCCCCACTACATGGGCAACATATCACAACCTGCATATCAGTGTACACCTCTTAGCTGTTCAACTCTCCATGCTTTATCATATTATATCATGTATGCTAACAATGCTTACCTTTCACTACCCCCCACGCTCGACCTTTTCATCTACCTTCCCCTCTCTTCGATCAGGTTATTATAATGTCAAGGGCATTATTTCACGCTATGGTTTCTATGCTTGAGCAATGCTATAATCCTTATCATGTGAATTAGCTGACCTATGATAACTTTTGGAATGGGTTTCTGATTCTTGTTTCTATGTGATTTCAGTGAAAAATCTAATAAATAAAATATTAAAGAAAAAAAAATCCAGGCTGCTTTTCACCTGTTTCCAAGAACCAGAGTTAGTTCTCTTGTGTGAACATAAGTTAGGCTATTTTGTTCTAGTCCATACTGAGGTTAGGTGGAAGGTACGGAGACCTGAGGTACAATGATTACATTCCCATAATTTGGTCACAAATTGAGCACTGACATTTTGTAAATTCAATCTTATAATACGAACCGATTAAGGTATAAATAGGTCAGTTCACAAAATACCAAAGAGCAGGGGGTCACAGAATGATTTGTCAAATTAATAATAATTAGATAGATCTCAATTTGCAATTCCCTTTGATTGGCTACAATCAAGGGAATGGTGACCTCCTGTAAGAGACAAAACACCACAATTCCTGTGATTGCTTTCCAAAACAGAAAATGTTTTTTTTTAATGCAGCCAGAGTTCCTTAAAAGTATTTGGGCTGCTTTAAAAAAAAAAAAAAAAATTACGTTTTGCAAAACTTCAGTCAGAGCCTTCCCCACCCAAGGCAATCATCAGTATTCCAAAAGGGAAAATAATCCTAAAGGGGCCCATTCCCACCACCAAATCTGGATTTGTAACTCATCAATGCTTTGTGACCTAATTTTCGGATGTAGACCATTGATCCCCCTCCTGAGCCTTTGTAAGGCCCCAGGGATACCACCACCTGGGGCCGAAATATTCATATTGGGGAGGGGGAACGTGGCCCCCATCCCTGAGCCTCAGAGACCAGCAGTGTCCTGGGGTATAGGTATCCTGGAGCCAGTTTATTTATGGGAAGGAGGGAATCAGGCCCCACTCCCGAGCCATAGACAGGCTCTGGGGTCCCCATCCCCCAGTGCCTGATGAAAACGGTGCACCAGGGATCCCATGTCTCAGGACACTGCTGTTCCCTGCCTGGGAGAATGTGGAATACAAATTGAATTCTCTGCTTGCACTCTCCAAGTCAGTAAAAACAACTTTGCTCTTGCCTGGCAGGAGCAGGAAAATAAGCTGCTTTCACCAAGGTAGGAGAAAAAAACAATGGACTCAGCTCCCACTGTTACCCAGGATGGGTGCTAGCTGTGGAGCCGAAAGGGGCCACGGGTGCCTTATGGCTCCCCATACAGACCCCAGTGGTTGGATGTGTTGTGTATGCCCTGGGTGGGCCCCGGGGCACCCTCTTCAGAACAATAGGCGTCTCCTGCTGACACACACTATGGGTGGAGGTAGGGAGTCGGCAGGGACCAAGGGACATTGGGGCTTCACCCGTAGCACTAAAGGTAATATAAAGTTTGGGTGTCCTGGGTGACAGGACACCGAAAAAAAAAAAAAGAACAATAACTGAGTAGAAGGAGACACTCATTTATTATTATCTGCTCCAAGCAAACCAGCGCCTTTTAAAAAATATTTTTGATGCTGGTGGCTCTAAAAGGTGCAGGGGCACAATATATAATTTTTTTTAAAAGATGTGAGGGTCTGCAGAGAAATAAAAAAAACACACATTCTATCAATGACCCCAGGAGATCTTATCTTATCTTTTTAAAGGACTCAGAGCTGGACCCGTCTGCTCTTCATGAGGAGCACAGGGAACCCTTGTGATTAGTGGTGGACGTAACCCACTTAATTCAGTGTAGCGTAATCATGTGGAATAACCCAAGAATTCCACAAGATTATGCTTAATTCTGCAAGAGTAATTCTACGTTTAGCGCAATTTTTGAGCCCCAAAATGCCTCTTGCGTCCAAAAAGGCCACAAGAATTCATTTTGCACTAAGAAATAATGCTAAATGCAACAGAACACAAGCAGCTGCTCATACTTGCTAAATCTGCTCTTGGGGGAGGGTTTTCACTCAACTTACCCCCGGCATTTAGTGCTATTTTCGTATCGCAAAATGTTCCCCTCAAATCCAAAATGGGCGTGAGAAGGCATTTTGCGCTAACAAATAGCACTGAATGTGCTGTTGGGGTAGAATTTCCTCCCTAACTTACTCCCAGCATCTAGCGCTATTTTCTTAGCACAAAATGCACCCTTGCATCCAAAATGGGGAAGAACACAAATAGTGAGAGAAATGTGCTCTCGCAGTAGGATTGTTTTCCCTCAAATTACTCTTAATAATGCAAGTAGGTGTAAATCTGTTATCATTGGTAATTTCTTGACAAAAAGTAAAACAGAATTACTGAAATTACTCTGATCACGCCAGTGTAACTAAAATGACACCCGAGCCTACTTGTGGTTAGTTTTATTGTGGCACTTTGTGGCCTGAAAATGGTAAAAAAGAACAAATTATTTTTATATAACTGCCTTATTTAAAATACTTTCTCATAATCCCTTATAAACATTGCAATGTGTGAATTTATAAAATACACATTTGATTATTGCTATTGGTGACTTTTTGACAAAGCCAATAAGTCTGCTTTATATATGTTAATATGCTGACACCTTGACAAAGTCTTGCTGCATTTTATATTTTGGTGTTCTGACCATTTGACAAAGCCATTAGGCCTGCCTTGCTTGAAACGGCAGTCTTTAATTTGTTACCTGGCATAGTCAACATCACGCCGTGCTTGGTGGCCGGGCACTGCGCCCAACCCCACGCTTCGTACATCTTACTTTATGTTAAAAAAAGTAGACATTCTCTGAAAAAAACAAAGGTTAAAGTGATGCTATAGTTAGGAATTGTTATAATATAGCTTTACATTAAAGACAAAACTTAGAAATTCACTAAAACAAAAGGAAGGTTATGGGGACAATTTAATAATGTGAAAATGTCTGTTAAACATACCATTTCAAATGAACAAAACCACTGAAATTCACCAGCAGTAGTTATCTCAAGTAACTAAAACTCGTTCACTAAAGTAACTATAACTCATGCTCTCACCATGCACTGCTAATTACATCACATATTACATTGACCCAACCTCTGGGGAGAGATAACTTTCTGGTTCTTGTGATCCCACCCCCGTCTAAGTGGGACTCACCACTCATTCTGGTGTGTTTTGTGGACTGACCTGTGTGTTAGCATTTTAATCTATTTCTTTTCCTTGTTAACACCCTTGGGTGTGAAGGAGCCTGGCTCCCATGTTTTTAAACATAAGCCCACTTCTTTTCCTTGTAGGACTTCGAGTGCAGGGAGGTGCCTGGCTCCCCTTCCTTTTTCTTTTAACTACAATTTGTGTCTCATGCTTTTATTTGAGCTTCCTCTTTTAGCGATGTGCAGGGAAGTAGAACACAGTGCATGGTAGAGTTATCCATGTTCTTAAAATAATTGCTGTCTCCGAACTGCTACTAGATATTATCAAAATTTAGCAGTTATGAATTTAGCAATATAAGAACTTTCTTAGAAGGTGTAATGAATTCGATAGTCAGTGCAATTTTACTTTGGTCATTTTGACGATTTATGAGCTTTCTTTCTAATTTTCTAATTGGATTTACATTTAAAGGCTCTTGTTTTGAACTAATCTATGATATCATAGACCCAGTAGATGTAAGAATATTTTAGACAGTACAATGGATGTTGCAGCCAGTGTTTTTCTAACTAAAAAGTTACATATTTGCTCTCTCTTTACATTTTGACTTTATATGTACTTATTTGATTTCAGCATTTCTATATACTGAAAACATCTAATTAAGAGAACACGTCCAAATGTCTTTCCAAGAAATTGGAAGTTCAAAAGTAGTTTTGTCATAATGTAACCTGCATATAATATAAGGTAAACATTAGTTCAATTACGGGTGCTATTGATTGAAAAAGTTTAGTTTGATGGTAGATTTTGGATGAGGCACTGACGTGAGGCTATGTGGTGCCTTGTGATGATTTGTAATTAAACCATTTAGGGTGTGGGATACTTCATGACATTACGTCTCACCAAAACAAAATAATGCCCACATGAGTATGGTTCACTTTCTTTAAAATTTTACATTTTGTGGCCTAAAATGACTCAATTTGTAGTTCTGTCTTGTTTTTTTGTTTAATGTTGGGTGCATTAATATTTTGAATACAATTTCTGATATACTTTTTGCACATATGAAAGCAAAACATTTTTCTTGATAATGGTACATTCTCTATGGACATTGCATCTGATGACATATTAGTGTTTACTATCTTTTTCAGTACATTGTATTTAGTACTGTAGGACTGTAATCAACAATGTAGGTGATGTTTTTAATTTATATTTAGAGGTTTTATTATATTGCATTTTTTTACATTACAGCCACTGATGAAGCTATTGTATGAGCAAAACATGTTGACTGTTTTGGCTGTTTTAATATGAAGAAATAATGGATAAAGAACCCTTTTAAATGACACTGGCTGGGAGTGTCTTGAAACATTAATGGTTGGACTTTCAACTAAAGAATTTCTTGAAATTGATTATATGTAACCATTGCCTCTCTTTTCTATTGTAATGTTTGAAAAATGAAGGGTTTCTGAACAAAATAAAACCATTTTAAACAAAGAAATAGTAACCAGTGGTCTCCAGTTTAAACAAAGTGCTGGTCCTATTTCTTTTTTAAACAAAAACATCTATCATTTATTGATTGTGGGTAAACTGCTGCTCCATTGGCCCTAAATTCGGTTTACATTATCATGTTGATAAACATAAAGAACAGATCAACGGCTTGTCCTATAAAGCATTAATATAATAAATTGAATGCGAGGAACACTGTACTTGCATCAATGATACAGTTCTATTTTACACAATTAATCAATTTTTTACAATAGAATCCTTTTTAGAACTACAATAAAATGAATATATTCCATTAGGGGCAAAATAAAAATAGAGAAAAGAGAAGTTAAATAAATCAGCCACATGGGCATGGGAACACGATATAGCTAATATTTTCGAGGAAGATAAAAACTCTTCAGACTAAACCCTCTGAAGAGTGACTTACTTTGTGGACCAAACTGAGCACTCGTAGAAGGCTACTGAATTTTAAGTTACTTGGTGATAATGTGACTCCACCGAAGCTATGAGATTTACTTAATTGTAGAAGATGTCTTTGTTATAATTCTGGAATGTTTTCCTCATGTTACGGAGATTGAATTCTAAAGGAAAATGGAAAGACCTTGATGACTTTGTCCCCATCCTCATAACTATCTAAGTATAAGTATGGAACATGTTTATCCTGAAGAGGGGGTCTAAAGAGCTTTGGGCCTAATTCACAAAGGAAGCTTACCCTTTCTCAGTAACTTTACCTTTTGAGTAAGCTTAATACTTTTTGGTATGCACAAATTGCACTTTTATTGTAACTCACACTTTTGTAGTACTTTAAACTTTTGTAGTATGTCCAGCAATACACATGGCCAACCAATGGTACTACAGAACCCGCTTATTAAAAATAATGGAGGTAGGGACTTACTACAAAACTGTAAGTTACTAAAAAAGTGCAGTTTGTAAATACTGAAAAGTAGTAAAATTACTCATAAGTTACTGGAAAAGTGCAGTTTGTTAATCAGGCCCATAGTGTTAAGATAAAATGGCACAGATGGCTTAAAAGTATTTACATTTTTACTGAGGATTTTTTTTTAATTTCATTTAGGATTTTTTTTTTTCATTGCACTACTCTATCCTCAGGGTCCCTGAGCCCTTTACGGAGAAACATTTTATCCTGAGGTAAGTCTCAAGCATACATATAAACTGGGCGACAGTAACAATAATTCAATCAACACATTTTTATAGTTAAGTCATTTTGGGGTAGAGGGGAAACAGGAAAGAGAAAAACAGACAGGGAAGGGATATGTGGGGCGTAAAGAGAAGAAAAATCTATTCCAATACAAAGAGATTAAGAAAAAGGTGGCAGGTTGTTAACATGATCTAGCCAGAGCCTTTATGTCTGAGTTCATTGTTTAACTGCTAGAGGTTTTAAAAATTACTCTTAACATGTTTGCTTAGGCTGGCTTCTTATTTTCACTATTCCTGCTCTTTTTTCTCATTTTTTTATTTTGTATTTATATGTTTGTAAAAAATTGAGTATATACATTTGTGTGCTAATTCAAAAACTGAGAGCAAGGTGAAAATTGAAAGATAAAGTGTGTGAAATAAAAACTGATATTTTTGGATTTCTGGCACTAGATGTAAACTGTTTTTGTAAGTCATCATAGTTTTCTTATAAAAAAAGATCATAGTCAACACATATAAAACAACGGCAAGTTAGAGGGAAACTAGGAATTCTTACTGTTAGAAAGGAAGTGCCTAAATCTAGGTTCCTTAAACACAGATTATATTTTTTCAATGTTGCTTCTGGTTTGACAGTTTTTGAAATAAATGCATTTAAATAAACATTTCTGTTATGTTTCATTTGAAATCGTTATTCAGTTTATTTCCAAAATTTCCAATGAATCTGTTATTAGATATCTACTCTTCTGAGTATTATACACATATTTAACTCATTTACTTCATTATTTACTACTTGTCATTAAACATGATGTTTCTGCTTAAAATTCTCTCTGTGAACAATGCTGATGGAGGACTTATATTTAACTCTTCAAACAGTACTTGCACTGGTCATACACTTCTGCATGTTGTAATATGTTGCTTACATATTTTCTACAGGTTCTCATTCAGCCAGTTAATATAGTTGTTCACCATTATTGG
Source organism: Calotriton arnoldi (assembly GCA_963921515.1). Taxonomy (NCBI): domain Eukaryota; kingdom Metazoa; phylum Chordata; class Amphibia; order Caudata; family Salamandridae; genus Calotriton; species Calotriton arnoldi. The sequence goes on from CAWUFW010007939.1 coordinate 293,529, forward strand.
TGTCAGAGAAAGATCTATTGGCCATATACCCAAGGAAAGCATTCCATGAAATGCATTATCATAGTGGTCATGCACAACTTGCACACCTGCCTGCTTGAGTCTCGCAGCATACATAAAACCATCATCTCTTAAGACATCATACATACAAGTAAGTACATAGGTTAGTGGCAATTTATTCAATCTTTCATCATTAACCAACAGAGGTGCTGCTCTTGGATCTGTAATTACAGGATACCTTTTTAGAAATTCTGATTTTCCCTTTGGAGGGCTGTTATAAACATGACCTTTTTTTAGATCATCTGTCAAGAGATTACTCCAATTTGCAAATTTAAGAAGATTGTTAGATTCCAAAGTGATATGTGTGTTGGATTCCATAGCTTCTCTAAGAGATTTGTCAGTGACAAAGTAGTTACTCCATAGTTTGACCATGTCCCATCGTCGAAGAAAAGCCATGTTACTGTTGTCACGATATGACGGGGTGTCAAGGTCAATGGGCTGCAGTGCTGGATAGATCAACGCTTGCATCTTAGGTTTACATTTGACTTCAATGTCCTCTTGCAGCTGTAAAAATGGTGACATTTTGAAATTCAGTAAATCTTCAAGCTTGTTTTCATATCTTGAGCACAGTGAAAATAAAACAACTAGCAATTATGTAAACAAATTGATTGTTATATAATATGCAAAAAAGTTTAGAAATCGGATTTTTAATAACACAGATTCAAAATCATAACACCATATGTAGAATACCCTGCACCGCTCAAATAAAAAAAATGCATCTTATAATAATATTCTCAAATATTAACTGTGAAGTAATCCAATATCAAGTATAAAAAGTTAAAAAAGTAATGGGTGGAATGCTTGAATTAATCCCAACCTTTCGTTAATACTCTGGTCCATATTCTAGACTACTGTTTTTCTGTCCATTTTGACACTCAAGTCAGAGGCACAATACATAATTTGTAACACGTTCAGATGATATTGTTTTTTAGCCCACTTAACTCTGAGAAGTATTTTGTGAATGGTACAACACCCCCCTCCATATTTGGAATTAACTCCAAAGGAGAGCAAGCAATGTCCCAAAACTGCATATGAAAGTTCTTTATATATTACATGATAACAGTTCTTCATCATTTTTGTAACTTGCCACAAATAGCGCTCACAAATTCAACTTTTGTGATTCTCTGGAAAAACACTTGTAAACACCATACTAAGGACCTCATTACATGTTGGGGAATTTAGGTTGTTATTTCTGCAGAATTCATGAAGCTAAGTCTAATCCCACTAATAAGTCCTCATTTAAGGAACCAAAATCTTTGAGGGACACATGACTTGTGACAGGTCTGCTGTGTTTGTAGGAACGTTGAGCTGTTCACTTTGGAACTGGAGAACCAGGTAGAAGTCTCAGCATTGGTACCACATCCTGTGATTGTGGGCAAGTTACTTAATGTTGACATGCCTAAAACAAAACAAATCTAACCTTGCATAATGTAATATGGTGCTCGTGAAAAGCACTCTAATGCCATTGGGTCACATTTGCGCTATATAAAACTGCAAACAAAACAAAACACTGCAGCCCTAATACTGAGTTATCTTAATCAAGGTATTCACTTTGGACATTTCCATCAAACAGTACATACAGCTACTTTCAGTTTGTTATTCATATCCATCTTCTATTTATATCATTTTGACCTTTAATACTCCAGGCATCCACAAAGTGTGCACCACGGATAACATGAAATGAGATTGTAAAGAACAAGCATTTGACCCTTTTCCAGTCCTTGGCATATGTTCTCTGTACTAACTATTGACATTTTCCTGCCAAAAATTATTTTTCATTTGTCTAAATGAAAAAAGCATGTAACAACCAAATATTTGTAGCAATTTGGCACAGATATTTGAATTTTGACCAGCATACATATTTCCCCGTAAAGAGAAAAGCACTACAAGGAGATGTTGGTACAGAATACAAAAACATTTGGAAATGGACAAACTCTATGCTCTATTAATTGCCTTACAATTTATTTAGGCTAAACTTTTTAACATTGAATCTTTTTACCAATAAATAAATGTATAATTTTAAAAAAGAAATTGGGTCACTGGTTCAGGGGGGTGAATGCCTTCTCAAGCAGCAACCACAGTTATTCTCAGGGTGAAGTCACAAGCAAACCCTAAATTAACCTGTGCTCAACCCACAAGGAGCTTGGCACAGATCAGTCAGACTTTTATTTTTTATTTTTAAGACTTTATTCGGGTAAAGACACGTTACAAGTTATGCATTCAATTATGCAGTTATTAGCCAAGGCACATTTGACAGGAGGTACAGTATGTATATCGATATAATCGCAGTCTGAGCATAGAAACAACTTTAAAATGAGCATATCCGTTGTTCCCTACTTCTTGCTCACATTAGGGTTAAGTCTGTCACTCTCTAAGCCGACTTGTTCATTGGTGGCCGCGGGGATTGAAGGGTGGTCAAGGGGTTGATCAGCCCCTTCTGTCTGTAGGAGATAGGACACCAGGGGGACCCAAATGTCAGTAGTCTGCTCGCTATTGGCATTAAAATCCAGAACTCGCACAGGTGTGACTGGCAGTGTGCCGCATCCGCCAGCCAGGCCTTTGAGGATGGTGCCAGTTTACGGCCCCAGTGGATCGCCACTCTGCGCCTTGCCAGTACCAGCAGCATCGCAACCAGTCTGCGATTGGCATCTGGATGTCCTTGACATACCGTAAGAGGCATATAAGGGGGTCGGGTATAAGGGTGTCAGATGTAATGTCACCTATAATGCGGCATATATTTTGCCAAAAGGTCACAATCTTCGGACATGCCCAGGCAAGGTACACAAATGATGCATCGGGAGCAGAGCATCTTACGCAGTTGGCGTCGTCTGCTAAGCCCATTCTGTAAAGTACTGCCAGTGTGCGATACATTCTATGTAGATATTTGAATTGTATCAGGCGTAGTCAATAGTTGGGGGAAAGTTTTTGGGATTGATTGCAGCAATATTGCCACTGTTCTGGCATGGGCTTGTCTGCTAAGTCCATGGTCCATGCGAGGCGCGCCCGTTCAGCATCAACCGGGGAGGATGCAAGAGTCAGCGCATACAGCCTGGTTACCAGTTTGCGGGGGGAGGTCGCTGTATGAATGTATTCGAGTACAGCGTTTGGTGGTGGAGGGCTGGGGAATGTGTCGTTCATATCTTTACAAGTTGCTCTTATCTGATAATATAGTAGCCTATCTAATAATAATATAATAATAATAATAATCTTTATTCGGCATTTAAAATAATACCATAAAAGATACATAATTTTTTTAAATACAACATCAGATAACAAAAAATCTCTATAGAGATTACCACATACCAGACAAAAACCAGGTATATATACTTTCATTATCCCTCCTATGTCACCTATAATCATATTGCATCCAACCCATTATGATACTAATTAAAAATTATTATTTAAGGTATTACGCTAAAACTTAAACAGCAGCAAGTCATAGTGCAAAGTCGCAAAAGAAATTTCTCTGGGATTTAAACACCCCTCGTTTTTCTTGACTTTCAAGCAGCTCTTAGGAAATTAGAAATACAGAAAAGCGTAAAAACATCTGAAGACAATTTTAAAAACAACAATGCTACACATGCTTGTCTGAATCTGGCTCTTTTTAAAATGCCCTTCAAAAACATTTTTCTAGGATATTCATAAAACGGGCAAAGTAGGACGAAGTGTAGGGTATCCTGTGGAGACCTATTGTCGCAGCCACAGGGTCCTCTATCTTCTATATTCAATATAAAACCCTCAGGAACGGCCAATAAATAATGAAATAAATGTAATCTAAAACGCGTGAATAAAAATCTGTCATGTGCACTAGTTATGGACAATAAATAAGGTTCTATTCCCTGTGTTGATTTAACTAATACATGTTCTCTCACCGTGGGCTTGAAAAGTTCTTTAGCCTCGCGTTGCCCCGTAACATATTGAAAATACCGGTCTTTAATGAGGGCCTTATCCTGGGTTCTCGCGTTCTCAGGCTTTAGGAACAAATCTACACGTCCTAATCTAAATAGAGAGTCCTTCACATATTTTAGCCAGGGAATTTTGAGTGCTTGCTCAAGCGAGAGACAGTCCTGTATAACCCTCCCGCTGAAGCCCGCCTCTTCATTTGTCCAGACTTTTGCCCAAGCTACTAACGGCTTAACTGCCACCATATCAGAGATGTAGTTAAGCCCAAGTTCTTCGTGAACAATGTATGCAGGGGTGCTTTGAGGTACTTTCAACATACGCCTCAGATATTTATTCTCTTCTGTTTGGAGTTTATTAACCTCAATAAAACCCCAAACCTCACTTCCATATAAAACCTTTGAGCAACAGATTGAATATAACTTTAAAATTATTCCTGGGGTCCAAAGTCCTAGTCTGTGTGCAAAGTTGGCAATAGATCCTATAGACCTGCTCAGGGCAAGACACTTCTCCTCTAACAAATATTTAAAATTCCAGTGTCCATCAAATAATATGCCCAAATAAGTAAAGGCCGGGACTTTCCCTAAGATATGTTTCCCTATTGTGTAATTGTAGGATTTGCTAGGCTTCTTTCCAATTTCCATAATATACGATTTTGTGAGGTTGGGTGACATGTCCAAATTGTTCATGAAAGTCACAAAGCCATCTATTAAAAGTTGCAGACCCTTTGGCGTACGAGCGAGTAATACCGCATCATCTGCATAAAGCAGAACAGGAACCGCTCTTGTTCCTATCCTCGGGGTGTCTGCATGTAACAAACTCAGGGCGGCATCGAGACCGTTAATATATAAAGTAAATAAAAACGGCGCTAATATGCAGCCCTGTCTAACTCCACTGGAGCACTTAAAATGGTCTGTTACCTTCCCCTCCTGCGTGTATCTAACTGTCGCTGTGGTATTAGAATATAATGACTTTAAAATATTGATTATTCCTTGTTCCACCCCAAGCTCACCCAAAATTATCCACAGTTTGCAACGATTCACTCGGTCAAAGGCTGCAGTGTGATCCATAAAAGCAAGATACATTGCCCCTGGCTTGGCTACTGTATATTTTGCAGTGATAAGATACAAATTTTGCAGTGATAAGATACAAAAGTAGCCTATCTAATGGAGCTGCATTTTCCGGGATGGGAAGAAATTGGCCATTAGGATGTATGTCGGCTTTGGTGCATATGCCCAAAGCTGCAGCGCGTTGTGCCATGCCACTAGTCTGCAGTTGAGGAAAAGAGGGATTGTTGGCCAACTGCATCGCCAGGGCATGTAAGATCTTGGCGCCTGTGTGTCTGCGAATCCCCTCCCAGGCCCAGCGTACACATTCTACGGTGTCTATTTTGCCCCTCGGGGCTGTGTAGGGTAAAAAAAGTGCTGTTTGAAGCGGCCACGGTGATGCAAGATTCGTTTCAACTGCAACGTGCGGCTGGAACGGCGTGGGATGTAGCCAGAAATTAAGGAAACTGGCCTGAGCGGAGTATGCATAACGTTTAAAGTTAGGGGCGCCCATCCCGCCACGCGAGAAGGGTAGCGTAAGTGTTTCATAAACAATACGTGGCTGGCGACCCGCCCATAAAAGCGTAACCATATTAGAGCGCAGTCTCTTGAAGAATTGAGATGTGAGGGGCAGTGGAATATTTAAAAACAAGTAGAGGACCTTGGGCAGGATCACGATTTTGGCGACTGCGATACATCCCGCCAGGGAGAGTAGAAGATTTTTCCAAGTGAGGATTTTGGCTTCCAGCCAGTCCATAGCCCTACCATAGTTTGCTCTCCACAACTCTTTCGTGTCCCTAGCTAACCAGATGCCCAAGTATTTGGTCGGGCCAGTGGCCCACTTTATTGGGTATTCTGTAGTAAAGGGACAGGTCACGTCCGTTAAAGGAAGCAGGATGGATTTCGTCCAGTTGACTTGTATGCCAGAGTAGCCTCCAAACCTAATGACCTCTCGGGTCATGGGGGCCAGGTTTTCTTAGGGTTCACGGATATAAAGCGCCACATCGTCTGCATACATGGAAGTCACTAAGCCGCGGGACGAACACCCAATGCCGCGCTGCATATGATGTTGGCGCAGTCGTGCAGCAAGTGGCTCCATTGCTATGGCAAAGAGCATTGGTGAGAGGGGACAGCCCTGCCTGGTGCCTCTAGTAATGTCTATTGGCTCAGTGATTTGTCCATTTATACGGATGGGTGCTGCGGGTAGAGTGTATAGCAACTTGACTTTGCTTATGAAGGCTGGGCTGAATCCCAAACGGTTAAGCAGGGCAAAGAGAAAAGGCCATTCTAAAGAATCAAATGCCTTGGTGGCATCCAGCAGGGCTGCCACCGCTGGCAATTCGAGGTTTATCTGATGCATAATGGAGAAGATGGTGCGCAGATTATGTGATGTGGCCCGACCTGGAATAAAACCGGATTGGTCCGGGCCGGCATTTAGAGACATGAGGGGAAGGAGGCGGGTGGCCAATAATTGTGCATAAATCTTGTTGTCGGTATTAATTAAAGATAGTGGGCGATACGAGTCATATGACTCAGGTGGTTTATCAGGTTTGAGGAGAAGAGTGATCACTGCCTCGCGAAGAGTGGCAGGGAATTGGCCGGCCGTGACAGACTCGTTATACATTTCAGCAAGATGAGGAATGAGGATAGGCGCAAACTCTTTATAGAAGGTGGCCGTCAGATCATCTGATCTGGGTGCCTTATCCGTGGGGAGACTCAATATCACTTGTGTGATCTCCTCAGAGGTAAAGGGTGCATCTAAATATTCACAATGTGCTTTGCTGAGCCACAGCAGCTCAATAGTGTCAAAATATTGTTCAAAGACATCCGATGGTGTCTCAGCCCCAGCGGTATATAAATTAGCATAGAATGTGGAGATTCTGTCAATTATATCTTGGGGGAAGTGAGTCTGCCTGTGGTATCATCATGTAATTCTGTTATGTAGGAGGAGGCATGAGGCTTCCTTAGTAGATTTGCCAAGGTCCTGCCAGGGCGGTCCCCCTCACCATTGTGGTGCGCCTGCATCTTGCGGCCAAGGTATGTGACCTCGCGCTCAGCCTCAGCCCGATACTCAGTCATGTTTACGCGAATGTCTGCTAACGTAGCAGGGGAGGGGTTATTAACATAGCGTTGGTAAAGTTGCTTGAGTTCTGTTTCCAGCCTCTCCAGGGTGCCCCTAATAGATCTGAATACACCTGCTTGCCTCACGATGCATTCTCTCCTGACCACCACTTTAAAGGTCTCCCAGAGAGTGGATGGAAAATCCACAGAGCCAGGGTTTAGTTCAAAGAATTCCACAATGGCTCCGCGGAGCTCCTCTCTGAACGCAGCATCCCGAAGTGCGTGAGGGGGAAGGTGCCAAGCTAACATGCGCTGGGGGGTCCGAGGGAGTCGGATAGCCAGCCTCACTGGTGAATGGTCCGAACAGATCAGTCAGACTTAACTCAGAGGCTGTGTGTAAAGTATTCGTGCCACACTTCAAACAGCACCACAGTGAAAGCACACCACAAAAGGAGCCCACAACAGAGTTAGAAAAGATAGAGTAATTTTTAATAAATAAAACAAGACCAAAACAACCAAAAATCCAATTAGCAGGACTGGAGATTATTCAAATATGAAAATTATAGTGAAAGTAGCACCAAAAGGCGTAAAGCGACAACCATTGATATCTGGTCGTGTCAGACCTACACAAAGTCACAAGTTCCTCCCGACCATGATGGAATGCGAGCCAGCTGCAGTGACCAAGTTAGGACTGCTGAAAACAGTACCTTAAATCCTGGTTTGCAGAGCATTGCGAGAATCAGTGTCGCAGATGCGTCATGCAGCTTAAGCAATGCGTCAATTCCGAGATGCAGTGGGGCTGCCATGCGAGGTCCTGTGTCGTCCTCATGGGTGCCGTTTGCTAGAGCTTGCTGTGCAAAATCTGGAGTCGGGGATGCGCTGCGCAGTTGAGGTGATGCATAGGTTCCGAGGAGCTGAAAGGCTGTGATGTGGAGTCTGGAATTGTTGTGGAGGCTGCCATCGATGAAAGATGTGAGGGCATGTGCAGAGGATGCGTCGCACAGTGGTTGTTCCGATGCATCTATGGGCTGCAATACGGGTCTTTGTGGTGATGCGTCAGTTCTGTTCAGTGTTGTGCCGCACAGCAGAGGGGATGAATTGATTTTGCTGGATCCACAGAGGTTGGCAGAGAACCATAGGCCAACTTCCAAGGGCCCATGACTGGGGTGGCACACCTGTCAGGGTAAACTCACAGATTACAGAGTCCAGAAGCTGGGTCAAGGTTGTTGGAGCCTTTGTTATGTTTCATATAGATGCCCTAATATAGGCATGGATTGAGATGCCCTAATATAGGCATAATCTTTCACCTACATTAGTTCCCAATTTGCCACAATAACGGGCACTGAGGGCTGAACCTTATCTAGACTGTGGTTTGGGTACAGAAGGAGGGTTTCTCCCGAACAATGGCCTCCTATACCATCTTCGATGTGCTCATCCAGTATGATTAAATATTCATAAGAGTTCAAGGAAACCAGGCAGGGGCTAGGATCCACCTGCATAAACATCTACGTAACCGGTTCATCCCATACGTCATCTTCATACCCAACAATGGCTAACACAAGACACAAGGGACAAAGGGACTCTATACTTTTCTGTATAAATACAGCACCTCTTGCTATCAGTAGTTAGAGGGAACAGAGACTTCCAGGCCGACACACTGACCAGAGACGCTGAGGCTCCTGCATGCTGTCGCTCCAGCTGAAAGTGGTCTTATCATCCCTTGCGGGGTGTCCAACTCGAGACCAGGACGAGGTCCCACACTCTCATTATTCAGGTAATGGGGTTTGACTAAATCCTAGCGGGATTCTTGGTTTCTTTCGCACCTACTCACATGCTAGGTACACTTAGGTACATCTAGACAGGCATAGTGGGAGTATGCGCTTTATTTTATAAATGCATTTTATATTCATGTATATGTTCATGACTATTGCAAAATGGTAGAACTGTACTATCCCTTTTCATTCACTGTACTGCTGATCATATATCTCTGCTACTGTTTAACAGTTGTTGCAGCACATATATTTTATACTAGAAGAACAACTGTGCAATACATTCTTATTGTAAACACGCTCAACTGTTTCTTCTGTGTAACTCTCTGAGACCAAATGTGCAAGCACGAGTGACTGAGCGAAAAGTAGTACATTGTTTCCACGAGTCTGAGGAATCAGGGTTGTCGTGTTCTGAGGTTGCCAAAAACTAATCTCTCTGATAACAAGGAGATTCTAGTGGCACTGTGAGCTAGCTAATGCAAACAGGCTAACATACGCGGTGGGGGTGCACAGAATCAGTCTACCACCAGGCCCACAGTGAATGTTATCCAAAAGCGCAGGTCCTGCAGGGGTACTATAGGAACTACACTACATGGCGCCACCAAATTTGGTTTGGTACTTCTTTAACAGTAGAATCTGAGTAGTTCAGTCGTGCTTATTCTCAGAGACCCCTACTCACAAAAACCAGAGACGTCTGGAGTGGGTGGACACAAACTCCGCCACAGCTGAGTAGGCGAGATATCCTATTTATTGGCTGTTGGTTAATCAAGCTTGAGGGACATATTTCCCAAAATTCTTAATTTCCTTGGACAGTTATTCTGTGTTATTACACACAATGACTGAGAGGGCTTTAGACCCAGTAAATATGCCATGACCTCTCTCAGACGAGGAGGAAGATGCCAATGCAATACAGATTGCACCCAATGTAAGACACACACTCACACATAAACTCCTCAAAAATGGTGTACCAGCCAGAGGAGGTGTAGTAATATTCGTGATAGAGGCACACAAAGATTTCCAAACAGAGGTGTTCTATTCATGGGTTACATTCCCAGCAGCAAATGCTATAACACAAACTTTTCATTATTATACACATGAAGAAGTCCCAGGAGTCTACACTCCGTTTGAGGAGATTGAAATTCCGCTTACCTACAAGGAACATAATTTCTGGTTTAACGGCGCCCTACCCCACTCAAGAAGAAGAGCAAGACTCGGTCCATTAGGAAGACCAGGAGCAACATGGCTGATATTAGCGACCTATGCACCACATCCTGACATTGACACAATGCCGAATGACGAATTGCTTTTCCAACACAAAGAGTTGATAAAACTTTACAGAAACATGACACAATTCGTCATGAGGACACTTGCGGTCCAACCAACAGTAATTATACCAAATACAGCTCCTACACAGAGCACAGTTACTAAAATTACTCCACAAACATTACATCCGGTAATGGGTAAAATGCCCACAAAACGTGAACAAATTCCTTTCTGGGTAGCTCAGAAAATAACCCAGTTAGAAGCAGTATTCCCAAATACCACACTATTTGAAAAACACAGAATATTAACAATCTGCTTGCCCATAGGGATTACACCACAGTTAGAGGATTGTACCTCTTGGGATACAGTCTTTGCTGCCATATATACCAGAATTCATGTTATTCCTTCATTAGCAGTGATACCAGCTGTATTAAGACAAATAAATAATGAGTACGGAGCAGAGCCTGCCCTGAACCTAGGGATGAAGTTATTAAATAACTACGACCAGTTATTAGCCATAATACTAGCTAGCATTAAAGGGGAAGCAGCATCAGTGGCAATCCGCAACGCCTACGGGAGTTCTCTCCATTAGAACAGGAGAATGAACTACCCAAAATAATTGAAACTGCGTATGCAGAGTTAGGCAGGGATAGTTTGGGGGGAAAAGCTGTAAAACCTCAACTAATGGGCGGTCCCGAAAAGGACACTTCTAAGCAGACACCGACTTCTTCTAAAAAGAAGTGGGATAATAAAAAACAACAAAAGTTTAGAGACAACATATCTCAGTCCCGAGGTAGGTCTCCTCAACAGGAGCCCTCTGAAAAGAGCTACAACCTTAGGAATAGGGATAATATTAGGAAACCTGACAGGTATCAGGATGCTGATACACGTTCCTCTCATTCCTTTCAGGACTCAAAGACAAACTATGAGAGAGAAGGACGGTCAGAACACAGAGAAGAGCGCACACAGTCCAGAGACAAGCAGCGCGCTCAAGACTTTACTACAAAAAAAGAAGATAAGCAAAAATCAAAACCTCAATTTAAGAAAAAGAAAGTTGCTGGTCTGAAAATCAGACATGCCCAGAATTCTGAGGACACAACTTCTGAATGGGGAATGGGCTCTGACGATGCTAGACAGTGTGGCAGAAGTAACAATAGCTCGCCAGAACCTGAAGGAATTTCTGGTGACAGCGGACTTGAATGACTACATCACGGTGGAAACACCAGACAAAAGGATGAGCGTCCCTCATAAGTTACATGAAATGACACTCCGGATGGAGGGGGACAAGCCCAGGAAAATAAAAGGTCTCTTTTGGAAGAACTTATCATCTGGGTATGACATCCTGTTAGCCGAACAAGATTGGCCGCCAGCATTCGTTATGGAGTGCCCCAGGGGAGAAAGTATAATTTTTCCTGCATTTTCCGACCATGTTCCTGTTCACCTTAAACATACATATGCACGGGAGTGGGCAGTAGCCCAAGCTCCAGCATTGTACAAAAATCACGCTGGGTGGGATGAGGATTCAACCTACCACGTGATCCCGTTAAAAGTTTCACCTAATGCTCAGAGGCAATACCCAATAAAGCAAGAAGCTAAAAAAACAGGTCAGGGAGATCTTAGATCAACTTGAATACCAGGGGGTCATTGAAAAATGTACCTCTCCAATGAACAATCCTTTGTTTCCCGTCTCTAAACCCGACAATACATATCGTCTAGTTTTAGATTACAGACATTTAAACTCATGCACAAAGACATTTGCTGTCCAAAATGCACATAGTGCCGCATTATTGAATAACATTGTGCGGAAAAAATACAAAACAACACTTGATATCTCAAATGGATTTTTCTGCCAAAATATAGCGCCTGAAACAGGTTTCTGACCGCATTCTCAGCGTTAGGGTCCCAGCGACAATTTTGTCGACTCCCGCAAGGGTATAAGAATAGACCCGGGGTATTTTCAGAAAGGGTAACAGAGTTACTTCAAAAATTTGATGAAGAAGCATTGTCCTATGTAGATGATATTTATCTAACGGACGATAACTTAGAGAGGCACTTTACCAGTGTAAGCACCATTATTATGGGATTTGCCACTGAGGGCTACAAATTTAACTTTAAAAAATCAAAAATAGCCCACCTCAATGTCCAATTTTTGGGAAATGAGCTGTCAAGTGAAGGGGAAAGTCTAGCAGCAAACTTTTTGGAAAAATGTGTGCTGCTCCAGCCTCCAAAATCATTAAAAAATTTACAATCAATACTGGGATTCCTAAATTTCGGCAGAACATACATTTTAGATTACGCACAAAGGGTAAAACCTTTCTACGACCTAATAAAACCTGACTTTTCAGCCAGAAATTGGACACAAGAACATACTAATATTCTTCGTTCACTCCAAGAAGACATGATAGATTCCAAACACTTGCAAACACGTGTAAACGTACGCCACTTGGTGATCCGTATAATTGCGGGTCAATGCGGGTACACTTACTTAACCTTCAATGAAGGAGAAACAGTACCAATCGCATACAAATCACACCTGTACACAAATGCAGAAATGCGTTTCACTTCAACAGAGAAAATCCTGACAGCTGTTCAGACCGCTGTAGCAAGAGAAAGAGCACTGGCTCAGGGGAAACGCATTATTGTCGTAACCCCGGTACCGGCCTTAGAGGCTGTTACAAAGGCTAACATTCCTAATGCTAAAGCCTTACATCCAAGATGGATACAATGGGCTAATTCTCTTACTGCAATGGACGTTGAATACAGATTTGATCCAAGTTTAAAAACACAGGCATTCCTGCAATATGAACACGAATATCCTCTACCAAATGAAATCTTGCCTCTCGATCAGTATGAATATATTATTTATACTGACGGATCTGCACAACCGGCCATAGGAAGTAAGCAGCAATACAGCGCAGCGTGTGCTATTGTTAAAGGTCACATGCAGGATGGAAAGTTCTATCCGAGTTGCACAAAAACGCAATCGCTGGGAGACTGCACGGCACAGTTGGCAGAGTTAAAAGCACTGATACTGGCACTGGTACATACGGATCACGAATTCCCCACACTAATCGTGTGTGATTCGTTTTACTATGTTCAGTCATATAATGAATACCTAGACCATTGGGAGCAAAACGGGTTTAAAGATGCGAAAGGTGGCACAATTAAGCATAAAATGCTATGGGAACAGGTAGCAGAGTTGAAAAACGAGCTACCAAGGACTCACGTGATCCATACACTGAGTCATCGACGTGATGGCGTTCACGTTGAAGGAATTCATTGGCTGATGAAGCCGCAAAGGGGGCTGTTCGCACGGCTTCTGTAGCTGCACTCACTCGTTCCAAAACGAGAATAGACGGTGAGATTATGGTAGCTGTCATTGCTTCACGCAAAAGGCAGCACAGCAGTACCTAAAAAATTTCCACTCAAATACTCCTACAAGTTAGATGCAAGTAACATTCCATATGCTCAGATTCCTGGAGTGGGGGATAGAGTAATACCAAATATGGATCGTAGGTTGGGTTTAATTGTGGCAGCACACGAAGGGATAGGTTCTGTACATACGGGACTTAGGGAGACTGTTTCTTTGTTGAAACAACGCTACTGGTGGCCTGCGATGAGAAGGCAGACTAGAGACTATGTCTGGAACTGCGACATCTGCAAGCAGATGAAAGGGTCCACCACAACACGTCCAGTACAGATACCATTATAAGACAGCATTAGGTTGTCTGTTCGTGTGCGTCCAGTTCAAGTTTCCTCAAGGTATGGCCTCAGCGCTCGGCTGACGCTCGAACTGTTATCAAAGATTTGCGAGTTTTTATCGGCACATACGCAGTTAGCACGTTACATTCTGACCGCGGCCCTGCGTTTAGCTCTCGGGCTTACAAAGAGGCCATGGAAGGAATGGGCGTAGCATTGCGGTACTCCTCTCCATACCATCCCGAGGGAATTTCGGTTGTGGAGAGGAAAAACCGGGACTTAAAGCAATCTTTAACAGCTTGGGTATTAGGCAAGGGCGGTAGTTGGGCCAAACACCTTAATGGGGTACAGCGGGCGTTAAACAACCAGCCAAGAAACTCTCTAGGGGGTGTCACTCCATATGAAGTCCTCTTTGGGACACAAATGTGGGTTCCTGATCTTGATTGTGAAGGCGCAGTGGCGGATGAAAAACCATTTGATATCCATGATCGTTTGGCTGTTTTACAGGATCTAAATGAATCCAGGACAAAACAAAGCAATGTCTGACTAAAGCAAGACCGCCACTGGGGAAGTGAAGGCAGACACGGCAAGACCTGTCTGGATCCCAAAAGTCGGGGATCTGGTCAGAGAGAAAATTGCGGACAAAAAGGAATTTGGACCTTCATACAGAACACCTGTATCAGTCCTTGCAGTACAAGGAACAAGAACTGTACTTTTGCCTCCTCTTGCCAGGAAAAAGGAGAAAAGATTTGTCTCAATCAACTTAATCAAACCACACTATGTGGCCGATAATAAGCAGTAGGCCTTGTGGTCTCCACAGTAGCAGACGCCCTCTTCTAGCTACAATCCAAGAAGTTCAAACAGAAAGACTCATCACATTTGAAGAGCCACCTGTAAGGAATGAAGGACTAAGCAACAATGCTATGGAACTTGTTCCACTTGAACCAGACATTCAAATTCAAAATGAACATCAGATTAATTGACAAGTTGCAATTAGACCTGAAACAGAAGTCTACGTCAACATGCCTCGTCGAGAGCAAAATAACATTTCAACTAATCCCGATGCAATTCCTACAATTGATCGAACTGCTTCTGGCTATTTCATGAACTTTGATAAGTTTTCTCTGGATCTAAGCGAGCCGGAAACGACGCCAGCCAAAACACCATTCAAGCTACAAATAAAGAACTTTCTTCACTTACTAAAAAAGACATACCTGGTATCGCCTTGGATTGAACTCTGGGTAATTTCTGGGATATTGTTTTTTCTTTTCTGGCTTGGCTTAGTACTAACTTTTAGTATGCTTATTAATGGTCGCTATCTTCAACAAAGTTCCACAGCCCAAGAGGTCAACATACTACTGAAGCCACATCCATCATCACATCGTGAGCAAAGAGACTTGTCATCAGTGAACATTACAGCAGTTCCTATACCGGATGGTATAGTAGGGGACAAGGTTGATATTAACATATTCGGTCCGACAGAACTTTTAAAAATTAATCATGTATTTAAAATTTCATTAAGTGATATCATTACCTTAAGTACATTTTCTGATGATTGGGACTCTGAAACAATTAACAACATGTCTGATTTAGAGAAAACTGCTGCATTTTCTAATAATGAAATGTTAGAGGGTTCTTCAGATTATGACACGTTGTACTGTTACCAACATTATGGTCATCATTTCCTGCACAAATCCTTTCACCTAGGAATGTTTTTGAGTACCATCAGTGGGAACATTGCCCAAACCAAAAAAAGTAGTTCACAAACGTTTGCACAGAAATGTTCATACTTTTCAGGGTTTAACACCACAGATCCAGCCTCATATTACTACAAGGTTGCACCAACATCAGCACTGAAAATTATGTTGACAAACACTAAACAGATTTACTCTGCTTCCTTTTTAGCCCAATTGTCTGAACAGGGTTTCGACCTATGGAAAGACGAAATTGACTTAAAGTCAGTTTGGAGTTCAAGGGACTGGCAAGTCCAGGGTACAGAGGCACTTTTTAGAGCATGCCTCATTCCACAGCAGATGATCTTTTGAAATGATACTGTGCAACAGACATCCTGTCTTGGACTAGCCAAGAGCAAGGACCTGAACACCCCTAGGTTTCCAACACCGACATATGGGGGGTGGCAGAATTCAACTACAAAAGAAGGGGCAAAAGTAGATGACATCTTAGAGTACAATAGAACAGACCCAAATTGGAAACAGTGGGTGGTTTGGCCCTTAGACACGAATAGCTGTCATAAGCGATTCCTGAACATCACCGAGGGACTCAGTATCCATAGGCCAGACCCACGTTATGTACAGAGAGAACATCCAGGGGTAGCCACTAGGCCACCAGGTATGAGGTGCAGGCAAGAGCCTGCAGGTAGAGGAGCGCCTCAAATTCCTTACCAGAGGGTCAGCAGCACCAGCAGGGGCAGCAGCTACTCAGCTGAGCTGTGCGAGAGAAGGGTGCAGTCCACAATAAGGTTTGTGGACTGCATCTTTAATGCGCAGCGGCTGCCATTAAGTAGTGTGCGGGGGCTGGACAGCTGGGAGGTGGGAAAGGCAGGAATGGGAAAAGTCACTGGAGGGGGCGGGGCTGCAGGTGATCGTAGCAGCAGGGGCAAGGGTGGTGAAGCAAGACAGTGCAGAAAGTGCAACAGGGACAGAAAAAGACAAAAAGGCAAAAGCAGAGAAAAAGGCAAAAAGCAGCAAAAGAGAGAGACAGAAGGGCAGCCTAGCAGTAGAGCAGTGTCGCTCTGCTACTAGACCACCAGAAATGAGGTGGAGGCGGGAGCCTGCAGGTGGAGGAGGGCCTCGAACCCCTGACCAGAAGGTCAGCAGCACCAGCTGGGGCAGCAGCTACTTGGTGGAACTGTGAGAGGGAAGGGAGCAGACCACTATAAGGTTAGTAAGGTTAGATGTTGTACAAAACAGTGGGCAGGTCTTCAATACATATAGAGGCAGTATTCATTCAGATACAATAATGATTTTACAGAAAATACATTTTAACAATTTACAGTTCGAATTTTTTTTTTATAAAAAGGTTGAAATTTGCTCAAAAGTAGTAACAATTAAACAAATGTTATATTGAGGAAAAAGATTTGAAAACACCTTATAAATTCCCTGAAAAAAAAGGTTATAGGGACGTTATAGTTTGGAAATAGGAAAAAAAAATTAGAAATTCAGTTAAAAAAACAAAGGTTACACGGACGTTATAGTTAGGTTCAAATTTCACTCATACAAAACCAGTGAAATTCAACAGTTATAGTTAGCTGAGCTAACTATAACTTGCGCCCCTGCAATGCACTGCTTATGAACTCACATATTACATCACTCATGACTTGGTCAGTGATATCCCTGATGATATCACTGATGACATCTCAAATTACATCAATGATGACATCTTCTACAAAATAACTAACGCACCCATGCACACCCCTATAGAACATTTCATATACCCACTCCCACACAACAATTGACAAATACATTCACAGACCCATACCAGTACTTACACACCACTCACTGGTTCATAGATCTAAACACACATCCACTCACTCACCCACACAGCCACTCATACACCCACTTACACACTAATACAGCAACTGCCATCCACTCATATGCCCATACAGTCACTCACACACTAAGTTAGTCACCCATAGAGCTACTCACACACCTACTCTACTCACTCACCCATACAGTCACTCACACAGCTACTTACTCATCCATACAGTTACTCATACACCCACTTGCTCATACAGATTCTAACACATACTCACTCGCCTATACGGTCACTTACACAAGCATACACTTACCCATACAGCCACTGTCACATTTACTCACTCACCCATAGAGTCACTCATATATCCCATCACTCACATATACTGTCTTTCACATACCTAGTTACTCACTCGTATACCACTGACACATCCACTCACTCACCCACACAGCCATATACACACTCACTCACCCATACAGCCCTTTACACATCCACGCACTAATCCATACCACCACTGACTCACCCACTCACTCATCCATACAGACAGTCACACATCCCATCACCCACCCACACAGACACGCAGACACCCATACAGGTATTCAGAAAACTAATCATATAGCCACTCACGTACCCACTTACACACCCATACAGCCACTTAGACACCAACTGACAGATTGATACAGACATTCACTCAACCAGTCACTCCCCCATACCATCACTGAATCATCCATACAGGCACTCCTACATCCACTGATTCACCAGTACACCTTGGTATATATATTTAACACTCATAAACTTTTTTAAAACACTCACCATCACTGGAGGATATCACTAATGATGTCATCAGTGATGTGATTTGAGATGCCATCAGTAATGTCATCAGTGATGTCATCAGTGATGTCACTGACCATGTCATGTGTGATGTAATATGTGAGGTCATAAGCAGTGCATTGCGTGGGTGCAAGTTATAAGTTGCTCAGGTAACTATAACTGCTGAATATCACTGGTTTTGTACAAGTGAAATTTAAGCCTACCTATAAAGTCCCTGTAACTTTTGTTTTTTTAGTGAATTTCTACACAGCTACTCACACACTCATTCATATACCTACTTACACACCCACACAATCACCCACACACCCACTCACATAACCAACATTTACTCACATATCTACAAAACCACTCACACACCCACTCACAGACTCACACAACCAATCACACAGCCACTCACACCCCCACTCAGACACTCACACAACTACTTACTCACCCATACACACATTCATATACCCACACAGCCACTCAGGCACCCTCTCACACACCCATGCAGCCACTCGCACACTTACTCACAGACCCTCAAAATGACTCACATACTCACACAGCTTTCACATACTCATACACCCACATAACCACTCATATACCTACTCACCCACCCATAGAGCAACTCACACACCCACTCAGAGATTCTCACAATCACTTGTACACCCACTCAAAGAGCCACACAGTTTTCACACACCCACTTACACACCCACACAACCACTCATGCACCCACACATGCCCCCATACAGCAATTCATATAACCACTTCTATCTCCTCAAAACCACTCATACCCACTCACACATCCACACGGCTTTCACACACCCACTCACACATCCACTTACACACCCATACAACCACTCACACAGCCACTCACACACCCATACAACCACTCACATGCCTAAAACAACACTCACACACCTACTCATAAACATACACAGCCACTCCCACATCCACTCACAGACTCACACATCCAGTCACATGCACATATATCTACTACACACTCATATACCCACCCACTTACAAATCCCACACAACCACTCATACACCCACTCACACACCCAGGTTACAAGGATGTTATAGTTAGGAAATAGCGTTAAAAACTATAGAAATGTACTTAAAAACAAACAAAGGTTAGAGGGACGGTATATTTTGGCTCAGATTTCACTGATCATGTCATGAGTGATGTAATATGTGAGGTCATAAGCAGTGCATTGCAGGGGCATAAGGTATAGTTAGCTAAGGTAACTATAACTGCAGAATTTCACTGATTTTGTACGAGGGAAATCTGAGCCTAACTATAAGGTACCTCTAACCTTTGTTTTTTCAGTGAATTTTTATGTTTTTTAAATTCTATATCCTAACTATAACGTCCCTGTGGCCTTTGTTTTTAAAGTAAATATATATATATATGCAAGTATATATAAATATCTTCCTGGTACGTAGATGTGAAGATAGGAATAGTAAATCTTTACTTTCCTGTATGCATGCAACTTTCAGTATTTTGTCTCTCAATATTCTGTCCATGATATTCTTATAGGTTGATATTATGAGGTTCTTATTTAGTAGTAGAACCTCAGAGAGTGGTGTAGCAGCATACTTGCAGTAGGACAATATGTTGCAGGTCAAATGGTGCATATTTCCTTGGAATTGATATATACTAAAGTTGCTCTCACAAGTTCACTTTGTTGTGGCAAAATTCCTTGTTTTTTCTACACAATGAGGCTCAACACAACAAGGATCAGGTATGGAGAATAACCCAAGGCACTAGGAAATATCGAAATACAGAGGTAGTATACAATGGTTCAATGCGACCCTCCTTTCCATGGTGCTATGCTCTCATTCCAGATATGTAACATTTAAACCAAAAGAAAAGCGGAACACATTTTACATTATTTTTCTTTTGTAAAAAGATTCAATATAAAGTAGACCATTTGTTAGACCTGTGAGCCTTAGGGTGGGCTTCCAACAGACTTTTTTACCTGCCTCACCTTTTTTTCTGATCTCTTTTTTGCTGGCCTTAAGACTTTGCACACCTTACCACTGCTATCCAGTGCTAACATGCATGTGCTCACTTCTTAAAACATGATAACCTTGGTTTATATCAAATGGAAATATTTATTTTACTTGTAAGTTCATAGTAAAGTGGCACTACATGTGCTTAGGGCCTGTAAATCAAACGCTACTGACGGGCCTGAAGCGCTGATTGTGCCACCTACTTAAGTAGCCCTTTAAATAGGTTTCAGGCCTGTCATTGCAGCCAGTGTGTGCAGTTTTTAACTGCCATCTCAACCTGGCAAAATACTCCTTTTGCCAGCCCCAAACCTTCCTTTTTAATACATGTAAGTCACCCCTAGGGCAGGCCCTGGACAGCCCAGAGGGCAGGGTGCAGTGTTTTTAAAAAATAGGACATGTAATTTTAAGTTTTATATGTCCTGGTAGTGAAACATATCCTAAATTCGTTTTTCACTTATGTAAGGCCTACCTCTCCCACAGACTAAGATTGGAGTTACCTTATCACATCTAATAATCTGTAATTTCCAAATGAGAGCAGGTAACCAGTTCATGTTTGGCGTCTTTAGGATTGTGAAATCCTAACTACTGAAAAAGTCAGATTTTAATTTGCAATTTTGAAAATGCTGCCTTTAGAAAGTTGGCATTTTCCTGCTTTAGCTATTTAGTGTCTGTAGCCTGCCTCTTGTCACATGACTGGTTGTAACTGACAGTTGGGATTTGTGTATTCATCCTAGACAGCCACATACAATAGAGAGCTTAGGTGTGTCCAGATAGGCCACCACTGGCAGGATGGCAAGGCGAAGATGGACCCAGCCCTACTTACACTTGAATAGGCTGTATCATGCCTCCACATACCCCCTGTAGTTACTCTGGAGCCAGGGCAGGAAGACAGGATGCCTGGTGACTTCAAAGGGAAACCTCTAGAAGCTACTCCCCGACTTCAAAATCTCAACTGGGTATAAATACTGGACCTCAGACATCAATGCTTCAGTACACTTCTGGACCTGTAGATACTCTGAGAGGAAGAAGGAATGTTGTGCTGCTAAAGGGGTGCCACTCTGCTGAACTGCTACCCTGCTGTGCTGCTGCCTTGCGGTGCTGACCTGCTACCTGCTGCTCTTTTGCCTGGGTGAGAAGGACCAAAGCTGCATATCTTGAACCAAGAAACCCAGAGTGATTCATGGTCTAGTTGGCTGGCCTCCTAAGTTGGGCCTCAGGTACAGAAGGTATAGTGTAGTTCCTATAGTACCCCTGCCGGACCTGCGCTTTTGGATTACATACACTGTGGGCCTGGTGGTAGACTGATTCTGTGCACCCCCACCGCGTATGTTAGCCTGTTTGCATTAGCTAGCTCACAGTGCCACTAGAATCTCCTTTTTATCAGAGAGATTAGTTTTTGGCAACCTCAGAACACGACAACCCTGATTCCTCAGACTCGTGGAAACAATGTACTACTTTTCGCTCAGTCACTCGTGCTTGCTCATTTGGTCTCAGAGAGTTACATAGAAGAAACAGTCGAGCGTGTTTACAATAAGAATTTATTGCACAGTTCTTCTAGTATAAAATATATGTGCTGCAACAACTGTTAAACAGTAGCAGAGATATATGATCAGCAGTACAGTGAATAAAAAGGGATGGTACAGTTCTACCATTTTGCAATAGTCATGAACATATACATGAATATAAAATGCATTTATAAAATAAAGCGCATACTCCTACGATGCCTGTCTAGATGTACCTAAGTGTACGTAGCATGTGAGTAGGTGCGAAAGAAACCAAGAATACCGCTAGGATTTAGTCAAACCCCATTACCTGAATAATGAGAGTGTGGGACCTCGTCCTGGTCTCGAGTTGGATACCCCGCAAGGGATGATTAGACCACTGTCAGCTGGAGCGACTGCATGCAGGAGCCTCAGCGTCTCTGGTCAGGGTGTCGGCCTGGAAGTCTCGGTTCCCTCTAACTACTGATAGCAAGAGGTGCTGTATTTATACAGAAAAGTATAGAGTCCCTTCGTCCCTTGTGTCTTGTGTTAGCCATTGCTGGGTATGAAGATGTTGTATGGGATGAACCGGTTATGTAGATGTTTATGCAGGTGGATCCTAGCCCCTGCCTGGTTTCCTAGAACTCTTATGAATATTTAATCATACTGGATGAGCACATCGAAGATGGTATAGGAGGCCATTGTTCGGGAGAAACCCTCCTTCTGTACCCAAACCACAGTCTAGATAAGGTTCAGCCCTCAGCGCCCGTTATTGTGGCGAATAGGGAACTAATGTAGGTGAAAGATTATGCCTATATTAGGGCATCTCAATCCATGCCTATATTAGGGCATCTATATGAAACATAACACCCACTCCTCTTAATACTCAACAATAATAAACAATGTTAGCAAACTACTAAGTCATACCAGGTGGTAGCGCATATAATTGTCAGTGAGCCACATAAAAACATTTTTAAAATTTTAAAAGCATATTTAAAAACATTTCTAAAAGGGGAAAAATGTGTAGAGTCCGTTTTTGAATTTGTATTCAAGCTAAAGGTCTAGCTTAGTCCCTTTATATAATTTAAAACTTTACAAGCTGTTTAGAAGGCCATGCTTTCTCTAGCGATAGTGTCAATTTAGTAGGAAATGTTCCAAATTGAATCAGAGTTGAAATGAAAAAGGAAACTCCGAATTCTTTCCCAGCACATGATGAGCCAATTGAAGATTAAGTGTCCTGGCTGGGAGACGCAACATCACAGTGACTTGCTGTAGGGGACGGGAATTGTAATATTTCACACAGTACATCTATGGGGCACAGATGAAATTCAGTACTGCCCATAGTTGGCATATTGGCAGCCGGTGCTGTAGTCAATACCTCTGTGCCCGTAGTGCTAGTTGTAGAGCTTGTGCTGGTGTCAGCTCTAGTGGTGGCTGAGCTGATGCTCACCCCAGTTGTAAAAGGCACCTGCGGGTTTTCAAGGAATGCAGTCGTCAGGATAGGAATACGCTGGTGACACAGCCGAGCATGGGACCTCAGCGGTTCCAGCCTCGTGTTCAAGTCCGCTGGCGTCTCAGACTTGAGTGTCAGACAAATGTCCAACACGCATTCTTCACCGCAAAACAGGCATCGAAGAACAGGTAAGATGCAGTCCATCCAGACTGGTCTAAACGATAAGAACCAAGAAGCACTCAGTTCTTGTAGGCGAGGCGCGCCCAGATGTTGTACCATGCGCTCACAGTATCTACGTTCCAGAAGAGCTTTCGCCATTTCGTTTGTGATTGGGACGTCTATTGCGTATCAGGAAAATGACGATCAGGATTCCAGCTATTAAAAGCAGTATCAGAGGTAAACCTCCAAAGATGCTTCCAAATACGGAGTGTATAAAATTTGGGATAACTCCGAGGACTGTTTGGAAGGTGCTTAGAAAACCTGACCCTATGGTCTTAAATAAGTGTACAATACCACTCGTATCAGACATGTTAAAGACACGACCCACCATTTCTACGAAATGAAAGGGGCAGTTTGTACAAATAAGTGCCTGTATCTCGGTCAAGGTCCTTGCAATTTGAAGATCAAAGGTCTCTCGAGCGGAGGTTAAGGGTACAGTTTGCTGTAAAAGCATGGCTTTCATTCTGCTCAAAGCGTCAAATTTCATAAAAGATATCTCTAGCGCAGGCCACAAAGGCGCCTCCCTGACTGTACTTGTTGGGGGAAACAATACTTGCATACAGCAAGTAACCCTGGCGTTCACGGTTACCAGATAGGCGATGCCCGGAAGCATGCCACAGCAACCTTGATCATACAGCATCAAGTAGCTCCCATTTGAGAGTAACTCGAAAACTGGCGTAATCACGGCAGCTGGAGTTCCTTTCATGTGGCAAGACAGATTCGCCACCGAACCATTACAAGCTCCGTGTAAAATAATGTCTTGACACATGAGAGAGCCGCTTAAAGCGTTCCTGCAGTTTGTACCACTCAGGAATGCCTCACGATCCCCACTCCGGCATCGAAATTTATATGGTAATTCCCAGGAGTCCTTAATGTATTCTTTACCCAATATTTCATATCTGCCTGCCTGCCTTTGCTCAAGGCAATACTGAAACTGAAAGGTCGTGACCGGAAGAGTGATATGGCCATGGATTAGCCATTCTGTTGATGGTGATTCCGCCACTGTGAATGGTAGCCTGTCCAGTTTTTCAATACGCAGCATTGTATATTTAGCTCCCCTTTGTGCCATTTCTATCTGTGTATCCGTTAGATTGTATTCAGAAAACAGAGACGTACTGTTTATAAAACGCGAAGGCACAAAGCTTGCATGCAATGATTGCAGCGTCCAGCTTAATAACATAATAGAACGTAACTGAGATTGGCCGTGTTGTAATATGGCTAAATCTTGTTCCAGTATGTCGATAGCAGAAGATACAATGTTGCCCAATGAATATATCTTGGAGGTCAAAGTTGTTAACCCATTATCTACCACAGCTAAAGCTTTTTCTAAGTTTATACGGTCTATTTCCCGTATTCTCTCTGCAGCCTCTTGTTGGGAAATCTTCCAGTTTTCATTATAGGCAGCATAAATGCCTGCATATATGAAACATTTTTGACGTGTTTTCCTGGGTCCTAGTAAAAAGTCCCTAAGATCCATGTCAAGTGAGAGTAAAGATAAGTGTTGTTTCAGACTGATTTGCATATGGCCATGTCTGAACTGGGGTGGTGGAGTGAGCTAAAGAATGATGATGGATTAAACCCAGATCAGTTGACTGGGGGTGAGTGTTTGATTTGCTCAAGCGCTCCGTCCATCATCCCCTTTGGTATTGCTTTGTTCGCCCTAAGTTGGCAGGGTATGCCCAGACGTGGGTCCCTTGCTCACTTTGCCACTGGATTCAAGCTAGCCTGGCTGATGACAGCTGAATAGCCAGAAACCAGTCCCAGGATGCTTGTTTCCGGTCCAGGGAAGACATGACTTGGCAGTTCGGGCTGGACTGTTCCCATGAGGCACAGGGTCAGACTGATTTGCATATGGCCATGTCTGAACTGGGGTGGTGGAGTGAGCTAAAGAATGATGATGGATTAAACCCAGATCAGTTGACTGGGGGTGAGTGTTTGATTTGCTCAAGCGCTCTGCCCATCATCCCCTTTGGTATCGCTTTGTTCGCCCTAAGTTGGCAGGGTATGCCCAGACGTGGGTCCCCTTGCTCACTTTGCTACTGGATTCAAGCTAGCCTGGCTGATGACGGCTGAATAGCCAGAAACCGGTCCCAGGATGCTTGTTTCCGGTCCAGGGAAGACATGGCTTGGCAGTTCGGGCTGGACTGTTCCCATGAGGCACAGGGTCAGACTGATTTGCATATGGCCATGTCTGAACTGGGGTGGTGGAGTGAGCTAAAGAATGATGATGGATTAAACCCAGATCAGTTGACTGGGAGTGAGTGTTTGATTTGCTCAAGCGCTCCGTCCATCATCCCCTTTGGTATTGCTTTGTTCGCCCTAAGTTGGCAGGGTATGCTCAGACGTGGGTCCCTTGCTCACTTTGCCACTGGATTCAAGCTAGCCTGGCTGATGATGGCTGAATAGCCAGAAACCGGTCCCAGGATGCTTGTTTCCGGTCCAGGGAAGACATGGCTTAGCAGTTCGGGCTGGACTGTTCCCATGAGGCACAGGGTCAGACTGATTTGCATATGGCCATGTCTGAACTGGGGTGGTGGAGTGAGCTAAAGAATGATGATGGATTAAACCCAGATCAGTTGACTGGGGGTGAGTGTTTGATTTGCTCAAGCGCTCCGTCCATCATCCCCTTTGGTATTGCTTTGTTCGCCCTAAGTTGGCAGGGTATGCCCAGACGTGGGTCCCTTGCTCACTTTGCCACTGGATTCAAGCTAGCCTGGCTGATGACGGCTGAATAGCCAGAAACCGGTCCCAGGATGCTTGTTTCCGGTCCAGGGAAGACATGGCTTGGCAGTTCGGGCTGGACTGTTCCCGTGAGGCACAGGGTCAGACTGATTTGCATATGGCCATGTCTGAACTGGGGTGGTGGAGTGAGCTAAAGAATGATGATGGATTAAACCCAGATCAGTTGACTGGGGGTGAGTGTTTGATTTGCTCAAGCGCTCCGTCCATCATCCCCTTTGGTATCGCTTCTAGACAACTGAGGCACAACTTCCCAACACTATAGGATGTCACAGAGCGTCACTGCTGTACTGCTGGGCTGCCCTTCTGTCTCTCTCTTTTATCTGCTTTTTGACTTTTTCTTTGCTTTTGACTTTTTGTCTTTTTCTGTTCCTTTTGCACTTTCTGCATTCTCTTTCTTTGCTGCCCTTGCACCTGCTGCTGTGATCCCCTTTGGCCCTGCCCCCCTCCAGTGACTCTTCCTGCTCCTGCTTTTCCTGCCTCCCAGCTGTCCAGCCCCCGCCGCACACTACTTAATGGCAGCTGTTGTGCGGCCGTGCGGGTGACGCGCCAAAGGCAAGCTTGTCTGCGCCCATCTGCACTGGAACATGCCCAGCACCACGGACCCTGGTTCTTGGACATTCCACCGATATGATGACAGCACCCTCCTCACCCTCAACACAGGACAGCACGCCACCTGTCACCTCGCATCATGGAAGGACAGAACTCCAGCCACACCTTTGCCCATGCCAACACACCAGCTCCTCTTGCTGCCCAGCCTACCAACAGCGCACCCGACCGGCTCAACTGCATCCTCCTCAACACGAACTCCCTGCACAAAAATGCCGCAGAAATCTGGGACCTCATTGATGCTGCCTCTCCCAACATTGCCTTCTTCACAGAAACCTGGACCAACCTCTGCTCTGATCCAAACATTGCCACCACCATCCCTGATGGCTACAAAATCACCCGAAAGGACCGTGCCGACATACCAGGATATGGCATTGCCATTGTCCACAAGAACACACTCTGCCTGACCACTCACTTGAACAACCCAACGGCAACCACGGTACACCTCCATTTCCAGATCCAGACCAACCCCAACACCACCCTCTGCGGCACCCTTGTCTATAAGCCTCCCGGCCTCTGTCCACCCTTCACCGATGCCATCATAGACCTCATTGCATCCCAGGCTCTTGCATCCACCAATTACATCCTACTCAGGTACCTCAACTTCCACCTTGACAACCCCAGTGACCAGAACACCACATCCCTTCTGGAGAACCTCACCAACATCTTACTTAATCAGCTAGTCACTACTCCAACCCATACAGGCAGACACCAACTCGACCCCGTCTTTTCTGCCAGCGGGAACATCACCTACAGCCACACCACCAAACTCCTCTGGACGACCACCACTGCATGCACTTTGTCTCCATCACTTCCACCGTTCACCACTGCCCTCACTGCCCCCCCTTCGTAGCTGGAACAAGGACACTGAAGAACAGCTCAATGCCTTCCTCAGCACTACCACACTGCTGAATACAACAGATGCCAACACCTCAGCACGCAACCTTCACCAATGGATCTACAACTTTGCAGACACTCCGGCACTCCTCAAGAAGGCACCAGGCAAGCAACACTCCAAGAAAGCCAGCTTGTTTACTCGCACCCTCTATGAAGCCAGATGCACCTGCAGACGACTTGAAAAGAGATGGAGGAACAACAAAACCCTGGAACCCCACGCAAACTTTAAAACCACCATCAATGCACACCACTTCCTCCTCAAAACCACAAAGAAAACGGCACTCCAAGACAGAATCAATGCCAATGCACACAACAGCAAAGAACTCTTCACCGTCATCAAGGAGTTCGCCAGGACCAACAGTGACACCACAGATGTCCCACCCTCCCAAACTTCTGCAACAAACTCGGCAACTTCTTCCACCACAAGAGCAGGCAAATCTATGACAGCTTCGACACCCAAGACCCTGCCACAATGCCCGTCACTACCGCACTCAACCTCACCACATCCAAACAGACCCTGCTCAACTGGACTCCGCTTACCACAGACGACACACTCAAGTCCATGCAGAGCATTCACTCTGGAGCCCCATCGGACCCATGCCCGTATTACATCTTTCATAGAGCAGCCTCCTCCATTGCCCCAGAGCTTCGCCGCACCATCAACTGCTCCATAAAAACCACCACCTCCCCCAATGACTGGAAACATGCCGAGATCAACCGCCTGCTGAAGAAGCCAACCGCGGACCCAACAGACCTCAAGAGCCTCAGGCCCTTCTCCCTCCTCCCCTCTCCAGCCGAGGTCATCGAGAAGTCCATCAACGCCCAACTCTCTGAGTTCATCGAAGAGAACCACGTCCTGGACATCTCTCAATCCGGCTTCTGAAGTGACCACAGCACCGAGACTGCACTCCTTGCCACCACCGATGACATCCGTTCCCTCCTTGACCAGGGCAAAACCGTAGCCCTCATCCTACTGGACCTCTCAGCTGCCTTCAATACTGTTTCCCACCGCACCCTAATCACAAGACTCCAAAATGTTGGCATCCATGACAAGGCCCTGGGCTGGATCCTCTCCTTCCTTACTGGCTGAACACAGCGGGTCAGATTTCCTCTGTTCCTCTCAGGACGTACAGAGATCAGCTGCGGAGTGCCACAGGGCTCCTCCCTGAGCCCCACCCTCTTTAACATCTACATGGCCCCCCTTGCAGCCATTGTCAGGAACCATAGACTCAACATCATCTTCTACACCGATGACACCCAGCTGATCCTCTCCCTCAAAAACGAACCCACAGCCGCCAGAATCAACTTTGACAGCAGGATGAAGGCCGTTGCCACCTGGATGAAAGACAGCTGCCTCAAGCTCAACTCGGACAAGACTGAAGTACTCATCCTGGGACCCGCCCCCTCAGCCTGGGATGACTCCTGGTGGTACACCACACTGGGAACACCTCCCACCCCTCCAGGTCACACACGTAACCTCTGCATCATTCTGGACTCCTCGTCCACAATGAAACACCAGATCAATTCCTCATCCTGTTTCCACACACTCTGCCTGCTTCGAAAGACTTTCAGATAGATCCCCACAGAATCCAGAAAGATGGTCACCCACGCACTCATCACCAGTAGACTCGACTGCGGCAACACACTCTACGCCTACGTCACCCAGAAACAGCTCAGGAAACTTCAGAACATACAAAACGCAGCAGCCAGACTGGTCCTCAACATCCCCCGCTGCAGCCACATAACACAACACCTCTGACAAATCCATTGGCTCCCTGTCAACAAGAGAATCACCTTCAAGTTCCTCACACATGCCTACAAAGCTCTCCATGACGCAGGACCAGCATATCTGAACCACCGCCTCTCATTCCACGTACCCACCAGACAACTTTGCTCCACCCAACTTGTCCCACGTATTCAGAAGACCAGAACTGGAGGAAGATCCTTCTCCTACCTCGATGCCAAGACCTGGAACACCATTTCCCTCTACCTTAGGCAATCCCCATCGCAGATCCAATTCAGGAAGGATCTCAAGACCTGGCTCTTTGACTAACCTCCATGCCCAGATCGATAAGCAGACCCCCCCTCCGCACCTTGAGACCCTCACAGTTGAGTGGCCATGCTTTACAAAATCTTGATTGATTGATTGATTGACCTCTGTCCAACTGGACTCTTTCTTAATGGTTAATTACTAAGTGGTACCCAACTTATTTATTGTATAGTGTATTTCCTACACTACAATAGTG
The DNA here is from genome assembly GCA_963921515.1 of Calotriton arnoldi. Taxonomy (NCBI): domain Eukaryota; kingdom Metazoa; phylum Chordata; class Amphibia; order Caudata; family Salamandridae; genus Calotriton; species Calotriton arnoldi. Next base: position 323,286 of record CAWUFW010007939.1, read on the forward strand.
TAGAAATCATTAACAAAATTACCCTAATAGTTTTGGGTGTGAAAGTATGCTATTGTGATTGTTGCTCAAGGATCTTTAACTAATAGCTGTACAAAATGGTACTGGTATGAAAATACCCTTGCTGATTTCTTATTTGCACAAGTAAGTGCTTGTTTGTCTGGTGCTGATGTCAGTGTATATGAAGCCATGAAGAACACCTAAGGAAACATACCGTAGGTGTATCTTACAAAGGTATCAATTATTATTTGTTTCTGTTGATTATAACTGGTTTTTCCCCCACATTTTCTTATCGTCCCGACGTCTTGGCGATCTTTGCAGCAACACCAAGAGGAGTGCTTGTTTTTTGGAAACTCTGAAATACATATATAGACATATTTTAATTGATCTTTGACACTAGTTGTTTAGTAATATGCTCTTTAAAGCTGTATCTCTGTAATCATTTCTCAAGAAAACTACTTTTACTTGTTGTTTTCCTTGTTCACAGTGATACTGTATACCGCAGTGCCGTCGTTAATTGCGAAGAGTGCGTGTTTTTCAGAGACTCAGAAACACATATAAAGACATATTTTAATCAATGTTTGGCACTACTTGTTTAGTAATATGTTCTTTAAAGTTTGTGTCACTGTGATGATTTTTCAATAAACCACTTTTACTTGCTGTTTCCATTTTCGCGGCCTTAATGGAAGCAGCAGTGGCGCCGCTAATCGTGAATAGCGCGTGTCTTTGGAAAGTCTGAAACACATATATAGATGCATTTTAATCAAACTTTGACACTAATTGTTTAATCATATGGTCTTAAAAGTTGTGTATATGTATTGACTTTTATAGAAAAACATTTTTACTTTGTGTTCCGCATTTTCGTGGTGAAGCCGGAAGCCGCAATGTCACACATATACATATATTTCAAAGAAGTTGAAGTATGTGTTCACTGCCATAGTCCTGAAACTTTTCTTTCTGTGATTAGTTTTAAAGAGAACAACTATTTAATTCTATTTTTGATTCTTGCAAACACGCCATAATCACAAACATCATGTGACCTTCAAAAGCAGAGAAATTATTGGTTGAGGTGCTTTTCATTAACTTGTAGAGGAAGTGCTCACCGCTTTTTCATTCTTGAAGATTCCATTGGGATTTCACTTTTCTTTTGGAGGTGTGCTGTAGGAGGAGTGGAGTCTTTTCATAGGGGGATTTTTCTTGTGTTTTTTTGCAAATTAAAAATGGCAACAGGTGAGAACCAAGAACATCAGGTGCCACAGGAAGTACAGGAGGAGGAGGCAGAGAGAATAGAAGAAGATTTGGAAGAAGAAGAACCACCCAGCAAGAAGCAAAGCATAGCATGGGAATTGTTTACAATTCCATCAGGAGAGTCCAAAACTGCAGCTAAATTTGTGAAATGTACCCTTTGTGATAAGACTCTTTCAAGGGGTACTAGTAAAAAGTTATCTTGTGGTACTACTAGTATGCTGTACCATTTCAAAACTTTCCATCATTCAACACTGAACACGGCACAGGAGACCAGAGATGCAGAGCAAGCATCTACATCAAGAGCTGCACCACCTGCTGAGGAAGAAACCGTGCCAGCAAAAGTTGTGAGACAATGTCCTGAGATCTATTGGTAAGAATGCATTTTTTTTTTATTGGATTGCAATAAAACTCTTAGAGCTGAAGAGCAGAAAATAGATGTTATTGTAGAGGCAGCAATAAATCACACTTGCCAGTTTGATTTTTTTCTTTACTGCAGTCTATGCAGATATTTTGAGTTTCTGATTTGAATTTTTTTGTGTTCCTGTTGCCATTTCTGTTTGAAAAAAATACAAAAAAATATAAAAAGTTAGAAAAAGCCCAAGAAAAAATAGAAAACCAGTTCCATAAAAAGAAAAAAAAAGGTTCTTCTTACAACCGCCTTTCATGGTTAAAAAAAGATTACGTATATGCGTGTGTGTATATGTATAAACAGGAGTTGTTGTATAAGCGTGTCTGTGAATATGTCAGTAGCTGCATGAGTGCTGTATGAATAGGTTTATGAGTGCATGAAATGGTGCATTGATGATTGAATGCTGCATGGATGTATGAATGAATGGATGAATGAGGTATAGATGAATGACCGAATGCATGAGTGGTGCATGGATTATTGAATGAGTGCATGAGAGGTGTATGGATGATTGAATAAGTGCATGAGTGGTACATGGATGAACGAATTAGTGCATGAGTGGTGCATGGATGATTGAATGACTATAAGTGGTATATGATTGATTGAATAAGTACATGAGTGGTGTATGGATAATTGAATGAATGCATGAGTGGTGCATGGGTGATTGAATGAGTGCATGAGTTGTGCATGGATGCTTCAATGAATGCATGAGTGATGCATGGGTGAATGAATGAGTACATAAGTGGTGCATGGATGAATGAGTGCATGAGTGGTGCATGGATGTAACAATGACTGGATGAGTGGGGTATTCATGAATGAATGAATGCATTGTTGGTGCATGGATGATTGAATAAGTGCATGACTGGTGCATGGATGACTGAATGAGTGTATGAGTGGTGTATGGATGATTGAATGAGTGCAAGAGTGATGCATGGATGATTCAATGAGTGTATGAGTGGTGCATGGATGATTCAATGAGTAGACGAGTTGTGCATGGATAATTCAATGAGTGCATGAGTGGTGCATGATGTTAGAGTGAGTGCATCAGTGGTGAATAACTATTACAATGAATGCATGAGAGGTGCATGGATGAATGAATGAGTGTATAAGTGGTGCATGGATGAATGATTGAACGAGTGAAGGAGCGGTGCAGGGATGTTAGAATGAGTGCATGAGTGGTCCTTGGATGATTGAATGAGAGCATGAGAGGTACATGGATGTTTGAATGAGTGCATGAGAGGTGCATGGATGTTAGTATGGGTGCATGAGTGGTACATAGATGATTGAATGAGTGATGTATAAATGTTAGAATGAGTGCATGAGTCATGCATGGAATATTGAATGAGTGCATGAGTGGTGCATGGATGATTGAATGAGTGCATGCCTGGTGCATGGATGATTGAATGAGTGCATGAATGGTACATGCATGATTGAAAGAGTGTATGAGTGGTGCATGCATGATTGAATGAGTACATGAGTAGTGCATGGATGTTAGAATGAGTGCATAAGTGGTGATTAGATGATTGAATGAGTGCATGAGTGATGCTTGAATGATTGAATGAGTACATGAGTGGTACATAGATGTTAGTATGGGTGCATTAGTGGTTCATGGATATTAGAATGAGTATATGAGTGGTGCATGGATGTTAGTATGGGTGCATGAGTGGTACATAGATGATTGAATGAGTGCATGACTGATGTATAAATGTTAGCAGTGCATGAGTCATGCATGGATGATTGAATGAGTGCATGAGTGGTACATGGATGATTGATTGAGTGCATGAGTGGTGCATAAATGATTGAATGAGCGCATGAGTAATATATAAATGTTAGAATGAGTGCATGAGTCGTGCATGGATGATTGAATGAATGCATGAGTGGTGCATGGATGTTAGCGTGAGTTCATCAGTAGTGAATAGATGTTAGAACAAGTGCATGAGAGGTGCATGGTTGATTGAATGAGTGTATGAGTGGTGCATAAATGATTGAATGAGTGCAAGAGTGGTACATGAATGAATGAGTGCAAGAGTGGTGCATGAATGATTGAATGAGGGCATGAATGGTGCATGAATGATTGAATGAGTGATGCATGGATGTTAGAATGAGTGCTTTAGTGGTCCTTGGATGATTGAATGAGAGCATGAGAGGTGCATGGATATTTGAATGAGTGCATGAGAGATGCATGGATATTAGTATGGGTGCATGAGTGGTACATAGATGATTGAATGAGTGGTGCATGAATGATTGAATGAGTGCATGCGTGGTGCATGAATGATTAAATGAGTGCATGAGTGGTGCATGAATGATTGAATGAGGGCATGAATGGTGCATAGATATTAGAATAAGTGCAAGAGTGGTGCGTTGATGATTGGATGACAGCATGAGAGGTATATGCATGTTGGAATGAGTGCATGAGTGGTGCACAAATGATTGATAGAGTGCATGAGTGGTGCATGAATGATTGAATGAGTGCATGAGTGATGGATGGATGTTACAATGAGTACATGAGAGGTACATGGATAATTGAATGAGTGCATGAGTGGTGTATGAATGATTGAAAGAGTGCATGAGTAGTGCATGAATGATTGAATGAGTGAATAAGTGGTGCATGTATGTTAGAATGAGTGCAAGAGTGGTACTTGGATGATTAAATAAGAGCATGGGAGGTGCTAAATGAGTGTATGAGTGGTATATGAATGATTGAATGAGTGTATGAGAGGTGCATAGATATTTGTATGAATGCATGGGTTGTGCATGAATGACTGACTGAATGTATGAGTGGTGACAAACAATAATGTATGGATGATTGAATGGGGTCAGAGTGGTGCATGGGTGATTGAAATAGTACATGAGTACTGTTTGGATGTTAGTTTGTATGCATGAGTGGTGCTTGGATGATTGATTGAGTGCATGACTGGTGTAAAAATGATTGAATGAGTTAATGAGTGGTGAGTGCATGGTTGAATAAGTGCATGAGGTGTGCATGGATGTTGGAATGAATGCATGAACGCTGTATGGGTGACTGAATTAGGGAATACATAGGGGTAATAGTGCATATATAACTTAGTAAATGAGTGTATTAGTTCTAGTATAGATAAGGAAATTTATGCATGAGTAGCTGCGTGGGTGTATTAGTGAGGGAATGGGTTTATTAGTGTGTATATGGGTGAGTGAATGGGTGTATGAGTATCTATTTGGGTGAGTGAATGAATGGTTTATTTTGTATAAGGGTAAGTGAAATAGTGGATGACTGTCTGTATTGTTCAGTAATTGACTGTGTGATTAGCTGTATAAGTGAGTGAATGGGTGAATGCATTTGAGCATAAGTGTGTAAATGAGTGTGTGAGGGTCCTTTGTGTGAGTGAATGGGTACATTACTTTACTTATGACTAATGAATGTGTCTATGATAGAAAAGTGATGTCACACATACAATCTTGCAGCACTCCATCCACTCTGGAAAAAGAAAAACAAAGGAAAACATGTTAGTATTTCCAGTTTGAAGATTAGAAAATTATACTGACATATCTTACTTATACTGTTACATTTTAATACAACATCGCAAAACATTGTTTTTTTTCCTTTTTACTGTTCTCAGCTTTTATAGTTGTTCACCAAAAGGAGTTCTCTGTATGAAGCATCATCAATGAACAGAGGGAAAAAAGCAATCGATGGATTGTAAAAAAAAAAATGCTGCATAGTACATCTTTTCCAATAAGCAATACAATGCATAGCACTCACTACAACTCACTAATTATTGGCTTTTTGTGAAGTTACTACAATAATCTCAAGAAATGTTTGTTTTAACTATTTCTTATACTGTTATATCTGGTACAATATGACATATAATTATGAAACAGATGGTGTTGAAAACATTGTTTCCTCTAGCTAAAATTATATGGAAAATAGTGATGATCCATGTACACAAAATATCATACAGTAGTTTGCAGAAGTTCTTGTTGAAGGAAAAAAATGTTTTTTTATTTTTCAAGACAGTTTTAGGTGGTAAACCTAAAGCTGCTGTTATTGCTGTATATCCATTCAGTATTTAATTGTAATAAGAGAATGTAGGATTTCAATGATATATAAACTCCTTTGTTGAATGTAAAAGGACTGTTGCAGTTTCAATATTTTGAAGACATTACCCCAATGGGCCGAATAATGTCTAATAAATCATAAATACATTAATAAAAATACGGTACACCAGCCGCTACAATTAATCCTCAGAACATTGGTTGAAGAAATAACAGATATGAGTTTGGTAATCTCCTACGTAGTCTTGGTTTTAAATTTAGATTAGTGTCAGTGCATTCAGTCCATCCTGATTGGGATCTTAACTCTATAGTGTCCAGACATTGTATTTACTCCTTCATGAAAGATGATTGCCAAAGTAGTAAAAGTCCTTCCCGGAATTGATATTTGTCCAGCTACAATGTTTCTTATTTCTGTATCCAGTTTTGAACCATCTACTGGTCTCACATAATTATAATTAAGGCTTCCAGTTTTCTGTTTTTACTGATTTTTACAGATAAATACAGACAGAAACCCATGTGTTTCCTGTCTGTATTTATTTTTAAAAACGGAAAAATACTCAAAATGGTGCTTCTTGTGAGAGACTCTCCATGCTCTCTTTCATGAACTCCAGGCAAAAGCTGAACAGATAGACAGCATGGAGGGTTGACAAACAGGATGAGATTTCCTTCAATACAGGAATATGCTAACACATATTTGTAGTATAACGCTAAAATGTATCTGTGAGTGTAGTCTTTTGTTATAAGTGGCTGCTTCATTTACTAAAACATGACAGGCATCCAAATTATAATGTGTTTTCTTGCTCTTTGTAGATACAATGTAGATATAACGTCTGATCTAAAGTTTGGGCAGGTCATATTTTGGTTGGCATTTTTGGTCATTTGATGAAAAGGCACAGTTTTACAATCTGGTGATATTAAATACAGGAATTGTAGAATGGCAATGGTAAACGTTACAGCACACTGTATCGTTCCCAAAGAACAGGTGCTCTACTGTTCCCGGGAGAGTGATCCTGGAAATCTGAGAGAAGTATGATGTCAGACCCCAAAGCCGACACGAGGGTGAACGAAGCTACCACCGGTCCCGCTGCGGACCACTGCCCTGCTGGTGACTGCCTGTGCCCTTCTTGTGCCCCCTCCTCCCGGAGACAGCAGCTGGCAGTTCGGCGAGGAGAAAAGACCAGGTGCAGCTTGCGGGTCCTGCCTTGTTGCACCCGCTGTGGACCTGCTGCCCCGCCCTGCCCCGAGACGCCAGGGAGCCTTCAGCTTTCTGGACTGTGTCCCCCAGTGGAGGCAGCCTGGTGTAGAGAGGACTGGGTGCGGCTTGTGGGAGGCCCTAGGCTGCTAGGTTGGGCTGAGCTCTACCTGCGCTTGCCTCTGGGATGGCTAGCCAGCAGCAACACCCCCAGTAAGGCAGACAGGAGGTGTGCGAGGTGTGTGAGGAAGAAGCTGGCCCAGCCACACCCCAACTCTGCAGCGATGGTCCAACAGTGGTAGTACAGGACTATACAACCCCCTGCTCCCTGCACATTTCCTCCAGAGGAGGCAGGGAAGAAAGGACTGGGGTGCCCCAAGGCCCGAGGACTGCAAGAGACTTGAGGCACTACCGGTGAGGATGGGGGGACCCACAAGCTGAAAGACCTTCTCACGACCCCTGGTGAGTACCGGAGCCCAGAAGTCACTGCTGCAGCCTGAGGCAACATCCCTCAACAGAGTTCTGAGCCCTGCGTAGCATAAAGCAAGTTCACAGAGGCAGGAGACTCACGCTGCCATTTCTGCCAGCCAGCAATTTCAGTCACCCTAAGCCCTCCCCCATAAAAAGTGGAAAGGTTCCCAAAAGCCAGATCACCGAGGTCCCTCAAGGAGTCACCAAAAAAAGGTGCTCTGTGGAGGCCAGGATACCCTCCCCAATTGCAGGATGACCAAAAAGAAGCCCCCACACAGTCAGAATCTGCCTCTGAGGGGAAAACCTCCTTGACTTCAGAGACATCCCGAAATCTTTCTTTCTTTCTTTCAAATAACTTTATTTCGGCTTGAGCCATAAAAGTAAATACAATAAAAAAATTATTAACATATAATTCTTAAACACATAGAATAATCGGAATTGTCAATTCTCAGCTATTCATGGACATGATTAAAATTACATTAATAACTACACTCAAATTCCATGCAAGGAGATTCATATATACAATAAAACACAATAAATACAATTTGTTAAAATCTTTTAAAATAAATTCATTAAGCATTTAACCATCACTAGACTCCTTTGGAGGCAATAATAGACCTCCTTTTGGCCCGCATCAACCCCAAATATTTTGCAATAACCCATACGAACAATGAAGATGTATCTGAGCGTAATATTCTTAAGGCAATCATATTGCTTGGGGTGCCCAGTGTCCTGCACACTGGTGCAATCCAAAAGGATCAGAACCTAGTGTAAGCTGGGCATGCAAACAGCACACGTGGACAGATTCCTTGTGTCCTTTGCAGCATGGGCACTCTTCACAAGTTGAGCTTTTCCATTTTGCAGTGAATGTTTTAACAGGGAGTTTACCCACTCTAAACTGGTGATAGAGTTTCCTATCAAGATTTGGTATAGACTTAAAATTTAAAAAGTCACGCGTTAACGTTGCACCCCATCACCCTCTCATCCCGCTGAAGAACGTGGAACCAATAATACCTTTTCAGTATATCTTTTGAAGGAAGTCTGTCCACCTCAGGACACAGGCCCAGGTCACCAAGGCCAATTTCCTTCAAGAGTCGCCTCAGTGAAGACAGCCGGGGGACTTTTTGGGCTTTGTCCAGCTTGATTAATTCCTCTAGAGCAGCTGCATAATGGCTTGATTCTGGAGTAGTCCAGAGCCTACGCCAATATAAAAGAGGTCGCAGTACCGATTTCTGGGATACCTTTTTCATGCTCAGATCTAAAAGTAAGGGATGCAGGGAGTACTGATTGGGAGTGAGACCAGTTCTCATAAGAATTTATTTTCAGATTTTGTAAGGTCTGTAATATTGCCTGACCCCCATAACTCAACGCTGTACAGGGCGGCCCCCAAGGCTTTTGATTTATAGACATCCCGAAATCTTAGAAGTGCATGGAATGTAGCTCAGGCATCCTCCACTCTGAAGTCACCTTAAAAGGTTCCAACAGCAGGTATTATCACACACTTTTTACAAAAAGCCATCCCTAATGGTGGCAAACCTCTTGCACCGACAGCCACACTAGCGTGTGCTACTGACAGTATTGAGAAGGATCCCCTCTCAGGCAGTCTCACCACCAGCAAAACACCTGTTGCACACGATCTATGAGAACACACAGAGAGACGCAGGCCCCAATCCTGCCCAAGGTTGGGTAGTCCCCCAGAAATCCCGAGATCCACATGCCATCATCAATCCCCTATCCTAGAAAGATGGGAGCAGGTAGTTGCAGCCCAAATACAACATCAACAATCTTCTCCGCAGACTTCCACCCAGCTTAGATCCCCCGAGCTACTAGCCGCTAGTTCGATCAAGGTAGGAGCACCAGACTTCAAACAAGAACTGAGGAATCTCTCAACACCATTTTTACAAACCCTGGAGACAAAAATATAGCAAGAGTATTGGAGCTTACCCCAAAGCTGTTTAGAACGACTGAAGAAATCAGGCAATCTCCCCCTCTATGCCGATGCATCTAAAATAGTGACACAACCAGTGACCCTCAACCAATCGCAACCAGCGAAGCAAATCACACCATGGCAAGAGCACTACTTTGGCAATCCAACAAAATGGAGTTACAAATAGACCTCCTACAGTCAATTGCACAACGTCCAGTGGCCCTGAGCACCAAGGTGGATCTCATTGAGAACAAACATTGCAGATACCAGGTAACCAGGTTTTGCACTTGCTTGTGTGCAGCAATTATAGACATATGGGCAACTCTCCCCAAAGTACTAACAGACCTGGTAGCTACAATTAAGGGGACAACTGGGAGCTCCGGGACCAGCAACTTGTCAACTTATAGCAACTTAAGCTCAACAACAAAGTCAGCCAGCTCCCAATTTAACCTGATTACAAAATCACCAGTAGCCCCCAAATAAACCCAGGCAACCAAGATTTAAACTCGGGCACCAATTTCCTCTTCGGTTCACCGAGGCAAAGCCTCAGCACCAGAACTTCATCCACAGTAGAGGAAACCAAGGACAATTCACTCATTCAGAAACAGCAAGAAGCGCCGCTTTCTAGGAGGGCTAAGAATAAATGAAGGAACCAGCATAAAAAGGCCAAAACTTCCAAAATGGTTGCATCCTTGCTAACAATTTAGAACCAACCAGCCAGCCGCGGTCCATGCAGGTAACAGCGGTGGGTCCCCGTGGGGGGATTTGGAAGGACGATGCAGAGGGAAAGTTAATAATTTATTTAATTTTCCCTCGGTATCGTTCCTCAAAATCCCCCATAACCCGGCCCCACCGCCCCACCGCTGCTACCTGCACGGACCGCGGCTGCAACCAGCACAAGCTAAAGACAACAAAGCCCAGATGTATCCGATTTTTGCCGCAAGGCCCGCTGCAAAAAAATTAAATTCAATAGAGGCAAAGGACCAAGCAATCAAAATTCTTCCCCATCCAGAAATCATAACGGGGTAGCTGTACATGCCGAAATGCCCGGCTCTTGAAATTCAACCAGCTCCTCCGCCAATAACAGTGAAGATTGACTCGACTACTCAACCTTGCTCGTTTGGGGAAACCGGCCTAAACACTGGGGCGTGTCTCATTTGGGGTTCCACACTCCCGGGTACCCTGACATCTTGTAAGTCAAATGCCCTAAAGTCCTCAAGCCCCACCCCAAAACCCAGACACATAGAGGCAGGTTTGGGCTCCAATTCAAGCATTTCTCAGCTGGGACATAGAGCCCTACCCACGGAGAATTATATCCCGAAAACAACACATGAGGTAGTTCTAACCCCCAGATACCGCATCAAGGGACACTACGATATCTTAAACAGGGGCAATAAACTACGTCTATTTAAGCACATCCCCACATTGGCCCATATATAATCGGACAACCTTGTTTGGTTCAAGTTTCTGAGCCTATCAGGGGACACCCATGGCGAGTCCACTTCGATAGGGCTGAGTCGCCATTCGCATCAGGCGATAACGACAAAGGAACAATCCCTTTTGGTGGAATGGGGGATAAATATCACAGCCCCCACACCAGAGAAATACCCACACATGCTCAAACCAACCTCGCTAAAGAATGAAGTCTACTCCGTCCTGAGGGGCGGAGACGGCAACGAACAGGGGAACAATTTCACAACAATGCTCAAGCCCTATAAAGCATACAGAATAATCTGCACACACGACCAAAGGAGAGGATTTCCCATCGAGCCTGCGCCAAACATTGAACCTGGAATCAGGGACTGACTGGACAGCCATCTTTCATGACGGCACCAGTAACATCATAAAGTTCGACAGCCAAAGGAACTCTGTTAGGACTTTCAGATCCTACACACAACTATCAATTACATCCTGGAACGTGGCAGGCCTTAACTTCTGTAACAGATTACATTCATAAAAGTGACTTCTCTGCTTACAGGAGACCTGGGCTACTGAAACAACACACTTCCCAGGTTATTATGAATTTCACACTGCAGCCACAAAACGTAACATTTTTGGGGGGCCGTCTGGCAGTCTCTCCATTTTTATCAATCACGCCCGCAGAATAGAGACCACAGTAATGCCAACCAACATGTCTGATCTGCAAGCCCTACTCATAAGAGGGCTAAAAAGCAACAACGATCCAATCCGACTATTATTAATGAACTGCTACGTCAACCCCTCCTTCCACCTGAAAAAACAGGCATTTAATTCACTGGTAACAATAATCGAAGAACTTTTAAACAAATAAGTTTCATATCTCCCAATAATCGCTGGAGACTGAAAAACCCAGACGATGGAGAAGCCTCAAAAATACCCCCGGCCCACAACTGTGGCAGCCCCACTGCAGTGCCTTATTGACAGTCACAGCTAGGCCTCCATGCATGCCATCAAAGAGGCCCAAGACCCACAATGGACCCAACTCCTTTCGTTCAGGAATAAATCTACAATCGACTACATTTTCATCTCTGGTCAGCTGACCCCATATCTCAGTAACTTTGAAGTCGACAACAGGGAAGAGTGTGATCATAGACCACTGAGGGCAATTCTTCAACTAGATGGTAAAGCTATCCACTACTCCAAACATTAGGGGATCCAACTGGGAAACAGCGCTACAAGGTCTCCAGCAGAATTAAATGGTCTGCAAATCTTGGTACAAAACTAACCGAGTGGATAACAATCAAAGGGACAACCCCCATAGCATCAGGGATAGTCACTCTCCCGGAGCATTGAGAGACTCTTTTAGCAGATCTTTAACAGGCATTAGGGGGTGGATTTGTAACTCCCCTGACACGGGCCACACACGACCTTCCATTCCGCTTACACATCAATCCAAAGGAGCTATGCACAAGCAAACAGAGCCTTCTAAAGGCCCTGAAGGCAAGAAGACGAGGAAACAAAATCCCCCAAAGTCAATCTTCTTCGAGCGGTCCACAGAAAGAAAGTCTGGCAGCAAACAACAAAGATGATTGAAGCAGAATGGCTGAAAATCTTCACCCTCCTCAAAGAAAGGGGACATATTCTACTTTGGAAGCACATCAACCAACTATGCAACACCAGCCAGACAAAGGAGAATGAAGTGGCGGACCAACAGTGGAAAAATTACATCAAGCAGTTCTACTCTAACCACCAGAGCACATCATACACTCCACCCCCCCAACCTCCCTCTTCACCCGGTTTGGCCCCCCAAATAACTTGAATCTCAGATGCCACAGTAACAGACACAATTAAAAAAATGGGGAACAACGGAGCACCAGGACCCAACGGAGTCCCAGCCATGGTATTTAAATCATCACAAGCTTATTGGACAGGACAGCTTATACCACTTTTCTATTATGCTTATGCCACCTCAGTAATTCCACTGTCATGGGGAGGATCAACACTCTATCCAATTCATAAAAAAGGGGACCGCACGAAACCGGGAAGTTACCTGCTCATTGCTTTATTAGATCTTGAAGCAAAAGCATATGCCCGAATATTAATGGAAGAACTGGAAGCCTGGGCAACAGACAACTGCAGTCTCCCCTTTTTCCAATCTGGTTTCTGGCCCAAGAGCTCCACTATGGATAAAATTCTAGCACTGGGTCACATATCAAGCCGAGCCACACAGCCGAAGCATCCACCTTTATTTTGCTGTTTTGTAGACTACAGCGCAGAATTTGATCGGTGGACTGAGGTATATTGTGGGTGAAACTAGTCACCTGGGGGATCCCCCAACAGCTACTCAAGGCTATAAATGCACTATCGTCTTTTTACAAGAGGAACCAGGAGCTAATTAAACAAGTCCTGCATACAGGCTCCTAATTAATATGGGAAAAACAGGGGGTATGCAGTTCCTAAGAGTGAGGGAGAAGTCAGGTCTTTCTAAAAAGTGCCCTCACACACCCCGAAGGATGTCATGCTTCATCATTGGGCATGCTCCTCGTCTGGCCGGGGCTGCAATGCCCGATGGGCTCCCACGAAGGTGCTCTTTGGCAGAGATCTTTTTTTGATTAAGCCAGGGTGAGTGCGGGAGTGTGGGCTAGGTAGTGCGGTGAGTGTGGAAATTAAAATAGGTCTAGAGCAGTCCAGTCTGGTGCTTTTATTCCAAAGGGGGGCGCTAGCCTAATTAAAAGAAAAGAGCCCTGGCTGGATATAATGGTCCTACAGGGCTTGTGTGGTGTATAAGGTTGACATGTTTCATGCCAAGAGTAGCCCCTAGTGGGTCAAGTGGCACTTCATCAGGACCAAAGTAAAGGATTTTGGTTGTACTCTGGCACTACCACAATTCTGGTTCCAGAATTATTATAGTATGATAGTAACCAGTTTGCAGTTAGAAAAACCGGGTCCAATTTGGCCCAGCAAGTTGAGACCTGAAAGGAAGGAAAGGTGGGGGGGAGATAAAAACAAGAACAACCAAAGGTCCAATTAGGGAGGTTTCTAATGCAAGGAGCAATTTACATGAAATCACATGCTGTATGATGTGTAGTATAGTATCATCAAGTCAAGTGAGGCTGTGAATCTAAAAATCATGAGTCTTAAAGTCACATTGCTAGAGGTACGTGCCTAATTGTGAACTGGCAACCAGTGCTTGTGAAGATGATTCAAACTTTGACATTAGGATGGTGAGTACACCAGCAGTGGTCTAGTGTAATGTAACCATAGGTGTAGGTAATTAGTGTTACGCTGGTACGGCACACCATGCTTGGTTCAATAGCGTACATTAATTGCCGTCAGCGTCCTCACAATTTTTTATGGGATACATAGGTAACCATGACAAACATATACAGCAATTATGCTGAGAGTGATACAAAAATTGGCGAGTGATGCTCAAATTGTATCCGGCGACGTAGTCTGTACATGGCTGGGAGTGAAGGTGCATAATAGCCCGATGCCGGAATGATTTTTGATCCGGTACATAAAGCGGCCCAACTATGGGCATGATGGTGAAAAGGTCGAGGTGACCAAGACAAAAAACCTCAAACAAAAGTGACCGGAAGGGCCGAGTCGCACTACAATGGTTAGCGAACTCACCATTAGGCGAGTAGGTCTGTGCTGACGGGGTTAACAGAGCACTTTGTTGCTCTGATCTGTAAAAGAGAAATTATTCAAATAAACGCATTACTGGTAGTGTAGCATATTCCTTATGGGCAACTTGGCTTGAGTTCAAGCGGCTCGTACTGCAAGGGTTGTAATCATACTTACGGCAAGGAGGCATAGCAACTAGCTGAAACCCTCCCCTGACTCTAGTCCCCATAGAGAATCCTTCCGGGTGAGCGGTATATGTAACACAGTTAAGTGTTACGTTGGTACGTAGTGGGTCTAGACCGTGAACTACACCGGCTATCTTGGATGAGGATTTTATTGACACAGTTCAAAAACAAACAATGCTCAAGACCTGAAAGGTCCGTGAGAGTCGGAATTCGTGTTAGCTATGAATTAAGGGCTGAATAGTAATTCATAGGCCCCAAAGGACAGTAATGTGTTAGAAAAATGTTGTTTTCAGAAAAAAAAAAAAAATATATATATATATACATAGCCCGCGGGGGTTGCACGCGCACTGATCAAACTGCGGGCATGCCGGCTCTGCAGAGGTATTTACATAAATGGAGCTGTCTAGTCTTCGTTCTAGATTGTAGATAAACCAACGTATAGTGACCACTTATATCAAGGTGGAGGCAGAGGCTTAACAGTGTAGGCTAGTGCAAGATATGTGTGCACAGTTTCAAGGTCATTATCCAGGAGTCAAGATAGTAGCACTGTAGATGTTAAATACACTGGCATGATACATTGGAGTATGACCCATAGATGATTTAAATGTGGTCATTATCTTGGTCTGATCAACTCCGCCCATCGTATGTCATCGTTCAGACCCCTGATATGTGTGGAGAGTTTAAAGACCCAGTTTTGTTCTTTCCTAAATAGAACCTCTTTTGATATTTGTGGGTGGGCTTCCAGAATGGTCCAGTGTAGATCATTGGTGGTATGGCTGTGTTCTACAAAGTGGGCACACATTTTTGTATTCGTCTTCTTGCATCTTATGTTGCTTCTGTGCTCAGTAATTCTGGTTTTTACGGGTCGAGTAGTCATGCCTACATATTGAAGCTGGCAGACTACACACTGCCCACAATGGAAGCGGCCGGTTACACGGGGTAAATTCCACAGTGCATTCTGCGGTGGAGGCGTCTTTTTTCTAGGCCTTGTGCTGATCAACAAATCTTTTAGATTTGCAGTTTTTTTGAACGCAAACCTTGGTATACGTGGGGCATGGTCACTTATCTGGAGAATACTCCAGTGTTTTTTTATAACCCGTCTAATCATGTTAGATTCTGGTGTGAAGGTGGTGACACGTGTCATATGTTCAGTATTGTTTTTTGGTTGTGTTTCGAGTAATGCCTCTCTGTTGGTATTGCGGGCTCTCTTCTGGGCGGTTTTTATTTTGGTCACTGGGTATTGCCGTTCAACCAGATGGTTGGTTAACTCTGATGCCTGTGATTTGAAGTCCTCCAGGTTGCTACAATTGTGTCTAATTCGCAAGAACTGCCCATAGAGGAGGTTTTCCCGTAGGGCTTTTGGGTGAAAACTACTGAATAGTAGGGGACTGTGACTGTCCGTGGGTTTTGTAAAGGTTTTTGTCTCCAATCTATTTCCCATATAATTGCACTATACCAGCGGACGTGGATCCGAATAAAAACTAGCCGACCAACTACAACAACAAAAAGGGCCAACCAACAACAGCCTCAAACAAGGCTGTGTTCTCGCCCCTCTTCTCTTCAACCTCTATACGGCAGATCTGGGTAAAGCTTTGAAAGGCGCCAGCCCAATAACACTGAGGATGGGGAAAGTGCGGCTCCAAATCCTCCAATGCGCAGATGACATTATACTAATGGATCATTCTTGAATTGGCTTACAGAGAGCACTCAATGCACTCTACAGGTACAAAACAAAACAACAAACTTTTAGCGAACCAGGGAAAGACTAAGATAATCATCTTTGGGAAATATCCACGAAAGAAAACAGCTCAATGGCAACTTGCAAATAAAATCATGCACAAGTTACAATTACCTAGGTGTCTGGCTCTCTGATGGGGTCAAACCAGGGGCCCATTTAAAACATCTCAGAAGCTAGGGAGCCGGGATCATCCACAGTCTGAAATGACTGATCCAACAGCTACACAGCACAACAGCGGAACACATATTAAAAGAGAGCCAAACAAGTCCCCTCCCTCAACTACTGTAACCTAGTTTTCCCCGGAGCACTGAATAAGTATCTCACGAATTTTCGAATCTCCACTTATAAATGTTTTTTAACTCCTCCCAGGCAGGCCAGGAGAGCTAGGTTGAGGTTGGAGCTGGGACTCGCTTGTTTCCTATATGCTCAGGGGACCAAATAAAATATTACACCAGTACCTAGTGAGCCCCAGTCCCCTCACTCAAAGCACAAATTAAAACCATCTTTGAAGAGGAAGCTCTCCATGGCAGTCACAGCTGGCAGTGGCCACAAGCCTCCTCAAAATTGAAGTCTGCAATCTGCATAATCGGGACATCCCGATAATAGCTTGGAAAAAAACAGTGAACTTACAGGTCAAGAAACTCTAATTTGAAAGAGACATTGAAAGTCTACATCACAGAACTAACTTCACCATATTGGATGCCACCTATATCCTGGGGAAAGCCCAGCAGTACTTTGAGCAAGCATTGACAGCCCAGGCACGAAAGAAAATCACTTACATGAGACTTCTCGCACTGCCCATCGCGAACTTCAATCCATCCTGGACAAGGCGGGTCGCTTCAGCCACTTGCCGCCTATGCAGTTATAAACGCGAATCCTGGTTTCATCTGCTGTGTTGCTGCCCACAGATGGCAAGTGAACGACGCCGCCTGCTAACCACTCTTTGCAGGACCTATGGCCTTAGACACTGCAAAGAAGCCTCAGATCTGTGCTTCTCCTCCAAAACAACACAGACCCTGGCCAGGTTGGAGAAATTTATCGACGCAATTCTGACTGCTCTGCCAAAAACAATCAAATCACCAATGTCAACTAGCAAGCCACAGGTCTCAACAGCAACGTTGGAAGGAATAGTAAAGCACTATATCAATCTTGCTTCAGCATTTAAAGTCAACTTTTTATTTTGTACTGTGTTTTAATATGATACATTGCCAAATCTGATTGTAGGTGTTTACATGTAATGATTTTAAGTAATCGATCATGAATAAATTACGTTACAGGAATTGTTCTGAATTGATTACAGTAGCGGAGGAGAATTGACAATCTTCGCAATTATGCTCCCATTTGTAACTTAATCCAAATAAGTTATTAATATTTACTTCTTCTTCCTCCAATACTCCTAGTAATCACCATAGCACATTCTTGTGCATCTTGTTGAATATTGGGAGTAAATACTATTGATTCAGTAGACATATCTATAAGATGTCGTAGTCCTGAAACAGAATGAATTCTAATTATATCACTCTGTAAACATTGCAGCAAGCCATAGAGCACTTTACAAATTCTTTTATCTCTTTTTTGTTTGATTTCGGTAGCAAAATCTGGCAAATGGAATAGTACATTGACAACAATATTTGCATAGCAGTTAACCCCTGTAGTGTTGTCGATTTGGAAACCTACAATTTCTTCATCATTTAGTAGTTTCCTCTTCTTTGATTCTTAGGAATTTCCCTTCCTTCCTGCCTTTTGTTCATCATCTACACTCTGTTTTGTTCTCTTTTGCTTTAGACAGATTACTAATTTCTCATAAACTGGGTAGTGGCCTAAATGATAAGCAAATAAACTCCTTAACCGATTGTACTCCCTTACACAGCTAGCACCAGCACTAATTTTTTCCAGATCAAAGGCAATCAAAAACAAACCAGAAAATGCAATAATTCACGACAATGCTACATATGAGATTCCTTCATTGAATACAGTACAACCAATATTAATAAAAGCTGCATCTACAGTTAAACCTTGCGATTTGTGGAAAGTCACAGTATACGCTAGAGACAGTGAGAACTGTTTTCGATGGATATACAAGTCTTTCACGAGAAATTAATATACGCATCTACCAATCGGTTTAACTTGATCAACCTCATCAAATTTTATGGCTAAGTATTCCACCTTATTTCTGTTTGGGTAATTAATAGATTTTATAACTTTACCCATGGCGTCATTTACTAGCCCTTCTTCAACATTTAAATTCCGACGCAAAATCACATGACAATTTCTACAGACATGTAACCATTTATCTAAACCTGCAGTTTTGGAAACAGACTTTTCTGAACTGTCCAATTTTTATTGCAGTTTTTCTGTCAGTAGTACTGTAACTCCCTGATGTTCTATTTTATCACTTGCTGTAATTTCTATAATGTCTTCTTTTTCCTGTTTTGGTAATTTTCTGTTGAATTTAGAACACTCTTGATGGGCTGTTATCAAACAAGCTTTAGATTTGTCTTCTTTAATGAAATTGTACACTAGTTGAGCAGCTGTAACATTAGATGGAAAAAGATTTTTGATACGATGGCTTTTAAATGCACTTTTTTATTTTTTGATGACTACTCCTACTCTTATTCATATCTACACATTGTATATCTGATGCTTGGCGCATATTTTTTACTAAATCTTTGTATTGAAAGTTTTAATTTCCAATACTTCCTAGTGATTTCCTAGTTTCATTATGTAGTAGTGTCTTGAAAACAAGTTGTCCATTGACTGGTGTTAGTTGAAGCAGGTCTCAAAACATTATTAAGTATTTTCCACCAAAAAGTATGTCGTATACAGTTTTTAATATCTGCTGCATTCTTAAATGTATAAAAGCAAGCATTAGGTTCAACACCATGCTGACTTCGTCAATATTTTAAAAGCTTCAATTTCTTTAATACCGTTGCCACCTCATGACAAGCATCACCAGATAATTTATTGTATTCCAAGTTGTTGTCTTGTTCAACATGTAGCATTAATAATCAATGAAGGGTAACTCTTTAATATTATGTGTACCTAATCCTGTTGATACAGTAACTACACATGATAAATTAGAATCTGTAGTCTTCTGTAGATAACTTGTAAGTGTTTTAATCAAGAAGCTTTTACCAGTTTCAGCTTGACCACTTATGGATAGTAGAACTGGTTTATATGTAGAACATTCACACTCTTTTTTCTCATGCATGAATCCATGTTCTACTTTATCTTTTACTTCATCAAAAAATGTGTTTCTGATCTGTAGGTAGCTGTTGTATTATTTGTTCCAAATCCACAGTTTCTCGTCTTGCTTGCTGCATTGCAATCTACACCTCATTCATATATATTTTGATACATCACATGCCATTACAATGCTGTCGTTACAACGACCGCATTGTTACATCGTATATGATTACATCGCAAGTCGTTACCACGACTTGCTGTAGCAGGCGCGCTGGACTTAGGAATAGTATAATTTACTATTCCTACTCCAGTTTGTGAAACAGCAGGGAAGGTGTTGGATTGTAAATCCAACACCTTCTGCCCCCAACAGCAAGTCGTGGTAACGACTTGCGATGTAATCGTATGCGAAGTAACAACGCAGTCGTTGTAACAACCGCGTTGTAATGGCATGTATCGCATGCGAACTAAAGGATGTCTCCCATTCATAGCTATAGCAGCTTCATTTGAATGATTGCCTCTCCAAGAGGATCTTGACTTGCAGGTGCTGAACTTTGGCTGCTCTAAGAACTCTCTCCTGCTAACTCAGCAGCAATAGTTTCTTCCTGTTCAATATCATCTCTCAACATTTGAAGATAGACTGAAAACACTGAGCACTCAATGGTATTTTTCACAGCGCTGAATGAGTCTTCATAACACTCAAAGTGTCCAAGTAATTCGGATTCTTCGCACCATGGTTTGAACAACTGCAACAGTACTAAATAGAAAAGCTCTCTTTTGTCTGGAGTTTGACAACTTAGCTTTCGATAGTTGATTACATTTTCGTTATTATGTCTGACCAAACATCCTTCACATGCAAGGTCAGCAAAGTTTCCTTCTTGTATGCTTTCACTGACATTACCTCTATATGTAAAATATTGAAGTACTTCACATAGACATATCCTTTCAAGATAAGGACGCCTTATTGGATAGTACCAAGCATGTTAGACTTCAGAATGTTTGTACTCTCGGGCTCAAATTCTGCAGGATATTGTATTGCAAGAAAATACTTTAATACTCTATTACAACTGTTAGCAGGCCCTAATCTCACCAACTCAACCCCTCTTGATTTAGAAAACAAACTAGCTGAGCTTAACCTGTCCATGCATTAATAAGAGCCTATTTCTCTGTGGGAAAGAGCTTTCAAACTAAAACTGTACAATTTCTTTGTTAGACTCTTTTCTGCTGAAATCTCCCACATCTCTTTTATCTCTGTCTTCTCTGACTTTGTTATATAAGAAGTGGCATAACAAGCAACAGCAATTGAGTTATCTGTAACAAACTGTATATACGTATTCGCATTCCACATCTTCAAAATCACAGAATTGTAGTCACTAATGTCTTTTGAAGCTTCTGCTCTTCTGAGGTTGTATGTGTTATTCAGTGATTTCTGTGTGACAGTGTGTCTGACTGCAGACAAAAAGCTGTTAACTCTTCCATCTGAGATTACAGGTTGTGGGAATCCATAACGACATCTTGTATGAAATTTTCCTTTCAATCTGTATTTTCGGCAATCCAACCTTTTCTACCTTTACCATTCAAAAGAGCTCTATTCATTTCTCCTAGACATAAAGCAGGGAGTTTTTACATAGTAAAGCCTTCTAACAAAAGTTCTCATTTTTGAGTGGCGTACACCTAAAATTCTGAAATGATGAAAGCAGCTTTGACACAGTTTTTTGGATAGACAAGCTAGTGAGTGTCCTTGTAAATTAGTATGCTTTCTCACTTTGCATGGATCTTATCCTTGCAAAGTAGATATTTTCTGCTTTTAACTTCCGCAAAAAAACATACGGAGGAAATTTCACAATATATCAATTGATTGTTGTTGAATAATGCAAACACTACTACAATTCCATTTGTACACAGGGGCCTGTCTACGCCTCCCTTGCACCTCTTCAGCAATCACTTCCTCTACATTTCTAGGTACCATTACGTCTTTTGTAATAGGAGTACCATTCTTCATGTCATAACATCGTCCAGATTCATCAACTGCATGCACTAATGTGTTGTCTTGTAAGTAGCCCTTTTCATTAAAGAAAGGATCAGTACTCGAAGTATGTGTCCATTCACCGCTAAAAACTTTGCAAAAGTTACTTCTATTAACAAGTCTCTTCTTTTGGCTCCATCTCTCCATAAACAATACTATTTTGTCCAGTATCTTCATTCTGTATAAAATCAAGATAAATAGCTTCCTCTTCAGAGCAAACGCCTTATCAACTACACCTTCAAAATATTCCTTTTGTCTGATTGCTTGTGTTCTTCTTTTATACTTCTTCATAGGTGCTAATAAGTTGTGATTTACTCTAGTATTAAACATTCTAACTTTTATTTCCGTGAACTGCCTCTGCGTTCTGTTTAAAGTCCCTCCTTTTTTTAACATTTTCTTACTTTTTATATGAGAGACTTTTTTTCCTTTGATAGTTGGTGTAATACTTTCTTTTTTGTTTACTTGTTTTTGCACTGTTTCCAGTTGTGAACATACAATTTTAAGAACTGTCTTTGCCCTCTTACCAACAGTTCTTTTCTCTTTGACCACCTTTTCTGCATTTTACCCATTTTGTTTCTCAGCTCTGAGTAAATGGTGTGTTTCCTCCTGCTTATTTCTTCTCTGAGTTTTTGTAACTAAATATTGATCTCTGAAAACAAAAAAAGAAAAGTACATTTACCGGTTAATATCATAGTATGAGATTACGGGGCATATCATCAACGAGGCGATAAACAATTATCGCCGCTTTTGCGTCCGTTTTCAGACGAAAAGCAGCGATAATTTTATCGCCTAATCAGCAAGGTCACGCTATCGCGTGAAACCTTGCATTAGCGCCTGTTCTCTGAACGCCCAGCTTTGCATCTCTAATGAGATGCAAAGTGGGCGTTCCTGCCCTGACATAACTGGAGAAATGTCGCTAAGCGACATTTCTCCAATTATCAATGGGCACGCTAACCTGCAGAGCGACAAGCAAAGTAGCGATAACCTCTGTTATCGCTACTTTCCTTACGCCTGCTTCAAGACTGACTTAGCCATGATATCCTATGTAAGGTGGATATCATGGCTAAGTATGCCTTGCCCTATCATCAAGCTATCACCAAACTTTGAGAAATTATCGCTGGATTTCCAGCGATAATCTCACATTTGGCAGTTAGCGCTTGGAATTTTATCGCTTTTGAGATAAGCGTTGGTAATAGCACGCTATATCAGCGATAAAATTCCACGTTACCCGGCGATATTTATCCTAGCACTAAGTGCGCTTAGCAATAATTATCGCCGGTCCTTGATGATATGCCCCAAAATGTTTTACCTATTTAAACATTTAGTTTGTATGAGCGCATATAGCTCAGTACATGTTCAAACTACATGTGTTACCTTTTAAGCACATACAAGCCTGCCCTATGGGCTAGCTACTGCCTACCTCATTGGTGACTTATATCTAATAAAAGATCAGTATACGCCTACCGGAGCTGTTTAAAATAGGAAAGTAGGACTAGCAGGAAAACTGTATCCAGGTGCTAAAAT
Organism: Calotriton arnoldi; assembly: GCA_963921515.1. Taxonomy (NCBI): domain Eukaryota; kingdom Metazoa; phylum Chordata; class Amphibia; order Caudata; family Salamandridae; genus Calotriton; species Calotriton arnoldi. The sequence continues at coordinate 346,261 of CAWUFW010007939.1, forward strand.
GTACAAGCCCCAAAACATGATGCAACAGCAACTTCTGTGGATGTTACACTAGAAAGTGCGAGTTCATTAGTAGATATGTGCAGGAATGTCTCAGTGATATATGGGGCTGTCGTTGCATGTCTGTGTAAGTTTGTGGCCAAATCAGTGCCTCTGTTTGTAACCGCTATGGTTATCTAACTGTCTCTGTAAGGGACTGCATGGTTTGCCTCCTGGATGTGTCAGTGAGTAGTAGGTTTTTTAGCTCTGTGTGCAACTGCCTTCATTAGTGCTACATAGATATCACTTCTGCCTGTCTATATCAGTAAATCTTCAGATGCTTCTGTGACTATCTCAGTGGCTGTTTCAGTACCTGTCTGCTTTCCTACTACGCTGTGTCAGATTAAACTCTGGTTGGCAAAGTGAATTTTTAAAGGGGTACATTAGTTTATTTGATCGCATATAGCTCAGTGAATCTTCAGAGTACATGTGTTATCTTTTAAGCACATAGCAGCCTATCCTATGGCCTAGCTACCGCCTACCTCAGTGTTCACTTTTATCTAATAAAAGATCAGTCTATGGCTTGTGTAAGTGTTTAAGATATGAAGGTTGGGCTAGTAGTAAAACTGCATCCAGACGCTAAACTTTATAAGGTCCAAAATATGATGTAAAGGCTACTTCTGTGCATATTAGACTTGAAAGTGTCAGTTCTTTACATAATTGTGACTTCCTTAGTGTACAGGTATATGTTCTAGAAGAGCAGTTTACACCTTGTGGATGATTTTGTAACTAAGAAGATAGCCCTAACAGTATAACTACATGTTCAGATCAATTACACCACACCCAAGACATAATGTCTAGCTTTCTACTTAGTTATGTCAGAATAAAGTGTGGATAGGACACTGTAAGTATACTTGAGTACAAGCATGCTTATAAGCATATATAGGTCACATAGATATTAACCATATAGTACTCTGACTATGGCCTAGCTAGCAGTCCCATAACAAGCCTAAGAAAATGCCCCAGGATCTGACTCTCTGTTCTGAAAGCTGTAGAAAGGTGAGCATAGATACTTAAATGAATACCTCAGTGCCTGTATTATGAATTAGAAACTTATCTGCAACACGTTTTGATAGTGCTATATATATATATCTACTTTGTGAGTATGTTAGTGAATGTATGAGTTCTTCTGGTGATCCATGACTAGGTGAGTGAGAGCCTATTTACTTTAGAAACATGTATGTCAGTTACATCATGGGTGGTATAGTCTACATAGTGCTTGGCATAATAGTTCCACATGATGAGTAAGTTGCACAAACACAAATGGACACCTCTCACTTTTTTAACCAGAAACAACCATAGATTATGGCATATATACAACATGTGTCAGAAGTCAGCTATATGAACTAAAACAAACATTTAATACTTAACTAACTGATTTTACATACTGGCAGTGAGAGTCCAAATACACACTCTACACTGTTTAGCGTAATTCATATTTAAACACTGAATTTTTAACTATGACTAGCACTGCTATATTACACATCTCACTCTAAATTAAATTAAAGACCATATCTCACCATCTATGTACATACAAATCTGCCCTTTAATTATCCAACACCTACACTAAAGAGAATGTACTACATATTGGTTACCTTAAACAGATTCATATTTAATATACAGCTACAGTGCATGGTTTCCACTTTCAAATGTGAGCGTTCTATTCATCTTTTATAATGGAACAAATAGGACTACAACTCCCACAATTTAAATAAAAACATTAGTTGTAACCAGCACATCATGTATACATTTATAAAACTTTCCCATCTAACACTACATTATTATATACAAGTTTAACCATTAGTATGCAGTATTTTCTTCTACCACTTACAGAATGGAGTAAAGGAGTACAACTGCAATATGCAGCTCCATGGAAACACATTGAAAACTAACTTCACAGACACCTAGTCTGCACCTGAGACAAACTATGTCTTAGTTTCCTATAAACAGACATATAAAAACACTTACAGTATCACTTACAAATCATCCTATCTTGTTTTAATTAGTAATACATATATTTCAAAATCTTTTATTACAATATAGCAGAATTATTAACCTTATCAATCAATTTTTTTACTTACAAAGAAATGCAATTGACATACCAGAAGATTGAGTTAGTTGGTAAAATCGCTTTTTTTCTCTTATTAGATAAATTGAATAATCTCAGGTTTTGTAAAAACTTAACACAAGCATGGCACACCAATCTCATACAAAGCAACCATAAATGGCAACCTTCGGAACTCTGCACTGCCTGATACTGCAAATGTCAGTGAATAAAAACATTTCTTTCCATTGTTTATTGTTGTAACTACATTCCTGAATGGTTACTGTGTGTTAACCCTTTCACTCCTTTTTAGAGGTAGCCCAAAAAGGATGCTTTGTGTCAATTCTCACAATGTAATCGCGATCATCGCGATACATTCGTGAAAAAAACCTCGACTCGAAAACCTACTTTCCTTTTTAATTTTATATTTTTAATACTATGCTACAGTTTATTACAAAATCCTCACTAGGTAATCTTACCTGTCTTATAAAACAATGAACCTAAACCTCTCCAATTTCTAAAAACTAATACATGTCTCTTTAACACCCTTCCCCTAAAACACCCTCAGCACACTCTCCATAGCAACCCACTAATACCAATAGGCCACAAGTTCAGAGCACATTCTAGAAGGGACATACTAGTTACAAAGTGAACTACAGCAGGTGTAGTTTACTACACATACTGTAAAGAATATCCAACTCTCTATTACATTTTTTCTATTAACCATAGCCAATGAAACATCAATTTACTAGTCATTTCCAAATGCTACATACTTTTATTCACCTGCATATTCCCTCCATCCAATCATATTTTTAGTTTTTTTCAAACCACTAGCACACATGCATGCCCACTGTCTTTCATTGTACCAACTGTGATATTCAGCTGCAGACTTGTCCTGTGTGCAACTCTTCCTTCCTGCAAAATGCTTAGAGTGTGGATTGTGGGCCACAGCTACGTCTATTGTGCTGGTGAGGCTGTAAGAAAGAGAAGTATTGAAAGGCACTTGGGTTTGGCTGATGTGGGCATTACTTGGATTGGACAGAGAGGATTAAAGTTTCATCAATTGCTGCCTTTGGTTAAAACCATTGTGGATTCACCAGCCCCTGACCTCATTATTGTGCACTGTGGTGGCAATGACCTAGTCACATTGACAGAGGTAGGACTGGAAATCCTAATGAAGAGTATCTTTGCTGAATTGACGATGCTTTTCCCTCACACTGCCTGTCAGTACTTCTCATAATGGGTGTATGAGTATCTGAGTGAGTGTGTTAGTGACTGCATGAGAATAACAATGGGTCTGTGTATACGGTCTGTGAGGGGCACATAAGACTCTCAGTGGGTCTGCAAGTCTCTAAGTTGGTATGTGAGTGGGTGCATGATTTTTTGAGTGTGAATGTGAGTTTGAGCAAGAGTCTCTACCTGGGTATATGAGTGGGCTCATGAGTCTCTGAGTGGGTCTGTCAGTGGGTGCATAATTGTCTGAATGGGTATGCAACTGGGTGCATAAGTCTCTGAGCAGGTATATCAGTGGGTGCATGACTGTCTCACTGGCTATGAAAGTGGGTGCATGAGTGTCTCAGTGGGTATGCAAGTGGATACATGAGTCTTCGAGTGGGTATGTAACTGGGCACATGAGTCTTTGAGTGGCTCTGTGAGAGGGTGTATAACTCTCTGAGTGGGTATGTGAGTAGGCACTTGAGTCTCTGAGACGGTTTGTGAGTGGGTGCATGAGTATCTGAGTGGGTATGTGACTGGGTTCATGAGTCTCTGTGTGGATATGTGACTGGGTGCATGACTCCCTGAGAGTGTATGTGAGTGGGTGCATAACTCCCTGAGAGTGTATGTGAGTGGGTGCATAACTCTCTGAGTAGAGTCTGTGAGTGACTGCATCACACTCTGTCTTGGTATGTGAGTGGGTGCATGGGTGTCTGAGTGGATATGTGAATGGGTACATGAGTCTCTGTGTGAATATTTGAGTGGGTGTGTGAGTCTGTGAGTGGGGCTCTGAGTGAGTGTGTGAGTGTATAAGTAAAACTGTTGGCAAGTGTGCGACTTATTTTGGTTTAATTTTCATCAATATTCGCAATGATGTCGGTATTCGCAACGTCCCCGTGATGGTATACTTGGTGGGCTACACTGGCGATCGTGTCGTCATTCTGAATATTGCACATGATTACAAAACTCAATTTTGGACACATAGCTTGTGTCACTAACACCCCCAATTCTCAAACATGGGTCAGAGTACCTCCACCGTGACCCCTTATGTTAGCTTTCACAGAAATTTGCAGCCCTGGGAACCATTCCTGATCAATAAAATGGCAGCGGCAACTTTCTGTTAAGCCAATCAGAGCATTCCTGTTGGCACGTGCATCTGCGACCAATCACGGAACAGTCGCAAAACATCAGCGGCCAGAGATATCACAAACTTTTTCTTCTTAAATTTTTAATGAACGGATTTGCACTAAATAACAAAAAGCGCAATCTGTATAACAACATCTACCTTTCTACCAAATTTGGTGTAATTCCATGCAGCGGTTCGGGCTGTAGGTTCGATGACGCATCCTATGGGAATTAACATGGAAAATAGCACTTTTTTTGAGCCCCCTTTTTCTCAGCCAACGCTTAAGGGATTACCCCGAAACATCCCATGCACATAAAGACTTACTATGACACTTTTCGGGGCTATTTCATGAAGATTCATCAACCGGGGTCAAAGATATAGGCACGTAAAAACATGTTTTTCCTATGGAAACTAGGTCCTCGGTTACAGGGACGTCACAGTTAAAAAATAGAATTTAAAAACCTTAGAAATTCACTAAAAAAAACAAAGGTTACAGGGATGTTATAGTTAGGCTCAGATTTCACTTGTACAAAACCATTGAAGTTCAGCCGTTATAGTACCTGAGCTAACTATAACTTATGCCCCCGCAATGCACTGCTAATAAACTCACATATTGCATCACTCATGGCATGGTCAGTGACATCACTGATTGTCAGGTAGTTCCTACCAAACCATAGGACCTGAGCATTGTTTAGACAACATAAACTAAGGGCTTGGTGTCAAGACTGATTCTTGACACCCCAGCAGGATACGTTGGCCTATAGACCAGCTAGCTCATAGTACCACCCTAAGCCCGCTCTAACCTACCAGGGAGTGAATGGTTTTCTGGCAACCACTGAACATGACAGCCCTGACCCCTCAAGGTTCCTGGAAACAGTACAGAACTTTTCGCTCAGGCACTTGTGCTCACTTATTCCCAGAGAATTATACAGAGAAAAGACAGTGGGACATTTTCAATAATAGTTATTGAACCAACGTTATTCTTGCATAAAATACGTGTGCTGCAATGATTATTTGACAGAAGCAGATAAACGTGATTACAAGCACCAAATGCGTAAATAGCAGATAGAGTTCTACCATTGTGCGAAAACAATGTATATATGCATGCATATAAAACAAGGCAGTAATCGAGTGCACTCCTACAATGCAAACCCTACTCTAATTTTACCTAGAGTGTATGTAGGCGTAGAGCCAAGAAAACCCCAAGGGACGATCCAACCCCATTACCTGATGGGATAGAGTGAAGAACCACATCTTGGTCACTAACTGTGGACACCCCCACGAGATGTCAGACCACTGCTTGGTGATTTCTCAGCATGCAAGGACCTCGGTGTCTGCAGAAGTGTCTTCTCTACTAATCTATCAGGATGCTCATCTTTTATAATAAAAAGCAGCCTTGCGATGTGCACCTAGATTAGTGATATTATGGATATGTAGCTAGCCCTGTTGCCCCGTGGATGAAGATAGTGATGACATTTGTACGTAGTGCAAAACTAGACCTTGTACATGATGTTCAGGGCGTTGTGATAATGTTGTGTAAAGATAGATGTAAAAACAAGTTTAGTTTCAGAGAAACTAATCTAACATTGTCGTGTATGCAAATATGTGCAAAAGGTCACAGCTGGAAATGTTATTTGTGAGGACAATGTAATAAATAAGCTGCTTTGCTACATGACATCATTGATGACATCATTGATGACATCATCCAGTTTGTAAACGGTTCTGAGATTAAAGATATATACTAAGCTACTGCATAAGTTAAATTACTATTCTTTTTGTACTACTAATGAGTGATACTGTTTCTAATATATGTCATCTAAGTGGCACTGTGATTGTCTGTATCAGTGTGGGGGTGGGTGTCTGAGTGGCTTTATGGGTGTGTGAGTAGGTGTGTGAGTGGGTGTGTGAGTGGCTGTATGGGTGAATAAGTGGGGGTGTGAGTAGCTGTATCGGTTAGTGACTGTGTGAATGGCTGTATGGGTGTGTAAGTGTGTGTGTGAGTGGCTGCACTGGTGACTGTGGTGACTGTGTGAGTGGCTCTTTGGGTGGATGAGTGCGTTTGTGAGTGGCTGTATGGGTGACTGAGTAGCTATATAAATGGCTCTATGGGTGAGTGACTGGGTGTGTAAGTGGATGTATGGGTATGAGAGTGGCTGTTTAACTGGGTGTATGGGTAAGTGACTGGGTGTGTGAGTAGCTGTTTTGCATGGTAAGTATTTGTGTGAGTGGCTGTATAGATGAGTGAGTGAGTGCGTGAGTGATTGTATTGATGTATAAGTGGTTTTGCGGATGAGTGAATGGATGTGTGGCTGTATAGGTAAGTGAGTAGCTCTTTTAGTAGCTGTATGGGTGAGTGAGTAGCTATGTGAGAGGCTATCTGGGTGAGTGAGTGGGTTTATGAGTGGCTGTATGGGTCTGTGAGCGGGTGTTTGAATGGTTTTGTGGGTGTGTGAGTGGCTGTAAGGGTCTGTGAGTAGCTATGTGAGTGGCTGACTGAGTGGCTGTGTGAGTGGCTGAATTAGTGAGTGAGTGTGTGTCAGTAGATGTGTGGATCTGTGAATGGGTTTGTGAGTGGTTGTGTGGATGTGTGACTGGGTGTATGAGAGGTTATATGAGGTATGAGTGGGTGTCTGAGTGGTACTGTGGATGATGCCACTAGTGATGTCATTTGAGAAGTCATCAATGATGTCATGAGTGATGTCAATGATCATGTCATGAGTAATATAATATATGTGAGGTCATAAGCAGTGCATTGCGGGGACGTAAGTTATAGTTGGCTCAGGTAACTATAACTGCTGAATTTCAATGGCTTTGCACAAGTAAAATTTGAGCCTAACGATAATGTCCCTGTAACCTTTAGTTTTTTCAGTGAATTTCTAAGGTTTTTTAATGATTTGATTTTATATTTATAAAGTGCAAGCTAATACCCAAAGGCGTCTAGGCGCTACCAATTGAAGATCAGATTATGAGGGATAGATGAAATAAGAAAAAAGACCTGAATCTGCGAACTGATAGTATTTATAGAGTGAAGAGCCACGTTTTATGGGCTTTTTTAAAATAATGCAGATTGAACAGCTTCTTCAGATGAGAGGGAACGGTGTCCCAGAGTTTGGAAGTGGAGGAGACAAAGCTCCTGATGCCCCACCTAGACAGCCGAAAGCTTGGGACCCTAACCAAGTTGGCACTGGAAAAACGAAGGTTTCTTTATGGAGTGTACCAGCAAAACTGGTGCTTGAAATATTCAGTCCTTCTTTATGTAGGGCCCTAAAGGCAATGCATAAGGCTTTGAAATCAATTCTCTTCTTCATGGGAAGCCAGTGAAGAGAGAAAAGAGCATGTTTAATGGACTGCTGTCTGGAAATTTTTACCAAAGAGATGGACAGCAACGTTCTGTAGAACTTGAAGCCTGGCACTGAGATCTTTCTGTAGGCCCACAAAGAGGGCATTACAATAATCTAGTCTAGAGAGGATGAGAGTTGCAACAACTGTTTTCTGAAGAGCCTGAGTTAAGAAAGGAAAGTTTTTCTAAGTATTTTTAGTGTATAAAAAGTAGCTGATGTGATGGCATTTTTAACTTGGTATTTCAAGGATAGGGATGTGTCAAAGATTACTCCTAGATTCTTAGCTTTTATTGCTGGACAAGTAAGAGTCTCAGTTCCTGATGCCACACTGAGGTGACCAGAAGGAAATATTGGATCCAATAAGCAAGACCTCAGTTCAATTTCAGGCACTTCTCCAACATCCACTTGCTTACCTTTGGATTTTTCAGTGAATTTCAAAGGTTTTCAAATGTTATTTTCGAACTGTAACTTTAAACCTTTTTGAGGGAAGGTGTGAGTGGCTGCATATGTAGGTGAGTGGGTGTGTGAGTGGCTGTATAGGTCTCTGGGTGTGCTAGTGGGTTTGTGGGTGTGTGAGTGCCTGTATGGGTTTGTGAGTTGGTATGTGAGTGCCTGTATTGGTGTGTACATGGCTGTGTAAGTGGGTGTAGGAGTGCCTGTGTGGATCTGTGAGTGGGTGTGTGAGTGGGTCTGCGAGTAGGTCCATGAGTGTCTGAGTAGGTCTGTGACTGGATGTGTGACTGTCTGAATAGGTCTGTGAGTAGGTGCATGAGTGTCTGAGTGGGTCTGTGAGTCAGTGCAGAATATATGACTGGGTCTGTGAGTGGGTGTATTAGTGTCTTTGAAAATCTGTGAGTGCATGGATGAGTCTCAGAGTGGGTTAGTGCGTGGGTGCACGAGTGTCTGAGTGGGTCTGTGAGTAGTTATATGAGTCTCTGAATGGGTCTGTGAGTGGGTGAATGAGTGTCTGAGTGGGTCAGTTAGTGGGCGCATGAGTCTCAGTGGATCTGTGACTGAGTGCATGAGTCTCTGGGTAGGTCTGAAAATAGAAACATGAGTGTCTGTGTGGGTCCTGGAGAGGGTGGATGAGTGTCTGAATGGATCTGTTATAGTGTGCAAGAGTCTCTGATGGGATATGGGTATGGGTGCATGAGTGTCTGAGTAGATCTGTGAGTGGGTGCATGAGTGTCTGAATGTGACTGTGAGTGGGTCTGTGAGTCTCAGAGTGGGTCTATGAGTGGGTATATAGGTAGGTGAGTGGGTGTGTGAGTGCCTGTATGGGTCTGTGAGTGGGTGTGTGAATGACTGTATGGGTGTGTACATGGCTTTGTAAGTAGGTACAGGAGTGCCTGTGTGGATCTGTGAGTGGGCACGTAAGTGCCTGAGTGTGTCTGGGAGTGGGTGCATGAGTGTCTGAGCGGGTCTGTGACTATATGTATGAGTGTCTGAGTGGGTCTGTGATTGGGTGAGTGAGTGCCTGAGTGGGTCCTTGAGTCAGTGCAGGAGTCTCTGACCGGGTCTGTGAGTGAGTGTATTAGTATCTTTGAAGGTCTGTGGGTGAATAAATGAGCCTCTCAGTGGATCCGTGAGTGGGTGCTTGAGTCTCTGAGTGGGTCTGTGAATGGGAACATAAGTGTCTGAGTGAGTCTGTGAGTGGGTGGATGAGTGTCTGAATTGGTCTGTGAAAAATGTGAGAGTCTCTGAGTGGGTCTGTGAGTGGGTGTATGAGTATATGAGCAGATCTGTGAGTAGGTGCATGAGTGTCTGAGTGGGCCTGTGAGTGGGTAAGTGAGTCTCAGAGTGGGTCTGTGAGTGGGTGCATGAGTGTGTGAGTGGGTGTGTCAGTCTCTGTGGTGTGTGTCAGTCTCTGAGTGGGTCTGTGAATGTGTGTGTATCTCTGAGTGGGACTGTGAGTGAGTAAAGGAGTGATTGAATGGATCTGTGAGTGGGTGCATGAGTATTTGAGTGGGTCTGTCAGTGGGTGTACAATAAAAAAGAAGGGGGGCACACTGGAACAGGTCCTGGTGCCAGCTTCCCCTGTCTTTCTGTCCAGCTTGCCTGCAGTCTGAGGCCCTCTGCTGCTTTCAGTTTTGTGCCTGCTCCGCTCATTTTCTGCTTGTTTTTCTGCCTCTTCTCTCCTTGCTTCTGTCCTCAATTTTGCCTCCTTCTGCTCATTCTGCCTGTTATTTTGTATCTTTGTGCTCACTCCTGACCTTTTTTCTGCCTCTTGATGCTTGTTTCTGACCTCTATTTTGCCTCTTGCTGCTAATTTCTGACCTCTATTTTGCCTCTTACTGCTAATTCTGCCCGTTATTTTGCCTCTTTCTGCTTACTCCTGGCCATTATTCTGGCTCTTGCTGCAGGTTTCAGACCTCTACTTTGCCTCTTTTTTGCTAATTGTTTACCTTTATTCTACCTCTTTCTGCTTCGTTCTGAAGTTTTTTCTGCCTCTTTCTGCTTTTTTGGGACCTTTATTCTGCTTCTAGCTGCTCGTTTCTGACTTCTATTTTGCCTCTTTCAGCTTGTCTCTGACCTTTATTAAACCTCTTTCTACTCCCTTCTGACTTTTATTTTGCCTCTTTCTGCTTGTTGCTGACCTTTATTTTGCCTCTGTCTGCTGGTTGCTGCCCTTTATTCTGACTCTTTCTGCTCATTCCTCACCTTCATTCTGCCTCTTTCTGCTTGTTTCTCACCTTTATCTTGCCTCTTTCTGCTCGTTGCTGCTTTATTCTGCCTCTTTCTGCTTATTTTTCACCTTTATCTTGCCTCCTTCTGCTCATTGATGACCTGTATTCTGCCTCTGTCTGCTTGTTTCTCACCTTTATCATGCTTCTTTCTGCCCATTGCTGACCTTTATTCTGCCTCCTTCTGCTCATTTCTCACATTTATCTTGCCTCTTTCTGCTTGTCTCTAACTTTAATTCTGCCTCTTTCTGCTCTTTTCCCCTGGGACCGTGGGAGGAGCCTCAAGACCCCACAGTCCCAGTCATCTTCCTGCCTCCTGCGGGAGCTGGCATTACTGCTGCATGTAGGGAGCCGATGGAAAGGCAGCTCCTTGCATGCAGGAGCAATATTTTCATTTCTTTCCTTGCCTGCATGTCTGCGGGCAGGGAAAGGAATGAAACCACCACTTCCAGTGGGTGGTAGAACTTTGACAGCTCCTGCCCACTGGAACAGGAGTGGTTGCTTTTGCTTGGTGGGAGCTGTCAGCTCCCACTAAGCAAAAGCAAACAGCTATGTCCTGGGGGTGGGTACCCTGGGACTTATCAGGAACCAGCCTTGGGGGGTGGCAGTCCCCAGAGCCATTAATGGCTCCAAAGGTCCGCCTTCTTCTCTGTTCACAGGCCAGCATCAGAGAGGTGGTGGTCTTCGGGGACATATATGGCCTGGGAGGGGTACCACGTAGCTCTAATCCAACATGTATTTTACTTGCTTCCCCGGGGAGGTGGTGGTCACCGGGGCACATGGTTTCTACGTGGCCTCACACTAATTTTTCACATTCACATGGAGAGGTGGTGGTCCTTGGATCTCAAAAGATCTCATGGATGGGGGCCCCCTCCAATATGTAAAGAAAGCTCCAAGGAGGTGGTAGTTCCTAGGGCTGTAAGAACCTTAGGAGGGGGGCCCGTACACCCCCCTCATTTTTTAAATAAATGCTCCAGGGACATGATCCACCCGGGGGCTCTAATCAAAACAATCATGGGAGCCCACGCTTGTTTTTAAAAAAATGTTGCCACAAATTCACTGCTCTGCCACGTTTCCAATGTAATTAGTTTTTTTGAAAAGTGCTTTTTGTCCTGTTGGGGTCACAGGGGGACCGAAGGACCACAATTAGAGGGTCAGGGTATTTCTACCCTGCCCCTTTTTCCTTTTTTTAAACATTTTTTTGGGTGACTCGGCTGAAGCCAAGCACCAAGATGGCTACCAACACTTCCTGGCTGAAGTGTTGGCTGCCAATCAGATTTCAGCACAGGGACTGTCGGATCCTCAGAGGATCGGCGTCCCCATATATATAAATCTGGATTGATTTTATTATGTCAAAAACAACTGAAAGGATTTACACCAATTCACAAAAAGGTTTCTTTCTGAACCAACAGCTACCTTTATGACAAATTTGGTGTAATTCAATTCAGCAGTTTGGGCTATAGTCATGATTAACACCTTGGCTGCGGCGCAAATTCCGCTGCGGTGCTGGACATTCCATTCTTGGGCGTGGTTCGGACAGCCCCCGGCCGTCGTGCGCACACGCCCACAGTGACTCATGACGGCCGGGGGCCGTCATGAGCACCGAAGGGGTTAAAATCCCTTTGGGGATTGGCATTGGGAAAATTAGTTTTGGGACCCCCCCTATTTTCTTGGCCCTCTCTTAACGGATCACCCCAAAACTTTCAAGACAGCAGATGAAGTGAGCATCACACTAGATTTGAAAATTTCGTTAGGGTTCATCACTTCACTGAAAAACCAAAACCAAAGGTTAAACTAACGTTATAGTTAAGCATGATCAAAAGATCTATTTGTTTTTTTTAAACCTTGGAAATTCACTGAAAAAAATAAAGATTAAAGTAATATTACAGTTAGGTCAATGTGTCAGTGACAACATTAATGTTTTGAAAATTGCATCAAAACATTGAAATTCACCAGTAATTTATAGTAGAGCTGGCTATAACTTGTGCCCCGCGATGCACTGCTTATGACCTTACATATGACATCACTCATGACATGTTCTATGACATCACTCATGACATCTCAAATTACATCATTAATGACATCACTAATCTATAGTGTTACTTTAACTTCTGATTTTTTTCAAAATAAAAGCAGATCATTTTATCACATATTTTTTAATGTAAAGTACTATTTAATTACGATACGTAAATCCAACGCCCTGCTGCACACAGCTAGACCCTGTGGCCAACCCTGTAAAGGCAGCCAATCTCACACTACACAGGGCCTTTGGTCCTGCATGGCAGGGGGCTGGCCACCAGGCCTCACCTGTGGCCAGGCTCGGTGGCCAACCCCTGCATACAGCTAACCCCATGCTGTGCATGGCTTTTGCCCATGAGTTGGCCACAAGGACTGGCCTGCCTGTTGCTAACACCCCACAGCCCTCTTACTGCACACAGCTTTCGGCCATGCGCAGTTAGGGTTGGAAACAGGGCCTGGCCCTGGGCACCCCATACCCCTGGGCCTTTTTTTTATTAAAGGGAAGGGGGCTGCTTGGCCCACTTCCCTGAGTCTTACAAGGCTCTGGGGACCTCATCCCAGAGGACCATTTCTTTTTTATAAAAGGAGAGGCAGGCAGATCAAAAGTCCGCTCCTAGCAGGCTGGAGCATTTTCAAAGTTCCTACCCTTTGGGAGAGGACTTGGTGTCTGCTCTGGCTTGGCATGAAATTGAAAAAGACACCCACCAGACGAGAGCAAACATTGAGACCACTATGTCCCAGGGTGGGCTCCCCGGGACATACCTACTGAACTGGCCCCAGGGCATAGGGTCCCTAGGGCCATTAATGGCTTAGGGAGGGAGGCCACATGTCCACCCTCCAAATTTCCAAAATGTGAGCCCCTGGCAGGGCTCACTGAGGCTTTTGGAGGCTCAGGGAGGTAGACAATGTGCCCCCTTCCCATTTTGCCCAATGTCAGCCCCGAGGTTGGGCTCCTGGGTGCATTCGGAGGCTCGGGGAGGGAGGCCCCATTGCCCCACTCCCCATATAATTAATCTTCAGCCCTGGGGTTAGGGCCTCTGGGCCTCTGGAGACTCGGAGAGGGGGCCATGCAGCAAACCCTCACCCTTATGCCCCAGGGCATAAGCGATATAAAAGCGACCTGGCAGCCATTTTTATTTTATCCCTCAAGAGTCCTGTGGGATTGTGGAACTTTTTTGCAGATTTTATTTTTGTTTTGGCCCAAAGGGGGGTCTCTCTAGGTTTCCCCAAGGGGCCTAGAGGGTCATTGTATTCCTACCCCGTCCCATTATATTAATATTTATTTTTAACTTCAGGGCTCAGGACTAAGTTGCTAAGTCCTGTAATAGCTACCAGCAGCATTTTCCTCTTACTGCTGGCAGTCAATCAGAGTGCTCGTTCCTGCTGGAGTCTGACTCCCGCATGAGCAAGGTGGCCCAAGGGAAATAAAGCTCCGTGGGCCAGTCAGAATGCGCTATTTTGAAATTTCACTCCCGCAACAGTCTCTCGAGACTCTCGCGGAACCAACTATCCAGATATGCAGTTATATTTTTCCCTTTATTTCTCAAAAACTACTGAACGGATTTTAAAAAATCACAAAATGCACAATCTGTGGACCAAGATCAAGCTTCCTGCCAAATTTGGTGTAAATCTGTTCAGTGGTTTTTGCTGCAAGCCTGTCTAAAGAAGTCTATAGAAAATGCATACTGATTTTGTGTTTTGGGAACCCCCTTTTTTCTCGGTCCCCGCTTGACAGATCATCCTGTCACTTTACAGGAAGGGTCTGAAGTGGATGAAATTTTTGGGGGAAAGTTTTGTGACGTTATTAGAAAACCAAATAACGCTCCTTCTATGGGAAAGCAGACCTAACTATAACTACATAGAGGCGCATATATATATATATATATATTCACTGAAAACACCATACGTTTCAGGCTCATTATAGTTAGAAATTAGCATTTAAAAAACCTTAGAAATTCACTGAAAAAACCACAGGTTTCAGGGACGTTATAGTTAGTTGGATATTTCACTCGTACAAAACCAGAGAAATTCGGCTGTTATAGTTAGTTCAGCTAACTATAACTCGCACCCCCGCAATGCACTGCTGATGACATCACGTATTACATCATTCATGACATGGTCAGTGACATCACTGATGACATCAAGACATCACTGATGACATCTCAAATGACATCACTGATGACATCATCCAGTGACTGTGTGTTTCTATAAAGTTTAAATATGTTTTATATATATGCCAAGGTGTATTGAAGAATGAGTGGGTGTATAAGTGTCTGGATGGATGATATAGTAGGTGCGTGACTGACTGTATAAGTGAGTGATACAGACATTCACACAGTTTAGTTTGTCAGTTGGTGTGTAAGCGGTTGCATGGGTTGGTGAGTAGCTAAATGAGGTTCTATATGGGTTATTGATTGGTTGTCTGAGTATCTGTATGGGTGCCTGAGTGTCTGTGTGGGTGGGTGGGGGTGTGTGACTCTGTGCATAGATGTGTGAGTGGATGATTCACTGGGTGTATGGGTTCAAGAGTGCATCTATGAAGGGCTGTATGGATGGGTGAGTGTGTGTATGGGTGTGTTGGTGAGTGAATGGATGCCTCAGTGGTACATGTGTGAGTAACTGCATATGTGAAAGGCAGTATATGTGAGTGTTGGAGTGTATAAATGACTATATGTGAGAGTGTGTGATTGTGAGAGTGACTGTATGGATGAGTGTGTGCTTGTATCAGTGATGTATAAGAGCGTAAGAATGTGCTGGAATTTGTATGAATAAGTGAGGTGGTATGTGTATAACTGTATAGGTGAGTAAATGGGAGTGTGATTGATTCTTTGCATGACTGACTAGGTGTGTGAGTAACTCTATGGATGAGTGGCAGTGTGTGAGTGTCTGTATAGATATGTGAGTGCATATGATAATGCTGTATTGATGGTTGACTGCATGTATGAGTGACTGTATGGGTGAATGAGTGGATGTGTGTGTAGACCTAGGAATTAGTAAGTGGGTATGTACTAACTGGTATTGGTGTGCCTAGGAATTAGTGAGTGGGTATGTACTAACTGGTATGGTGTGTCTATGCATCAGATTATCACTTGGATGATGTCATCAGTGATGTCATTTGAGATGTCATCAGTGATGTCATCATTGATGTCACTGACCATGTCATGAATGATGTAATATGTGACGTCATCAGCAGTGCATTGCGGGGCGTGAGTTATAGTTAGCTGAACTAACTATAACGGCCAAATTTCTCTGGTTTTGTATGAGTGAAATATCCAACTAACTATAACGTTCCTGAAACCTGTGGTTTTTTTCAGTGACTTTCTAAGGTTTTTTAAATGCTAATTTCTAACTATAAGGTGCCTGAAACCTATGGTTTTTTCAGTGAATTTCAAAGGTTTTTTAAATGCTAATTTCTAACTATAACGTAGCTGAAACCTATGGTTTTTTCAGTGAATTTCAAAGGTTTTTTAAATGCTAATTTCTAACTATAACGTGTCTGAAACCTATGGTTTTTCAGTGAATTTCAAAGGTTTTTAAATGCTAATTTCTAACTATAACGTGCCTGAAACCTATGGTTTTATAAGTGAATTTCAAAGGTTTTTTAAATACTAGTTTCTAACTATGCCTACAAAGGTAGGACATGTGAAGAAAGAAGAAAAAACGCACAGAAAGAAGCAAAAGAAATGCAGAAAGAAGCAACAGAGTCCACAAAGACGAACAAAAGTACAGGAAGAAGCAAGACATGTGCAGAAAGAACCAACAGAGGAGCAGAAAGAGGCCTTGTTGCAAAATCATCCTGTGCCCACAACTTTTTCAGATGGGTACTGGTGGTAACTGACTCTGACTAACCTGGCCTATAGCCAGTGCTATGCTAAAAGATACTTAGAATACAGTGAAAACACCTACATACACTAGGGAACACTATGCGTTGGGGTACCCCTGTGATTAGCATGACCTCCTCTGTAAGGCCCTAGTACATAATAGGGCAGGGGGATTAAAACTACCTCTAAGTCAGAGGTGCAGAAATATGCTACTTTAACTAGTAGTCACGTTTGCAGAGTGGTGGAGAAAGGGTGCTGGGAGGCCAACCAACGCTCAGGAATTCCGCTGCGTAGGACTTACAGGAGGTACCAGGAGGGATTCTTGGCCCCCATACTCCCTCAGGACTAAATTGGACTTCATCCCCCATCCCGTAGTTTGCCACAAGGCACGTTTGCAGAGTGGTAGAGAAAGGGGCCATGGCCTCCGAAGACGTCTTAGCAATCCCACTGTGTGGGACTTACTGGAGGTAACAAGAGGGGTAGTTGGCCCCCAAGGACATCCTTGGGGGCCAACTTCCCAAACTATTACCTCCAGTCAGTCCCACACAGCAGCACTGGTAAGTACTCGTACCAGGCCACGCCCACTTTGCCCACCACTCTACAAACGCGCTCCCTGGCACACTCTTGGATGGGGATTGAAGTCCCCTTCACTGCTGGGGGTCCTTTAGGGGCCAACTAGCCTGCCTTTTACCTCCAGTAAGCCCCACACAGTGGGATTGGTGAGAGGTAGACAAAGGCCATGCTCCCTTTCTCCACCACTCTGCAAACACACCCCCTGGCAAATTGTAAGTTGGGGGATTAAGTCCCCTTGAATCCTGAGGGTCCCTGGGGTCCAACTAGCCCACCAGGTACCTCCAGTAAGCGCCACAGAGCTGCGTTGCAGAGAGGTGTAAAAAGGGGCATGGCCTGGACCAATTCTCTGCAACGCAGCCCTGTGGTGCTTACTGGAGGTACCTGGTGGGCTAGTTCGCCCCCAGGAACCCTCAGGATTGAAGAGGAATTAATTCCCCAACTTTAAACGCGCCACAGGGCGTGTTTGCACACATGTCACCTCAGGCCCCCCACCCTCCCTTCACCACTGTGCAAACGCACCCCGTGGCGTATTTTAAGTTGGGGGATTAAGTCCCCTTGAATCCTGAGGGTCCCTGGGGTCCAACTAGCCCACTAGGTACCTTCAGAAAGCGCCACAGAGCTGCTTGCAGAGAGGTGTAAAAAGGGGCGTGGCTTGGACGACCTCTCTGCAACGCAGCCCTGTGGCACTTACTGGAGGTACCTGGTGGGCTAGTTGGCCCCCAGGGACCCCCAGTATTGAAGGGGAATTAATTCCCCAATTTAAAACGCACCACATGGCGTGTTTACAGAGTGTTGCTGGGAGGGGGCGTGGCCTCCGGCACGATCGCGGTCTTTTTTTTTTTTTAGAAGGGGGGCTGTGTGGCCCCCCTTCTTTTTCCTTTTTTTGGGCCCTGGGGACCCCATCCCCCAGGGCCTGACCCCTTTTAAAAAAAAATAAAAAATCTGAACGGGAAGGGGGCCGCGTGGGCCCCTCTCCCGTGGCCATTTCCGGCCCCAGGGACCACATCCCCCAGGGCATGGCCACATATATTTATGTTTTTAAATATATATTTAAGGAGGGGGGCTGCGTGGCCCCCCTCCTGAGGCCTCTATTGGCCCCGGGGACCCCATCCCCCGGGGCCGGCCTTTTTGTTTTTTATTTATTTATTTTATGAGGGGGGCCACGTGGCCCCCCGCCCGGGCCACTTCTAGCCCCGGGGACCCCACCCCCCGGGGCAGGCCCTATCCATTGTGGACCGTGGGGGGAGCCCCAATGCCCCCACGGTCCCGCCGGCTCCCCTCGCCAACTTCCCACACGGGGAGCTGCTGACATGCAACTCGCCATGTGGAAAAGCAATCTGCTTTGCATTTTGGAAGCGAGAGCAGGTTTCCCTGCTCTCGCTTCCAAAATCCAAAGCAAGTTTGCTATTGCAGGGTGGGAGTGGCTCCCGCCCTGCCATAGCAAACAGCAGTGTCCCAGGGGTGGGCATCCCGGGACACTACAGGAGCCGGCCCTGGGGGGTGGCGGTCCCCAGGGCCATCACGGGCTCCAGGAGGGGGGCCGCGCGGCCCCCCTCCCTTCAGTTTCAAAGCCCCGGGGAGGTGGCGGTCCCCGGGGCATGTGGGTGGGCTCGAGTCCCCCCACACAGGTTCATTTTTTTTTAAAAAACAAGCCCCAGGGGTGGCGGTCCCCGGGGCTGCGGGGGGGGCCGTGTGCCCCCGCAAATATTTAAGAAAAGCCCCGGGGGTGGCGGTCCCCCCCCACACATTTAAAAAAACAAGCCCCTGGGGTGGTGGTCTCCGGGGCTGCTGGGGGGCCCTGTGCCCCCGCAAATATTTAAGAAAAGCCCCGGGGGTGGCGGTCTCTGGGGCTGTGGGGCCCCCCCCCAGGCCCCCGCAATTACATTATGGCATGCCCCCGGGTCCACCCGGGGGCTAAATAATAACGAAGCGCAGATTTTATTTTCACGGCAGGATTCGCGGATCCTACGAGAATTTTGCCGTTTAAAAAAAAAAAATGCATTTTTGGGCCCTGGGGGTCCTTGTGGGACCCTCTGAGCAGGCCTAGGGGGTCAGGGTGTTTCTACCCTGCCCCCTTTTCTTTTTTTTCACCTTTGTTTTTCTGTTTTCTTGTGACTCGATTCTAGTCACAAGATGGCTGCCAACACTTCCTGGTTTGGAGTGTTGACAGCCAATTAGAATAAAGCTCATGGTCGGGAGTGTTCGCGAACCCTCCGCGGCCATAGATATTGAAACTTGTATTTTTTGATTTTGTCAGCAACTACTGAACGGATTTACACCATTTAAAAAAAAGGGCTCTTTTTGAACCAAGGGCTACCTTTTTGCCAAATTTGGTGTAATTCCGTTCAGTAGTTCGAGCTGTAGCCGTGTCGAAAGTTTTGTATAGAAATTAACATGGAGAAAACACGTTTTGGGACCCCCCTTTTTTCTCGGCCCCCGCTTGGCGAATCAACCCGAAACTTTCAGGATAGGAGCTGACCGAAGCGGGCCATAAGTTTTGAAAATTTTGCGAAGATTCGTCAACCGGCGCCAAAGTTATTGGGAAAAGAAAAAACACTTTTCCTATGGAAACTAGGTCCTAACTATAACTATCTACTGGCGACCGCCAGTAGATAATAGATATATATATATATATTCACTGAAAAAACCATAGGTTTCAGGCACGTTATAGTTAGAAATTTGCATTTAAAAAACCTTAGAAATTCACTGAAAAAACCATAAGGTTTTAGGGACAGTTATAGTTAGTTGGACATTGCACTCGTACAAAACCCGTGAAATTCCCCCGTTATAGTTAGTTCAGGTAACTATAACTCACGCCCCGCAATGCACTGCTGATGACGTCACATATTACATCACTCATGACATGGTCAGTGACATCACTGATGACATCACTGATGACATCTCAAATGACATCACTGATGACATCACTGATGACATCATCCAGTGACTGTGTGTTTCTGTAAAGTTTAAATATGTTTAATATATTTAGGGAAAGGCGTATTGAAGAATGAGTGGGTGTAGAAGCGCCTGAATGGATGATTTAGTAGGTGCGTGACTGAGTCTATAAGTGAGTGATTAAACGTATCTTACTGGATGCATGGATTAGTGACTAAACTGTGTGAATGTCTGTATCCGTCTGTCTGTTGTTGTGTAAGCAACTGCATGGGTTTCTGACTAGCTAAATGAGTGTCTATATGGGTTATGGATTGGTTCTCTGAGTATCTGTATGGGTGCCTCAGTGTTTGTGTGGGTGGGGTGTGTGTGACTCTGTGCATAGATGTGTGAGTGGGTGATTCACTGGGTGCATGGTTTCAAGAGTGCGTCTGTGATGGACTGTATGGGTGGGTGAGTGTGTGTATGGGTGTGTTAGTGATTGAATGTATATCTCAGTGGTACATGTGTGAGTAACTACATATGTGAAAGGCAGTATATATGTGTGTTGGAGTATATAAATGGCTATAAGTGAGAGTGTGTGATTGTGAGAGTGGCTATATGGATGAGTGTGTGCTTGCATCAGTGATTGCATAGGAGCGTAAGAATGTGCTAGTATTTTTATGAGTAAGTGAGCTGGTGTGTATAACTGTATAGGTGAGTAAATTGGAGTGTGATTAATTATTTGCATGACTGACTAGGTGTGTGAATACCTCTATGGATGAGTTGCGTTGTGTGAGTGTTTATATAGGTGTATGAGTGCATATGATAGTCCTGTACTGAGTGACTGTAAGTATGAGTGACTGTACGGGTGAGTGAGTAGATGTGTGTGTGTAGACCTAAGAATCAGTGAGTGGGTATGTACTTATTGGTATTGGAGTGTGTATGGTTTTGAGAATGGCAGTCTGTAATGTAGAGTGGGTGTTTCAAAACTTATATTAGGGTGTGAGAAGATGCATTAAATTCTCACATGGATGATGTCATCAGTGATGTCATCAGTGATGTCATTTGAGATGTCATCAGTGATGTCATCAGTGATGTCACTGACCATGTCATGAGTGATGTAATATGTGACGTCATCAGCAGTGCATTGCGGGGGCACGAGTTATAGTTACCTGAACTAACTATAACGGGGAATTTCACGGGTTTTGTACGAGTGCAATGTCCAACTAACTATAACTGTCCCTAAAACCTTATGGTTTTTTCAGTGAATTTCTAAGGTTTTTTAAATGCAAATTTCTAACTATAACGTGCCTGAAACCTATGGTTTTTTCAGTGAATTTCAAAGGTTTTTTAAATGCTAATTTCTAACTGTAACGTGTCTGAAACCTATGGTTTTTTCAGTGAATTTCAAAGGTTTTTTAAATGCTAATTCCTAACTGTAACATGTCTGAAACCTACGGTTTTTTCAGTGAATTTCAAAGGTTTTGTAAATGACAATTTTTAAATGTATTAATTGTTATATTTATTTTTTTCATACTGATTTACTACATTTTTAGAAACATTTTTTTTTACATATTTTATTTTTTAAATTACATTGTAATTACATTATACATTACAAAAAATACTTTCTCAGAATGAATTACTTTAGTTTAAATACTTTGCACATAGGCAATAGACTTTTAAGTACAGTAGTTACAGTTGTTGCAATGGGCAACACATTTTCAAACACAATGCAACATTCAGCTCAATGTGAATTTCTAGTTAAATGCAATTAGTTACTTTATGGATTACTTTTCTAACCACAGGACTGGATCCTAGATTCAGTCCTGGGACATCTCCTGTAAACAGTTGAGTAAAAGCGTTTTGGTTACAGTAGTGATTTTTAAGGAATATTATTGTATTTTAAAAGTTGACACTTAGAAACTTTTTCTCATAGAATCACCAATGTTATCCATTGGAAGGAAATTCACTTAGCAGGTAAAAACTGTTATCGTTACTTTTTCTTACTCAGTGTTGGATCCTGGATCCAGCACTGGTGCATCTCCTGTAAACAGTTGAAAGAATGCGTTTAAGTCATACAGGCGATTTTTAAGGAATATTTGTAGTTTGTGAAAATCGACACTTTGAAACTTTTCTGCTGAAAACCAGACAATGGATTCCTATGGAAGAAAATATAAGTTACTGGTAAGTACGGTTAAAATTACTTTTCAGGGTCAGTGCTGGGCTAAAAGATGCAGCACTGAGGTCTCTCCTGATAACAGGTGAGTAAATCGGAATTCGTATTCCAAGTGAAACCAGTCAATGTTAGCCTATGGAAGGAAATTCAAGTTACTGGTAAGTACGGTTAAAATTACTTTTCAGGACCAGTACTGGGCTGAAAGATACAGCACTGAGGTCTCTCCTGATAACAGGTGAGTAACTCGGAATTTGTATTTCGGCTGATTTTAGAGGAATATTTGTATGTTTCAAAAATCAACACTTAGAAACTTTTTCAGCAAAAAGCAGACAATGATATCCTATGGAAGGAAATTCAAGTTACTGGTAAGTACGGTTAAAATTACTTTTGAGGATCAGTACTGGGCTGAAAGATGCAGCACTGAGGTCTCTCCTGATAACAGGTGAGTAAATCGGAATTTGTATTTCGGCTGATTTTAGAGGAATATTTGTATGTTTCAAAAATCAACACTTAGAAACTTTTTCAGCAAAAAGCAGACAATGATATCCTATGGAAGGAAATTCAAGTTACTGGTAAGTACGGTTAAAATTACTTTTGAGGATCAGTACTGGGCTGAAAGATGTAGCACTGAGGTCTCTCCTGATAACAGGTGAGTAAATCGGAATTCGTATTTCGGCTGATTTTAGAGGAATATTTTAAAGTTCCAAAATTCCACACTTAGAAGAATTTCCAAGTGAAACCAGTCAATGTTAGCCTAGGGAAGGAAATTCAAGTTACTGGTAAGTACGGTTAAAATTACTTTTCAGGACCAGTACTGGGCTGAAAGATACAGCACTGAGGTCTCTCCTGATAACAGGTGAGTAAATCGGAATTCGTATTTCGGCTGATTTTAGAGGAATATTTGTATGTTTCAAAAATCAACACTTAGAAACTTTTTCAGCAAAAAGCAGGCAATGATATCCTATGGAAGGAAATTCAAGTTACTGGTAAGTACGGTTAAAATTACTTTTCAGGATTAGTACTGGGCTGAAAGATGCAGCACTGAGGTCTCTCCTGATAACAGGTGAGTAAATCCGAATTCGTAGTTCGGCAGATTTTAGAGGAATATTTGCACAATGGTGAAGGGAGGGGGCGGGGCCTGAGGTGACATCTGTGCAAACGCGCCCTGTGGCGCGTTTTAAGTTGGGGGATTAAGTCCCCTTGAATCATGAGGGTCACTAGGGGCCAACTAGCCCACCAGGAACCTCCAGTATGCGCCAGGGGCTGCGTTGCAGAGACGTGTAGAGAGGCCACACCCCTTTTACACCTCTCTGCAACGCAGCTCTGTGGCGCTTTCTTGATGTACCTGTTGGGCTAGTTGGCCCCAGGGACCCTCAGGATTGAAGGGGATTTAATTCCCCATCTTAAAACGCGCCACGGGGCCTGTTTGCACACATGTCACCTGAAGCCCCGCCCCTCCCTTCACCACTGTGCAAATGCGCCCCGTGGCGCGTTTTAAGTTGGGGGATTAAGTCCCCTTGAATCCTGAGGGTTCCTGGGGGCCAACTAGCCCACCATGTACCTCCAAAAGCACCACAGAGCTGCGTTGCAGAGAGGTGTATAAAGGGGCGTGGCCTCTGTACACCTCTCTGCAACGCAGCCCTGGCGCATACTGGAGGTTCCTGGTGGGCTAGTTGGCCCTCAGGGGACCCCAGTATTCAAGGGGAATTACTTCCCCATCTGCAAACGTGCCAGGGGGCGCGTTTGCAGAGTGGTGAAGGAAGGGTGCGGGGCCTGCGGCCCGATCGTTTTTTTTGGTGTTTTTTTTTTCCTGAAAGGCCCCCCTTCCTTTTTCTTATTTTTGGGCCCTGGGGACCCCATCCCCCAGGGCCTTACCCCCTTTTTTTTTTTATTAAAATTAAACTGGAAGGGGGCCGCGTGGCCCCCCTCCCATGGCCGAAAACTGCCCCAGGGACCCCATCCCCCGGGGCATGGCCACACTTTAGCATTCCTTTTTAAGGAGGGGGACTGCGTGGCCCCCCTCCTCAGGCCTCCTTTTGCCCCGGGGACCCCATCCCCCGGGGCAGGCCTTTTTTTTTATTTATTTTTTATAATTTCTGGGGAGGGGGCCCACGTGGCCCCCCTCCTGGGCCACTTATGGCCACGGGGACCCCATCCCCCGGGGCCTGGCCTCTGGTTGGGGACTGTGGGGGGTCCCCAAACCCCCCACAGTCCCACCGGCTCCCCGTGTCCTAAGGGAGCCGGCATTGCTTTCCACACGGGGAGCAGCTAACATGCTGCTCCCCGTGTGGAAAGCAATTGTCTTTGGATATTGGAAGCGAGAGCAGGTTTCCCTGCTCTCTCTTCCAATATCCAAAGCAGTTTGCAATGACAGGACGGGAGCCGCGAGGCTCCCGTCCTGTCATTGCAAACAGCAGTGTCCCGGGGGTAGGCACCCTGGGTCACTGCAGGAGCCGGCCCTGGGGGGTGGCGGTCCCCAGGGCCACCACAGGCTCCAGGAGGGGGGCCGCGCGGCCCCCCTCCCCACATCAGCAAAGCCCCGGGGAGGTGGTGGTCCCCGGGGCTTCGGGGGTCCAAAACGGACCCCCATTTTAATTTGTTAGTGCCCCGGGGAGGTGGCGGTCCCCGGGGCGTGTGGGGGGGCTCGAGCCCCCCCCCACACAGGAAAAAGTTTTTTAAAAAAGAAGCCCCGGGGAGGTGGTGGTCCCCGGGGCTGCGGGAGGGCTCAGAGCCCTCCCGCACCATTTTAAAGGGGTGGTGGTCCCCGGGGCTTTGGGGGCCCTTTGAGGCCCCCCATACATAAATTTAACCCCCCACCATGCCCCCGGGACTTGGGCCACCCGGGGGCAAAATACAATCAAAGCGCGGGAGACCGCCCTTCGATTTTTTTTTTTATCGGCAGGATCCGCGCACCCTGAGCGCAGCCTGCAGATTTTTTTTTTTTTTTAAAATGCTTTTTTCTGCCCAGGGGGTCCTTGTGGGACCACCTGAGCAGACCTAGGGGGTCAGGGTGTTTCTACCCTGCCCCCTTTGTGCGCTTTACGCACTTGTTTCTGTCCCTCGGTTCTACCGAGAGACAAAATGGCTGCCAACACTTCCTGATTTGGAGTGTTGACAGCCAATTAGCATGCAGCTCGTGGTTGGGAGGGTACGCGGACCCTACTCGGCCATAGATATATATGTGACTTTACTTTTGATTTTCTCAGGGACTACTGAACGGATTTACACCTTTTAACAAAAAGGGTTCTTTCTGAACCAAGAACTACCTCTTTGCCAAATTTGGTGTAATTCCGTTCAGCAGTTCGGGCTGTAGCCGTGTCTAAAGTTTCCTATGGGAAATTGATTTTTTGACTCTTATTTTTTTAATTTCTCCGCAACTACTGAACGGATTTACACCATTTAACAAAAAGGGTTCTTTCTGAACCAAGAACTACCTCTTTGCCAAATTTGGTGTAATTCCGTTCAGCAGTTCGGTCTGTAGCCGTGTCTAAAGCTTCCTATGGGAAAATGAATGGGGAAAACACGTTTTGAGACCCCCTTTTTTCTCGGCCCCCGCTTGACGAATCACCCTGAGACTTTCAGGGTAGGAGCGGACCGGAGCGGGCCATAAAGTTTGAAAATTTCGCGAAGATTTGTCAACCGACGCAAGAGTTATTTCAAATAGAATGTCGCGGATTTCCTATGGAAAATAGGTCCTAACTATAACTATCTACTGGCGACCGCCAGTAGATAATATATATATATATTCACTAGAGAAACCAAAAGTTTCAGGGACATTATACTCAGATTTCACTCGTACAGAACCATTGGATGATATCATCAGTGATGTCATCAGTGATGTCATTTGAGATGTCATCAGTGATGTCACTGACCACGCCATGAGTGATGTAATATGTGAGGCCATAAGCAGTGCATTGCAGGGGCATAAGTTAAAGTTAGCTCAGGTAATCTGAATTTTAATGGTTTTGTAAGAGTGAATTCTGACCCTAACTATATCATCCCTGTAACCTTTGTTTTTTTTAACAGTGAATTTTTAAGGTTTTTGAAATTCTATTTCCTAACTATAATGTCCCTGTAACTTTTGGTTTTTTATGTGAATTTCTATGTTTTTTTAACTAGTAGTCGGGTTTGCATAGTGGTAGAGAAAGGGGGCAGGGCCTCCGACCAGCTCTCAGAGATCCTGCTGTGTCAGACTTACTGGAGGTAACAGGAGGGCTTTTATGCCCCCAAGAACCCTCACCATCCAAGAGGACTTCATCCCCCAACCAGCAGTGCATCAGGAGGCGCGTTTGCAGAGTGGTGGAGAAAGGGTGTGTGACCTCCGAAGTCCTCTCAGCAAATATGCTGTGTGGGACTTAACAGAGGTAACAGGAGGGCTTGTAGGCCCCCAAGGACACTCAGAATCCAAGGGGACTTCATCACCCAACCAGCAGTGCACCAGGAGGTACGTTTGCAGAGTGGTGGAGAATGAGGGCATGGCCTCCGAAGACCTCTTAGCAATCCCGCTGTGTGGGACTGACTGGAGGTAACAGGAGGGCTTGTGGGCCCCCAAGGACCCTCTGAAGTCAAGGGGACTTCAGCCCCCAATGCTCCAGGAAGCGCGTTGCAGAGTGGTAGAGAAAGGGGTTGTGGTCTGAAGTCCTCTCAGCAATCCTGCTGTTTGGGACTTACTGGAAGTAACAGGGGGGCTTGTTAGCCCCAAGGACCCTCTGCAGCCAAGGGGACTTTATCCCCCAACCAGTTGTGCACCATGAAGCATGTTTACAGAGTGGAGTTGCAAGGGGGCAGGCCCTCCAGCGACTTACCAGCATTTTTTTTTTATATATTAGGGGAGGGAGGCACATGGCTCCCCCTTCCCTGGGCCAATTTTGGCCCTGTGTGCCCCATCCACTGAGGCCCAGCTTTTAAAAAAAAAACAAATTAAACTTAAAGGGAGGAGGGCCGAGCAGCCCCCCTCCAGGGCCGAGTTCTGCCCAAGAAACCAAATCCCCCCAACCAGCAGTGTACCATAAAATGCTTTTGCAGAGTGGTGGAGAAAGGGGGTGTGGCCTACGACGTCCTCTCAGCAATCCCGCAGTTTGGGACTTACTGGAGGTAACAGGTGGGCTTTTTGGCCCACAAGAACCCTCTGCAGCCAAGGGGACTTCATCCCCCAACCAGTTGTACACCAGGAGGTATGTTTGGAGAGTGGTGGTGAAAGAGGGCGTGGTCCCCAGCGACTTGACAGCGATTAAAAAAAATGTTTTATTTATTAGTGGAAGGGGGCCACATGGCTACTCTTCCCTGTGCCAGTTTTAGCCCAGGCCTTTTTTAAATGGGAGGGGGGCATGTGGCCCTCCTCCCTGGGCCAATTTTGGCCCTGGACCCCTTCCTTTGGGACCCAGCATTTTTTTTAAATCTTTTTTTTAAATGTAAAGGGAGGAGGGCCGAGCGCCGCCCCCTCCTGGGCCGAGTTCATCCCTGGAGACTCCATCCCCAGGACCGAGCCTCTATTGTAGTGTGCCATGGTCCCACCCAGGGCACCCACTCACCACTACTGGGGTCCACAGGATGAGCCTAAAGGCCCTCATGGACCCTGCCAGCCCATTCCTTCTGCGGGAGCTGGCAATGCATTTATACATAGGGAGCTGCTGAACATGCTGCTCCCCCTGTGTAAAAGATATTTTGCTCCACTTCCAGCAAGCGAGAGCATACTTAATGCTCTTGCTTGCTTGAAGCGAAGCACAGTTTGCAATGGCTTCGATGGTGCTGTAAAGCTCCCGCCAAGCCATAGCAAACAGCTATGTCCCGGGGTGGGCACACTGGGATATAACAGGAGCCGTCCCCGGGGAGGTGGTAGTCTCCTGAGCAATATTAAGCCCCAGGAGAGGGGCCTGTGTGCCCCCTACCTTATTAAAAAGACACCCCCAAGACCTGACCCACTCATGGGCCAATAATTAACAAAGGGAGGGAGCCCACGCTTTGTTTTTTAAAAAGAATTCGGAGGGATCCACGGATCCCACCAAAAGTTTTTAAAAAATGCATTTATTGCCCTGCTGGGTTCCTGTGTGACCCCCCCAAGAGGCCTAGGGGGACAGGATATTTCTACCCTGCCCCTTTTCTTTTTTTAATGTTTTTTCTGCAAGTCCAAAGATGGCTGTCAACACTTCCTGGTTTGAAGTGTTGGCAGCCAATCAGATCTCAGCAAGAGACCGTGAAGGGTCGCGGATCCTCCTGGTCCCTATATATACAATTGGAAATTTCTTTAAATTACTCCGCAACTACTGAACGGATTTACACCAATTTACAAAAAGGTCACTTTCTGGACCAACAGCTACCTTTCTGCCAATTTGGTGTAATTCCGTTCAGCAGTTTGGGCTGTAGCCGTGTCTAAAGTTCTTATGGAAATTAACATGCGGAAATCGCAATATGGGGCCCCCCTTTTTCTTGGCCCCTGCTTGATGGATCACCCCGAAACTTTCAAGACAGCAGCTGGAGTGAGTAGCAAAATAGTTTAGAAAATTTCACCAGAATTTGTCAAATGACACCAAAGTTGTTGGCAAATGAGAAAACGCTCTTCCTACGGAAACTATATCCTAACTATAACTACCTGCTGGCGATCGCAGAACCTCAGATTGGACGGCGCAGAAAAATGGATCTCCGAGCTAGAAGATAGCTCCTCTTCATTTACTAAACGACTGGAAAAGGTGGAGAGGTTGCTCAAGACTGCTGTGGTCAAGAAGGAAGACCTGGAGGGCAGGTCCCGCTGTAATATCTGAATAATGGGGGTGGCAGTCTACAGACATGGGCCAGCCGTACACGTTAGTTGAACAACTACTGCTTGACCTCTTTGATAAAAACAGCTTCACAAGCATCTGTATCGTAGAGTGGGCTCACAGCTCCCAGGGTCCTCAAACTCCATCCGGAGTACCTTCCTTGGTCATTGATAGCATGCCTTCTCAACTACCAAAACCGGGATACTGTTCTATGCCTGGCTCAAGAGCATGCTCCTCTGACATTCCAAGGCTCCGCAATTGCCATTTACCCAGATTTTACATTAGCAGTGCAGGAGGCATGACAGAAGTAAGCTGATGTCAAGAGCACCCTCCGTAAGCAGGGACTCAAATACAGTATGCTTTACCCGGCACGACTGCGTGTCGAGGTCAATGGTACGATGCAGATTTTTTCCTCCCCAGCTGAAGCAGTCAACCTTTGCTGGCAACATGATGGGGGCATAGATGTTCAAATTGAAACTCCCCTACCCATCCCCGACTGCTGGAATCACTGATGTTGACCATCCTGCAGCTTAGTAACTTGCTGACGTTTCAATACACTTCCCCCAGCCCTTGTAGTGGTGGCTACCAAAATACCACACCTTGATGGCCGGGTGCGCTGAGTTTCGGCTATGTGCTCTCTATCACTCACTGATCTTGGGACCTGCTGACGTACCGATCACACTTTTAGGCAATGTTTTGTCACCACCTCCAATAGTTTACATTGCCTTTCTACCTGTTGCAACAGTTCTTGTTTTGTATGGGGATTCACTGAATATTTTGCAGTTCAGCATGGATGGGATTGGTGGGATTCAGTCAATGTTTGGTTATTGTTACACTGACTTTCTTTGTCAGATCACATTAGTGAATTTTATGCATGCACATCACAGTGTCATTTTGATCATGACTTTGTGCAATGGAGGGATCACCTAGACAGGTACACTCCATGTGGCTAGCATTAATTACATGGAATATCAGAGGCCTAAACAACTCCTGCAAAGAGAAGCAAGTCATTTCCTATCTGAAGCAACCCACAGGTGATTTTGTAGCCGTCGGGGACGGCGATGAGGATGTCCGGTCCGGAGCAGGGCTTAGTCCAGGTTTCCATGAGGAAAGCGATGTCGGGAGAGGTGGCGTTGAGGGGGTCCCAGATTTCTGTGGCGTGTTTGTGGAGGATCACACGTTGAGGAGGATGCTGTTGAGCTGGTTGGGTGTGCTGTTGGTTGGTTGGGTGGCGGGAGGAGCTGGAATGTTGACGTGGGTGAAGGCTCGGTTGCAGTTCTGGCAGGCGTAGGGTCCATGGGTCTTCTCCGGTAATGCTACGTGGCAGGCAGTGTGGCGTCCATGGTTGAGGGGGAGGAGGGTGATGGTGTCATAGCGCTAGAAGGTCCAAGAACCAGGGTCCCTGGCACTGGGCGCAGTACAGGCATGGACAGGCGCAGGCAGGCTTGCCTTTGGTGTGCTCACGGCACGCCAGCGGCGCATCCGCTGTGTGGCCGTTCAATGGCCACCATTAAGTAGTGCTGCAGGGGGCTGGACAGCTGGGAGGTAGGAAAACGTGGGAGCGGGAATGGACACTGGAGGGGGGCGCGGGTGATCGACAGCGGCAACAAAGGGGAAAACAGGCAAAAAAAGGAAAAATGGAAAGAAAGGCAAAGCTAAAAGGCAGAGGCAGAATTGTAATAAGAGAAGAGAAAAGCAGAAAGAGAGACAGAAAAAGCAGAAACAGAGACAGAAGGACAGCCCTAGCAGCAAAGTAGTGATGCTCTGCCACTAGACCACCAGGGATGAGGTGCAGGCAGGAGCCTGCAGGTGGAGGAGGGCCTCGAACTTCTGCCCTCTGGATCAGCAGCAGCAATGGGGACAGCAGCAGCTGCCAGACAGAGCTGCGCTGTGAAAGGAGCAAGTCCACTAAAAGGATAAAAGGTGTTCCTTAAACTATCGCCCAGTATCCTACCAAGTCCTTGCCCCATCATGTACAGATGCAACCCCCGTTACATCCAACCACCGCTCACTCTCAAATCCTGCAGCCCTACTCTACTTTGCTTCCTCTCCCTCACCTCAGTCCCCTCACATCCAAAACAGCAGACAATAACTTATCCTGAGTAGAGGTCCTAAAACCCACTCGTACCACAGAGTATGCCCAGGCTCTCACAGACTGCCTTGCTGAAGTGGCAAGGGTTTGGCTTACTGATGGACAGTAACAGTTCTTGAGAAATCCCATCTCTAGTGAGGAGATAATAAAGGCCATTGATGCCCTTGATTGCAGTTGGGCCCCTGGCCTTCATGGCCTCACTGGTAACTTTGTAAAAGCCTATGAACATTTGCTTGCCCCTCACTTGCTGGAGGTGTACGCAGAGGTGCTGGAGGCAGGATCTATTCCACCCACACTCCAAGAGGTTATTGATACCAACTTGGCTCTTCTTATAGAACACATAATATTCCCAGTGCAATCGGGTTTTGCCCCACACAGATCAACTGCCATTAACTTGCGCACCATTTCCGCTGTATTGAATCAAATATTCCCTGGCCTCCCTGTGGTGGTTTTCCTTCTTGATGCAGAGAAGGCTTTTAACTCACTGGAGTGGACGTTCCTCACCATGACCTTGCGTAAGCTCAGTATCCCTCGTGGGTTTCTAAATCTCATTGTACTGCTCTATGCATATCCTGTGGTGCATATCCACGTCAATGGTACTCTTTCAGATCTGTTCACTGTGTCTCTGGGTACTTTCTGGGGCTGCCCTCTTTCTCTGTTGCTTTTTATTATAGCTATGGATCCGCTGGTCCAGCATTTGCAGGAGAAATATCTTCACCGTGGGATGCTGTTCTGGTTGGGCCCTTATTGATCTCTTTATATGCTGATGATATGCTACTGTTTGTGCAACACCCGATGAGAATCTGCCCCTGCTTATACAGGTAACAGTACAATTCGGCGGCTTCTCTGGTCTGCTTATCAATTGGGTGATGTCTGAGCCCTTTCTCCTCACAGACGTTACAAGGCATTGCATGTTGGAATGCCCTCTTGCTTGGTGTACTGACTACATTAACTACCTGGATATTGTACTCCACAGAAAGAAAGAAACTATCATCCAACTAAATTACATTCCAGTTATTGATACACTTGCCATGCAAGTGGAAAATTGGATTTAGTTACCATTATCTATGGCTGGCTGCATTCCTATCATTAAGATGATAGTGCTGCCTAAATTTCTGTACTTGTTCACCAACATTCCAATTCCATTGACTAACTGATTTTTGCCACCCTTAAGTGCCTTTTGATCTACATGATCTGGGCTGTTAGTAGGCCCTGGATCAGTTGGGTGGAATTGACTTTGCATTATGATAGACGCGGTTTTGGAGGTCCAGATCTCAAGCTTTATTTCTTGGTCATGCAATGCCAATTGGCACGACATTGGTACCATGAAAATGCTCGTCTTTGTATCTCAGGTGGGAGAGAGAGCAGGCTGGTGACATCCCATTGCCCTTCATCCTTCCCGTGCGACGGCATTGCAATCCTGCTGATATCCAGACCCTCTCTGTTACCTGTTGGACTTGGAGAAAGCTGAGGTGCATGCAGCGTGGGAGACTGCTTTACTCTCCATCCATTCCTCTGATGCTCAATCCTTGGCTCCCACTTATGATGGAGAGGTTGGTACACCTTACCCTGCTTCATCACCATCTCCATACTATGGGCAACCTGATCCCACAAGGCCAATTTCTTACGCAAGCAGATATTGCCAATCTCTGTGACAAAATGCCCTTGGACTGTTTCCTACTCTCCTGACTGCATTATAGTGTGCACAATAAACTCCTCTCCTTCCCAGTGGAGCCAGATGACTTTCTTCCGCTGACCCTTGTTATCACCTCCCCTGATGCCACAAGGCTTGCCACTCCATTGTTATTGAGGCCAAGCACTTGGGGGTGAGGGCAGGGTTGCCTGGTAGAGAGATTTGGGGCATCCAATACCTGAGGCAACGCAGCAGTACTGCTGTAGTTGAACAAAACATGTTTCCTCTAATCATCACCACAAATTACTACACTATAAGTTTTTGCACAAAGCATATGCGCACCAGAGAGATAGGCCAGGATTGATCCTGCCTGGGTCCCACTAGTTCCTAAATATCAGGCTGAACTCGCTATCTTTATACACATTGCCTGGACATGCCCCGCGATCCAAGCATACTGGGTAAAGTCTTGACACTCATAATAGCCATTATTGAGAGAGTTCTTCCCCTTAGTCCTCTCTTGGCTCTCTTGAGCTGTGTCAAAGATATTTCACCGAACATCCGTTGGTTGACCGCCATGACAATGTTGCTGCTAAGCAATCTATAGCGATACACTGGGGAGGTAGATTTCCTCCAAAAGATACAGACCAGCTGTGTGACATGATTTATTATGACTCTACTAGTGAGGTCTATGTGGTGCTGCAACACCCTCACATCACACCCTAAGGATATTTGGGACCCCCTGAGGATTTATCTGCTGTCCATAGATGCTGCTGCAGGATCTTAGTCATGTCACTTGATTATTGCTGTGTTTGTCTAGCCATCCTGTCAGCTGCATATGGTCTTTTGCATTACTAGCTTCACAAATTTTTGATTAAGTTTGAATTCCTCTTACATACTATTGGATGTACCCTCTGTGTGTTCAAACCTGTTCCCTTCCTGCTGCATTAGCTTGCTTCTTCACCATGCTGCCTGCTGCGATGTGTACCATCTCTTCTTTGTAACTGAAATATGCTCCTGACAAGTTGTTATCTTTGTTCTCTTTTTATTTTATTTGGTACATGATTATTGTACATATGTTTTAAAAAAAATATATATATTATTGAGCGTAAAGTAGCAGACATGTAGCCAAGGTACATAAAACAGACAAAATTTACAAAATCTCCAATCTCATATTAAAATAGATGATAAATAGGACAAATTCATAATCCATTTTACAAGATAAATATGATAAGCAAGATATACAAAAAAAAGATTAATCCTGTAAATATCCAGTCTCATATTTAAAAAGTACAATAATAAAAAGTGCAAATTCATATTCTATTTTACATGGTTTACAAAACCAGCATCCTAGATAGCAGCTCCGTGATAACATGTAACCCCTAACTTCGAGGGCCTATAGGATTGAAGGCAACATCTTTAAAGAGGGGTACTTCATAATTAGTTTGATTCTACACCCTAAGCTCTCTCCTACGAACTACCCACATTTTGCCTGTTTCAAAAACATGTGGAGGTTAACAACCATTGATATTAAATTTATTACAAAAAATCACTTGAGTTACATAGTATTGTTTGCTTGCGTGGTCCCAGTATAGCCGTCCAGGTCAGCTCAAATATCCGCAGTGCCCCTATCCTCTGCGCGTAGGCTTCTTCAAATTTATAGGCCTGATCCAGCTTAAGTAGCCACTGACCCAATGTAGGGATTTTCTGAGATCTCCAATTCTGCAATATTAAACATCTGGCTACCGCTATGGCTGGAGAAACAAAACATTGCCTATGTATTGAAATCTGGCTAACTGCGTGATAAAAAGCCAAATAAAGCCAACGATGTGCATGGTAGGATGTCTATTGACGTACATTTACTAATACACCTAAACACCTCCTCCCAGAAGAGTTGTAGTCTCGAACATGTGAAAAATGTATGTGTCCAATCACCCACCTCGGGCAAATTACATCTAAAACAGTCATTCGGGTTTGAAGGAAACCATTTATGGAGTCTGGAGGGAGTGTAATAAGCCGCCCATCTAGAAAGAAAGGACATTCTTTTGAAATTGGCCGCCCTCAAAGCCCTATGGCCAATCTCACAGACTCGTTGCCATTCCTGGATATTAAACCAGCAGTTAGTTTCCTGAGCAATTTTTGGGAGCATTGTTTCAACGAGGCACTTCTTCGTATCCTGTCGCAATAACCTATACCAACTGCCAATACCAGTTCAATTTACCTCAAAGGCTGTTTTAACATTTTTCTGGCTCTCTCGTTGATTCCACTAAATTTAGTCGAGAGAAAACATGTAATCTGCCTGAAGCTTAACCAAAGATCACGGCTCTGAGGATCGAATTGTTTTGCAAAAGCCTCCCACGTTATCAAATTAATGCCGTTGTAAAAGTCACCTAAAATATGAAAGCCTAGCATATTGTATGTGTGGATCCCCTTTTGCGGGAGCTTAAGGCACCATAACTCACAGTCATAAAGAGAGGAATATGCATGGCATGTTGCGACATTATAGTTTTTATTAAACCGTTGCATGCGGCTAAAGAGTGTATTCACAACCTTATATCTTGTCATTTTTGGTAACTTTGCAGTGCGCAGGAATGCTGGTAGCTTGATTGCACTCTCTGTTAGCATAAGACTAAGTAGAAAATTATCATAATTCGAGATAGGGGCCAGAAGCTGAGGTGTTAAGCTAAGTAGTGCAGCTTGGTAATAAGTAGCTAAATGAGGTAATACAAGTCCCCCTGCTCTACATCCAATTGTAAAATGGGAAACTTAATACAAGGTTTTTTCTTTGCCCAAACAAACTCCTGAATCACTTTATCTACTTCATTAAAATATGAGATTGGTACTTTTAAAGGAAGATTTAAAAAACAAAAATATCAGCAAGGGAAGTATCGACATCTTTATCAAAGAGACTCGGCCTATTATCGACAAAGGTAGAAGTGCCCATCTTTCTAGCAGATTTTTTATTTTAACAAGTGTTCTTCCATAATTCAAATGAAAAAGTTGAAGGAAGTCCACTGTGATGTATAGGCCCAAATATCTAATAGGTTTGAGAGGCAGAAATGTTATCCTTTCCGGAAGCTCTATTCCCGATGCATTAAATAGGAGAAGCTCCGTTTTGGACTGATTTACCCTATAACCCCCCAGCTCTGTGAACGCCTGGATTTCTCCCAGCGCTCTCTGGATATTTAACTTCTCTGGGTTCAGGTATAGGATCAAATCGTCAGCAAACAGCTTGATTTTTGCCATTCCTACTAGGGGAGCTTGAATTAATACATTAGAGCGAATTTTTATGGCTAATGGCTCGATAAAGAGTAAAAATAAAAGGGGGGAAAGAGTGCATCCCTGCCTAGTACCCCGCCTTATCGTCACTTCTCCCACCTCCTCAGAGTTTATAATTATTTTTGCGACAGCTCCCCTATAAATTCTTTCTAGCATCTCGATCAGGTGGCATGGAAAGCCAAACTTCCCCAAAATAAAGAAGAGGGCCTGTCAGTCCACCAGATCGAATGCCTTTTCTGCATCCATCATTAAAATGGCCGCTCTATCCTTCCTAGCAGAATAGTAGTCAATGGCCTGGATCAGATAAAAAGTATTTGCAGCCATCAATCTTCCAAGCAGAAACCCTGTTTGGTCCGCATGTATCAGGCATTGCGCACAGCCCGAGATCCTATTTGCCCAGATTTTCAGAAAGAGCTTGTAGTCTACATTTAGTAGACTTATTGGGCGGTAAGAGCTTGGGTCTTTCGGGTCCCTATCCTTCTTTAAAATAGAGATCATAACTGACTCCTTAAATCTATCTGAAACCGACACTCCAGCCATAATTTGATTATACAGTGATACCAAAAACGGGGAAAGTTTGTCGAAAAACAATTTATAAACTTCAATAGGGATCCCATCGTTACCACTTGCCTTCGCGTTTGCCATTTGTTTTATGATTTTACTTAATTCTGCGGTTGTAATCGGTTCACTCAGCAACATACAGTCCTCCTCACGGATCGTAGGTAGCTGGACTGCCATAAAATAGTCCGCAAGAGCCTGGGGGCTAACTATCTGGACTTCTGTATAAATCTTACTAAAATGAGACACAAAAAGTTCGGCAATTTCGTCTTTGTCGTTAACCAGGCTCGTGGTACTGGGATCTCTAATTTGTGGAATTGATTGCTTGCTCTGATGCGTTTTTGTAGACCAGGCTAAAAATTTACCAATGTGCTGGCTTTCTTCGTAGACTTTTTGTTGAGAAGCTTTACTTCCAGCAATTTCTTCAAGAATAAAAAAACTTTTAAAATCTTCCTTTGCCCTTAGTAATTCCTGCTGGAGACCCTCTTCCTCCGGGTCCCCGGAGGGCCTGGCAAAAAGCTCTCTCCTAACCCGATCCATCGCCTCCTGAAGTCCTGCAATCTTAAGTCTCCTTAAATTGTGGAGATTGGCCCTATATGCCACCACACGTCCCCTAAAAGTGTCCTTAAAAGCCTCCTAAACCATAAAGCCTGATGCCGTATTCACATTTTCCTTAAAAAAACACATTATAAAATCACGGGTTTCGGCAATCCATTTTTGATCCGAGAGCAATGTTTTATCAAAGTACCACCTGTTATTATTTTTAGGTCTCGCCTACGCAGCGCGCATGCGCTGCATAGGAAAAAAGACCTTTTGCGATCGATTTGGCTTTTCAGCCAAAAACGTGCACGCGTTCCACTGCCTTCAATGGCAACGCGTGCACGTTTGGCGATTCACTTGCGGGAGCGAGCAGCTGGCGCCATATGGTAGCAATTATCGCTCCTGGCGCCGCTCGCTCCCGCAAGTGAATCGCGCAGGCTCCCTCCTCTCCCCCCTCCCCCCGCTGCCGTGCGAGGCGCGCGCGCTTGTTTTTTTGTTTTGAACAGGTCTGTCACTAACATTCAACCCTTTAATCTCTCAAAAGCAATTTCATCTTACTGTATTTAATTTTAAATGCAAAATAGCTGCCTCACTGTTCCAAAGCCTGCCATCCTACGGAGTTAGAGTGCCCGGCGAGGGTGCGCTCGGAATGCTGACGCGGGCGAGGCTCGTGCCCCCCTCCCTCCCTCCCGGTGCGCGGACAGAGTCGTAATGATTTGCTGCCATTAGATTCACCCGAGCAGCAGAGGGGTGTGCGCGCGCCTCTGAAGAGATGTTTATCCTGTCATGATGCCGCGTGGCAGGCTGCTGTTTCATACCCAGCACACACACAGCTTCGTTCATTGCGAGAGCGGCTGATTTGCATGCTGGTGCCCCCCTTACTATCAGCATGCACCAATCCGAGCCGTAATAACACCTTGTGGCTGCGCGCGAGCGGCTGAAATAATTAGTCAATCGGAGCAAAAAATCTGCAATAAATCATAATCTCTGAAGCATGGGAAGGGAATTTTTGGACCATTCAAGGTGAATATGGCTGCTTTCATACAGCGCTTTCAACTGAAAGTTATTTTGTAGTCTCACTGACAGCTTTTACGAAGGCCTGGAACATCTTGCGGAAATAGGGGTAGTTATTTGGTAATTACACAGCTATAGCAGTTTAATTTCCAAACTGCTCCCAAATTAGTTGTCACTTCGCAGTACTGGCATCTCGGCATGGTACTGATTTTAAATTCAACCAGAGCTCACATCATCATCGCATCTGCCATTTGCGGCTATATTTAGTGACTTCGGTCCGATGTTACAATGAGATGCCAGGCGGTGGGGGTCCAACGGGACGTACATTGAATTCTGTCAGACACGCGCTCGTCTGGTCAGCGCATTACTGTTCTTTAACAGCATTTAGAAGGTGATAACTGTAAAAGTGTAGGATGATATATATTAGCTTTATTGTATGAGTAGTTTAAATGGGGAACTAGTATTCAAATTGAATCGAATGTTAAATTGTCTGAGCTTTCGTTTTACACTTGCCACTGAGCTTTGCTTGCAGTGTATTAAGTGTAATGATTTTTGGCCCTGCGTTTATGCACAGTTGATCTACTGTGGTTTGCATCGCATTTCTGTGAGTAACTAGATACGTTTAATGTGCGGCGGACAGTGAAATGTCCTTCTAGATTTCACTGTTACACGAAGGCAGAGCGGGATATATGCCTTGTTTCAGTATACAATCTGCTACAAAAAGGGGTATCATGTCCCCATCCTGGGGTAGTTGAGGGCAGGCCTAAAGAAATGCACCAATTATCTACCAATAATATTATTAAATTTAGTCCAGCAATTATCTAGCCCAGTTCGTACATTCTTAAGGTAAAACATCCCTTAGACTGGTGTCCTTTCTTGTCAATAAACAATGTCCTCCTCTCTGAGGCCTTCTTACCAGTGGTTTGGAATAAAACTATTAGAAAATGGGTTGGTTGTTGACTGGGAAGGGAGCCTGGGCAAGCAGCAACCAGTGGTCGAAGTGCCTTAAAAAAAGTATGGGAACTGTGATACTGCACACAATGGGGGCGAGTGTGAGCGAGTGTGAGGGCATGGTCAAAGGTGTGGCGAAAAAAATGTATCTGTAACTTTTTTCGGTCTTTCACCTCCAGGTAACTACATATAACAAGCATTGGCATAGCCAATAGGTCTCGCCTTTGGGACCTCATAAGTGTTGAGCTATGGAACAGTTGATGTTGTTGCACCAAGGATATTGTGCTGGTTAACTAAACACTTATAAGGTCCCAAAGGCGAGACCTATTGGCTATGCCAATGCTTGTGTCCCTTGGGGACGGGTAAGTGTACTATCAAGGAGACCAGAGAGTGATCTGAGAAAGGGTCAGAGAGAATCAGGGATTCCCCTCTTGCGAGATGATTGCTTATCAGAAAAAAATCCAGACGAGATGCTGTTTTAAATCTTGCTAAATAACACGTGAACTCAGTACAGCCTGGATGGTCTATCCTCCTTGGGTCCAATAGGGCGAAGTCCTCTTTCATAAGTTTTAAAAGTCTATGGGGGATATTCTCAAGAACGTGCGATAAACATCGCCAAAATAGGTTAACGCAAGTTCTCATATCGCCGTCTATTGTGGGAAAATAACTCTGTGTCAACGTCGTATTTTCAACACGGCGGTAACTTGCGATAGTCTCCCGATAACGCGTCAAATGTCCGCAATAACATTACTGTGACAGCGATGAAAATCCAAACCCGAAACGAAAAAAGTTGCGATGGGCCCAACCGCGATAAGACAATCAGCGAAAAGCAGCACCAGGCCTGCAAATCACACACGTCAGGCGGGAAAATCACTACAAAAGCAGAAAAAAAATAACACAAACAAAAACCAAACTACAGCGAAGCATAATGGTGGCAGCCGGAGCAGGTACAGAGGATGGCCAGAACCCCACAAGCCCCCTGGAGGAGCAGCCTGGGACCTCGGGGACAGGGAAGGGCAAGAAGAAGAAGAAGAAGAAGACGCGGTTCAGTCCGCAGGAAAACAGGATCCTGATCACAGAGGTGATAGAACACCATCAACAACTGTTCGTCACCTCCACTGTGTCATTGACAACAAAAAATGCAACATGGCAGTCCATCCTGGACAAGGTGAATGCAGTCGGAGTGCTGAGGAGGACAATGGAAGAGCTCAAGTGGCGCTGGAATGATGTGAAGCGCAAGACCAAGCAGAAACTCGCCAACAACCAGAAGGCAGCAATTCAGACTGGAGGTGGGAGTCCAGCGCCACAGGAGGAGCTGGATGAGATGGAGGAAATGGTGTCCACAGTCATCAGTGGGGAGACGGTGGCAGGAGTTGGGGGACCGGACACTGCTCAACATGACCTGACACAACAGCAACAGGGTGAGTAACCACCAGGGACTGGGGGGACGGGGGAGATGGGCACAATGGCACACATGCACAATCAAGCGGAGCACAGTGCACACCCACAATGACTCTGGATCATGTCCCTGATCCCCTTGGCACACTGCAGCACACATAGAAACAGAACATAGGCCCCCGTCGACTATGTGCCCAGAGGAGGCCTGCCCACACATCACTTATCTCACAACCAACCTATGCACATGTGCTGAACCCAGCAAAGCTGCGGGTCCATGAGCCACACTGACAATGCAAGTGACACTGCATGACGATTAGCATGGCTGCAGTCCGATCATCATGACATGGTGCACGCCACCACACTGAGGTGGCTGAGTGTGGACCACATCCGTAAAGGAGCAGGTCACACTCTGACACATCCACCTGCACAAACAACCCCTGACGTCAACAACACATCTGCGGACAAACCATGCCCCAGAGTCCAAACTCCCACCAAGACCCAAAATCACCCAAGTCTGCAACATCTCAGTACTGTATGGGCACAGAAGTCAAAGGCACACCACCTGAAAGGGACAAGGGGCAGCAAAATCATAGCTGCAGGGGCGACTCTCCCAAAATGCAACACACACACATGACATTCAGAGCACATCAGCATTGACAACAATGTGGTACAAACTGCAACACGTTTACAACAGGACAGAGGACACAACAGGTGCCGCTTGTGTGTAGAAACTGGCCAATCACATTTGGCATAGCAGGGAAATGTGAGATGTCAATGTACAAGTACAAACACATATCCGTGATGTTGACGAAATGTCCACTGTCCCGCATCAAATAGGCAGCTCCTCCTAAACAGTCACAATGTACATTGTCATGCAGTCTGCATCTGAACTTGTACAATGCGACAACATACATGTGAACACAATGTAATACTGCATCTCCCCTTCACATTGCAGAGGGAGCATCAACACCTCCTGCAGAGCAGCCCCAACAACTCTTCACTGATGACGATGAGGACATCCCCAACATCGACACCGAAGCCCTCCAAACCCTCATTGACAGCTTCGGCACACCACCTCCAGGAGCAGGGCAGATCAGGAGACCCCACCCCCTTCACAGACCACACAGCAGGAAGCACCTACCACCCCGGCTGTCTCCCAGGACCCCCATGAACAACACATGGCCTTCCAACGCCGTGTGTTAGAGGTCCAGGAGAAGATGGCTGATCAGGTGCGGGTGGGGTTCGACCTCATGGCAGCCAAACTTGATGCCATACATTGGTGTCTGATTCCCATCAGGGACCACTTACAGTCCCTAACGGACACCCACAGTCCGCTCCATGCTCTCCAACGATCCATGTGTGACATCGTTGGAGTCATGATACTGAGACAAGAACAACTGTCCAGTCAGAGTGGCTCCAGCGATGTCAGCCGGGAGTTGGGACAGATGCGGGGGCTCATGGAGAACATGGAGCGGATGACGGCGGAAAGAATGGCTGCCACAGCTGTACACCAGCGAGATGTGGCTGGGACCTTCCATGCCCTGCAGCACATCGTCATGGCATTGCTGCCTCAAGGCCTTGTGCAGATGAATGCTGCTGCTGCTTCTACATCCACATCTCCGCCCCCTGATATGTCAGTGCCTCACAGTGCGGCAGGCAATCCACCTCCGGCCCCTGATGTGTCAGTGGCACACAGTGCAGCCGACATTCCACCACCACCCACGTGTGAGGCACATGTGACATCAGAGGACGAAGATGCGGTGAATCAACCTTACTGGTAAGGAGGAGGCAGTAGCATTCATCTCCGCCATATGGCCTGTTTCTGCTTGGTTCTGCCCTTTGCATCATCACCTTCTACTGTCCCCCGATACACTCTACGACACTCACCTTGGACCTCGACATGGACTGCCATTTTCTGTTTGGTTACCAATGACACAGCGATCAGACTGCGGACTGAACTCTTCTTCTTCCGATGTACTTGTCATTCCCTGAAGGACTCTGGCTGGCCCTCCACGGGCCAATAATGTGAAGTATGGTTTGCATGGCCCTGTACTGCTCCAGCTGCAACACTCCACTGGATGTGAATTAAACATTCAGAATCGCACAGATGTTTCAGGTCTTTGATCATTCAAGTATGAGAGTATGGATGAATGTAGGGCCAGTGATTACCCCTTACGTCCATGTTGCTCATGTCGTGGGACTTGAGTCACAGGGTGCAACATTGCCGATTGCGGTCCGGGTGGCGTAGACACTACAACAGAGACACAAGCATCAGTTACTTCATTGTCCAGCCCAGAACTCAAGCACGCCCAGAGCCCCAGGCTCATTGTTCCCACCCCTACGCTGGCCTGCCATACACCAGGCCAGTCCACTCCACTTACGCTCAGAGGGGGGGACAACAAAGCTACATGTCCCAGGTCTTCCCTGTAGTGATCTGCTGATCACTGGTCTAGTTGTCACCATGCCACAGCCACTCCCTGAGGGCTGGTTAACAACCACACCACACCCATCCAGCACAGGCATCACAGGACATGTGACCCTGCCAATAAAAGGGGCCTAGCACATCACATTCCTCACTGCCGGAGATGACATGATGGTGTCCCCACCACGAGACTCAATCATAAAGGGTCCATGAATAGTGGCGCACTGGGTTAGTGTCACCCGATGCACAGTGGCCGGCACGGGCCTACCGCCACGGGACGATGACTTGTGGTGCACTGAGTTGGTGGCACCCGCTGCACTGCGGCCAGCACAGGCCTACCACCATGGGACGATGACTTATGGTGCACTGAGTTGGTGGCAACCGCTGCACTGCGGATGGGAGGGGCCTACCACCACGAGATGATGACTTGCGTTGCACAGGGTTAGTGGCACCTGCTGCACTGCGGCTGGCAGGGGCCTCCCGCCACGTGACGATGACTTGCGTTGCACAGGGTTAGTGGCACCTGAAGAGCTGAGTGGATGTGCAGCCTGCGATGATGCTTAGGCCTAGATGAGCCATCCTGCTAATCATGGTTCGATTTGAATTGTGAGTCCTGCTGGACCGTAGTGCACGCCGAAGGCAGCAGTCAGCACACACATGACTCCGTGGTGCGGTGCTGCAGGGTGCGCTGGGGGCCTGTGGCACGGAATCCAGCGATCAGCTGAGGAGGATGCACTGGCACGTGGTGGGCCCTCTTGGAGACATGCCGGTGGCGGCAGGTGAGCATTGAGGCCTGGGTGAGCAGGGGCGGCCAGTCATCGCTGGGCGGTGGACTGGTCTGGGGACCAGGGCTGGGGTGCAGCAGGCACACAGGATCGCGCAGGCACCACCGGTCACGGCAGCGGACTCGTGGCTGGGTGGGGGGCGCCACCCTTGCTGACAGGACCCTGCATGCGATGATCGTGATGTGCGTGGGTTGGTTTGGGACGTAGCCACCTCATCTCCAAGTGTGAATGTGCCTGTTGGAGGTGGTCGGCCACGTGTGTGTAGGCCTATGGACAGGTTGTGGCGGAGACTGAGACACACGCAGTAGTCACTTTGGTGGTGGATTTGTGACGTGTGCATTCCCACAGTTGTGAGTTGAGGTATTGTGGAGTTGAGGTGTGTGGTGTGTTCAGTTGGTACTTGCCGATGGGCAGTGCATTTCCATGGGGGCCATCCTCAAAGCGCTGTTTGGTGGTGGACTTGCGGACATGTGGGAATCATGCACACTGCCTGGGGAGTTTGCGACGACATTGGTGGACAGGCCACGGTGGTCCACTTTTGTATGCAC
Source organism: Calotriton arnoldi (assembly GCA_963921515.1). Classification (NCBI taxonomy): domain Eukaryota; kingdom Metazoa; phylum Chordata; class Amphibia; order Caudata; family Salamandridae; genus Calotriton; species Calotriton arnoldi. The sequence continues at coordinate 390,142 of CAWUFW010007939.1, forward strand.
AGTGATGGCATGCATGTGGTTGCTGTTGCGGTGATTGTGTGCAGTGTCGGCAGGGGGCACAAGTCATACATGTGCGCTGTGAATTGCCCCCAACATGTGCGTGACGACAGCTATGGCGTAGTTCCCTTGTGTGGTCTCAAGATGTTCCTGCGCAGTATGGGGGGAGTGAGAGGCAGAGGTATCGAGCTGACACACACCGTGATGCTTTCAGGTATGATGAGTCCTGCATGATGTGACCGTAACAGCAGTTCGTGTGGTCGTTACCTTCCTCTTCATTCCTACGACGGTTACGGCCACACGATCTTCTGCTACAGTCTTCTCATGCATGGTTTATCATGCCTGTGAGCATTCCGGTTTGTCCAAGTGCAGTACACTGTACCAGATTAGGCATGTGACTATACGGAAGTTTGACCATTGTCACCATTTCTCCCACAGGTTTCTGAAGACACGTTGCCTTGTTGAAGTTCCCCGTTGGGAATGGAACGCATTGGCTGAGCTTTTCGTTTTGTTTGCTTGTGTATTTGTAATAAAGTTCTGTTTTTACACTACTGTTGACTACTGGACTTCATGACCTGGCGCACCCACATTTCGGTTACTACGATCTTGGGTCTGGGCCACGGAGGCGTCTAGCACGGCTGGCGTTGGGGTTGGTTGCGCAGGTACACTACGAATTGGAACTATTGTGTGTTGCGGATACAGGGGCCCGCCATTGCTTTTGTGGACATGCATCCATGACATGTGTGAGGGAGTTTGATGGGGCTGGCTGTGAGACTCCTCCGACTCCGGCAGTTGTTGATTGGAAGGTACCAGGGGCCAACAGGTGCAGCACAGCCAGCAGCTTTGTCTGCGGGGGATGTAGGTTGTCCGCTGTGTTGGTACCATCAGCCTGTGGGTAATGTGGGTCAGGATGCGGAGGATGGTTGTCCTTTTGAGCCTGTGTTGGCCAATGGCTTCCTCTGGTGTTGAGTCTCTGGGGCTGGTGCGTTTTAGGGTCGTCCGCTGTCCTGCACAGGTGGTAATCTGGGGTGGGGTGGTCCGGGGGAGTCCTGGGGGTGGTGGCGGTGGGTGTTGTGGCCCTCTTGGTTCTCCAAGCTGCATGATCAGTAGCTCCATGGCATCTGTTGGTCTTCAGATGTGACTCTGGGCTGGGCTCCCTTTCATACTGCAGGTAGTCGTCCTGCTTAACACCAGCAAAAGGCAGGTGTTAAATCCCTGCTGCTAACGCACCTTATCGCCTGTTCTTGGTTGGCATCGCAGATCTGACTAGTCGTTGAGAATCTCGCGAAGCGGTGTTTTCGTGTGTTTTTGCACGGGAACGCCTACTCTGCATATCATTAGCGTTAGTTGTCGCACTCATCCGTGGCGATGTTTTTTGCAGCAGCTATCGCTGGTAAACTGGCGATATCGGCAGTTTGCACCAGCTTGAGAATAGGGCGATAAATCTATTGCCACTTTTGCGGCGCTAAAGTGCCGATAAATCGGCGATAAGTCCTTGAGAATATGCCCTATCTGTCTTAGTTTTTATTGCTTTTTTCCCTTATTGGAAGTATCCAGGCCTAAATCTTGGATTAGGTTGAAGTCTCCTCCCATAATTATAAACCAATGCGCATTTGCCAACAAATCATAAACCTGTTTCAGGGCCTTAGTGTCATCGACAATTGCTCCATAATAGTTAAGCAGGACAAAAGCTATCCCATTGACTGAGACGTCTATCCAAATCCACCTTGCTCCCTCGTCCGAATCACCTTACCCAGCTCCCAATCTAACTGAAGAAAGAAGAATACCCACTCCACGCACCGCCGCATGAGCCGAACGAAGTATGCTTGAGCATACTTCTTGGGGAGTGTAAAGTTAGGGGAGTTGGATTTAAAATGTGTCTCCTGTAAAAAAATCACCTGTGGGGAGAAGGATCATAGCCATTTTAACATTGCTCCTCTTTTTTGTACGTTCAAAAAACCATTCACAATACATGAAATTACTTTCAGCAGTTGTACCATTCTTCAATCAAATTATACCACTTTAAAAAAAGTCTGCTATGTTCTCTCCTATGTCGATCTTCAAATTTTAACAGCTCTATTAGTAAGGTTACATACAACCCTTTGGTGATAAAAACACTGCTAAATACCCCTTGACCTCTGAATCTGAACCTAATGCCATTTTGCCTATTAACCCAGGATTGACCGCTATTTATACGTACATTCTTTTCTTACTGCTACACCCCCCCTTCCCCCCACCCCTGCCCGCCCCGGACTGTCTGTGGAGAGAGGTAGCCCTTACCTAGCCTCCGCAGCCTCCCTCACTCAAAAAGGCACCTTGTCTTGGCACCTGGGAGCACGTCCTCTTCCCCCCTTCACCACTGTGAGCGATACCATTTAGGTAATTAAGCCCCGGGGTATCTCTAATATACCGTGCTTTTTATTTAAAAAGTGCTTGTGCGATAAATAGTACAGCCTTGGGAATAGACCTAACTCCCCCCCCCCAAAAAAGCCCTTATGCAGTCTATTCCTCAACTATTCCTCAACTACTACAAACTTGTGCCAAAAAAAAAAATATATATATATCTAGTATGAGCTGATGGTAACGGTTGTGCCTGATGCACCCTCCCCCCTGGAGAAAAACAAAATAGCGGTGACTGAAATAAATAGAATTAGGATTAGAATCAGCTTAGTGTCTAGATATCTAAAATATCTGGAATACCTTAAACTGCAACAAGCATCAAGCTTTAAATTTAATTACTGTATATAAGCCATCATACTTTGAGCACTAAAGGAAGGGGGGAACTGCCACAGAAATTTGCACCAATCAACAGAAACAATATCGTCCCCCTCACATAAGGGGGATAAAGTAAAGTGCAATGGTGCACTAGTGCAAATTTTGGCCGTAAACACATTGCAGAAATGCAAAAATACATTCCAATATTAAAAAAATTAGAGAATACTCCAATATTGGGAGCAAAAGTTAAGTGCGAAAGTGCGATAGTGCAATATTGCACATTTTAGCCATAGAGACGAAACAGTAGTTCAATCCAATACATCTTCCCCCAAATACTTAGTATCATTCCCCCTCACATAGAGGGGAAAAAGGTAAAGTGCGATGGTGCGGTAGTGCAATTTTCAGCCGTACACACATTGCAAAAAGTGCAAAGTACATTTCAGTTTTAAAAAAACTGGAGAATACCAATGATCGAATAATACCTATAGCAGCAGACAGGGAGACAGTGTCTCAATTCAATACATCTTCCCCCAAAAAGGAGAGCAAAATGCAAAGTGGCCAAAAGTTCATACAGTTAAAGTGGACTTAGTGTCTAAGTAGTTAAAGTGCCTAAGTGCAGAGAGAAAAAAAGGAAACTTAAATATGCATTTCCAACTGTGGACCAATTGTTATGGACGAGAGTCACTGCTATACTTCCATTATTTTACATTTGCTTGAACAATCTTTTGCAGTAAATCTTGGGCCTCTTCGAGAGTGGGACACAGATGGAACCTTCCTTTCCATAAAACTCTCAGTTTGGACTGCTGGGCAATAGAGACCTGTGCTCATGCACTCTTAAATTGACTCATCATCCCCACAAAGTCTTTCCGTCTTCATGCTGCTGCTGCCGACATATCGGAGAACACTCGTACTCTGGCCCGTTGGGTAGAACAATCTTCCTTTTTGGATCGCCTTGGTTAACACAGCCTCTCTAATGCGGTAATCAGAGAAGTTTACAATCATTGTCCTTGGATACTTAGCCCCTGGGATTTTCTGGAAGGGGACTCTATGGGCCCGCATTACAGTAAGATCGTCAGGGGCCTTCTCAAGTATATGATCTCTGATCATTGACTCTATATAAGCTACCGGATTAGGCTGACCATCAATGCGTTAACTGTCTTCCGGAATCCCTGTAAAACGTAGATTCGACCGTCTAGGGTAGTTTTCCAACTCATCCATCTTTATCTGAGAGGCCTGGAGTTTCTTCTGGAGAGAGGCAATATCAGAATCACATAGTACAGAGTGTTCCTCAATATCAGATACTCGTTGCTCCAATACTTTAAATCGCTCAGGTATTTGCTGAACCATAGTTTCAATTTTGTCTAATCTTTGATGTAATAAAGAGAGCTCCTGAGCTTGCGAGGTCTTATAGTCCCGTATTTCCCCTAGAATAGTCTCAAAGAGCTGTTGCATTTGGTGCAATGGGACAAATGGAGACTGGGCCATAGTAGTAGCCCCCCTAGCGCTAACATCTCGATTGCCAGCTCCCTGCTGAAGGGGCAAGGTCATCTCTTCCGGCCTAATTTTCAACGAAAGACTGTGCTGTGGTAAAAGAGATAGAGACCCCAAGCCCTCTAGAATCTTAGAATTACGCCTCGATATATCCAGACTTGCCCCTTGAGCAGAACACACCGACTGCATAGATTGAACTTGACCCTCTAGACCTTTTCCAAGGGCAGTCTCCCCTTTCTCCCCCGGGGGAGCAGCTGTAATTATTTCCAGATTAACAGGGGCAGCTTCTTCAAGCAGTATCTTTTCTGCTGTGGGCGCCTTGTTGACCGTTTGGTTGGGCTTACGGTTTTTAGAGAATACAGGGTATTCTTTGAGAGGATTATCTGTCTCTAGGCTCCTATTGTCTGTCTCAACCAATTGTGGAGCTCCCATCTCATTAGTGTCCACATTCACAGCTTGCCGAGTACTGGAATGCCGTGGTGTTGCCTCATCTAGCGCTTTGTCCAGGCCTCCCTCTGCTTCCGTTTGTGACCTGGCAGCGCCTGCCACCTCCGCTCTGTTAGGGCCTTTATCACCAGTCCCTATTTCTGGGGAGGACCCTGGGGAGCCTGAAGAAGTTCCAGGGGAAGCAGATGACGTAGGAGAAGACATCTGGGGCGGCAGGTCCACTTGTGAGCTCATGGTACTCATTGCTCCCCTTACTTTCTGGTTAGTTCTTACTCTCCTAGCTGCCAAAATACGGGACTGTGCTGCTTGTGTCCTAGCCTTCTGAGACAACGATGGGGGAGTGGGGACTGTGGCTGGAGCTCCTGCTCGTGTTGTTGAACCTCTCAGGACCATCTGCCACATAGCTCGCAGTCCTGGTCTTTAATTATATTCCCCCCTGGGCTACAGGTCTCTATTCCATGTAGGGCACCACGTCGTGGGGACAGGCAGCTGGGTTTGTTTCTAGACATACAAAACAAGCAACATCTTTAACCACCCGGTGCACAATGAGCATCCGTCTAACCCATGTGTTTGCTGCTACTGCCTGGCCAGCTGCCCTCCAGCTGCCCTCCAGTTCTCCTTTGTGTGCGCTGGCTATAAGTATTGTATATATGTGTTATTGATAATAATAAACAGATTTCCCCCCCAAAAAAACATTATATAAGATTAGGAAAAAGTTAAATTATAAATGTTATAAAATGAACAACCAATTCATATAGGCAAATAAAAAAGTAACAGATTTATATTTTTTGAATGAAGGTTTGTGTGTTTGGGTACCTATTCTTAGGTAAGCACAACCTCATTGTAGCTGAATATCTTACAAACAGGGTTCAGGGATGATTCTGTATCAGGGGCAAGGACCTGTCCCCCTGCATGTGCCTGATATTACACTTAATTGCCTATTCCTTGCTGTCGATACATTTTGTAAGGATTAACAGCCTCATTTATGAGGAATTGTGTAGGGCAGCTCTGCAAGTCTTCTTGATACTCCAATGTAAAAGGGCAGTTATGCTCGGTATTTTTGAAATATGGTGCACTCCTGACCTTTCCCCCTGTGCTGGTGCACAATTAGCTGCCTAGCTCCAACATACGTGGTGCAAGGGTGCCTTCTGGTGCCTCCGTTGCAGGCAGGATTGTTTTTGTGCAGGAAGGGGCACCTTCCTGCACAAAAACAATACAAAGAGGCGTTTTTCAGTTTCCATGTGTGCTGCAGAATGCAGCACACATGGACATTGGAAAAAATTAGGAAAAACACAAATATTTCTCCCTGTTACACCTGCTCTGGGGAGGCGTAAGGTTTTGGCGCTGCCCCCATGACTATGTGAATATGGAAATCTGGGACAGCATCAAAATCCATTGGGTGCTGCATGAGAAAACCGATTGCAATGCCCATGGAATGCCACCTTGACACAGAGTAAGGCAAGGAAGTGACTTGCGCTGCTTTGTCTTCCTCTATATCTATGAGGCCATGCAAAGCCACACAGAGTAGCTTTGCATCACCTCATAGATATGATTGAGAGGCTTGCACCACCGGAGCGTCATAAAAAGTGATGCTCTGGTGGCGCATGCCTCTCATAAATAAGCCCCTATGTGTGCTGTTTATTTCTAGAAGGCCTACCCCATACAGCTGTTGGTTTCTTCTAAACAACAGGCACTCGTCATAACAATTTCTATCCTTCCAATAGCATTATTATTATTGTGACATCATGTTTTTAGGCCTTTGATGTGTTTGTGGTGGAAGATTAGGATGAAGGTTGAAGATGATAGCTGAGTTGATACCATGCCATCCAGAATAATAAACTTGCGAGAGAAGTCATCTTTTTCTCTAACAAAATATTTTTGGGGAGAAAAGAATTTAGACAACTGTTCATGCTCTAAGCTAAACCAAATATCTTACTCACTGTACTGAGGTTAAAAAAACATGTATAAATATTTAGAAAGAGAAAACGATGCAAATTATGCGTCTCCATTAAGACACTGTCCCCAATAAACTAACACACAAGACCTTAAGAAAATTGAGAAGCTAGCCATGATGAAAAACATTTTTGTTATTTTACATTTAGTTATTTTGTGCACCCTCTTGACATATTAAAGAAAGCACATTTCTAAAACTTTTAAAATTATTATTATAAACCTAACAAGAATACTGTACCTGTTGTGTCACAGCTGCTGCCAAGTTTCCTCCAGCACTGTCCCCAGACACACATATTCTGCCTGGGTCAACATTGTACTGATCAACAACTTCTTTCTGTAGGAAAAACTTTGCTGCGGCATACGCATCTTCAAACGCTGCTGGAAATGGATGAGCAGGAGCTAATCTGTAGCTAGGGGAGCAAAAACATACATAATAAAAAAAATTATTTGTAAAATGATAAGTGTTGCTGCAGTTTTCTGGTGATTTGTATAAGAAAACTTATATAATGAAATGTATTACAGAAGTGCTAATGACATTCACTGAAATTCTTTTCCTTGAAACTGGAGGGCATATTTACAAGCCCTATTGCCACCACAACGTCACTTTTCAGGACGTTGTGGTGGCAAAAGGGGCTTCCCCTTATTTACAAGGCAGCGTTAAGCCACTTAACGTGGCTTAACGCTGCCTTGTAAAGAAGGCACCCTTTCATGCTATACTTAGTGTGAAAGGGGAGGGCGATGGGTGTTGCTGTGGGCGTTCTACCACAACACCCATTGATTTTGATGCTGCCCCATATTTACAAGGGTGACGTAAATATGGGGCAGCACCAAAATTAAGAACAGGGAAAACCTGGTCTTACCCTGGCGAAATGAGGAGAAATGTTTAATTTCTCCTTGTTTTTGCTCTTTCCATGTGTGCTACATTGTGCAATAAATACATTGTTTTTTTCAATTTTGCCGCAGATTCACAGATCCACCATATCTGAGAGGTCATGGTATTCCTACACTCCGCCCTTATCTGTATTTTTGACATTTTTTTGTTGGACTTGGCTTCAAGCCGAGTCCTAAGATGCCAGCCAACACTTCCTGGTTGAAGTGTTGGCAGCCAAACAAATTTCAGTAGGATCCGCAAGTCCTCTGCAAGAATCCCTGTCCCCAGATATCTATATTATTTAACCTTAAAAATCTCTAGAACTACTGAACGGGTTTAAAACAAATCACAAAATTCACGCTTTCTGGACCAACATCTAGCTTTCTGTCAAAGTTGGTGTCATTCCGTTCAGGCGATTCGGGCTGTAGTTGTGTTCAAATCCCTATGTGAAAATGCATGGGGAAAATGCGTTTTTGGACCCCCATTTTTCTCTGCCCCCAATTGATGGATCACCCAGAAACTGTCAACACAGCAGCTGAACTGAATAAAGGAAAAGTTTTGGAAAGTTTGTGAAGATTCAGTAAAGCAGAGCCAAAGTTATTGGCAAAACAAAAAATGCTCTTCCTATGGAAGCTAGGTCCTAACTACAACTACCTACTGGTGACTGTCAGTAGGTAATATATATTATAGTGTATATTATATCGTAAAGCCGAGCCACAGTTCATCCCCTAAGGTGAGTTTAGGGCGGGAGGGAGCCGGAGGGCTCACGCTCGTTTTCGAACTGCCAGGGAAGCTGTATGTGTGTTTATTGAATAGCGGGAGCCGTATTAGACCGAGAGTGTGCACAAAACACACCGCAACTAATGTATGAAAACAGACCGAGCTGGTATATTTTTCTCAAGCTCTCTAAATATATTTTGGCTGGCATTATGGTAGAAGATGAGATAAGTGCAAGATTAAAGACAGCAGAAGGACTATTTAGGGATGGGCCGTGGAATGAGGAAACAGCGGGACACTCTAAAGACGACACTGGAAAGAGGGAATCCTTCTATACTCTTAGCCGTAAATTGAAAAGACTGTCCAAAGCTGAAGTTTCAAAGTGGTGGGAGGTCCAGTCCCTTAAACGGTACATCGAGGGGGGCAGAGACCTGTGTGGAATAAGAATATTGATAACCCCAACCTATGAAAATCCGCACCCGGAATTGATAAGAGAGTGGGCCGGACTGAATGCAGAAATCTCTAAGCAAATGACAGTACTGCTCATCAAATATGCCTCCATCGATAGGGACAATATCCTTGAACAAATAAAGGATTTAACAGCCCAATTCAGGCAAATAGCAGATAAAGATACAGTTACAAAATATATCAAAGAGATGATGGAAAGAATTAAAAAGCATGAGGATGTCATTACTGCAAGGAAATTGCAAAAATTTCCAGCGTGATAGGAAGGATTACGAGTACGGCAGGATATATAATTTTTCAAGGAGATACGACAGCATCAGGAGGGAGAGAATGGAAGTAACCAACAAAATCCGGCAAGAGGTATCTCTCAGCGATCTTAGCTCGGACACAGGTTTGGAATCAGATCGGGAAGAGTCGATGGAGAACCGGAAAATCACCACAGTACAGGATGAATTCCGTTTTTTATGCTTGGGCCGCTACTCCAACAACCGCAAGCAAGCTCAATGAAAAAAAAGGAAGAGGAGCCAGAGGAGGGGCGGCAAGGGGAAAAGGAAATGGAGAGAAAGAAGGAGCTGTGAACGGAGTCAGAGCAAGAAATAAGGGAAAACAAAATGGTAATTAACCTTAGTTCCATTACCATGACAGAAGAGGACAAACGCATTTTGAATTTGGGTTTATCATTGTGTTCAGAAACCAAATTTAATTATGATCAGACTCGAATAGATTTGTATCATTTTACATGTAAGCTAAAATTGAGAATATTTTTCCAGCAACAGGTTAAGAACAGAAATAAAGAAGTGATGATAGACGTTGAACAGGATGCTAATTTGTCTACCATCGATGCCAACCTTTTGAAAGTTCTAAATGAGTTGGAAGTTGAGGGATGTACAGATTTAATATACCCAAAAGAAATTGCCATATTTCCAGCAGCTCTCGCAAGTCCCCCTTCAAGCCCAAATCAAAGTTTAATCCTACCCTCCGCCATGACAGCATTGATACATTCAATGAAGCCATGGTAGAAGAGATTAAAAAAATCAAGAGTAATGAACTTCAGAAAGGTTGTAAACCTTCATCCTGGGATAGGCAGCTTACCATTGTAATAAAGAAATGGTCGACTGAGAAAGATTGTGTCATTCGAAATGCAGACAAAGGAGGTAATGCAGTGATATGGCCACTAAGAATGATGTATCTTGAAGTAGCCGCACTACAATTGAAAGACACTACATGCTATAAAAAATCTCTTGGGGAGAGTATGAGAAGCTTAAACATGATTTCTATGATGATCTTGTAACCTGGCATGATTGTAGTCTTATCACATTAGAAGAATACAGCTTCCTTAAAATTCAACACCCCAGAGTTCCTATCCAGTACCTATTACAGAAGGTACACAAAAACAGAGAGTGTCTACCTGGAATACCCATAATTCCAGCTATAGGTAGTCTGTTGGAGAACGTCTCAAAGTAAGTTGACTATTTTTTGCAACCCATGGTGAGAGATCTACCCTCCTATATCCAGGACACCACAGATTTTCTAAAACACGTTTTTGATGTTCATTGGGAGGCAGACTACCTTATGGTCTGTTTGGACGTCAATTCCCTGTATACCAGCATCCGTCATGAGGATTGACTGAGAGCCATTGAACATTTTTTAAGTCTAAGACCACAGCAGTATGTTAAGCACAATGCCATGTTCATACAAATGATCAAGTGGTGTTTGTCAAGTAACATTTTTCTATTCAACAATACCTTATATAAACAGCAACAAGAGTCAGCGATGGGCACCTGCTTCGCCCCCAGCTATGCGAATTTACATATGGGCTGGTGGGAGGAGCAGGTGCTCCATGGTCCAGAAATGGATAGATGGTCATCACACATAGTTATGTGGTTGCGTTACATAGATGACCTTTTCATTTTATGGAAAAGTGACACCAAATCTGTTGATTCCTTTGTGAAATGTATAAATTCAAACAAGCTGAACCTGACATTTATCAGTCGTACAAGCAATACTGAGATTGAGTTTTTGGATGTCAGACTTGAGGTCAAGGATTCATGTCTTTCGACAACAATCTTCCGCAAACCCACAGCAGGCAATACCACACTGCATGCCAATAGCTCGCACCCCCACTCACTCAAGAATAGCATACCCTATGGGGAATTACTTAGAGCAAAAAGAATCTGTGGCTCTACTGAGCAATATGAGACATCAGAGAAGGAGATATGTGACAGATTAACAAAAAAAGGGTATCAACGACCAGTATTAGAGCTGGCAAAAAACAAGGTCAGAGATGCAAAGAGAATAGATCTATTATTTAAACAGAAAAAACCTTTCCGGTGAGGATGCACAGGTTAACAGATTTATCACCACATACAATCCACATCACAAAGACTTGAGAAAGGCTCTCTATAAACATTGGCATTTGGCTAAGAGGGATCCTGTTATAGGAGGGGATGTCACCATCAGACCCGATATAACATATCGGAGACCACCCTCATTGGGGAATAAATTGGTGAAAACTTACATCAACTCACACCACAAGTTGCTAAAACACAGCAATGGGTTCAAAAAATGTACCAAGTGCAAGGCCTGCCAGCAAGGCAAGAATATTACTGAGATTAAAACTTGCTTTGGATAACGGCTGACTATCTCAAAACCACTAAATTGCAATTCGGAACTTGTGGTTTATATGTTAGAATGTCCTTGCCGAAGGGTTATAATGGGAGTACTAAGTTAGAAGCCCACAAGCATGTTTTGCAGCACTTGCACGCAATTAAGAATGCGGATACAACATATCCGGTGGCAAGGCACTTTATGGAATTCCATAACAGAGACCCCTCGAAGCTGACATATTACACCAGATGGAGAAATCCATTAGAGGAGGGGATAGAGAAAAGGCCCTCAGGCAATTGGAGTGAAGGTACATCCTCAGGATGGGCACAAAAGAGCCAAAATATTGATGAGGAAATGTATACTTTTCTCTAAACAGTGTCTGCAAACTTCCCACGACTTTCTTTGCCATTATTTAGAGATATCCTGTTTTCCCTCAACTCTGTCTTCATATCTTTGCACGTGTTTTGATTTTTGATTTTAATATTTTCATTATGTTTACAGTCCTTACGGCAATGTAATAACAACAGTACTGTTCATTTCTGTTTTAGGTTGTCCAGGATGAACATTGTGAGGAGATTGCAAGAGAGCTAAGATATAAAAAAACAAATTCTCTTGTTCCATTTTTGATCGTCATACTTGGCAATTTTGTTCTATTCAGCATGTTGCCACTCGTGTTCTCATGTATTCAGGATTGATGGGTGTGTGCCCAATGGGGCGTAATCTACTTCACTGTTTAAGAGAGATGTATATATAATTTTTTGATAGTTCTTGTTTGACATTTTTTATGATATCTTTGATACATCATTGGCATTTCTCCTCGAACTTACTGATCTGGACATTCCTGAAACAACGGAGGCATCTCTAATAATTACCCACAAGAATGATTAACTTGCCCAATGGGGCTATATATTGTTTTATAACTTTTGCTAGGACCATTCATGTGATTTGGAATAAGCCCAATGGGGCGATATTGCTTGCTTGTTTAGTGTGCACGCTTGCACATTTTGCAATTAACTTCAATTTTTTTTTTTTTTTAGTTATTGACAGATAAGAAATGTCATTATTTATATTGTTTCCATATGGTCCTGCTAATATGGGCAGGGATTCATGATATTTTGTGCAACCAACAAGGTATGCGTGGATGTTACAAGATGGCCGACATTTATATGCAACAATGGTAATTAATGTAGAGGCCTCTTTCTATTTTTATTATTTGTGAAAACTTTATTTAACATTGACTGTTTGGATCCAAAAAAACATTGTGAACAAGGCTGTTACAGCCGAAACGTGTAGACGTTTGTCTGTCTATACGCCACCTCTAAAATAAAGAATTTTCTGTTCCACGGAGTGCGGTCTCCTTTTCAGTTTCTTGGGAGCTGTATATATTTTACGGTCCACTACGCAGCAACGCTACAATGCACACACTCCTTCAGCAAAATACAAGGCACAATCCATACAGTGCATGGAGTGGTTTATTGCAGGTTCCAAGCCGAAAACCCAACGCGTTTCGGCGTTTGTACGCCTTGATCACGGGTAAAGAAACAAAGTTTTTCAGCACAATTTCAATACAAATTACGTGCAGCGTGAAAACGTGCTCACAGTAACAATAAAAAGCAGACTGACAGAGACATATACCCTATAGACTACAGGTCGGCCATTTTGTAGTGACACTATTTGTCAATTTATAATAAGTAGAAATATAAATACAAAATAATTACAAAATAGCACAAACGTATATGCAAACAATACTCATAGTAATTTAACAAATGAAACAAGCAGTTGCAGCCATGAGACAGGAATTCATATATCTAAATCAATCCATATCCAGTATCAAAATATACACTGGCATAAACCTACCCGTATCATAATATTCAAAATATTAAAATTATTAGAGGAAAATGCCATTATTTTAGATCACTGACCAATACAAAGTGATCACATGGTAATTATTCACAGCATTAGATCAGAATAGATCATAGAGTTAAAATACACTTTCACAATACTGCCCAAGTGGGCTTTCTCACATCACATTGCTCAAGGCCAGTGCCAAAATACCAATGACTGAGAACTTAATACTCAGTCTACAGCTGATAAATCTGCATATATGATCTGCATTGTCATTATTGCATCAAAATTAAATCTATGAGTATCATAATTCATAGTCTCATAGCAATCACATTATAGTGCTTGTGCATATACTGCTTCAAGATTCAACCTGTAAAAAACATAGAAAACAAATAATCACAATTATGACCATCAGACCAAAAACTAAATCGCATTATAGTGTAAACAAAATACACAAATAAGTGAAAAATCATAAAATAATAAAAAGCCAATCAGCAGAAGGCTTCTATTTACATCATATACAGTACCAGAATTACAAAATACAAAGTGCAAGTCCTATAGCAGAGGGGACGGGGTATAAGAATAGTTTTTCCCTAGGGGAATATCTAGATGGTCAATTGTAGATCATTCATCCAAAAACCACAACAATTCTTCTTCAGAGTTTAAACCCTGGGGGACTCTAGTGTCTAATTCAAGTATATACTTGGATTCCAGTTGTCTTAATTTGCGTATCCGGTTGCCCCCTCTGATTGTTTGAGGAACGCGATCAATTACAAAGAAAAGCAAAAGATTATAATTACTTATATGCTCTTCCTCAAAATGGCATGCCACTGGATAAGCTTTATCTTTATTCTGAATGGCACGCATGTGTTCCAGGATCCATTTTTTTGCGGGAAACATAGTGCTTCCCACATAATTCTTCGAGCATGGGGATGTTAGTACATATATACAGAAATCTGATAAGCATGTAAGATATTTCTCAATCAATCTCTCAGTATTTATGATTGGATACAAAACTTTCTTAACATTAGTGCTATACTTGCATGCCTTGCAGGACATGCATGTATAGAACCCCTGTACATTACAACCTGTTTGTTTTGCAGAAGATATTTCATTGACACATAGTTTGTCCCTAAGTGAGTTCCCTTTCCTATAGGAAATATTGGGATAATCAGCTAACACATCAGTCAAAGTGGGCTCAGTTTTTAGAATCCTCCAAAGCCTAGTAAGACATCTTTTTAGATCTTGTGAGGTGGTATTATAAGTGGAGATATACCTAATGACATTGTCACTAGAGTTGGCATCCTTCGTTTTAGGAGCAAGAACATCTTCACGCCTCAGGGTAGTGGCCTTAATGCGTGCTTCTTGAATAGCACTATCTGTGTAGCCACGATCTTTAAATCTGGCTGTCATACACTCACATTCATCATGGTAGTCAGTGTCAGATCTGCAGTTCCTTCGAGCCCGAAGGAACTCGCCGTATGGAATACTATTGATCAGATTTCTAGGGTGGCTGCTTTCTGCATGGAGTAATGTATTGCCAGCCGTTATCTTGTGAAATAATCTAGATGAAATTTGATTGTTCACCACAGTAATCTGTGTATCCAAAAACTCTATGCTGGTTTCACTAATGTTACCCTCAAATTTCAGATTATACTCATTGATATTGAGTAAGGAAACAAAGTTGGTAGCTTGATCCTGACTTCCTTGCCATACAATAAAAAGGTCATCAATATACCGTAACCAAATTTTAACATGGTCATTATACTGTTTAAAGACCTTGGGCACCTGCTGCTCCCACCACCCCATCAAGGGCAATGTAGTCCGTAAATGATATTGAAAAACAGAAGAAATGAACTATCAGTGAATATATAGTCTGTGTGTGACTTGCAAACAAAAGCAAAGAATTGTAATTAACTTGGTGAGAAAATCGTTTTCTAGTTCACTGACTTTCCATATACTTCCTCTTTGTCACTCTGCACACAAAAACGAACTGGTGTTTTAAACAGCTCACTAATAGTCCCTCTTCACTGTTTGTGTGTTACGCTTTAAATAGTAAAGCAACTCATCTGTTTTACATTTTGCCATATGATTAAGACACGAGAAGTGTTGAAACGCGTCATGGCGATGGACTATGCCAATAAATACTTGGTAAATTCGAACGGATGGAGTGGCCTGTTTCACTTCATTTTAAGGAATGAGTGTTGTCTTTTGGAATATTTAAGCGATGGCGCATCGCTTGACAGGCCCCGACCCGAAAGGCTGTGGCGTTTATCAAAGGCGTCAACATCTTGTGGAATTTATTAAAGGAACGCCCGCCGGCATCATTTCTAATGGAAACAGTGAAACACAACCGAGGCAGGCCACTGTGGATCTACGGGAGGCCTGCCGGGAAATGTTTATGTGGAAGATATGAAAGTTGCCAGGGTTTGCTGAGGGAATTACCCGGAGCACAGACCGTGACTTTACAAGTAAGAAAGAGTGATGGAAGTCCTTATTACAACTTACGGATGAACAAAGATTTTTGAGGCTTTGAAAGCATTCTAAATACATGTGACCCTTGTGCCCTAATTGGAATTTTTTCTTCAAGACACGGTTGGGATTGCAATATGTTCAGATGTCTTAATGTGGCTGGAGAATCTAAGCAAAACCGGATAATGGGACTAATTTGCACTGTGACAATGCATGATGGGCAATATAGTCCGTAAATGATATTGAAAAACAGAAGAAATGAACTATCAGTGAATATATAGTCTGTGTGTGACTTGCAAACAAAAGCAAAGAATTGTAATTAACTTGGTGAGAAAATCATTTTCTATTTCACTGACTTTCCATATTCTTCCTCTTTGTCACTCTGCACACAAAAACAAACTGGTGTTTTAAACAGCTCACTAATAGTCCCTCTTCACTGTTTGTGTGTTACGCTTTAAATAGCAAAGCAACTCATCTGTTTTACCTTTTGCCATATGATTAAGACACGAGAAGTGTTGAAACGCGTCATGGCGATGGACTATATGCCAACAAATACTTGGTAAATTCGAACGGATGGAGTGGCCTGTTTCACTTCATTTTGAGGAATGAGTGTTGTCTTTTGGAATATTTAAGCGATGACACTTCGCTTGACAGGCCCCGACCCGAAAGGCTGTGGCGTTTATCAAAGGCGTCAACATATTGTGGAATATATATATATATATATATATATATATATATATATATATATATATATATATATATATATATATATTCTACTGGCGGTCGCCAGTAGATAGTTATAGTTAGGACCTATTTTTCCATAGGAAATACGCAACATTCTATTCCCAATAACTTTGGCGCCGGTTGACGAATCTTCGCGAAATTTTCAAAACTTATGGCCTGCTCCGGTCTGCTCCTATCTTGAATGTTTCGGGGTGATTCGTCAAGTGGGGGCCGAGAAAAAAGGGGGTCCCAAAACGTGTTTTCCCCATGCAATTTTCCATAGGAACCTTTAGTCGCAGCTACAGCCCGAACTGCTGAACGGAATTACACCAAATTTGGCAAAAAGGTAGCCCTTTGTTCAGAGTCATGCCTTTTGGTTAAATGGTGCAAATCCGTTCAGTAGTTCCTGAGAAATTTGAAAAAGAAAACACATATATATCTGGGCGGAGCCTAACCACACATGTCATCGTGAGATCTGATTTGCTGTCAGCACTTCATCCTGGAATTGCTGGCAGCCATCTTGGGACCAATATAAATGATAGTACCCCATTGAAATGCATTGTAGTGAATCGAAGATTTTGAGGGTTACCAAAAGGAGAACTATAAAGGGTGATAACAGACTTTAGTTACATTAGAATTCATTTGTTGATGGTACCATACTAATTTCAGGAATTGTGGTGTGTTCTAAGGTGATTTTACCCTGTGAAAAAACTTCTGCTGGGATATCATGAATCATGTTTGAGAGAAAACTATTTTCACATGCTTCTCCCATACAGTTTTGGAAGGTGCTCCAGAAGCTAAAATGAGAGCATATTTTCTGTAAATTCACATTATCTTTCTCAGTCATGTGAGAATGAAGTCTGACATTCTCAGTAAAACATGTAAATCCAACAAGGGCAGAGACTGTCAGTTGATTCCTTTGTGTTATACTGCAGCTTCCCAGAGTGTTCTAAAGAACAACTAGAGTGCTAACAGCCTTACTTATGACAAAAGTATGGCACACCTGAAGCCATCTTGATTGGAATAAACTGGTAACACTTAAAACATTTAATTTAAAAAGGAACAAAATGATGGGGTTCATTTTGTCATAGAAATTATGGTTAGTGCTGTAGAAAGAAAAATTAGGACATGTTTCAAGTGTGATCTCAAATATCTTCCAGTTATATTTCAACAGGAGCAGCCTGTCAGTTGATGCCTTTGTGTTCTACTGCAGCTTCCCAGAGTGTTCTAAAGAACAACTAGAGCGCTAACAGTCTTACTTATGACAAAATTATGGCACACCTGAAGCCATCTTGATTGGAATAAACTGGTAACTCTTAAAACATTTAATTTAAAAAAGAACAAAATGAGGGGGTTCATTTTGTCATAGAAATTATGGTTAGTGCTGTAGAAAGAAAAATTAGGACATGTTTCAAGTGTGATCTCAAATATCTTCCTGTTATATTTCAACAGGAGCAGCCTGTCAGTTGATGCCTTTGTGTTCTACTGCAGCGTCCCAGAGTGTTCTAAAGAACAACTAGAGCGCTAACAGCCTTACTTATGACAAAAGTATGGCACACCTGAAGCCATCTTGATTGGAATAAACTGGTAACACTTAAAACATTTAATTTAAAAAGGAACAAAATGATGGGGTTCATTTTGTCATA
Organism: Calotriton arnoldi; assembly: GCA_963921515.1. NCBI lineage: Eukaryota > Metazoa > Chordata > Amphibia > Caudata > Salamandridae > Calotriton > Calotriton arnoldi. Next base: position 408,091 of record CAWUFW010007939.1, read on the forward strand.
GAAATTATGGTTAGTGCTGTAGAAAGAAAAATTAGGACATGTTTCAAGTGTGATCTCAAATATCTTCCTGTTATATTTCAACAGGAGCAGCCTGCCAGTTGATGCCTTTGTGTTCTACTGCAGCTTCCCAGAGTGTTCTAAAGAACAACTAGAGCGCTAACAGTCTTACTTATGACAAAATTATGGCACACCTGAAGCCATCTTGATTGGAATAAACTGGTAACTCTTAAAACATTTAATTTAAAAAAGAACAAAATGAGGGGGTTCATTTTGTCATAGAAATTATGGTTAGTGCTGTAGAAAGAAAAATTAGGACATGTTTTAAGTGTGATCTCAAATATCTTCCTGTTATATTTCAACAGGAGCAGCCTGTCAGTTGATGCCTTTGTGTTCTACTGCAGCTTCCCAGAGTGTTCTAAAGAACAACTAGAGCGCTAACAGTCTTACTTATGACAAAATTATGGCACACCTGAAGCCATCTTGATTGGAAGAAACTGGTAACTCTTAAAACATTTAATTTAAAAAGGAACAAAATGAGGGGGTTCATTTTGTCATAGAAATTATGATTAGTGCTGTAGAAAGAAAAATTAGGACATGTTTTAAGTGAGATCTCAAATATCTTCCTGTTATATTTCAACAGGAGCAGCCTGCCAGTTGATGCCTTTGTGTTCTACTGCAGCTTCCCAGAGTGTTCTAAAGAAGAACTAGAGCGCTAACAGTCTTACTTATGACAAAAGTATGGCACACCTGAAGCCTTGATTGGAATAAACTGGTAACACTTAAAACATTTAATTTAAAAAGGAACAAAATGAGGGGGTTCATTTTGCCATAGAAATTATGGTTAGTGTTGCAGAAAGAAAATTTAGGGCATGTTTTAAGTGAGATCTCAAATCCTCTTCTATTTCATTAGAAAATTCTGACATGCAGACTGAAACAATCACTTTCAATACCAGCAGTAGACTTCCAGTTAACTCCCTGGTGAGCAGTAGCTTTACTACAGTGATCTAATGAACAACTAGAGTGCTAACATTCTGAATTTATGGCAAATGTGTGACACATCTGAATGCCTTCTTGATGGAATCAAAGTAAAAAACTGAAAGCATTTCCTACTGAGGAGACTGCAGTAAATGACGAAATTAGGAAACTTCATAACAAATAAGTCTCCCAAGATGGCCACCAGAGAAAAAAGAGCCCAAATGTAGTACAAATATCACCCAGATGTAGCCCACATATAGCCCAATGACAGAAGTGTGCAAAACACTTTTTATTTTTAGTTTTTCTGCAGTTTTATATAGTGCAAACTGGTCAGGTATTGGAGCGTTACATCTTACTTGGACCCCTTATTGCGTATTTTGCACGAAGTACATGAGATTGATCTTGCGAAACATTGAACTTTACGATTCTGTTAACCTGAAGTTGCTCTGAACCGGGCTTTGTAACACCCGTTTTTACCTACTGGTTTTAATTAATTCTCACTGTATTGTATTAGGAAAGAGGATTTACTGTTTTTATGTACACTTTTATGATCTATGTTTCTAAATCAGATCAAACAAAGTTTAATGAATTCTATGGCAGGACGGAGGCGAGGATTATGCATATCTTTCCTCACTTTATTTGCATAGCAGTTCAAAGAAAACGTAACACAACAATCATTAAACAAAGACTACACAACCCATGAACCATTAGGGGGTAGTCTCCAAGGCAACTATATTCCAATCATATCACAGTCCATCGTATATAATATCGTGATGTCCCTTCCGCTTCCTCTTTCATCACTGCTCGTCAGTTAAGTGCATTCCTTACATTCTTGCCTTAATCTGACGTTGTTGCTGTTTGTATTGCGGTTTCTTGTGCACTTTATTAGCATTATTGCCTTGGTATTGTTTCATATTCCCTGCGCAGCAGGCTCTTGTCCGAGCGCATTCTCCCCCTCGCAGTTTCTCCCGCTGTGTGCTCTGCGTGCGGTGAGATCCTGTCAGGCGCGTCTGGTCCGAGCGAGGCAGCTCCGTCGAGCGCTCCCGCTGGTCTTTACGCGCGTTTGGGAATCCGGTCACTCCTTTAGTGTCCGCTTGATTCCCGACCAACCCTCGCCTAATTTTGACACCGCTACGCGGTGATTTCCCCACACGGCCACGTTAGTGACCAGCGCCACCTGGTGGTGGTAATTGGTATTGCGCCTCAGTCTATTCTTATAACAGCTTCGGGGAAAGCCCAGCTGTTGGAGCACCGGCGAGGGGGCTGTCTTAAGGATTTTAAGGGCATTTGTTCTGTGCTCCCACCCTCTGCTATCATGTCTTCTCCAGAAGACCATTTTTACTCCTCCTACCAGGAAGTGGAGGAGGAATGGCCCCCAACTTCTCCCTCCAGCAGTGGACCAAGCCCTCTCTCTGGCTATTTCTAGGGCGCTGGCTCCTCTTAGGGATCAGGTTGATAAGCTGGCGAAAAGCATCCCTGGGGTGTTCAGTGACCCAGATCTGGTGGTGGCGGGTCCAAGTAGCTCCCAGATGGGGAATAAAAGGGCCGTTAAGCATAACACGGGGCACTTGGAAGGATTTGATAAACTTACGGAGACCTTGCTCAAGAGTGCGCAAACGCTAAAACATGCACCCTGCCGGGAGGAGGAGGGGCCCGGAGAAAATTGCGACACTGTCACCACTATTGTAGACCCCGATGGCGGGTTTCCCTTAGAGGGAGAGGGTGTATCGGAGGACAATTTCTCCTCCGATGAGGATAAGGACTCGGGCGTCCCTGGCGTCCAGAGTCCCACTCCTCTCAGTCCCCGGTTGGGGACGGGGTCCACTCGGACATATTCGAGCCTACCCAAATTTACCATCCTAGGTCGGCAGAGTGGACACCTGACGCCAAAGTGGCAGAGCATGTGGTGGGGAAAATCCATCAACCCCTTGAAAGGGAGGTCAGGAATAGGATGAGGGGAGAATGCCCCAGGCCCTCACTGAAGGGGAAGGTGGCACACACGCCTGAAATTGATGAGAAACTATGTACCTTTTTCTCCAAGTATATGAGGGATCCCAAGAAAGGAATTGATAGGTCTTGGACGTGGTAGGGCCCTTGACCCAAATTATTCAATTCACGGAGCGTTCCAAAGAGTCAGGATCCCCTTTGTCCACGGATATTGTGGCTGGTTGGGCGCACTACCCTAAACCCTAAAACACTACCCCCTCCACTACCCAAACACCACTGCACTACCCTAAACCCTAAAACACTACCCCTAGCACGACACCCTACACTACCCAAACATAACTGCACTACCCTAAACCCTAAAACACTACCACCAGCACGACTCCCTACACTACCCAAACACCACTGCACTACCCTAAACCCTAAAACACTAACCCCAGCATGACCCCCTACACTACCCAAACACCACTGCACTACCGTATACCCTAAAACATGACCCCCTACACTACACAAACACGACTGTACTACCCTAAACCCTAAAACACTACCCACAGCATGACCCCCTTCACTACACAAACACCACTGCACTGCCCTAAACCCTAAAACACTATCCCAGCACTACCCCCAACACTACCCAAACACCACTGCACTAACATTAACCCTAAAACACTACCCCCAGCACAACCCCCTACACTACACAAACACCACTGCACTACCCTAAACCCTAAAACACTACCCCCAGCACGACTCCCTACACTACCCAAACACCACTGCACTACCCTAAACCCTAAATCTACCCCCAGCATGACCCCCTACACTACCCAAACACCACTGCACTACCCTAAACCATAAAACACTACCCCCAGCATGACCCCATACACTATACAAACACCACTGCACTACCCTAAACCCTAAAACACTACCACCAGCATGACCCCCTATATTAATCAAACACCACTGCACTACCCTAAACCCTAAAACACTACCCCAGCATGACCCCCTACACTACCCATACACCACTGCACTACCCTAAACCCTAAAACACTACCCCCAGCATGACCCCCTATACTACTGCACTACCCTAAACCCTAAAACACTATCCCCAGAACGACCCCTACACTACCCAAACACCACTGCACTACCCTAAACCCTAAAACACTACCCCCAGCACGACCCCCTACACCACCCAAACACCACTGCACTACCCTAAACCCTAGAAAAGAAACCCCCACCCCATGCCCAATCCCCCTTACCTCTCACTCCTCATGGTTCCTCTCTCCTCATGGTTCCTGCTTCACGTCATCTCTGAGGGGCGGTGCACGTCGTTGTGAGGAAACGGAACAGCCTCTGTTTCCTTACAACGACATGGATCGTCTACATGTTTTTTAGAACGTATGGTCATTTACCATACATACCTTTACAATAAAATTTGTTGTAAAGGCATGCGTGGTAAATGACCATGCGTTCTAAAAAAATGCGTAGTAATGACTTCGTGATGTACAACGCATGCGTGGTAATGCATGCATTGTAATGATATCGCAAAGTAAAAAAGTCGTTGTAACGGCTGTTTACCGATCGAAGCTGGCCCCTGTTCTTAAGTGAGACGTTTATTTGATTAATTAGGAGGAAGGAATGTGGTTTTTTTACCGAAAAGTGCATTCCCGGCTGTTGTATTGTGAAAGTGTCCGCGTGGCCTGGTTTCACTTCCGTTGAGAGACTGGAAGAGTCTGTTTGGATCTAAAGGAGTTCTGTTGTTGGACGGGGCCGGTGCGACATGTCATCAGAAAACATAGCTAATGGAAAGCGTCCTCCCTGAAGTGTGGAGCAGTGCCATGAGAGGTCAACGAGTGTGCGTCCCACCTCAGTATGACCGTACCGCGTGACCCATGTGCCGCCTCCAGGGTACGGGAGGCAGAAGCGGCATCGCAGGTCCTCTTGAAGACAGTTGTAGCACTAATTCTACATTTTGGTACTAGGGCATTTTAACTTCGTTGTTCCTGCCAGATACAAAGAGAAGATCCTGTCTTATTCAGTGCCCTCGTTACCTTTTTTGTGGGTTGTGGTGCTTGTCACTTCGCTGCCCCGCCGGTGCACACAACTGGGCACCCCACCTCGTGTGCCATCTGCAGGGCCTCTGCCCTCGGATCACTGGTTTCGGTTTCTGGAGTGACAACATAAACAGTTGCTCCCAAAGGACTAGCCTGAACACTTAGGTGAATATCCCCTGCACCAGGATTCCACGGAAATTCTTTCCTAGCTCTCCCACGCCAACGAGCACGGCTCCTCTCGCGACACCGTATGACGTCATCGGAGCCATAAGAGGACCTCGTCGGCGTGCTGACGTCAGTTCCACCCATTTTTTCCGTGCCACCGAGGCAAACAGGGGACCGAGACATTTTGACATGTATACATAGTATAATAAATATATATATATTCACTGAAAAAACCATAGGTTTCAGGCACGTTATAGTTAGAAATTAGCATTTAAAAAACCTTAGAAATTCACTGAAAAAACCATAGGTTTCAGGCACGTTATAGTTAGAAATTAGCATTTAAAAAACCTTAGAAATTCACTGAAAAAACCATAGGTGTCAGGGGCGTTATAGTTAGTTGGACATTTCACTCGTACAAAACCATAGAAATTCCCCCGTTATAGTTAGTTCAGCTAACTATAACTCGCGCGCCCGCAATGCACTGCTGATGACGTCACATATTACATTACTCATGACATGGTCAGTGACATCACTCATGACATCACTGATGACATCTCAAATGACATCACTGATTATATCACTGATGGCATCATCCAGTGAATGTGTGTTTTTCTGAAAATTAAATATGTTTTATATATGTATATCTCAATGTCGATGGAAGAATAAATGGGTATATAAGTGTCTAAATGGATAAAAAAAAAATGTAAAATTGATTGTATAACTGACTAAGTGTATCTTAGTGAATACATGGGTTAGTGAGTAATGTTTAAATATGAAAATATCTGTATCAGTCTCTCACTTTGTGTATAAGTGGCTGCATGGGTTGGTGAGTAGCTACATGAGTGTCTATATGGGTATTAGTTGGTTTTTTGAGTATCACTATGAGTGCCTGAGTGTCTGTATGGTTCGGTAGGGGGTATTACTTAGTGCATAAATGCATGAATGAGTGACTCACTGTTTGTATGTGTTGAAGACAGCATGTGTGCAGGACTGTATAGGTGGATGAGTATGTGTATGGGTGTGTTAGTGAGTGAATGACTGTCTCAATAGTGTCTTTATGAGTAACTACATATGTTTTAAACTAGTATATGTGAGTATTGGTGTATATAAGTGAGTATATGTGAGAGTGAGAGATTGGAAGAGTTCCTGTACAAATAAGTAGGTGTTTCTATAAGTGATTGTTTAAGAGAGTAAGTATGTGTAAGTTTCTGTAGAAGTAAGTGTGGTAGTGTGTGTATAACTGTATATGCAAGTAAATGGATGTTTGATACTTTGTTTGCATGTGTGACTATGTATGTGAGTAACTCTATGGATGAGTGGCGGTGTGTAACAGGATGTATAGGTGTATGAGTACATATGATGAGTGAGTACATGTATGAGTGACTGTATAGGGACTGTTGGTGAATGAGTGAATGTGTGTGTAGATCTTGGAATTACTGAATAGGTGTGTTGTAACTGGTATTGGTATGTCCATTGTTTTGAAAATGTTAGTTTGTATTTTTGAGTGTGTGTATCAAAGGTTATATTAGGGTGAGAGGAGGTCTGCCACTCTATCACAAGGATGATGTCATCAGTGATGTCATCAGTGATGTCATTTGAGATGTCATCAGTGATGTCATGAGTGATGTCACTGACCATGTCATGAGTGATGTAATATGTGACGTCATCAGCAGTGCATTGCGGGCGCGCAAGTTATAGTTAGCTGAACTAACTATAACGGGGGAATTTCTATGGTTTTGTACGAGTGAAATGTCCAACTAACTATAACGCCCCTGAAACCTATGGTTTTTTCAGTGAATATATATATATAAATATATATATATTACCAACTGGCAGTCGCCAGTAGGTAGTTATAGTTAGGACCTTGTTTCTATTCAGAAAGCTTTTTTCTTTTGCCAATATCTTTGGCGCCGTTTGACAAATGTTCGCGAAATTTTCAAAACTAATGGCCCGCTCAGGTCAGCTCCTGTCTTGAAATTTTCAGGGTGATTTGTCAAGCAGGGGTTGGGTCCCAAAACGCGTTTTCCCCATGTTAATTTCCATAGGAAACTTTAGACAAGGCTACACCCGAATGCTGAACAGATGTACACCAAATTTGGCAAAAAGGTAGGTTTTGGTTCAGAGAGCGACCTTTCTTCTAATGGTGTAAATCAATTCAGCAGTTGCTGAGAAATTCATATATAAAAAATGTTAGTATCTGGTGACCCCGGTGGATCTGCAAACCTCCCTGATCACGAGCTTGATTCTGATTGGCTGCCAAGATTTTAAACCAGGAAGTGTTGGCAGCCATCTTGTGCCCCAGGGCTATGCTAATGAAATGTGAGGGGACACATTGTTGGGAGTGAAGGCCCCGTCACTACTGAGGGTCCTTAGGGGCCAACTAGCCTACCAGGTACCTCTAGTAAGCCCTACACAGCTGGTTTACTGAGAGGTGGTAGGAGTCCACGTCCCTTTTTACTCCACTCTGCAAACGTGCCTCTTGGTACACTGGTGGTGGGGCGATGAGGTCCCCTTTTGTCCTGAGGACTTCAGGACTAAAATTGGCTTCATCCCCCATTCTTTCTGTGCTTCTCTTGCTTCTTTTTGCACCTCTCTTGCCTCTCTGCACCTCTGTTGCTTCTTTCTGTACTTCTCTTGCTTCTTTCAGCACCTCACTTGCTTCTTTCTGCACCCCTGTTGCCTCTTTCTGCACTCATCTTCCTTTTTTCTGCACCTCTCTTGCCTGTTTCTGCACCCCTCTTTCTGTACCCCTGTTGCCTCTTTCTGCACTCATCTTCTCTTTTTCTGCACCTCTCTTGCCTGTTTCTGCACCCCTCTTTCTGCACCTCTGTTGCTTCTTCCTGTACCTCTCTTGCTTCTTTCAGCACCTCACTTGCTTCTTTCTGCACCCCTGTTGCCTCTTTCTGCACTCATCTTCCCTTTTTCTGTACCTCTCTTGCACATTTCTGCATCTCACTTGCCTCTTTCTGCACTTCTCTTGCTTCTTTCTATACCTCTGTTGCCTCTTTCTGCACCCCTGTTCCCTCTTTCTGCACCCTGTTCCCTCTTTCTGCACCTCTCTTGCTTTTTTCTGCACCTCACTTGCCTTTTTATGTGCATCTCTTGCCTCTTTCTGCACCTCTGTTGCCTCTTTCTGCACCTCTGTTGCTTTTTTCTTCACCTCTCTTACCTCTTTCTGCACCTCACTCTCCTCTTTCCATACCTCTCTTGCCTCTTTCTTCACTTCTCTTGCTTCTTTCTGCACGTCTCTTGCCTCTTTCTGCACCTCTCATGCCTCTTTTTTCACTTCTCTTGCTTCTTTCTGCACTTCTCTTGCCTCTTTCTGCACATCACTTGTCTTTTTCTTCACTTCACTTCTCTTCTTTCTTTCTGTACTTCTCTTGCCTCTTTCTGCACCTCTCTTGCCTCTTTCTGCACATCTCTTGCCTCTTTCTGCACCTCTCTTGTGCCTTTCTGCACCTCACTTGCCTCTTTCTGCACTTCTCTTGCTTCTTACTACACCTCTGTTGCCTCTTTCTGCACCCCTGTTCCCTCTTTCTGCATCCCTTTTCCCCCTTTCTGCACCTCTCTTGTACATTTCTGCACCTCACTTGCCCCTTTCTGCACCTCTCTTGAACCTTTCTGCTCCTCACTTGCCTCTTTCTGCACTTCTCTTGCTTCTTTCTGCACCTCACTCTCTTCTTTCTGCACCTCTCTTGCCTCTTTCTGCATTTCTATTGCCTCTTTGTGCACCTCACTTTCTTCTTTCTGCACCTCTTGTTTCTTTCTGCACTTCTCTTGCACCTTTCTGCACCTCACTTGCCTCTTTCTGCACCTCTCTTGCACCTTTCTGCTCCTCATTTGCCTCTTTCTGCACTTCTTTTGGCTCTTTGTGCACCTCACTCTCTTCTTTCTGCACCTCTCTTGTTTCTTTCTGCACTTCTCTTGTCTCTTTCTGTACCTCTCTTGCACCTTTATGCACCTCACTTGCCTCTTTCTGCACACCTCTTGAGCCTTTCTGCTCCTCACTTGCCTCTTTCTGCACATCTCTTGCCTCTTTCTGCACCTCACTCTCTTCTTTCTGAAACTCTCTTGCCTCTTTCTGCACTTCTCTTGGTATTTGTGCACCTCACTCTCTTCTTTCTGTACCTCTCTTGCCTCTTTCTGTACCTCTCTTGCCTCTTTCTGTACCTCTCTTGTCTGCTTCTGCACCTCACTTGCCATTTCTGCTCATCTCTTGCTTCTTTCTGCACTTGTCTTGCCTCTTACTGCAGCTCTCTTGCCTCTTTCTGCACTTCTCTTGCCTCTTTCTGCACTTCTCTTGCCTTCTTCAGCACCTCTGTTGCTTCTTTCTGCACTTCTCTTGCCTCTTTCTGCACCTCTCTTGCCTCTTTCTGCACCTTATTTGCCTTTTTCTGCGCATCTCTTGCTTCTTTCTGCACTTCTCTTGCCGCTATCTGCACTTCTCTTGCCTCTTTCCGCACCTCTGTTGCTTCTTTCTGCACTTCTCTTGCCTCTCACTGTACCCCTCTTGCCTCTTTCTGCACCTCTCTTGCCTCTTTCTGCACCTCACGTGCCTTTTTCTGCGCATCTCTTGCCTTTTTCTGCACATCTCTTGCCTCCTTCTGCACTTCTCTTGATTCTTTCTGCACTTCTCTTACTTCTTTTTGCACCTCTCTTGCCTCTCTGCACCTCTGTTGCTTCTTTCTGTACTTCTCTTGCTTCTTTCAGCACCTCACTTGCTTCTTTCTGCACCCCTGTTGCCTCCTTCTGCACTCATCTTCCCTTTTTCTGCACCTCTCTTGCCTGTTTCTGCACCCCTCTTTCTGCACCTCTGTTGCTTCTTTCTGCACTTCTCTTGCTTCTTTTTGCACCTCTCTTGCTTTTTTCTGTATCCCTCTTGCCTCTTTATGTATCCTTCTTCCCTTTTCCTGCACCTCTCTTGCCTCTTTTGGCAGTTCCCTTGCCTCTTTCTGTACCTCTTTTGCTTCTTTCTGCACTTCTCTTGCCTCTGTCTGCACCCCTCTTGCCTCTTTCTGCACCTCTTTTGCTTCTTTCTGCACTTCTCTTGCCTCTTTCTGCACCCCTCTTGCCTCTTTCTACATCTCTGTTGGTTCTTTCTGTACTGCTCTTGCTTCTTTCTGCACCTCTCTTGCAAATTTCTGCACCACTCTTGCCTCTTTCTGTACCCCTCTTCCTTCTTTCTGCACCTCTCTTGCCTCTGTCTGTACCCCTGTTCCCTCTTTCTGCACCTCCTTTACCTGTTTGTGTAACTCTCTTGCCTCTTTCTACAGTTCTCTTGCCTCTTTCTGCCTTTCTCTTGCCTCTTTCTGCACATTTCTTACTCTTTCTGCACCTCCTTTATTTCTGCAATTCTCTTGCTTCTTTCTGTACTTCTCTCTCCTGTTTCTAAATTCAAATGGGAATAGCAAGCTGTCAAGTTTAAAGGTCTGCGTGCTCTCATGACTGAGGTATATGTCTACTTGTACATGAATTCTCACAAGTGTTATGCATCTGAAAATGGTAGCTTAAAAGAGTGGGTAGCTTCTCTTATAGATGGTCAAATCTTCTTAGTTCTGCTCTGTCATTCGGATGCGCAGGCAGACATGTCTTATGTATATAGGTGTTATAGACCCCCTCAAATATACCATTGAATGCCCATGTGCCCTGTATTATGAGCAGAAAGAAATACATACACCTTTTTGAACACAAATTTACAGAGTATGCTGTTTGAAGCAAAGGTATTCAAGTATTTATATGTTTATTTTTATATAACATGTCACTGGGTAAAAGCAGAGACACACGCATGCATACCTTCACAAACATGGTCAGACTTACAACAGTGATATGGTTAGGATTGCTGTTTTACACTTAGTAGGCCTAACATTCTGAGCAGTTGATTAATAGTGAACCTTCAAGAGAAAAGTGAGGTTTATTACATCTTAGGAGAAGAATTAGTGATTAGGCTACTTTGTATGAGTCTGTGGTAAGGTACAGTCGAAGTAGGCCTCTTTGTGCACCTCTGTTGCTTCTTTCTGCACTTCTCTTGCTTTTTTCTCCACCTTTCTTCCTCTTTCAGGACTTCTGTTGCCACTTTATGCATTTTTCTTGATTCTTTCTGCACTTGTCTTCCTCTTTCTGCACCTCTCTTCCCTCTTTCTGCATTTCTCTTGCTTGTTTCTGTGACTTTCTTCCTCTTTCTGTACATTTTCTACCTTTGTAGGCATAGTTAGAAATTAGCATTTAAAAAACCTTAGAAATTCACTGAAAAAACCGCAGGTTTCAGGGATGTTATAGTTAGGGATTAGCATTTAAAAAACCTTAGAAATTCACTGAAAAAAACACAGGTTTCAGGGACGTTATAGTTAGGAATTGGTATTTAAAAACCTTAGATATTCACTGAAAAAAACACAGTTTCAGGGACGTTATACTTAGGAATTGGCATTTAAAAAACCTTAGATATTCTCTGAAAAAATCACAGGTTTCAGGAACGTTAAAGTTAGGCGGACATTTCACTCATACAAAACCAGAGAAATTCATCCGTAACTCGCGCCCCCGCAATGCACTGCTGATGACGTCACATATTACATCACTCATGATATGGTCAGTGACATCACTGATGACATCACTGATGATATCTCAAATGGCATCACTGATGGCATCACTGATGACATCATCTACTTAATATCTGATGCACCTCCTCACACCCTAATATAACCTTTCATACACCCACTCTAAAATACAGACTACCATTCTCGAAACCATAGACACACCAATACCAATTAGTACATACCCACACACTGAGTCATAGGTCTACACACACATCCACTCACTCACCTATACAGTCACTTATACACGCAGTCACTGATCAATACGGCCACTGATATATGCACTCATACACCCATACAGACACTCACATACCCTCACTCACCCATAGAGTTACTCACACACCTAGTCAGTCACCCAAAGGCTCAATCACACTTGCATTTACTCACCTATATAGTTATACACACACCACCTCACTTATTCATACATATACTAACACATACTTATTCTCTTCTACAATCACTAACACAAGCACACACTCATCCATACAGCCACTCTCACAATCATGAACTCTCACTTATAGTCCCTTATATACTCCCAACAATCACATATACTGCCTTTCACATATGTAGTTACTCATGCATATGCCACTGAGACATCCATTCACTCACCAACACAGCCATATGCACACTCACTCACCCATACAGCCCCTCGCAGATGCACTCATGAACCCATACACCCAATGAATCACCCACTCACACATCCATGCAGGGAGTCTCACCCCCCCCACCCTCCCACACAGACACTCAGGTACCCATAAAGGTACTCAGACAACCAATCATTAACCCATTTAGGCACTCATGTAGCTACTCACCAACCCATGCAGCCACTTACACACCAACTGACAGACTGATACAGACATTCACACAGATTAGTCAATCATTCATGCATTCACTAAGACATGTTTAATCACTCACTTATACAGTAAGTCATGCACCCAACAAATCATCCATACAGACACTCATACACCCACTCATTCTTCAATACACTGTGGCGTATACATATATATAACATTCTTAAACTTTTTAGAAACACTCACTCACTGGATGATGTCATCTGTGATGTTATCAGTGATGTTATTTGAGATGTCATCAGTGATGTCATCAGTGATGTCACTGACCATGTCATGAGTGATGTAATATGTGACATCATCAGCAGTGCATTGCGGGGGCGCAAGTTATAGTTAGCTCAGCTAACTATAACGGCTGAATTTCTCTGGTTTTATACGAGTGAAATGTCAGCCTAACTATAATGTCCCTGAAGCCTGTGTTTTTTCCAGTGAAAAAATATATATATATATATGTATAAATATATATATCTAAACACTCGATCACTCGATTTGCTCCTTCCTGCCCCCCTGCAAGCCTGTAGATAGTTGGTGCGCTTCGCCTGCAGAGCCCTTGGCTAATTCAATTTTTTAAAAGACCAAGTAGGCGCACACTCAGGATGTCTGCGAATTGCAGACATCCTGAGTTTGGGATATGTAACAAGCTCCCTCACGACCTATATTTCTTTGGTTTATGTGTACAACATCAGATAAGGGCTACACATATGATTTATACAATTTGACACTTTAGCCATATGATTTAATTGTCATCATTTTTTAAATTATTTTTATTATTCAAAGGTACATATAAAAGATTTTTTTCTTTTCCTTTTTTTATAAATACAAAACCATAAAAATATACATTTACATTTATGTGCAATATTTTTTATACATGATTATACACTCTTAAACATTTGAGGAACAAATATAATATATGGTTCCAGACCCCTACACAAATATATATAATCAGCTAACATCAATCCTCAAACTCACTCAATCACAACCAAAACACATTCACATATCATCCAATATCAACCACTCTTCATATCTGGATCATGGGGAGACCTAGAACTAATTGGTCTCCACAGCCCTATTGGTGATCTAAATTCAACAGGGTTTATCAGAAGGTCGACGCACGTTTCGGTGGGTTGGAAACAAATGATGGACCACCTTCCTCAGGACCATGCCAAATAAGCTGACAACCAGACAAGGGGTACCTACAGAATATGAAACGGTCAATTTAATAATTGTAAGCCCATATGATAATTTCTTTGCCTGTATATTTTTGATTGGACTAAGGTAAAACAGTTTCTAAGTTAAGTTCGTAACATGACCTCCACCAACATAGACTACCAACATTGAGTGTGTCACATGCAGGTTTATCACCGAGGTTTCCCCTACTTACTTTGGGGAACACCAAGGGAAAGATACATGCGAACAAACAGACTCTCAATTTTAAGTCTAGTACAATTTAATCACAGTTAGTCGGTTATGGTGGAATCAAAGTATATTATGCAGCAGCAAAGATAAAGGGGCATATTATCAAGTGGCAGCGATAATTATCGCTGGCCGCACTTAGCGTGAAATTTTTTGACGCCGGCTATCGCTGGAAATTATCGCCATGCTAGCGCTGTATTAACAACGCATAGCGCAATGGCGATAATTATTCCAGCGATAGCGGTGTTTTCCATGGAACATCGCTGGTTTTCCAGCGATGTTCCATGGAAAATGGCGATAACCTTGCTGATACGACCCTGTGGTCGTATCAGCATAATCCACCCCCAATGTTAAGTATACGTAAGTTAGCATTTTAGCAGACGTTAGTTTTAGGTGAAAACCACGGTTTGGTGTGTAAAACCACGGTTGAGGTGTGTAAAAAATCACTATTAACAATATGACCGTGATGGTATTCAATTAATCGATCTGATAATCACTCATGCACATCAATCTCATTATAGGAAGATCTCTCGTAAAGTACAGAACTCAAATATATGGAGTATTCATTAAGAACATATAGTATTGAGTCTGGAGAAATAACTAGGTAAGATGATTAATTGTATAATCAGAATCTCCTGTATAATTAACCTATGAGCTCACTAGTATTTAATAGATTGTTGTGCTTTTTGTTTTTATTTGCACATAGTAGTTGAAAGTCAACAACCGTGGCCTCTTTCAATTAGCAGGTGCAACAAAAAACACTCATTGTGAGTATAAGCGCCCTGATAAAAAATCACACTAGGAAAGAGTAACCACATAAATTGAGTCATTTTGCACATGTATATTCTCACATCACTATACAAATGCATGAATACTTTCTTTCTCCCTTCTCTTCTGTCTCCTTTAAAAAACTCTATGGGGCATATTAGCAAGGGCTTCATCTCCGCTTTTTTGGCTTTAAAAGCCAAAAAAGCGGAGATAAACCTATCGCCCTATTTACAAGTGGGTGCTAACATGCATTAGCGCATGTTAGCACCCGTTTTCCCGACGCCTCGCTTTGCATCTCTAATGAGATGCAAAGTGGGCGTCACTGGGCAGTACTGCATGTAAATTATCGCTGATGTGCACATCGCGATATTTACAAGGAAGCCCACGCATTTTAGCAGACGTTAGTTTTTGGCGAAAACCGTGGTTTTCACCTAAAACTAACGTCTGCTAAAATGCTAACTTACGTATACTTAACATTGGGGGTGGATTATGCTGATACGACCACAGGGTCGTATCAGCAAGGTTATCGCCATTTTCCATGGAACATCGCTGGAAAACCAGCGATGTTCCATGGAAAACACCGCTATCGCTGGAATAATTATCGCCATTGCGCTATGCGTTGTTAATACAGCGCTAGCATGGCGATAATTTCCAGCGATAGCCGGCGTCAAAAAATTTCACGCTAAGTGCGGCCAGCGATAATTATCGCTGCCACTTGATAATATGCCCCTTTATCTTTGCTGCTGCATAATATACTTTGATTCCACCATAACCGACTAACTGTGATTAAATTGTACTAGACTTAAAATTGAGAGTCTGTTTGTTCGCATGTATCTTTCCCTTGGTGTTCCTCAAAGTAAGTAGGGGAAACCTCGGTGATAAACCTGCATGTGACACACTCAATGTTGGTAGTCTATGTTGGTGGAGGTCATGTGACGAACTTAACTTAGAAACTGTTTTACCTTAGTCCAATCGAAAATATACAGGCAAAGAAATTATCATATGGGCTTACACTTATTAAATTGACTGTTTCATATTCTGTAGGTACCCCTTGTCTGGTTGTCAGCTTATTTGGCATGGTCCTGAGGAAGGTGGTCCATCGTTTGTTTCCAACCCACCGAAACGCGCGTCGACCTTCTATTAAACCCTGTTGAATTTAGATCACCAATAGGGCTGTGGAGACCAATTAGTTCTAGGTCTCCCCATGATCCAGATATGAAGAGTGGTTGATATTGGATGATGTGTGAATGTGTTTTGGTTGTGATTGAGTGAGTTTGAGAATTGATGTTAGCTGATTATATTTATTTGTGTAGGGGTCTGGAACCATATATTATATTTGTTCCTCAAATGTTTAAGAGTGTATAATCATGTATAAAAAATATTGCACATAAATGTAAATGTATATTTTTATGGTTTTGTATTTATAAAAAAAAGGAAAAGAAAAAAATCTTTTATATGTACCTTTGAATAATAAAAAAATAAAAAATGATGACAATTAAATCATATGGCTAAAGTGTCAAATTGTATAAATCATATGTGTAGCCCTTATCTGATGTTGTACACATAAACCAAAGAAATATAGGTCGTGAGGGAGCTTGTTACATATCCCTTGGTTGTGTTCCCCTCTTCTCCCTGACCTTAGATCTCTTAGAGGGGGTCCCCCTTACTAGTTATGACATCCTGAGTTTGTGCTTACTTGGTCTTTTATTTTTTTTTATAAATGTATATATATAAATATATATATATAATTCACAAAAAAAAACAAAGGTTACAGAGACATATAGTTAGGCTCAGGTTTTACTCATACAAAACCAGGGAAATTCAGCAGTGATATTTAGCTGAACTAACTATAAATCGCGCCCCCGCAATGCACTACCTATGACCTCACATATTACATCTCTCAAATGACATCACTGATGACATCATCCAGTGACTATGAGTGTTTTTAAAAAGTTTATCAGTGTTAAATATATATACCATGGTGTATTGGTGAACCAGTGGGTGTATAAGTGCCTGTATGGATGATTCAGTGGCTGCATGACTGACTGTATAAGTGAGTGATTAGGTGTCTCAGTTAACATATCGGTGAGTTGCTGGTTGTGTGAATGGCTATATCAGTCAGTCAATTGGCGCCTAAGTGGCTATTTGGGTGTGTGAGTGGGAATGTGAGTGGCTGTATGGGTGAGTGATTGGTTGTCTAAGTATATATCTGAGATAACTATAACTTATACCCCGCAATGCACTGCTTATGAGCTTGCATACTACATCTCTCATGACATGGTCAGTGCCATCACTGATGACATCACTGATCACATCTCAAATGACATCACTGATGACATCATCTGCAGAACCACTCATACACCCATTCACACCCCTATACAACCTCACATGCACCAACTCCAACTCCCACACAACTGCTTACAAACCCATTCACAGACTCATACAAGTACTCACACATCCAGTCACTAATTCATAGTGCTACTCACATGTCCACTCACTCATACAGCCACTCACATAGCCACTAACTCACTCATACAGCCACTCATGCACCCACTCACTCACCAATACAGCCACTCACACATCCAGCCATATACACATACAGACACTAGCATACCCATTCATACCCCATATAGCCACTCACACTGTCAGTCACTCATAAGTTACTCACACACCTACTCCCTCACCCATAGTCACTTATACAGCCACTCACTCACCCATACAGTTACTCACACACCCACTCACCTACTCATACAGATGCTAACATATATATTCACTCACATATACAGTCACTGACACAAGCACACACTCAGTAATACAACCACTTCACATTCACTCACTCACTCATACATTCACTCACACATCCACACACTCCTACATATAACACTATGCACCCACTCACTCACCTATACAACCTCTAATATATCCACTTATTCAATACACAGCATTAACACACCCACTCACCCACACAGCCACACACACAGCCACTCACTCAACCATAAAGCCACTCACTCATACAAACACTCACACACCCATAGAGACACTCAGACACCTACTCACACACGGATACACACAGTCACACAGCCACTCACATATGTGTTACAAATTGTATTTCTCTTTAGTAGTACACAAACTATACTTATTTAACTTTTGTAGTATCTTAGTATATAATTTTAACACTCAGAAACATTTAGAAAACACTCACACTCACTGGATGATGTCATCAGTGATGTCATTTGAGATATCATCAGCGATGTCACTGAGCATGTCATGAGTGATGTAATATGTGAGGTCATAAGCAGTGCATTGCAGGGGTGTATGTTACAGTTAGCTCAGGTAACTATAACTAATGGATTTTACTGGTTTCATACAAGTGAAATATGAGCCTAAATATAACGTCCCTGTAACCTTTGTTTTTTACAGTGAATTTCTAATGTTTTTTTAAATTATATTTCCTAACTATAATGTCCCTGTAACAATTGGGTTTTTGATTGAATTTCTAAGGTATTTTAAATTATTTTTCCTGCCTGTAACCTTTGAAAGCGAGTATGTGAGTGAGGTTAAGAGTGCCTCGGTGGGTGTTTGACTGAGTACGTGAGTTTCTAAATGGGTGTTTGTGTGTCTGAGTAGGTCTGTGACTACCTGCATAAATGTCTCACTGGGTTCATGAGTGGGTGCATCACTGTCTGAGTGAGTCTCCGGCTATTTGAGTAGATGTCTAAGTGAGTGCATGAGGGTCTGGGTGGGTCAATGACTGGGCACATATGTTTTTGAGTAGATTTGACACTTGACAAAGACCTAAAACATGCCGAGTGAAGCTTGCGGTGACAGAGCACAGACAGGGTCTGCATTAGTAGCCATCATCTACATTTTAAGTCGTATTTCTGTACATGGTTGAAAAGGTTATGTCAGTACATGCCTACATATCTCAGAGAGTGTAGGAAGACACCTCTACCAGTGCCATGAGATGTTTAAGTATGTGCTAGTATGTAACTGCTTACCATAGTACCTCTATGGGTGCCTAAATGTGTATGTAAGTTCCTGCATAAATCCTTCAGTACCTGAGCAGAGAGCTATGTAGGTTTCTCTGCAACTACTTTTAGGTCTGCTGCATGCATAAATAGTTTCTGGTGAGTGACTGAATGTATAATTGTAGCTCTCTATGTGCCTGAAAGAGAGGCTCTATGCTGTTGTGAATATCTATTTCATGTGTTTTAGTGATGGCATACTGTATGAAGTACTTGACATTGAGGCCTGCAAGTGCACAAGTAACTTATTCAAGTCCAAAGGACAGCTGTCAATGTCTTAAGCACAAAACAGCATCCTTTATGGCACACCTACAGCATATCTTAGAAGTGTATTATATGCCCTAAAACATGGGTTTGACATTTCAGAAAGACCTATAACATGCCAACTGAAGTTTGCAGTCAGAGTGCACAGACAGGGTCTGCACTAGTAACCATCACCCATGCACAAAGACTATTTTTGTACATGGTTGACAAGGTTCTGTCAGCACTTGCCTATATATCATGAGAGAGCGTATAAGTGCACCTCTATCAGTGCCATGTTATGTTTAAGTAAATATGCTGGCATGTAATTGCCTGCCATAATACATCTATGGCTGTCTAAATATGTATGTAAGTGGCAGCAAAAATACTTCAGTACTAGTATTAGGCAATAGAGGGCTACGAAGGTGTAATTGCAACTACATTTGAGTCTCTTGCATGCATACATAGTTTCTGGTGATTGACGGAATGTATTAGTGATTCTATAGTTGTCTCTGTAACTGAAACCAGTCTCTATGCTTTTGTGAACATGAATATAAAGTTTTTTAGGGATGGCATACTTTATGTAGTACTTGGCATAGAGGCCTGCAAGTGCACAGTAACATATTCAACTCAAAAGGACATCTTTCAATCTCTTAGGCACAATACATCATCCTTGATTGCACACCTACAGTATTAGAAGCATATAATGTGCACTAAAATGTGGGTTTGATATTTGAGAATGACCTACAACATGCCAAGTGAAGCTTAGAGTAAGAATAAACAGACAGAGTGTGTACTAGTACCCATTACCCATGATTCACACACTATTTCTCTGCATGGTTCACAAGGTTGTTTCAATCCTTTCCTACATAAGTAAGTGGGTGTAGCAGTATACCTGTATGAGTGCCATAAGATAATTAAGGAAATGTGCTGGTATTTGACTGTGTGTTTTAGTAGCTCTACGGCTGTCTTTTTTTTTTTTTTTAATGTCCTCATATCACCATTGTATGCAAATAACAGCCTGCCAGCCATTATGTACCTCCCCAGGCTTTGGCAGTTGTTCAATAGCCCTGCGCACATGCCCTTCCAGCACCCTGGATACACACACCACGCAGGTGTAATCATTGGACAGATAGAGTTAGATTTTAGATTCTTGTGGTGCCACTCCAGTTCTGGAAAGCCTCCCAAATCTTAGAATATGTATTAGTCTCCAAATCTGAATCCATTTTACAAGTTCTTTTTACTGCCTGTAGCCAGTCTATCCCAAGGGGGGGGGGCAGCTTCAATCCATTTTAGGCAGATTTCTCGCCTCGCGGGGAGAACTAGATAAAAGAGCAGGGCCTGCTTGTCATTGGTATGGGGCAGCTTATCTTCTATTCCCAGCATTATTAAAGGTAAACTTACTTTACTATGGCTGTCTTAACGTGTCTTAACATGTATGTAAGTGGCAGCACAAATACTTCAGTGCCTCTTTAAGGGAATAGAGAGCTATGAATGTATGACTGCAACTACCTTTGAGTCTGCTGCAGGTATAAGTAGTTGCTAGTAAGTGACTGAATGTATATGTGCTTCTGTATCTGTCTCATTAGGTTGCAGAGAAGAGGATCTATGCTTGTGTGAACATGTATATCCCTTGTTTTTTGGGGTGAATACTCTATGTAGTACTTCGCATAGGGGCCTACAAATGCTCAAGCAACTTATTCTACTCAAAAGGGCATCTGTCAATCTCTTAAGCACAAAACAGCATCTTTATGATATATGTACAGCATATCTTAGAAGTGTGTTATATGCACTTAAAAGTGGGTTTGCCACTTCAGAAACACCTATAACATGCTAAGTGGATCTTGCAGTGGTAGTGCACAGACCATTTTTAAATAGTATTTCTCTGCATGGTTGAGAAGATTGTGTCAGTACTTGCCTACATATCTGAGAGAGTGTAGAAGTACACCTCTGTTAGTGCTGTTTAAGTAAATGGGCTGGTATGTGACTGCCTGCTATAATACCTCTATGGCTGTCTAAATGGTTATGTAAGTGGCTGTAGAAACACTTCAGTGCCTGTGTTAGGAAATACAGAGCTATGTAGGTGTGACTGCAACTACCTTTGAGTCTGCTGCATGTATTCATCATTTCTTGTGAGTGACTAAATCTATACGTGCTTCTGCAGCTGTCTCAATAGCTGAGACAGAGGCTTTATGTTTTTCTGAACATGTATGTCAGTTACTTTAGGGATGGCACACTCTATGTAGTACTTGGCATAGGGGCATGCAAGTGCACAAGTAACTTAGTGAACTGAAAAGAACATCTCTCATCTTTTAAGCACAAACAAGCATGCTATATAGCACACCTGCAGCATCTCTCACATTTGACTTGTACATACTGAAACTTGGATTTAAGACTTGACAAAAAGCTTTTACATGGCAAATCAAGCTACAAGTAAGAGTGCACACACAGGACCTGTACTATCAAGCATCATCCATGTTTGAAAGAGTATTTCTCTACGTGAATGAGAAGGTTGTGTCAGTACTTGCCAACATATCTGAGAAATTGTAGGAGTACACCTGTAGCAGTGCCATGAGACGTCTAAGTAAATGTGCCGGTATGACGCTGTCTTTTTTAGTAGCTCTATGACTCTCTAAATATCTATGTAAGTGGCTATAAACAAATACCTCAGTGCCTGTGTCTGTGTCACAGAAAACAGAGCAATATAGATGTGACTACAACTATGTTTGAATCTGCTGCATGCACAAGTAGTTTCTGGGTAAAGGACTGAATGTAAAGATGCTTCTGTAGCTGTCTGATAAAGCAGTGTAACAGATCTGCAACACCCAGAATTCAAAGAAAAATACTCTTTGAGAACAGCACATCATATATACACATGTAAATAGTTCTGCATCTTCTAATACCTTGCTAACTAAATGTTTAACTCTTAATCTGCAGTTTGTTTACTATCAATTGCACAATGTACTAAGCAGCAAATGTACAACATACTAATTCAAAGCAACAGATTGTGAACCAACTTCTCACACACCTAGTCTGCAAATCAGACAAACTGTTACATTCACATATACTCATAAACATTCTTACTCACCTGTTTTTAAAAATACAAAGCCACTCACAAAACCACTCATACATTACCTCATATAGTTCCAATATTTCCTCAAAAATATTTGATACTCTCTTATAACATTCTCACATATAACTTTTCACTCATATGT
Source organism: Calotriton arnoldi (assembly GCA_963921515.1). Taxonomy (NCBI): domain Eukaryota; kingdom Metazoa; phylum Chordata; class Amphibia; order Caudata; family Salamandridae; genus Calotriton; species Calotriton arnoldi. Next base: position 430,319 of record CAWUFW010007939.1, read on the forward strand.
CTCCAAATTGAATATAATTCACATACCTGACAATTGAGCTCATTGATCAAATATTATTTTTTGGTCTTATCAGATAGATACAATGTCCAAACTAAGCATAAGAATGCCACACCACTCTTACACATAGAAACCATTAATGGCAGAATTTTCAACTTTGCACCCTCTGATAGTGCAAAAGGCAGCAAATAAAAACAGATCTTTCATTTTTTTTATTTTGTCACTCCATTCCTGAATGGTTAGTATGTGTTAGCCCTTGCATGCACTTTTATAAAGAAGCCCAATATGTGTGCGTGTTTTGTACACTTCTGACATTGGGCTATACTTGGGCTACATTTGGGTGACATTTGTGCTACATTTGGGCTCTTTTCTCTCTGGTGGCCATCTTGGGGGATACTTATTTGTTATGAAGCTCCCTAATCTCCTCCTTTATTGCAGTATCCTCAGTAGAAATTGCTTTCAGTTTTCCACTTCGATTCCATCAAGATGGAGGTCAGATGTGCCATAGTTTTGGCATAAATTGAGAATATTAGCACTCTAGTTGCTCATCAGAACACTGTAATAAACTGTTGATCACCAGGGAGTTAACTGGCAGTCTGCGGCTGGTGTTGAAAGTGCATGTTTCAGTCTACATGTCAGAATGTCTTAATGAAATAGAAGAGGAAGGTTTTCGAGAACTCACTTAAAATGTGTTTCTTTCCACATCACTGACCATAATTGCTATGACAAAATGAAACCCCTATTTACTTCCTTTCTAAATTAAATGTATCAAGTTTTACCAGTCTGATTCAATCAAGATGGATTCAGGTATGCCACACGTTTGTCATAAGTAAGCTTGTTAGTGCTCTAGTTGTTCTTTAGAACACTCTGGGAGGCTGCAGTAGAACACATGGGAATCAACTGACAGGCTGCTCCTGTTGGAAGTACATGTGTTACTGAGAATGTCAGACTTCATTCTCATATTACTGAGAAACATAGTGTGAATTTACAGAAAATATGCTCTCATTTTAGCTTCTCTAGCAGCTTCTTTAAACCATATGGGAAAAACATGAGAAAACTTTTTTTTTCTCAAACATGATTGATGTACTTTCAGCAGAAGGCTTTTTCGCAGGGTAAAATCACCTTAGAACACACCACAATTCCTAATATCAGCATGATACCATCAACAAAAGATTTCTCCTTTTTGTGACCCTCATAACCTGCCATTCACTACAATGCATTTCAATGGGGTGCTATCATTTATATTGGTCCCAAGATGGCTGTCAGCACTTTCTGATAACCAATCAGATCTCACCATGAGATCTATGCTTAGGCTCTACCCACACATCCTTATTTGCTATCCCTTACATTTTTCAACAAGTACTAAACGTATTACACCAAATAACTGAAAGCGTGATCTGTGAACCCAAATCTACCTTTCTGCCAAATTATTTGTAATTCTGTCCAGCGGTTCAGACTGTATCCGTGTTCAAATCTCTATGGGAATTCACATGCAAAATCGTATTTTTTTTGCCCCCCATTTTCTCGGCCCCTACTTGAGGGATCACCCCAAAACTTCCAATGCAGAAGACTCACTATGACACTTTGTTTGGAAAATTTCGGGAAGATTTGTCAAATGACGCCAAAGACATTGCAAGTCAAAAACGCTTTTTCTATAGAAACATGATCCTGCCTATAACTACCTACTCATGACAGCCAGTAGGTTAAATGTAAAAAATATATATATATATATATTCACTGAAAAAACCATTACCACGCATGCGTTGTACATCACAAAGTCATTACTACGCATTTTTTTAGAACGCATGGTCATTTACCACGCATGCCTTTACAACGAATTTTGTTGTAAAGGTATGTATGGTAAATGACCATGCGTTCTAAAAACATGTAGACGATCCATGTCGTTGTAAGGAAACAGAGGCTGTTCCGTTTCCTCACAACGACGTGCACCGCCCCTCAGAGACGACATGAAGCAGGAACCACGAGGAGAGAGGAACCACGAGGAGTGAGAGGTAAGGGGGATTGGGCATGGGGTGGGGGATTCTTTTCTAGGGTTTAGGGTAGTGCAGTGGTGTTTGGGTGGTGTAGGGGGTCATGCTGGGGGTAGTGTTTTAGGGTTTAGGGTAGTGCAGTGGTGTATGGGTAGTGTAGGGGGTCATGCTGGGGTAGTGTTTTAGGGTTTAGGGTAGTGCAGTGGTGTTTGAGTAGTGTAGGGGGTCATGCTGGGGGTAGTGCTTTAGGGTTTAGGGTAGTGCAGTGGTGTTTGGGTAGTGTAGGGGGTCGTGCTGGGGATAGATTTAGGGTTTAGGGTAGTGCAGTGGTGTTTGGGTAGTATAGGGAGTCGTGCTGGGGGTAGTGTTTTAGGGTTTAGGGTAGTGCAGTGGTGTTTGTGTAGTGTAGGGGGTTGTGCTGGGGGTAATGTTTTAGGGTTTATGTTAGTGCAATGGTGTTTGGGTAGTGTAGGGGTAGTGCTGGGTTAGTGTTTTAGGGTTTAGGGTAGTGCAGTGGTGTTTGTGTAGTGTAGGGGGTAGTGCTGGGGGTAGTGTTTTAGGGTTTAGGGTAGTGCAGTGGTGTTTGGGTAGTGTAGGGGTTCATGCTGGGGGTAGTGTTTTAGGGTTTAGGGTATGGCAGTGGTGTTTGGGTAGTGTAGGGGGTTGTACTGGGGGTCGATTTAGGGTTTAGGATAGTGCAGTGGTGTTTGTGTTGTGAGGGGGTCGTGCTGGGGGTAGTGTTTAGGGTTTAGAGTAATGCAGTGGTGTTTGTATAGTGTAGGGGGGTTTAGGGTAGTGCAGTGGTGTTTGTGTAGTGTAGGGGGTCATGCTGGGGGTAGTGTTTTAGGGTTTAGGATAGTGCAGTGGTGTTTGTGTAGTGTAGGGGTAGTGTTTTAGGGTTTAGGGTAGTGCAGTGGTGTTTGTGTAGTGTAGGGGGTCATGCTGTGTGTAGTGTTTTAGGGTTTAGGGCAGTGCAGTTGTGTTTGTGTAGTGTAGGGGGTCGTGTTTTAGGGTATAGGGTAGTGCAGTGGTGTTTGGGTGGTGTAGGGGGTCATGCTGGGGTTAGTGTTTTAGGGTTTAGGGTAGTGCAGTGGTGTTTGGGTAGTGTAGGGGGTCGTGCTGGGAGTAGTGTTTTAGGGTTTAGGGTAGTGCAGTGGTGTTTGTGTAGTGTGGGAGGTCATGCTGGGGGTAGATTTAGGGTTTAGTGTAGTGCAGTGGTGTTTGGGAAGTGTAGGGAGTCGTGCTGGAGGTAGTGTTTTAGGGTTTAGGGTAGTCCAGTGGTGTTTGTGTAGTGTAGGGAGTCGTGCTGGGGGTAGTGTTTTAGGGTTTAGGGTAGTGCAGTGGTGTTTGGGTAGTGTAGGGGGTCGTGCTGGGGGTAGTGTTTTAGGGTTTAGGCTAGTGCAGTGGTGTTTGTGTAGTGTAGGGGGTCATGCTGGGGGAAGTGTTTTAGGGTTTAGGGTAGTGCAATGGTGTTTGGGTAGTGTAGGGGGTAGTGCTGGGGTAGTGTTTTGGGTTTACGGTAGTGCAGTGGTGTTTGTGTAGTGTAGGGGGTCGTGCTGGGGGTAGTGTTTTAGGGTTTAGGGTAGTGCAGTGGTGTTTGTGTAGTGTAGGGGGTAGTGTTTTAGGGTTTAGGGTAGTGCAGTGGTGTTTGTGTACTGTAGGGGATCGTGCTGGGTTCTAGTGTTTTAGGGTTTAGGGTAGTGCAGTGGTGTTTGTGTAGTGTAGGGGGTCATGTTTTAGGGTTTAGGGTCGTGCAGTGGTTTTTGGGTAGTGTAGAGGGTCGTGCTGGGGGTAGTGTTTTTGAGTTTAGGGTAGTGCAGTTGTGTTTGGGTAGTGAAGGGGGTCGTGCTGGGGATAGTGTTTTAGGGTTTAGGGTAGTGCAGTTGTGTTTAGGTAGTGAAGGGGGTCGTGCTGGGGTAGTGTTTTAGGTTTTAGGGTAGTGCAGGGTGTTTGTGTAGTGTAGGGGGTCATGCTGGGGGTAGATTTAGGGTTTAGGGTAGTGCAGTGGTGTTTGTGTAGTGTAGGGGGTCATGCTGGGGGTAGTGTTTTAGGTTTAAGGCAGTGCAGTGGTGTTTGTGTAGTGAAGGGGTCATGCTGGGGGTAGTGTTTTAGGGTTCAGGGTAGTGCAGTGGTGTTTGGGTAGTATAGGGAGTCGTGCTGGTGGTAGTGTTTTAGGGTTTAGGGTAGTGCAGTTATGTTTGGGTAGTGTAGGGTGTCGTGCTGGGTGTAGTGTTTTAAGGTTTAGGGTAGTGCAGTGGTGTTTGGGTAGTGCAGGGGGTAGTGTTTTAGGGTTTAGGGTAGTGCACCCAAACAGCCACAATATCCGTGGACAAAGGGGATCCTGACTCTTTGGAACGCTCCGTCAATTGAATAATTTGCGTCAAGGGCCCTACCACGTCCAAGACCGATCAATTCCTTTCTTGGAATCCCTCATATACTTGGAGAAAAAGGTACATAGTTTCTCATCAATTTCAGGCGTGTGTGCCACCTTCCCCTTCAGTGAGGGCCTGGGGCATTCTCCCCTCATCCTATTCCTGACCTCCCTTTCAAGGGGTTGATGGATTTTCCCCACCACATACTCTGCCACTTTGGCGTCAGGTGTCCACTCCGCTGACCTAGGATGGTAAATTTGGGTAGGCTCGAACATGTCCGAGTGGACATGAGTGATGTCACTGACCATGTCATGAGTGATGTAATATGTGACGTCATCAGCAGTGCATTTCGGGCGCGCGAGTTATAGTTAGCTGAATTAACTATAACGGGGGAATTTCTATGGTTTTGTACGAGTGAAATGTCCAACTAACTATAACCCCCTGAAACCTATGGTTTTTTCAGCGCTAACAGTCTTACTTATGACAATATTATGGCACACCTGAAGCCATCTTGATTGGAATAAACTGGTAACTCTTAAAACATTTAATTTAAAAAAGAACAAAATGAGGGTGTTCATTTTGTCATACAAATTATGGTTAGTACTGTAGAAAGAAAAATGTGGACATGTTTTAAGTGAGATCTCAAATATCTTCCTGTTATATTTCAACAGGAGCAGCCTGTCAGTTGATGCCTTTGTGTTCTACTGCAGCTTCCCAGAGTGTTCTAAAGAACAACTAGAGCGCTAAATGTCTTACTTATGACAAAAGTATGGCACACCTGAAGCCATCTTGATTGGAATAAACTGGTAACACTTAAAACATTTAATTTAAAAAGGAACAAAATGAGGGGGTTCATTTTGCCATAGAAATTATGGTTAGTGCTGTAGAAAGAAAAATTAGGACATGTTTTAAGTGAGATCTCAAATATCTTCCTGTTATATTTCAACAGGAGCAGCCTGTCAATTGATGCCTTTGTGTTCTACTGCAGCTTCCCAGAGTGTTCTAAAGAACAACTAGAGTGCTAACAGCATTACTTATGACAAAAGTATGGCACACCTGAAGCCATCTTTATTGGAATAAACTGGTAACACTTAAAACATTTAATTTAAAAAGGAACACAATGAGGGGGTTTATTTTGCCATAGAAATTATGGTTAGTCCTGCAAAAATAAAATTTAGGGCATGTTTTAAGTGAGATCTCAAATCCTCTTCTATTTCATTAGAAAATTCTGACATGCAGACTGAAACAATCACTTTCAATACCAGCAGTAGACTTCCAGTTAACTCCCTGGTGAGCAGTAGCTTTACTACAGAGATCTAATGAACAACTAGAGTGCTAACATTCTGAATTTATGGCAAATGTGTGACACATCTGAATGCCTTCTTGATGGAATCAAAGTAAAAAACTGAAAGCATTTCCTACTGAGGAGACTGCAGTAAATGACGAAATTAGGAAACTTCATAACAAATAAGTCTCCCAAGATGGCCAACAGAGAAAAAAGAGCCCAAATGTAGCACAAATATCACCCAGATGTAGCCCACATATAGCCCAATGACAGAAGTGTGCAAAACACTTTTTATTTTTAGTTTTTCTGCAGTTTTAAATAGTGCAAACTGGTCAGGTATTGGAGCGTTACATCTTACTTGGACCACTTATTGCGTATTTTGCACGAAGTACATGAGATTGATCTTGCGAAACATTGACCTTTACAATTCTGTTAACCTGAAGTTGCTCTGAACCGGGCTTTGTAACACCCGTTTTTACCTACTGGTTTTAATTAATTCTCACTGTATTGTATTAGGAAAGAGGATTTACTGTTTTTATGTACACTTTTATGATCTATGTTTCTAAATCAGATCAAATAAAGTTTAATGAATTCTATGGCAGGACGGAGGCGAGGATTATGCATATCTTTCCTCACTTTATTTGCATAGCAGTTCGAAGAAAACGTAACACAACAATCATTAAACAAAGACTACACAACCCATGAACCATTAGGGGGTAGTCTCCAAGGCAACTATAGTCCAATCATATCACAGTCCATTGTATATAATATCGTGACGTCCCTTTCGCTTCCTCTTTCTTCACTGCTCGTCAGTTAAGTGCATTCCTTACATTCTTGGCTTAATCTGATGTTGTTGCTGTTTGTATAGAGGTTTCTTGTGCACGTTATTAGCATTATTGCCTTGGTATTGTTTCATATTCCCTGCGCAGCAGGCTCTTGCCCGAGCGCGTTCTCCCCCTCGCAGTTTCTTCCGCTGTGTGGTCTGCGCGCGGTGAGATCCTGTATGGCGCGTCTGGTCCGAGCGAGGCAGCCCCGTCGAGCGCTCCCGCTGGTCTTTACGCGCGTTTGGGAATCCGGTCACTCCTTTAGTGTCCGCTTGATTCCCGACCAACCCTCGCCTAATTTTGACACCGCTACGCGTTGATTTCCCCACACGGCCACGTTAGTGACCAGCGCCACCTGGTGGTGGTAATTGGTATTGCGCCTCAGTCTATTCTTATAACAGCTTCGGGGAAAGCCCAGCTGTTGGAGCACCGGCGAGGGGCTGCCTTAAGGATTTTAAGGGCATTTGTTCTGTGCTCACACCCTCTGCTATCACGTCTTCTCCAGAAGACCATTTTTACTCCTCCTACCAGGAAGTGGAGGAGGAATGGCCCCCCAACTTCTCCCTCCAGCAGTGAACCAAGCCCTCTCTCTGGCTGTTTCTAGGGCGCTGGCTCCTCTTAGGGATCAGGTTGATAAGCTGGTGAAAAGCATCCCTGGGGTGTTCAGTGACCCAGATTTGGTGGTGGCGGGTCCCAGTAGCTCCCAGATGGGGAATAAAAGGGCCGTTAAGCATAACGCGGGGCACTTGGAAGGATTTGATAAACTTATGGAGACCTTCCTCAAGAGTGCGCGAACACTAAAACATGCACCCTGCCGGGAGGAGAAGGGGCCCGGACAAAATTGCGACACTGTCACCACTATTGTAGACCCAGACTGCGGGTTTCCCTTAGAGGGAGAGGGTGTATCGGAGGACGATTTCTCCTCCGATGAGGATAAGGACTCGGGGCATCCCTGGCGTCCAGAGTCCCACTCCTCTCAGTCCCCGGTTGGGGATGGGGTCCGATCGGACATGTTCGAACCTACCCAAGTTTACCATCCTAGGTCAGCGGAGTGGACACCTGATGCCAAAGTGGCAGAGTATGTGGTGGGGAAAATCCATCAACCCCTTGAAAGGGAGGTCAGGAATAGGATGAGGGGAGAATGCCCCAGGCCCTCACTGAAGGGGAAGGTGGCACACACGCCTGAAATTGATGAGAAACTATGTACCTTTTTCTCCAAGTATATGAGGGATCCCAAGAAAGGAATTGATAGGTCTTGGATGTGGTAGGGCCCTTGACACAAATTATTCAATTGACGGAGCGTTCCAAAGAGTCAGGATCCCTTTGTCCACGGATATTGTGGCTGGTTGGGCTCACTACCCTAAACACTAAAACACTACCCCTCCACTACCCAAACACCACTGCACTACCCTAAACCCTAAAACACTACCCCCAGCATGACACCCTACACTACCCAAACATATCTGCACTACCCTAAACCCTAAAACACTACCACCAGCATGACTCCCTACACTACCCAAACACCACTGCACTACCCTAAACCCTAAATCTACCCACAGCACAACCCCCTACACTACACAAACACCACTGCACTACCCTAAACCCTAAAACACTACCCCCAGCATGACCCCTTCACTACACAAACACCACTGCACTGCCTTAAACCCTAAAACACTACCCCCAGCACGACCCCTTACACTACACAAACACCACTGCACTACCCTAAACCCTAAATCTACCAACAGCATGACCCCCTACACTACACAAACACCACTGCACTACCCTAAACCCTAAAACACTACCCCCAGCACGATCCCCTTCACTACCTAAACACAACTGCACTACCCTAAACCCTAAAACACTACCCCCAGCACGACCCCCTTCACTACCCAAACACAACTGCACTACCCTAAACTCAAAAACACTACCCCCAGCACGACCCCCTACACTACCCAAACACCACTGCACAACCCTAAACTCTAAAACACGACCCCTACACTACACAAACACCACTGCACTACCCTAAACCCTAAAACACTAGAACCCAGCACGACCCCCTACAGTACACAAACACCACTGCACTACCCTAAACCCTAAAACACTACCCCCTACACTACACAAACACCACTGCACTACCCTAAACCCTAAAACACTACCCCCAGCACGACCCCCTACACTACACAAACACCACTGCACTACCGTAAACCCAAAACACTACCCCAGCACTACCCCCTACACTACCCAAATACCATTGCACTACCCTAAACCCTAAAACACTACGCCCAGCATGACCCCCTACACTACAGAAACACCACTGCACTACTCTAAACCCTAAAACACTACCCCCAGCACGACCCCTTACACTACTCAAACCCCACTGCACTACCCTAAACCCTAAAACACTACCCCCAGCATGACTCCCTACACTACACAAACACCACTGGACTACCCTAAACCCTAAAACACTACCCCCAGCATGACTCCCTACACTACTCAAACACCACTGCACTACACTAAACCCTAAATCTACCCCCAGCATGACCTCCCACACTACACAAACACCACTGCACTACCCTAAACCCTAAAACACTACCCCAGCACGACCCCCTACACTACCCAAACACCACTGCACTACCGTAAACCCTAAAACACTAACCCCAGCATGACCCCTACACTACCCAAACACCACTGCACTACCCTATACCCTAAAACATGACCCCCTACACTACACAAACACAACTGCACTACCCTAAACCCTAAAACACTACCCACAGCATGACCCCTACACTACACAAACACCACTGCACTACCCTAAACCCTAAAACACTACCCCCTACACTACACAAACACCACTGCACTACCCTAAACCCTAAAACACTACCCCCAGCATGACCCCCTACACTACACGAACACCACTGCACTACCCTAAACCATAAAACACTACCCCCAGCATGACCCCCTACACTACACAAACACCACTGCACTACCCTAAACCTTAAAACACTACCACCAGCATGACCCCCTACACTACTCATACACCACTGCACTACCCTAAACCCTAAAACACTACCCCAGCACGACCCTCTACACTACCCATACACCACTACACTACCCTAAACCCTAAAACGCTACCCCCTACACTACACAAACACCACTGCACTACCCTAAACCCTAAAACACTACCCCCAGCATGACCCCCTATACTACACGAACACCACTGCACTACCCTAAACCATAAAACACTACCCCCAGCATGACCCCCTACACTACCCATACACCACTACACTACCCTAAACCCTAAAACGCTACCCCCAGCACGACTCCCTACACTACTGCATTACCCTAAACCCTAAAACACTACCCCCAGCACGACCCCCTACACTACCCAAACACCACTGCACTACCCTAAACCCTAAAACACTACCCCCAGCATGACCCCCTACACCACCCAAACACCACTGCACTACCCTAAACCCTAGAAAAGAAACCCCACCCCATGCCCAATCCCCATACCTCTCACTCCTCGTGGTTCCTCTCTCCTCGTGGTTCCTGCTTCACGTCGTCTCTGAGGGGCGGTGCACGTCGTTGTGAGGAAACGGAACAGCCTCTGTTTCCTTACAACGACATGGATCGTCTCCATGTTTTTTAGAACGCATGGTCATTTACCATACATACCTTTACAACAAAATTCGTTGTAAAGGCATGCGTGGTAAATGACCATGCGTTCTAAAAAATGCGTAGTAATGACTTCGTGATGTACAACGCATGCGTGGTAATGCATGCGTTGTAATGGTATCGCAAAGTAAAAAGTCGTTGTAACGGCTGTTTACCGATCGAAGCTGGCCCCTGTTCTTCAGTGAGACGTTTATTTGATTAATTAGGAGGAAGGAATGTGTTTTTTTACCGAAAAGTGCATTCCCGGCTGTTGTATTGTGAAAGTGTCCGCGTGGCCTGGTTTCACTTCCGGTGAGAGACTGGAAGAGTCTGTTTGGATCTAAAGAAGTTCTGTTGTTGGACGGGGCCGGCGCGACATGTCATCAGAAAACATAGCTAATGGAAAGCGTCCTCCCTGAAGTGTGGAGCAGTGCCATGAGAGGTCGAGGAGTGTGCGTCCCACCGCAGTATGACCGTACCACGTGACCCATGTGCCACCTCCAGGGTACGGGAGGCAGAAGCGGCATCGCAGGTCCTCTTGAAGACCGTTGTTGCACTAATTCTATATTTTGGTACTAGGGCATTTTAACTTTGTTGTTCCTGCCAGATACAAAGAGAAGATCCTGTGTTATTCAGTGCCCTCGTTACCTTTTTTGTGGGTTGTGGTGCTTGTCACTTTGCTGCCCCGCTGGTGCACACGACTGGGCACCCCACCTCGTGTGCCATCTGCAGGGCCTCTGCCCTCGGATCACTGGTTTCGGTTTCTGGAGTGGCAACATAAACAGTTGCTCCCAAAGGACTAGCCTGAACACTTAGGTGAATATCCCCTGCACCAGCATTCCACAGAAATTCTTTCCTAGCTCTACCACGTCAACGAGCACGGCTCCGCTCGCGACACCGTATGACGTCATCGGAGCCATAAGAGGACCTCGTCGGCGTGCTGACGTCAGTTCCACCCATTTTTTCCGTGCCACCGAGGCAAACAGGGGACCGAGACATTTTCACATGTATACATAGTATAATAAATATATATATATTCACTGAAAAAACCATAGGTTTCAGGCACGTTATAGTTAGAAATTAGCATTTTAAAAACCTTAGAAATTCACTGAAAAAACCATAGGTTTCAGGCACGTTATAGTTAGAAATTAGCATTTAAAAACCTTAGAAATTCACTGAAAAAACCATAGGTTTCAGGGGCGTTATAGTTAGTTGGACATTTCACTCGTACAAAACCATAGAAATTCCCCCGTTATAGTTAGTTCAGCTAACTATAACTCGCGCGCCCGCAATGCACTGCTGATGACGTCACATATTACATTACTCATGACATGGTCAGTGACATCACTCATGACATCACTGATGACATCTCAAATGACATCACTGATGATATCACTGATGGCATCATCCAGTGAATGTGTGTTTTTCTGAAAATTAAATATGTTTTATATATGTATATCTCAAGGTCGATGGAAGAATAAATGGGTATATAAGTGTCTAAATGGATGATTTTTTTTTGTAAAATTGATTGTATAACTGACTAAGTGTATCTTAGTGAATACATGGGTTAGTGAGTAATGTTTAAATATGAAAATATCTGTATCAGTCTCTCACTTTGGGTATAAGTGGCTGCATGGGTTGGTGAGTAGCTACATGAGTGTCTATATGGGTTATTAGTTGGTTTTTTGAGTATCACTATGAGTGTCTGAGTGTCTGTATGGTTCGGTGGGGGTATTACTTAGTGCATAAATGCATGAATAAGTGACTCACTGTTTGTATATGTTGAAGACAGCATGTGTGCAGGACTGTATAGGTGGATGAGTATGTGTATGGGTGTGTTAGTGAGTGAATGACTGTCTCAATAGTGTCTTTATGAGTAACTACATATGTTTTAAACTAGTATATGTGTATATAAGTGAGTATATGTGAGAGTGAGAGATTGGAAGAGTTCCTGTACAAATAAGTAGGTGTTTCTATAAGTGATTGTTTAAGAGAGTAAGTATGTGTAAGTTTCTGTAGAAGTAAGTGTGGTAGTGTGTGTATAACTGTATATGCAAGTAAATGGATGTTTGATACTTTGTTTGCATGTGTGACTATGTGTGTGAGTAACTCTATGGATGAGTGGCGGTGTGTAACAGGATGTATAGTTGTATGAGTACATATGATGAGTGAGTACATGTATGAGTGACTGTATAGGGACTGTTGTTGAATGAGTGGATGTGTGTGTAGATCTTGAAATTACTGAATAGGTGTGTTGTAACTGGTATTGGTATGTCCATTGTTTTGAAAATGTTAGTTTGTATTTTTGAGTGTGCGTATCAAAGGTTATATTAGGGTGAGAGGAGGTCTGCCACTCTATCACAAGGATGATGTCATCAGTGATGTCATCAGTGATGTCATGAGTGATGTCACTGACCATGTCATGAGTGATGTAATATGTGACGTCATCAGCAGTGCATTGCGGGCGCGCGAGTTATAGTTAGCTGAACTAACAATAACGGGGGAATTTCTATGGTTTTGTACGAGTGAAATATCCAACTAACTATAAAGCCCCTGAAACCTATGGTTTTTTCAGTGAATATATATATATATATATACATATTATCTACTGGCGGTCGCCAGTAGATAGTTATAGTTAGGACCTATTTTCCATAGGCAATCCGCAACATTCTATTTGAAATAACTTTGGCGCCGGTTGACGAATCTTCGCGAAACTTTCAAACTTGTTGGGGCGCTCCGGTCCGCTCCTATCCTGAAAGTCTCGGGGTGATTCGTCAAGCGGGGGCCGAGAAAAAAGGGGGGTCCCAAAACACGTTTTCCCCATGCAATTTTCCATAGGAACCTTTAGTCGCAGCTACAGCCCAAACTGCTGAACGGAATTACACCAAATTTGGCAAATAGGTAGCCCTTGGTTCAGTGTCGTGCCTTTTGCTTAAGTGTAAATCCGTTCAGTAGTTCCTGAGAAAATCAAAAGTAAAGTCACATATATATCTATGGCCGAGTAGGGTCCGCGTACCCTCCCATTCACGAGCTGCATGCTAATTGCCTATCAAGTGGCTGTCAAGACTCCAAATCAGGAAGTGTTGGCAGCCATTTTATGCCTCGGTAGAACCGAGGCACAGAAACAAGTGCGCAAAACGCACAAAGGGGGCAGGGTAGAAACACCCTGACCCCCTAGGTCTGCTCAGGGGGTCCCACAAGGATCCCCTGAGCAGAAAAAGCATTTTTTTTTTAAATCGGCGGGATGCGCTTAGGGTGCGCGGATCCCGCTGAGAAAAAAAGAAACAAGTGCGCAAAACGCACAAAGGGGGCAGGGTAGAAACACCCTGACCCCTAGGTCTGCTCAGGGGTCCCACAAGGACCCCTGGGCAGAAAAAAGCAGTTAAAAAAAAAAAATTGGCGGGATGCGCTTAGGGTGCGCGGATCCCGCCGAGAAAAAAAAAAACGAAGCGCGGTCTCCCGCGCTTCGTTGTTAATTTGCCCCCGGGTGGGCCAAGTCCCGGGGGCATGCGGGGGTTTATTAAATTAATGTATGGGGGGCCTCTAAAGCCCCCCCAAGCCCCTAGGACCGCCACCTCCCCGGGGCTTTCAAGATGTTTGGAGGGGGCCGCGCGGCCCCCTCCTGGAGCTTTTGATGGCCCTGGGGACCACCACCCCCAGGGCCAGCTCCTGCAGTGTCCCGGGGTGCCTACCCCCGGGACACTGTAGTTTGCTATGACAGGACGGGAGCCTCGCGGCTCCCGTCCTGTCATAGCAAACTGCTTTGTTTTGGAAGAGAGAGCAGGAAACCTGCTCTCTCTTCCAAAACCAAAGACGATTGCTTTCCACACGGGGAGCTGCATCTTAGCAGCTCCCCATGTGGAAAAGCAATGCCGGCTCCCGAGGGACGCGGGGAGCTGGCGGGACCGTGGGGGATTGGGGACCCCCCCACGGTCCCCAACGGAGAGGGCCAGCCCCGGGGGATGGGGTCCCTGGGGCTACAAGTGGCCCAGGAGGGGGGCCACGTGGCCCCCCTCCCCAAAATTTTATTTAAAAAAAAAAAAATAAAACAAAGGCCGGCCCCGGGGGATGGGGTCCCCGAGGCCATAAGTGGCCTGAGGAGGGGGGCAACGCAGCCCACCTCCATAAGTTATTTACAAAAAAAAAAGGCCATGCCCTGGGGGATGGGGTTCCCGGGGCCGATTAAGGCCTCGGGAGGGGGGCCACACGGCCCCCTTCCAAATTAAAAAATAAAAATAAAATAGGGGGCACCCCTGGGGGATGGGGTCCCCAGGGCCAATAATTTAGAAAATGAAGGGGGCCACACAGCCCCCTTCTTAAAAAAAAAAAAAAAGACGGCATCTCGCGGCAGGCCACGCCCCCTCCTTGCAGCACTCTGCAAACGCGCCCCCTGGCGCGTTTGCAGATGGGGAACGAATTCCCCTTGAATTCTGGGGGTCCCTGGGGGCCAACTAGCCCACCAGGAACCTCCAGTATGCACCAGGGGGCTGCGTTGCAGAGAGGTGTACAGAGGCCACGCCCCTTTTTTACACCTCTCTGCAACGCAGCTCTGTGGTGCTTTTTGGAGGTACATGGTGGGCTAGTTGGACTCCAGGGACACTCAGGACTCTAGGGGACTTAATCCCCCAACTTAAAACGCGCCACGGGGCGCGTTTGCACAGTGGTGAAGGGAGGGGGCGGGGCTTCAGGTGACATGTGTGCAAACAGGCCCTGTGGCATGTATTAAGTTCAGGATTTAATTCCTCTTCAATCCAGAGGGTCCCTGGGGGCCAACTAGCCCACCAGGTACCTCCAGTAAGCGCCACGGAGCTGCGTTGCACAGTGTTGTAAAAGGGGCGTGGCCTCTGAACACCTCTCTGCAACGCAGCTCTCTGGCGCATACTGGAGGTATCTGGTGAGCTAGTTGGCCCCTAGGGACCCTCGGGATTGAGGAGGAATTAATTCTCCAACTTAAAACGCGCCACAGGGCGTGTTTGCAGACATGTCACCTCAGGCCCCACCCCCTTCCTTTACCATTGTGCAAATATTCCTCTAAAATCAGCCGAACTACGAATTCCGAATTACTCACCTGTTATCAGGAGAGACCTCAGTGCTGCATCATGAGCCCAGTACTGATCCTGAAAAGTAATTTTAACCGTACTTACCAGTAACTTGAATTTCCTTCCATAGGCTAACATTGACTGGTTTCACTTGGAAATTCTTCTAAGTGTGGAGTTTTGGAACTTTATAATATTCCTCTTAAATCAGCCGAACTACGAATTCCGATTTACTCACCTGTTATCAGGAGAGACCTCAGTGCTGCATCTTTGAGCCCAGTACAGATCCTGAAAAGTAATTCTAACCGTACTTACCAGTAACTTGTATTTCCTTCCATAGGAATCCATTGTCTGGTTTTCAGCAGAAAAGTTTCAAAGTGTCGATTTTCACAAACTACAAATATTCCTTAAAAATCGCCTGTATGACTTAAACGCGTTCTTTCAACTGTTTACAGGAGATGCACCAGTGCTGGATCCAGGATCCACCACTGAGTAAGAAAAAGTAACGATAACACTACTTACCTGCTAAGTGAATTTCCTCACATAGGATAACATTGGTGATTCTATGTGAAAAAGTTTCTGTGTCAACTTTTAAAATACAATAATATTCCATAAAAATCACTACTGTAACCAAAACGCTTTTACTCAACTGTTTACAGGAGATGTCCCAGGACTGAATCTAGGATCCAGTCCTGTGGTTAGAAAAGTAATCCATAAAGTAACTAATTGCATTTAACTAGAAATTCACATTGAGCTCAATGTTGCATTGTGTTTGAAATTGTGTTGCCCATTGCAACATCTGTAACTACTGTACTTAAAAGTCTATTGCCTATTTGCAAAGTATTTAAACTAAAGTAATTCATTCTGAGAAAGTATATTTTGTAATGTAATGTATAATGTAATTACAATGTAATTTTAAAAATAAAATATCTAAAAATAAATAGTTTAAAAAAATGTAGTAAATCAGTATCAAAAAATAAATATAACAATTAATACATTTAAAAATTGTCATTTACAAAACCTTTGAAATTCACTGAAAAAAACCATAGGTTTCAGACATGTTATAGTTAGGAATTAGCATTTAAAAACCTTTGAAATTTACTGAAAAAACCATAGGTTTCAGGCACGTTATAGTTAGAAATTAGCATTTAAAAAACCTTACAAATTCACTGAAAAAACCATAGGTTTTAGGGTCAGTTATAGTTAGTTGGACATTGCACTCGTACAAAACCCGTGAAATTCCCCGTTATAGTTAGTTCAGCTAACTATAACTCGCGCCCCGCAATGCACTGCTGATGACGTCACATATTACATCACTCATGACATGGTCAGTGACATCACTGATGACATCACTGATGACATCTCAAATGACATCACTGATGACATCATCCATGTGATAATTTGATGCATCTTCTCACACCCTAATATAACTTTTGATACACCCACTGTAAATTACAGACTGCCATTGTCAAAACCATAGACACTCCAACACCAATTACTATATACACACTCACTGATTCTTAGGTCTACACACACACATCTACTCGCTCACCCGTACAGTCACTCATACTTATAGTCACTCAGTACATGTCTATTATATGCACTCATACAGCTATATAAACACTCACACACCGCCACTCATCTATAGAGGTACTCACACACCTAGTCAGTCATGCAAAAAATTAAGCACACACCCATTTACTCACCTATACAGTTATACACACACCAACTCACTTACTCATACAAATACTAGCACATTCTTCAGTGATGGCATCAGTGATGTCACTGACCATGTCATGAGTGATGTAATATATTAATTCATCAGCAGTGCATTGCGGGGCACAAGTTATAGTTAGCTGAACTAACTATAACGGGGGAATTTCACGGGTTTTGTACGAGTGCAATGTCCAACTAACTATAACTGTCCCTAAAACCTATGGTTTTTTCAGTGAATATATATATATATATTACCTACTGGCGGTCGCCAGTAGGTAGTTATAGTTAGGACCTCGTTTCTATTCAAAAAGCGTTTTTTCTTTTGCCAATATCTTTGGCGCCGTTTGACGAATCTTCGCAAAATTTTTAAAACTAATGGGGCGGGCTAGTCAGCTCCTGTCTTTGAAGTTTTGGGGTGAATCGTCAAGTGGGGGCCGAGAAAACAGGGGGGTCCCAAAACACATTTTCCCATGTTAATTTCCAAAGGAATTTTGAAACAGGTTGCAGCCCGAACTGCTGAACGGAATTACACCATATTTGGCAAAAAGGTAGGTCTTGGTCTAGAAAGCGTGTTTTTTTTAAATGGTGTAAATCCATTCAGTAGTTTTTAAGAAATTCAAAAATAAAAAAAATATCGATATCTGGGCGGAGCCTAACCACACATCTCATCGTGAGATCTGATTGGCTGCCAACAGTTCCAACCAGGAATTGTTGGCAGCCATCTTGTGACTAAGAAAAAAGTATTAAAAATCCCAGTCTGAGAAAGTTCACATTTTGTTTTCCAAACTGGGAGCTGATAATTTTATTCATCTGAGGGGCTTATTTCCTGAAGTGTTTTTATCACAGCAGGTACCAGGTGCCTGGGATTTCCTCTGAGGGTCTTCCCTGGACCCCTCCTCTGGTGCCTGCTATCCTGCGCCACCCGCACTGCAGCTACGGCCGGCACTAAGCACAGTGAAGCTGGGGCGGCAGGAGAAGGAGAAGCAGCAGCCCCGAGTAGAGGCAGAGAAGAAAGCGTGCTTTTGTCACGGCCGTCAGCGCTCTCCAAGGAAGACGGGGAACTCATGGCTGCCTCTCCCGGCCCTCCAGAGCCGCCGCACTGAGCAGGGAAGCTCGCCAGCCGAGACCCACTCTGCCACATTGGCAGCGCAGCTGAGCCCGGACGCCCTCCCTAGGAGCCTGTCCCTCACCTCACAATATTTTTTTTTATTTTTATCCCCAAGATGGGGAACTCATGGCTGCCTCTCCTGGCATTACAGGGCTGCCGCAGTGAGCAGGGAAGCTCGCCGGCCGAGACCCACTCCACCACATTGGCAGCATAGCTGAGCCCGGCCGCCCCCCCAGGAGCCTGTCCCTCGCCTCACAATATTTTATTTATTTTTATCCTCGAGACGGGGAACTCATGGCTGCCTCTCCCAGCACTCCAGAGCCACCGCAGTGAGCAAGGGAGCTCCCCAGGAGCCCGTCCCTCACCTCTCACTCATTTATTTATGTGTATCCCTGAGATTGGGACATTATGTGAACAACGGCGACAGAGCCCACAGATACCCGGGAGGTGAGTGGGTCTGCGTGGGGTGGTCGCTGGCCGAAGGGGACTTCTGCCACTCTGGGGTATAGCCTGTGATTTCATCGGCCGCTGGACTGGGGGTGTGGTGGGCGGCGGGTCGTGTCTTTGCGGCCCATGTAAACATGTTTTTGGGGCCAGATATGAGCAGAGAGTTCTGGGACAAAGCCCGGCTCATGCAGCCTATGCCGAGAACCAGGCAAAGATGAACACAAAGCATCGCCCGCCCCTTCCTCTCTAGAGGCCAGCTCTCTCTGAGTTGGCTAATACTAGCCCTGCACCTCCCTGTGCTTTCCTTCACCGGCTCAGCATTTTGTGTATTTAGCTTATGCTGCTGAAGTCTCACTGTACGGGGCAGTGATTGCTGAGGCCACTGGTTACTTGTAGTATTTCTGACAGGATTGCCTCCTTACCCGAGTTCTTTACACAACAAAGTTGCACGTTCAGTTTTATTTAAATGTTGTGTGTTATATTTGCATGTGCTTAAACTGTGCTTTAAAAGTATCACTAGGTTGTCTTTTTAAATACAGACTTAACATAGAAATAATGGGCACCGTATGAGTTTGCATACCTGTCACAGTAACCAGGGGAGATGTGAAGCACTGAAATGATGCTTCAGCAGCGCCTTGCATTTGTTAGAATGCCCTTTTCAGGGGATTTCGCCGGGAAACCAATAGCTTTTTGTTTACTAAGTCTCGGAATAACGGGGGTTTGCCCATCCAAAAAGGAGTACTTAGGGTATAAACAGATATGGTTGCAGCACAGCATCTTTTTGGGTGGCCTCACAGTTTGTACTGTGCTGTCCTGGTACAAGGCTGGCCCGGCCTTACTTGTCTACTGAAGTTTTTAGGGCTAGTGAAATATGGGCATTGGGATAATATTATGAATCATATCCGCTTAATTGGGACACACAGAGTTGCACCTGCACAACGGGGGCCAGTATGGCATGTCGAGACAAAGACGAGTAAATTAGAAACAATCCATGTTTAAGCCATGGTTTTAAGATGTCTCAGAGTCAATAATGGTGCAGTTTATTAACCAACAGCATTGTACGATTTGTAGTTATGGTTCAGTTAAGATGATCTGTCCAACTGATGAGGAAAAAAACTGCATGGAGTGATTTGTAAAAGAATGATAAAAATTGGAACATTATGTCATTACCAACCTTAGTTTAGGCTTCTCCATCCCAAAAAAGAATATTGACTTGGATGTGTGTGCAGAGGACGGAGCTAGCAAGGGACATCAGTACTTCCAGGTAATGTCACACCAATTGGGAGACAGCTATCCCACCTTGAAACACACCAACTCATGGTCAGTGTCAGTGGATATATTTTGACATGCATGGATTGGAATGATATCAACAATTACATAGCGCTTAGTACCCCTGACAAGACACTGAGGCTCTTTATTCATGGAATCACTCTTGTTTTTCAATACAGTAAATAGAAGAGTCTTAACAGGCCTAGTTGTAAAGTGACCTTGAAGGGCGACATCTTAGATTCTCTCCTGCACTATGTCGCAATAAATCAAATTTTTGGCTTAGTCTGCGAGGGAGGTGGTGGTGACTGCAAGAACCAGCATGCTCTGAGAGCCCATCGCTGCTTTTGTGTCTGTGCAGAAGGAGGAGAGCCATTCACAAAGACCAGATGAATCAATGCTGGCTATTGTCCCTGGCACGCTCTTCCTTTCCGTAGAAGGCACAAAGCTTCAAGGAGCAAGGCTGCGAGCTGAGAAAGCTCGGGCCTTATGTTTTATTTACCTGAGAAGTATTTATTACTAACACAGAAATCGTACCTCCTCTAAGAAGGCCACAGGAAGAGAGACCAACCTGACAGCGATAAGTCATCATTGAGGGCAAGAAATAAAAACGTAATATTAGACCACTCTGTGACAAATGTGAGACTTGTGCACCTCTCTTGCTTCATTCTGCACCTCTCTTGCTCTTGCTTCGTTCTGCACCTCTCTTGCTTCCTCCTGCACTTCTCTTGCTTCTTTCTGCACCTCTCTTGCTTCTTTCTGTACATCTCTTGCTTCTTTCTGCACCCCTCTTGCTTCTCTCTGTGCCTCACTTGCCTCTTTCTGCACCTCACTCTCTTCTTTCTGCACCTCTCTTGCTTCTTTCTGCACTTCTCTGGCTTTGTTCTGTGCCTTTCTTCCTCTTTCTGTGCCTTTCTTCCTCTTTCGGCACCTTTCTTCCTCTTTCTGCACTTCTCTTGCCTCTTTCAACACTTCTCTTCCTTCTTTCTGCACCTCACTTGCTTCTCTCTGCACCTCACTTGATTCTTTCTGCACCTCACTTGCCTCTTTCTGCACTTCTCTTGCCTCTTTCTGCACTTCTCTTGCCTCTTTTTGCACTTCTCTTGCCTCTTTCTGCACTTCTCTTGCTTCTTTCTGTACCTTTCTTCCTCTTTCTGCACTTCTCTTGCTTCTTTCTGCACCTCTCTTGCTTCTTTTTGCAGCTCTCTTGCTTCTTTCTGCACCTCCGTTACTTCTTTCTGCTCCTCTCTTGCCTCTTTCTGCGCCTCTCTTCATCTTTCTGCGCCTCTCTTCCTTTTTCTGCACTTCTCTTGCCTCTTTCAACACTTCTCTTCCTTCTTTCTGCACCTCACTTGCTTCTCTCTGCACCTCACTTGCTTCTTTCTGCACCTCACTTGCCTCTTTCTGCACTTCTCTTGCCTCTTTCTGCACTTCTCTTGCCTCTTTTTGTACTTCTCTAGCCTCTTTATGCACTTCTCTTGCTTCTTTCTGCACCTTTCTTCCTCTTTCTTCACTTCTCTTGCTTCTTTCTGCAGTTCTCTTGCTTTTTTCTGAACCTCTCTTGCTTCTTTCTGCACCTCGCTTTTCTTTTTCTGCACTTCTCTTGCCTCATTCTGCACCTGTTGCTTCTCTTCTTTCTGCACCCCTCCTGCCTCTTTCTGCACCCCTCTTACCTCATTATGCACCCCTCTTGCCTCTTTCTGCACCTCTGTTCCTTCTTTCTGCACCTTTCTTGCTTCTTTTTGCACCCCTCTTGCCTCTTTCTGCAAGCCCTCTTGCCTCTTTCTGCATGCCCTCTTGCCTCTTCCTGCAGCCATATTGACTCTTTCTGCACCTCTCTTGCCTCTTCCTGCACCTCTCTTGCCTCTTTCTGCACCTCTCTTGCCTCTTTCTGCACCTCTCTTGCCTCTTTCTGCAACCCTCTTGCCTCTTTCTGCACCCCTCTTGCCTCTTTCTACACCCCTCTTGCCTCTTCCTGCACCCCTCTTGTCTCTTTGTGTACCTCTCTTGTCTCTTTTTGCACCTCTCTTGTCTCTTTGTGCACCTCTCTTGTCTCTTTGTGCACCTTTCGTGTCTCTATGTGCACCTTTCGTGTCTCTATGTGTACCTCTCTCGTCTCTCTGTACACCTCTTGTCTTTTTGTGCACCTCTCTTGTCTCTTTGTGCACCTATCTTGTCTCTTTGTGCATCTCTTCTCTCTTTGTCCACCTCTCTTGTCTCTTTGTCCACCTCTCTTTCCTCTTCCTGCACTTCTGTTGTCTCTTTCTGCACATCTATTGCTTCTATCTGCACTTCTCTTGCCTCTTTCTACATTTCAGTTCCTTCTTTCTGCACCCCTCTTGCCTCTTTCTGCACCCCTCTTGCCTCTTTCTGCAACCCTCTTGCCTCTTTCTGCAACCCTCTTCCCTCTTTCTATACCCCTCTTCCCTCTTTTTGCACTTTTCTTGCCTGTTTCTACACCTCTTTTTCGTCTTTCTGCACTTCTCTTGCCTGTTTCTGAACCTCTGTTGCTTCTTTCTGCACTTCTCTTGCCTCTTTCTGCATTTCTGTTGCTTCTTTCTGCACTTCTCTTACCTCTTTCTACATTTCTGTTGCTTCTTTCTGTACTTCTCTTGCCTCTTTCTGTACTTCTCTTGCCTCTTTCTGCACTTCTCTTGCCTCTTTCTCCACTTCTCTTTCCTCTTCCTACACCCCTGTTGCCTCTTTCTGCACTTGTCTTCCCTCTTTCTGCACCTCTCTTGACTTTGTGCACATCTGTTGCCTCTTTCTGCACCTCTGTTGCATGTTTCTGCACTTCTCTTGCCTTTTTCGGCAGATGTGTTCATTCTTTCTGCACCTCTTTTGCCTGTTTCTACACCTCTCTTGCCTCTTACTGCACCTCTTTTGCCTCTTTCTGCACCTTTCTTGCCTCTTTCTGCAGTTCTCTTGCCTATTTCTGCACCTCTTTTGCTTCTTTCTGCACTTCTCTTGCCGCTTTCTGCACTCCTCTTGCCTCTTTTTGCACCTCTGTTGGTGCTTTCTGCACCCCTGTTGCTTCTTTCTGCACCCCACTTGCATCTTTCTTTTCTGCACCCCTCTTGTCTCTTTCTGCACCCCTGTTGATTCTTTCTGTACCAGTCTTGCCTCTTTTTGCACCTCTCTTGCCTGTCTCTGCACCTCACTTGCCTGTCTCTGCACCTCACTTGCCTGTCTCTGCACCTCACTTGCCTGTCTCTGCACCTCTCTTGCCTATCTCTGCACCTCTCTTGCCGGTCTCTGCACCTCTCTTGCCTCTTTCTGCACCTCTCTTGCCTCTTTCTGTACCTCTCTTGCCTCTTTCTGCACCCCTCTTGCCTCTTTCTGCAATTCTCTTGCATCTTTCTGCACCTCTCTTGTCTTTGTGCATTTCTGTTGCCTCTTTCTGCACCTCTGTTGCATCTTTCTGCACTTCTCTTGCCTCTTTCTGCAGATGTGTTCATTCTTTCTGCACCTCTTTTGCCTGTTTCTGCACCTCTCTTGCCTCTTTCTGCACCTCACTTGCCTCTTTCTGCACCTTTCTTGCCTCTTTCTGCAATTCTCTTGCCTATTTCTGCACCACTATTGCTTCTTTCTGCACTTCTCTTGCCCCTTTCTGCACTCCTCTTGCCTCTTTTTGCACCTCTGTTTGTGCTTTCTGCACCCCTGTTGCTTCTTTCTGCACCCCTGTTGCTTCTTTCGGCACCCCATGTTACCTCTTTCTGCACCAGTCTTGCCTCTTTCTGCACCCCTGTTGATTCTTTCTGCACCCGTCTTGCCTCTTTTTGCACCTCTCTTGCCTGTCTCTTCGCCTCTCTTGCCTGTCTATGCACCTCACTTGCCTGTCTCTGCACCTCACTTGCCTGTCTCTGCACCTCTCTTGCCTGTCTCTGCACCTCTCTTGCCTGTCTCTGCACCTCTCTTGCCTCTTTCTGTACCTGCTTGCCTATTTCTACACCCCTCTTGCCTCTTTCTGCACCCCTCTTGCCACTTTCTGCACCTCTTGCCTCTTTCTGCACCTCTTTTGCCTCTTTCTGCGCCCCTCGTGCCTCTTTCTATACTTCTTTTGCTTTTTTCTGCACTTCTCTTCCTTCTTTATACACCCTCTTGCCTCTTTATACACCCTCTTGCCTCTTTCTGCGCCCCCCCTTGCCTCTTTCTGTGCCCCTCTTGCCTCTTACTGCGCCCCTCTTGCCTCTTACTGCACCCCTCTTGCCTCTTACTGCACCTCTCTTGCCTCTGTCTGTACCTCACGTGCCTCTTTCTGTGCCCCACATGCCTCTTTCTGCACCTCTCTTGCTTCTTTCTGCACTTCTCTTCCTTCTTTATACACCCTCTTAATACACCCTCTTGCCTCTTTCTGCACCCCTCTTGCCTCTTTCTGCACCCTCTTGCCTCTTTCTGCACCCTCTTGCCTCTTTCTGCACCCCTCTTCCCTCTTTCTGCACCCCTCTTGCCGCTTTCTGCACCCCTCTTGCCTCTTTCTGAACCTCTCTTGCCTTTTTCTGCACCTCTCTTGTCTGTTTCTGCACCTCTCTGGCCTCTTTCTGCGGTTCTCTTGCCTCCTTCTGTACCTCTGCTGCCTCCTTCTGCACCTCTGTTGCCTCTTTCTGCACCTCTCTTGCCTTTTTCTGCACCCCTCTTGCCTCTTTCTGCACCCCTCTTGCATCTTTCTGTGCCCCTCTTGCCTCTTTCTGCACCCCTCTTGCCTCTTACTGCACCCCTCTTGCCTTTTACTGTGCCCCTCTTGCCTTTTTCTGCGCCCCTCTTTCATCTTTCTGCGCCCCTCGTGCCTCTTTCTGTACTTCTCTTGATTATTTATGCACTTCTCTTCCTTCTTTATACACCCTCTTGCCTCTTTATACACACTCTTGCCTCTTTCTGCACCCCTCTTGCCTCTTTCTGTGCCCCTCTTTCCTCTTTCTGTACCCTCTTCCCTCTTTCTGCACCCCTCTTGCTTCTTTCTGTGCCTCTCTTGCCTGTCTCCACGCCTCTCATGCCTGTCTCTGCATCTCACTTGCCTGTCTCTGCACCTCACTTACCTGTCTCTGCACCTCACTTGCCTGTCTCTGCACCTCTCTTGTCTATCTCTGCACCTCTCTTGCCTGTCTCTGCACCTCTCTTGCCTGTCTCTGCACCTCTCTTGCCTCTTTCTGCACCTCTCTTGCCTCTTTCTGCACCTCTCTTGCATCTTTCTGCAAATCTGTTGCCTCTTACAGCACTTCTCTTGCCTCTTTCTGCACCCCTCTTGCCTCTGGATGATGTCATCAGTGATGTCATTTGAGATGTCATCAGTGATGTCATCAGTGATGTCACTGACCATGTCATGAATGATGTAATATGTGACGTCATCAGCAGTGCATTGCGGGGGCGCGAGTTATAGTTAGCTCAACTAACTATAACGGACGAATTTCTCTGGTTTTGTACGAGTGAAATGTCCAACTAACTATAACGTCCCTGAAACCTATGGTTTTTTCAGTGAATTTCTATGGTTTTTAAATGCTAATTTCTACCTATAACGTCCTTGAAACCTATGGTTTTTTCAGTGAATATATATATATACATATTCACCAACAACGACGCTCCCGCAGGAGCCTCAAGGAGCACTCAGTGGGTTGACAACATCCATTTATTAGGCTTTCGCGTTTCGGCGACACTTCACCTTTCTCAATGCGGGATGCCACAAGGAGTCCCATGATTCAAATTATGAATACAGTAAAAACTGCTCCCATTGGTTATTCGCTGTACGTGGAAGTTGCGCCTCCCACAGTGGGTACAAGTTCCACAATGCACCTCATTCTCCTGAGTGTTTGTTGGTTGTAACACATTACTGTATTAGAGCGGGTAAAAGCAATTTATAGATTGTTCCGACTCCTTCGATCAGCCGCATATTGGGAAACGTCACATCCAAAGCGCTCATTTAGTAATTGACGCTTACCCATTTTGTAATGACGACTCAATGTCCAATGTTGCTTTCCCTTCCAGGCATGCGATGGTTCTGGCAGTCTCTATTTAATCTTCCATCAATACCACTTGTCAAGCTACTGAACACTGTTCAGACTGGGTGCTGCCTTAATCGTTCAAGTGGCTGCACATCTTTAAATTCACCAACAACAACGCTCCCGCAGGAGCCTCAAGGAGCACTCAGTGGGTTGACAACATCCATTTATTAGATAGACGCATTTCGGCGACACTTCGCCTTTCTCAATGCCGGATGCAACAAGGAGTCCCATCATTCAAATTATTTATACAGTAAAAACCGCTCCCATTGGTTATGCGCTGTACGTGGAATTCGTGCCTCCCACAGTGGATACAAGTTCCACAATGCACCTCATTCTCCTGAGTGTTTGTTGGTTGTAACACATTACTGTATTAGAGCGGTCAAAAGTCATTTATAGATTGTTCGACTCCTTCGATCAGCCGCATGTATGCCATATTGGGAAACGTCAGATCCAAAGCGCTCATTTAGTAATTGACGATTACCCATTTTGTAATGACGACTCAATGTCCAATGTGGTTTTCCCTTCCAGGCATGCAACGGTTCTGGCAGTCTCTATTTAATCTTTCACCAATACCACTTGTCAAGCTGCCGCACACTTTTCAGACCGGGTGCTGCCTTAATCGTTGAAGTGGCTGCACGTCTTTAAATTCACGAACAACGACGCTCCCGCAGGAGCCTCAAGGAGCACTCAGTGGGTTGACAACATCCATTTATTGGGCAGACGCGTTTCGGTGACACTTCGCCTTTCTCAATGCCGGATGCCACAAGGAGTCCCATGATTCAAATTATTTATACAGTAAAAACCGCTCCCATTGGTTATGCACTGTAAGTGGAAGTCGCGCCTCCCAGAGTGGGTACAAGTTCCACAATGCACCTCATTCTCCTGAGTGTTTGTTGGTTGTAACACTTTACTGTATTAGAGCGGTTAAAAGTAATTTATAGATTGTTCCGAATCCTTCTTTCAGCCGCATGCATGCCATATTAGGAAACGTCACATCCAAAGCGCTCATTTATTAATTGACGCTTACCCATTTTGTAATGATGACTCAATGTCCAATGTGGCTTTCCCTTCCAGGCCTGTGACGGTTCTGGCAGTCTCTATTTAATCTTCCACCAATACCACTTGTCAAGCTGCCGAACCCTTTCAGTCCGGGTGCTGCCTTAAACTTGCAAGTGGCTGCACGTCTTTAAATTCAATAACAACGAATCTCCCGCAGGAGCATCAAGGAGCACTCAGTGGGTTGACAACATCCATCTGTTAGGCAGACGCGTTTCGGTGACACTTCGCCATTCTCAATTCCCGGATGCCACAAGGAGTCCCATGATTCAAATTATTTATACAGTAAAAACCGCTCCCATTGGTTATGTGCTGTCTGTGGAAGTTGCGCCTCCCACAGTGGGTACAAGTTCCACAATGCACCTCATTCTCCTGAGTGTTTGTTGGTTGTAACACATTACTATATTAGAGCGGTTAAAAGTAATTTATAGATTGTTCCAACCCCTTCGATCAGCCGCATGAATGCCATATTGGGAATCGTCACATCCAAAGCGCTCATTTAGTAATTGACGCTTACCCATTTTGTAATGATGACTCAATGCCCAATGTCTCTTTCCCTTCCAGGCATGCGACGGTTCTGGCAGTCTCTATTTAGTCTTCCACCAATTCCACTTGTCAAGTTGCCGAACACTTTTCAGACCAGGTGCTGCTTTAAACGTGCAAGTGCCACTCTGCAAACTCGCCTCCTGGTGCACTACTAGTTTATGGGATGAAGTCCCCTTGACTGCTGAGGGTCCTTGGGGTGAACAACCCCTCCTGTTACCTCCAGTAAGTCCCACACAGCGGGATTGCTAAGAGGTCTTTGGAGGACACGCCCTCATTTCTCCACCACTCTATAAACGTGTCTCCTGGCGCATTACTGGTTGGGGAATGAAGTCCTCTTGGATGCTAAGGGACCTCGCGCCAAGAAGCCCTCCTGGCACTTTCTGTAAGTCCTACACAGCGGGATTACTGACAGCTGGTCAGAGATCCGCCCCCTTTCTCCACCACTCTGCAAACACCATTACTACATAAAAAAACATTGAAATTACACTGAAAAAAACAAATTGTACAGGGACGTTATTGTTAGGAAATGGAATAAAAAAACGTAGAAATTTACTGACAAAATAAAAGGTTACAAGGACGTTATAGTTAGGCTCAGGTTTCACTCGTATAAAACCAGTGAAACTCAGCAGTTATAGTTAGCTGAGCTAACTATAACTCGCACCCCTGCAATGCACTGCTTATGACCTCACATATTATATCACTCATGACATGGTCAATGACATCACTGATGACATCACTCATGACATCTCAAATGACATCACTGATGACATCACAGTCATGGAGGGCATGTTACCACTGATTTGTGAGGGGAGTGCCCCTGAGTCATATTAGGCGATAATTGAGACCCACAGCCGGTTGTACATGAATCTGATGAGCTTTTTTCTAGTTGCAACAGTGCGCTTAGTTTAAAGGAAGCAACCTAAATCCTGGTTTAACAAAGAGTGTTGGAAAACTAATCCTGCTCTGATTCTTGCAATCAAACAAAGCAACAGACCATTGATTCAGGCCGTCAGATGGTGTTATAAGCTTGCACTATCGAGGGCCAAAAAGGAATGGAACCAGGGAATTTTGGGGGGGCCTCTTGGAGGCTGCCAAACAGAATGATCACTACTCCTTCTGGAACCTCCTAGCATCAGGTAGCAGAGATGGGTGCAGCACCATTGAAAATACTATTGCAGCAAGAGATTGGGTGGCACACTTCTCCAGTTTG
Organism: Calotriton arnoldi; assembly: GCA_963921515.1. Lineage (NCBI taxonomy): Eukaryota > Metazoa > Chordata > Amphibia > Caudata > Salamandridae > Calotriton > Calotriton arnoldi. The sequence goes on from CAWUFW010007939.1 coordinate 458,823, forward strand.
TATATGCAGAAGAGAGATCATCAAGATAACATGGGGAGACAGTTGGGTCTTGGGAAAATCTGCCAGCTGCAAATCGCCCAAGGTGAGATGGTTAAGAGTGCTATGATTGTCCCCCTAGAGTCCATCATTGATGCACAAGAAGAGGCACCCATGGATATTTCAGTGGATGAAATAATCTTGGCAATCAGGTGAATAGTCCCAAATAAAGCCCTAGGTCCAGATAAAATCCCTGGTGACATATTCCTGAGTGAGAAAACTCTTTGGAGTGCTTACTTCGCAGTGTTGTTTTCAGCGATTCTGAAGGGGGCACCAATAGCACATACTTGGGCGGGAGGCAAAATAATCCCTGTTTTAAAAAAAGGATCACACGACTTGCCCGCGACCTATCGACCAATAAGTCTTTTAGATAGTACGCAAAGCTCTTTAGCAAGGTAATCCTGGGTAGATTACAGGGTTGGCTGCTGACAATGAGATTTTGACTAAGGCTGGGCGTAGTTCGCGAAGTAATGCTTCGCGAAGCTACGCAAAGTGCAGTTCGCACTACGCAAGCTTCGCGTAGCACTACGCGAACTGCGTAGCGCACTGTTCGCAATGATTGCACAGTGCCGGATGCTTGTCCGCACTGTGCAATCATTGAAAACGGCAACTTGCACAGTGCGAGCTGTCTTTTACTGCCGCTCGAGTAGATTTTTACTCGAGCGGCAGCTTTCTCAACGCGGACTGGTAGTTTCTCATCGCGAGCGGTCGCGAGCATACGCGACCACTCGCAATGAGAAACCTGACCTCCCGCGTTGAGAATCTCGCCGGGAGGTTTATTTTCCACGCTCGCGATCGGCAACTTGATGTTGCTGATCGCGAACGACGAAAAAGTCTCGCCAGGATGTCATTTTGCTTGCTCGCGGTCGCCAACTTGACGTTGAGGACCGCGAGCAAGCAAAAATGACCGCGGCACTACGCTACGCTACGCGTGTTTGCACTGTGCTACGTGCAATTCGCGTTGTGCGAAGTAGCGCAAACTTCGCAAACTACGCGAGCGTAGCGTAGCACTTCGCCCAGGGTTAATTTTGACACCCCTCAAAGTGGCTTCAGAGGGTCCACAAGTAAAATTGACCAAGTGTTCTGTTTATAAATGTTCCACTGGAAGACAGTTACAATGGGAGGGGGCGATTCTACGTTGTGTTTATAGACTTGCACTCTGCATTTGACTTGGTACCAAGATCAATGCTTTGGCAGGTCCTCTCCGAGATGGGGGTCCCAAGATATTTATTAGACATCATAACTAGGCTAAACTATAACAAAAATGCACAGGTTAGACATGACAGCACAGTTGAGCTTACTGATCCCTTCCCCGTAACTAGAGGAGACAGCCAGAGGTGTATGCTGGCCCCCATGCTGTTTACACTATACATCAAAGGCCTTGACAAATTCCTGGATCAGTGTGATAATGATGCACCCAGATTAGCAAACATGAGGGATCCTGTCCTCATGTTGCTGATGACACTTTACTGGTCTCCAAAACCCCCATGGGACTCCAGCAGCTGTTGGACCAGTTTGATTGCTTCTGCCAAATTAGGGGACTGGAGATCAATGTGAACAAAGCCAAGTACATGGTCCTGAATCCTGGGTGCTTGACCAGCACTCATCTTACACTAGCAGGGACCCCACTGGAACGCATGCGTACATTTGTGTATCTATTCTTCACTCTGACTGAACACCTGGGGTGGCAAGCTCACATAATGATCCGGATCACCAACCGACCCCTGCCCACACCACGTCTTCAACAAAGCCGACGCCACCATCGCACCCCATCTCCGGGACATCATCAACTCCTCCTTCCACACCGCCACCTTCCCGGAGAGCTGGAAGCACGCCGAGCTTACCGCCCTCCTGAAGAAACCAACGGCGGACCCCACCGACCTCAAGAACTACCGCCCCATCTCGCTCCTTCCGTTTCCGGCCAAAGTCATCGAGAAGACCGTCAACAGACAGCTTGCCGCCTTCCTCGAGACGAATGGATCCCTCGACCCCTCGCAGTCCGGGTTTCGGGCCAACCACAGCACCGAGACCGCCCTTATCGCAGCCACCGACGACATCAGAACCCTAACCGACAACGGGAAACAGCTGCCCTCATCCTCCTGGACCTCTCCGCGGCGTTCGACACCGTCTGCCACCGCACCCTAGTGAAGCGCCTCAGCAACATCGGAATCCGAGAGAAAGCACTGGAATGGATCATCTCGTTCCTCGCCGGAAGAACCCAGAGAGTCCGCCTCTCCCCGTTCAGATCCGAAGCCACCGAAGTCATCTGCGGCGTTCCACAAGGATCCTCACTCAGCCCGACCCTCTTCAACGTCTACATGAGCCCCTCGCAGCCATCGCACGCCGACACAACCTCAACATCATCTCCTACGCCGACGACACCCAGCTGATCCTCTCCCTCACCAACGACCCCACCACCGCCAGAGCCAACCTGCACGACGGGATGAGAGACGTCGCCGACTGGATGAGGAACAGCCGCCTTAAACTGAACTCAGACAAGACGGAAGTCCTCATCCTGGGCTCATCACCCTCCGCCTGGGACGACTCCTGGTGGCCCCCGGCCCTGGGCACCGCACCCAAGCCAACGGACCACGCACGCAACCTGGGCTTCATCCTGGACTCCTCCCTATCGATGACCAGACAAGTCAACGCCGTCTCATCTTCATGCTTCAACACCCTGCGCATGCTCCGCAAGATCTTCAGATGGATCCCCACTGAAACCAGGAAGACCGTCACCCAGGCACTCGTCACCAGCCGACTGGACTATGGGAACACCCTCTACGCCGGAACCACAGCCAAACTTCAAAAGAGACTCCAGCGCATCCAGAACGCCTCCGCACGACTCATCCTGGACATCCCCCGACACAGCCACATCACCGTACACCTGAAAGACCTGCACTGGCTCCCCGTCAGCAAGAGAATCACGTTCAGACTCCTCACCCACGCACACAAGGCCCTCCACGACCTGGGCCCAAAGTACCTCAACGACCGCATGTCCTTCTACACGCCCACACGCCAGCTACGATCAACCAGCCACGCCCTCGCCACCGTACCACGCATCCGCAGAACCACCGCCGGAGGAAGATCCTTCTCCTACCTGGCGGCCAAGACCTGGAACTCCTCCCCACTCACCTTCGGCGAACCCAGGACCATCTCGCCTTCAGGAAGCAGCTCAAGACCTGGCTGTTCGAGCAGTAACTTACCCCTCCCCCAGCGCCTTGAGACCCTCCCGGGTGAGTAGCGCGCTCTATAAATGCCGTGATTGATTGATAATGCAGTGACGATTAAAAACAGAGCAAGTACTGGCAGGTATCTTATAGATGTCACGCAGCTCACAGTATTGACCCATACTGCCAGCGATACAGATTTACAAACTCAAGGCCTTGGTGACAGCTGCCTATGGTGCTGAGCTATGATGGCATCTGGGCGCAACCTCATTGGTAATGGTGGAAAATTACATCATGCGCCAGCAGGTAGGTGCACCTGTAAGCACTCTTCTCCTTCCACTTAGGCTGGATTTTGGGGTTAGAGACTTTTCTGACTGTCTTGCACTGCATCCCATACTTTACTGGAGGAGGATCTGGGCTAACCTGGAGTTATCAGCCTATCGACAAGGGTTAGAGGAAATGTTGTCATATGTGGGCTTTTGTAGAATTCCATGGCTAAAGCATGTGAAGGGCACATTGCCAGAGATTGGTCTTGGTGGCTTATGGAGTGCCCCAGACTAGGTGGGGGCCATTTGCAAATCACTTATCAAGACTACATATTGGCAACATAGAGATAATCGCCTACACCCACAGTTAAGCCATAGATCTTTAACAGATGCCTTTCTTACAGTTAAGGACTCCTTGAAACAGGAGAACTTTCTGGATGGAATAGAACCTCCTTTAGCTAGGCGATTGTATTTGCAATTCCGGGATGTAACCTTGCATCTACAGGCATTTACTGCCAAGTGGGAGCACATGTCAATGGTCAATGAGTCGCAGTGCTCATCCTGTGGGGACCAAAAAGAAACTATTGAGCACATTATCTTCTTTTGGCCAACCTATGTGACTCATAGAAGGCATTGGATACTACCGCTCTGCCGAAATATGTGAATTAGGGAATACAGAGAGGCACTCAGGATTCTGGGATACAATACATGCAGATTGATAGTTTTTGCTAACTCTTGTTATCTAATGAGAGTGTGGAAAGAAAGGCACAAGATGAGTACGTCGCAGCTAAATCAGTATAGCGGTGATCTATAAAATGGTGATTGAAATAACAGATGGAGAATAGGGTCTGCAATATTTATTTATAGAATATAGGAACTTTTGTAGACTATTTATATATTTTATAAGCAAAAATGGAAACAGCAAAACCATCCAAACACTACAGAGTGCATGTAACGCACCTCCCTCAATATAAGGAAAAGTAAATCTTATTTTTAAAACCCCCTGTAGTTAACCTAACATTTGAGCCTTATGCTCACGCGGTGTGCAACCCCACTGCCCCTGCCGTTTCCAAGGAGCGATCAAAACGACCAACTAGTTGAGCTAGCCTGGCAATTCCTTTTTCCGTTCAGAAAGAAATGATAACAGTTTAATCGCCCTGACGAAGTTCTTGTCTAAAAGAACGAAACGCGTTGGCTGCTTGGTGCTTTGTTTCAAATAAAAAAGAAGAATAAAGAAAACTGAACATTTCTAACATTGGATGGACATTTAAAAATTATTTTTTTACTTTGGATATTTGGATTGGGTGGTGCAACCCACAGTTGATAAAAATATTTATATATTTTAACCATTAGTGGCTGACCAATCTATTTTATTGTGTACAGCTTATGCATAGCTCAATGTGCAGTTATAGGACTGTTTGTTGATGTGTTGCATAAAACCACCTTGTTGCTGGAACCTGCCTAATAGTAAGGGGTCATTGGCTATCACAATGTTTACAACATTACACCTTTTATATCATATATGTTAACCTGATTTTATTGTATGTTTTTTATCTTGTGCGCATTTAAGGGTTAAGGACGAAATAAAGTTTCTAAAAAAAATAAAATGGAACATATAAAAATGAAGGGCCTCTTTTACAATATTTTGATGCAAGGCAGCGAAGCAAGCCTCTGTGCTGCCCTGCTGTGCATCAAACAAAAAGGGCAGTATTGCACCGTATCTACAAGATACTGTGCATCTCTGTCCTTTTTCTTTGTACTGGTGCACAATGGGCTCCCATGCACCAACGCAGGCACCCTTGCACCATGGTGCAAGGGTGTCTGCTTTGTAGGGGTAATTGTTTTTGTGCAGGAAGGGAAACCTTCCTTCACAACAACAATTACAAGAGGTCTTTTCCTCTTTCTATGAAAAAGGAAAAGCGAGGAGACCTTCCTTAGTCCTCCCCTGGGGAGGCATAGGAATCTTATGCATTCCAAGGTTTACGAAACCTTGTAAATCTGGGAATGCATCAGGTTCCATGGATGTTGCATGGAAACACCCACAGCAACACCCATGGAATGCCCCTTTCATGCAGAGTAATGCGTGAAGGGGGGCCATGTTTAAAAGGTCATGAAAAGGCACGCAGGTTAGCTTTACGTGACCTTGTAAATATGGGCAGGCACTCTGCGTTACCGGTCCATTAAAAAAAATGATGCACCAGCGGTGCAATGGGCTTGTGAATAAGCCCCTTAATGTCACCATATCCCCGTAGTGACAAGCACCAAAACCTATTTTTACAGTGGAAGGCTCTGGCAGTCCTATGAGAAAACTATAGTATAGATTAAAATATTAATTCTGTACCTCGGGTTTGCAACCAGTTAGAAAAATATTTCAACCAGCATTTTTAATATTTATTAAAAGTTCATTTTACTCGTGAAGTTGAACTTTAAATAAATATTTATAAAAAGTAACTTTTACAAAGTTACCTTTTTCCTGCCTGAAGCTCCTTGAGGCTGTGCAGCAAGTGTGTGTTCTTAAAGAGGCATCACAACTGCTCCCTGATCTGAAACAATGACCTGGATATGGAGGTGGTGTTTTTCTTCCAGGTGACACCTGGAGAAGAAGCCTTTGTCCCACTAATTTTTATTCATTCAAGTCCGATTAATTAAAACCATTACATGACTAAGAACTATGAATACATGTTCACTTGGAATAAAACAATGCCTTCTACAACCAGGATGGAGTTTAAAAAATGTAAAAGCAGTGTCGGCTGAATTATTTCATACATATAAAAAGAGTTAAAACCAACCTTACGTGATTAAAATAAAAGAAGAGTGTCCAAAATTTTACAGATAAAGAGGTAAAGTGCAATATGCCATATGCATGCTAATAGGACTTCCTACAGGTAGGACTGGGGTTACTGAGATCTCAATACCCCAGAATATTTGTGTGCAACAGATGATCGTATTTTCTGGGTTAAAAATCCCCATATGCCAGGGCCTGCCTGACCATGGAGGATGCTACTCATGTCCCATGAGTTTGTATGTTCCCATTTGTGGCTCTCCTGAGAGCTAGCTACTGAATGCTGTTCTGGGTTCTATGGCCATTGGCTAATTTCCTTGCTTCAATGCGCAAAAAGCGAATATAACTCATAAATTTCCCCAGTCTTGCTAATGTGCTTGCTAATGTGGATATGTGCTTCAGTGAAGCACATATCCAACACCTCCTTACAGCACTTAATCCCTTTTGAACAACATAGCCGAAGGAGCAGGTGGTGTCGTTCCTCCAACAGTTTAGGACAGCAACACAACAAGTGAAGCCAGGATTCTTTTCAATAGTTACATAACCTGCATGAGGCTACCTCGTCGTGTCATGCCCAGCCAGGACTGAAGTCTGAAATTGGAAGTGCACTTAGCCTCATGAAAAGAATTTTCGTGCAGGCCTGGATTGACCATGCTTTTTTAAAGTATGGCTGTGCCTTCCCAGAGGTATAAGATGCATCGAGCGCCTTGGCCAGGGTGCTAAGTCGAAGACTGCCAATGTCCTGTTCAAATGTCATTAATTGCACTTGCCTGTTTAAAACTTTTTTCCAAGCAGAGTAAGGGATTTCTTGGAGATGTAGGCTATCTCTCTTGATTTTCAGTGTGCTGGTTGCTGTTGCTAGCTGTAGCTACCACGGAGATCCTGCTGCATCGAAGATGGCTTTCAAATGATATTTGAGGGATGACTCTGGGGCATGCAAGACCCTGAGATAGAACTTTATTAGATCCCCCCTGGCCCACGAGGTTAGGGCACCCTAGGCCCAACTCCAGCCTCAGCCTTATTCTTCTTACTTGTCGAGGGGCAAGTAGAATTCTCTTGTATGCCTTAATCCGGGAATTTAATAAAAATGTGTCCAAGGCGCCGGGGAACGCCAAGTGACCATAGTTAAGGGCTGGGATTAGTTTTGCTCTTAAAACAGTCAGCATGGGTTCTGCAGTTGGACTTTGTAATCAGTTACACAGGTGCTTCAGTACGCGGATAACTGTGGTGGCCTTTATTCTAAGGTGCTTTAAGTGGATAGCCAGTTTGGTGCTTTTAGAAAGCCATACTCTAAAATAGTTATAGGCTGAATTTGTCGTAATTTGGAGGTCTCCCATCTGCCATTGAAGTTGTTTTTTATGCGGGAAATTCCCAAATATGACAACCCTAGTTTTGCCCTGTTTCACCTGAAGATTATTAGCTTGGTTGGAATAATGAAGAGCTTTGAGGGCTCTCTGCAGGCTGATTCTGGTGTGATCCAGGATGACAGTATCGTCAGCGTCCTGGAGGATGAGAAGTTGCAGCCTTCCCAGCCTTGGAGTCCTACTTCTTCCAGAGCTGCTCCCATATCTTCAGTATATAGGTTGAAAAGAAGGGGAGCCAGCACCAGCCCAGCTTAAGCCCAGTATTGGTAGGGACAGGCGGTGACAGTGGTGGGGTCTGTTTTAACCCAGACCCATGTTCCCTGGGACAGTGATGTAATTGCCCTGAGAAGAGGGACCGAGATCGCCCAAGCAGCTAGCCTCCCCCATAACTTGCCCCAATCCACCCTGTCAAATCAGTACTAGAGTCTATGAAGCAGCAGAACAAGGGTGGGTGATTCCTCCTGGCCGCATGCGTTAATAAGTGAGCCAGCGCTAAGATTGTATCCATTGTTGAGCTCTTGGCCCTAAACCTGGATTGATAAAGTGGTAAGATACTCTTTTCCTCTGCCCATGTGTCTAGTTCTTTGAGAACAATACAAGCATAGGCCTTTCCTTCCAGGTCAAGTAGAGTTATAAGCCTATAACTGGCTGGGCTAGAGCGAATTCCCTTTTTATGAATGGGAAATAGAATGGAACCCCTCCAGGAATTGGGAATTGATGCAGTAGCAAAAGCATGATTGAAAAGTGGCGTTAAGATGGGCTGCCAAAAGCCTTGCGCTATTTTACACACAGAGTTGGCCCTGGGGCCCCATCTTTCCTCATTTTCTTTATTGTGGCAGTTACTGTCTCTACTGTGATTATCGTCCCGCGTTGAGTCCCAGAATCTAAAGTTGTAATGGGCAGAGAAGAAACTGCTGCTATTGCTTGGCTGGGTGAATATAATCGTTCCAAGTGGCTAATCCAATCCCTTTCAACCACTCCGTTTTCCCTTGTGGGCCCTGGATTGCCTAGCCAGTTTATGTGCTTCCACAATCTAGCATGGTTTTTATCTTTTAGTATCATGAAAACTCTGAGCCACTCCACATCGTTGTGCTCCCTTTTGTGTTGCTATATTTTATGCTTATAAATTGCCCTGTAACTTGAGATTGTTTGATTTTTACCTGGTGTATAGCTTCTTCTTCTGGTTTCCAGGGCTCTCTGGAGGGACCGTTTGCAGGCCGTGAGCTCCTTAGAATGGCGGTGGCTCAGTGTTGGAATTGAACGACTGATCTGTGATTAGTGTCATGTGTTCCACCGGGGTGGATGTCAGGTTAATATTTATTACGACTGGTACATGGTCAAAAAGATACTGCTGTCTTGATTTTTCTTTGTTTATTATCTTTTCCCCTGACAGGCACATGATGAGTTACACATGAGATTATCCCAGGTAGGACTCACTTGGGTACACCTTAGGTGGATTCCCCTTCTCTATTAGATAGGGATATAGGGGATACTTTTTTTGATTAGTGTAGGGATCCGACAGCCCTGACGAATGCCCCAGACCTACTTGGCTCTTTGTGTGGGCAGAAACATCATGGCTGTTTGAGAGATGGATCAGAGACATTATTCTCTGTAGGGTCCATCATCTTCTTTGATTTTAGCTTACCTCAGGTCCTCACTAATAAAGGTGACAACTGAGGAACCTGAAGGCACTTTTAATTTAACTGGATCCCGCTCTATCCTGTAAGTTTTATGTAAGAACTCCCTCTTATCGCCAGAAGTCTTCGCAGAGGTTGAGTCTGCCCTGGTAGTACCATCTTACCAGGGTGGGGAGAGGATGCCTATGATGAAGCATGATACAATATTGTGTGTGAGGCATCCTCTTCCATTAAGGATGGCCTTCTAGACCTCCTTAAAGATTTCACATGAATTGCTACATTTGGATCTCCACTTCTAACCGCGCTTCCATTGTTTTCACATGAATAAATGACTACCTACTTCTTTTGTATGTATCATTTGATTTTTACCTGGTGTACCACTCATTCTTCTGGTAGCCAGGGCTCTCTGGAGGGACCGTTTGCAGGCTGTGAGCTCCTTAGAATGGTGGTGGATCTGTGTTGGAATTGAACGACTGAAAGGTTTCTATAGTCCCTTCCCCATTGCCAGCTGAAGTTCCAATAAAAGGTCCTCTCAGTGCTCGGGAGGTGTTTTTGATCTGTCTAGTATAGTGGGCAGTTTTCTTCCCTCTATCCAGGCTTGGAGCTTCACCCCTAATTTGGCGGACCATTTAATTCTATGTAAGACTTTGTGGTGCTCTTCCCTTGTTGGTTCTCCAATCAGAGGTATTGAAGGGGAGTCAGCGGAGACTAGTTGGAAAATTATGCGCAGAGGTCTATGATCGCTCTCCTCCCTATTGTAAATTTCAAAATCTTAGAACATTGAGACTAGCCCTTTGCTGATGAAGATGTCATCTATTGTGGAGATATTCCTACACGTAGGGGTGGGGCGCCAGTGGGGTGAGCGAGCATCCTTTATAACTTGCGATGAGCTGAGTTTATTGTTGGAGAGGAGTGCATGTAGAGGTGCCGCCACACCTGATGACTTGCGTAAATTTAGAGACTTGCCCAAATCCCTGAGATTAACATCCCCGGCTATAATTGCCTGGTGTGACTCTTATTTCATCAACCGTATTTACTAAGAGGACCATGTCCTGTTTCTTCAGGAGCTGTGCGAAATTCAAATAGCAATTTACCAACAGCAGACGTAGGGGCTGAGAGTTGAACTTTATACCTTTAATTAGGAGAACTTGAAGGGCTTGCGACTCAGTTGGTATTTTAGTTGGCACTATTTTACGGGCATGTTTAATGAAGATGGAAAGACCGCCTGATGGTTGCCCGAATATATTTCGTCTTGAGGCCGCACAATGAAATTCGTAATAGCCTGCCAGCGGCGTAGTTGTCGTAGCCCATCTCCTGTAGACACAAGATGTCACCATGAAAAAGGTAATCAAGACCAGCTTTTTTTTCAAGAATTTTTTTAACCCCAGCTACATTCCATGAAATTATTGTTAACTTTTGTACGTAGCCTTCTTCCTTAGGGCATTTTGGTTCTGCCTGTCAGAGCTCATTACTAGGAATGACGCATGTGATGGGTTCCATCCTCCGCTAGGTCCCCTATTGGGGTCTGAAGGTGCGTCGCTCATCGGTTGTTACTGCAAATTATGCGGAGATCCTTTGGAGTCTTGGGAAAAGCATTGGAGTTTCTCCCACTATGCTTTTTGCGGTTTGTGCCACGAAGACTGAGTGGACCTCCGTACCTTGTGTGGGAGAGTGCAAAACATGCAGATATTTCTCCAGGCAGGGGGGTTGTATGTCCATTCCCCAATCCGAGAGCTGTGGTGCTACCTTGAGTGCTGCGAGTAGATGACTCTGTTGCTGAAATTTTTGTGCAGGGTGGATTCACCATGTGTGTCTCCTTGCAAATTCTGGAATCTTACCCATTCAAGGTCGTCAGACTGGATTGTGGCCAAAGATGGAATATGGCTAAATAGACGCAAAATATTGATCCTGTTCAGAGTGTCAAATGGCCCTTTTGCATAATAACTTGGGGTGAGCACTGCCTCATACGTACGGGGGCTGCATTTGGAACTAAGCACGTAGCTGGTGCCAGTCTATTTGTTTGAGATGGAATTGGGGGTTTGAGGCCTTGGGTGCCTGTTATGAGGTTTCCTTTGTATCTTTTATTCATATTTGGTGCCGCAAGAGGCTGACTGTTGGACGGGATTGGTCAAGTGTACAGATGGGAAAGAGGCCCTGCTGATTGCTCATGAATTGTAATGGATGTGGCTTTGACTGGGGAGAACTGGTTATAGGCGTCCGTCTTCTTCTTTGTGAGCACCTGTTCAGTTGTGCTCATCTGGACGGGGCTTGCTTCATCTATGGCAAGGCATTCCCATGTGTTCTTGGGCAAGGTGGAATTAATTGTCTCCTGACCCTTCCCCTCCCTTAATGGATGGTTGTGGGAGTTTGCTATGACTTTAAAGATTGGATACAGTGGGCCAGGAGCGTTGGCTCCTGAAGTATGAGGATTCAAGGTAAATGACTGCAGCACCGCTTTTTTGGCTTTCTATTTTTTGTATCGTTTCTTCAATTTTTTCTTAGCCCTCCTATATAATGGGGCCACTGGGACACCGATGCTAGTTAGGGCCTTGTTGTTTGTTGCCTCTTTGGTTTCCAGCTGGGAATTGAAGCTTGATTCCAGTAGGGAGGATAGAGGTTGAGGCTGATTGACTATGACCGGGGGACCAAAATGTGCTTAGAACTGACACCAATATTTGTTGATAAACTGGAGGGTATCCCCTTTGTGCTTGCAGGGGCATGGATGATATCAGAACAGGCTTTCGAGCAAGATGATGTTATATTATCATTTGTTCCCCTAACTGTGGTTAGTATCTCACTAAGTATTTCTGGCAGTATCGCCCACCTCTCAACAATAGCTGTGCATGAGCAGGAGCCTTTCATAGAGCTCATGGTATCTTGCATTCTCTCTTCGATGGTATCCATCTTATTGCTTAGAGTGACCAGACGATGCATGAATGATTGCAGGAGATCTATTTGTAGCTCCATTTTTGTGGACTGCCAAAGCAATACTCTTGCTTTGTAGTATTGTGCTGCATTATTGACTGGGGAATGTAAATCATCGCTGTGAGTTGTTTCCAGTATTTCTGTTGGTGATTCCCTAGAGACAACCGAGGTCCTAAACAGCTGTGTTTTACCCCGTGACTCCCCTAGCCCCAGGACACAACTGTGATCTTCGCCTTCCATTAGGCATGCTGGTCCTTGTACAGTCAGACCGGATGAACATGCTCAGGCTGGTCCTGGGTATGGTAGTGATAGGAGTAATTGGCATAGCTTCTGTGCTGGGAACGATTTGGAAGTGGTGTGTAAATTAAGTCCATTTGGTAGTTCTTAATTGTTGTCTTCTGGAGTTATTGAATCTGAGCGGAGCTCCATGTGGTCCTAGTAGGGGCAGGGGGCCTGGTTGTGTCCCAACCGTGGCAGGGTTTGGGCAACTAGCCGATTTCTTTTTGTGCCCCATAGGAGGCAAACAGCAAAATATTGTGTAAAATATTTGTTTATTTGATTTTTTTTGTCTATTTGTTGTGTTTATATAGGGTGCTGGGGGCACCCACCCCTGCTCCGCCCCCAGCCCTGAGTTCAAAGTTTGAAGTAAACAATTCAGGCTAGAATCAGCAGCTGAGTTAATTGCACAACAGGGCTTCAGGCAGCATACAGTGAAGAGACAATGGGGCGATGGTGAAGAGACGATAGGGAGTTGGAAGGGGTGAGATGAACAGCGCTACACTGTGGCGGCAGGCCTCTGGTGGTGCAAGCCGCACCGGCATAACTCCGGCCGCTTCTGCTCCAACAGAAGGGACTGCGGCACTAGCCTTACTGCAGGATGTGCTTCACAGGTTGTACGTGGCCCCCCGCTCTGCTCCAGGCCCCAGCTCAGCTGACGGAGGTCCGGCCACAGGGCGGATGGAAGTCCTGGTGTTGGTGCTGGTGCTAGAGCTGGTGCGACAAGCTTCTCTCTCTCTCTCCACGCTTGACTCTCGGCTCTCTCACCATGTTCTCAGCTTGGCCCTATCCCCTCAATGGAAAAGTACAGTCAGTCAAGTCAATATGTCTAGTTTAGGACTCTGCCTGCCACATCACATCACTCCTCCTCTTCGCAGTTGCTGAAAGTAGAAGAAAGGTGTTACGCCCAATTTTTATGGTGTGGTTTGACAGCGCAGTTGTCCCACTAGTCGGGCTGGCTCCAAACCTAGTGGGAGAAGAGCTTCCTCCAGAAACAGTTTTGAGTGACTACAGAGGACGGGACTGTTCATTATGGCCGTTTCTCTGGCTTAGCCCCCCCACAACATTCTGGAAAGTAGGCAGAGAAGGGGCAGTTAACCTTAGGTACAGAAAGAGGACTGTAAAGGAAAAGGTGCCTAACAAGTGAGGGTGAGATAGCCCCCCACAATAGTCATGGAAAGAGGACTGAGGTTTAGGGATCCATAGAAACTAAGAGAGGACTTATCCTAGCAAAACTAAAAGGGACAATTTCAAAAGTACAAGGACATCTAAAGGTATAAGAGGCTTCCTATATTTGAGGATCACTCAGTGGAACCGGAAAAATTAATTAAATAGTAATTTAAATAAAAAAATAAAAAAATAATTAAAAAGATTTAAACTATTCACATAAATATATAAGAAGAAAGAAGATCGTCACTAGAATATTAAAAAATAAATAAAGTGTGACAACTTCAGGAGGACATACACTAAGGGAACTAGGAAAGGAAGGCTATAGGAAGTGGCTGGTCTCGACATTTTCATCACACAGTGGCGGCCGTTCTTAATTTCCTACGACCTGCATCACAGATAATCATAATTAGAGTAGGTCGCTCCCAGTATCACTACTCAGTAATCAATTGCCTTAGACCTTAACCTAGACAGGGTGGCGGGAAATTATATATCAGGAGTTACACCTATGTCCCTCAAGATGAAAGGAGTAAATCTGATACCGGCAGGTTTTAATTCATACTCTATAGTCTACCGCCCAATCTTTCCAGGAATGGAACCAAAACCTTTAAACACAACCTGATCAGAAAAAAACCCTGAAACACTTATCTCAGATCCCTCCTACGACCCAAAAGATGGCATAATTATCAATGACTTAATTTTCTTCACTAGAGCTCTGGCTAAATGGCGCACCACTGTGGCTAAATTTCTCAGCATCCAAGATTCAAGAAACATCCCTTACGGATCTAAGATGCTAATAATACCCTCAAAACATTTGAGAGCCACACTGAACATAACATATTACAAAAATGGCATTGTACTCATCCAAGCAGCCAACAAAGATCTGGAACTATTTGATGACTATTTTGGCAAGCTAAAAGATCACGTTAACTCAATACACCAGAAATTCCTCACCGAAAATACTAACACCTATACATCACGAAGTACATTGGCGATTAAAGAAAATGGGACTGACATAGATAGCCAGCAGCCTAAATCTTTGCTTAGCAACTCTGAAACTAGTGACAACAGGATACAGCACAGGGAGTTAGTATCACTACTCCAAGTTAATAGCCCCCATACTTTAACCCGCAGCACAAGATTCAGTGCTAAGACGTGCAGGTTAGCCTCCAAGCGGTCTTTGGACATACCCAAAGCAGTTAGCAATAACCCCATAGTAGCAAACCAGCTAAAATCTAGTCCATTGTCCATCCCTTACACACCTCAGGTGAATACATCTAATACTTTGCAAAGCGAGGGTCTCTCTGATGCAGCTTCCGCGGTCAGAACTTCATTAGGTTAGATCACTATACTAGTTCCGATCTATCCCTTCAGTGGAAGGAAAAATCATCAGAAGAAACCATAAATAGCCACAATCACGCAGAATTAGATACATCTAGCGTTCAGAACTCCAGGACTGCAGACAAGCTGCAACTTCCACTTCTCTCCCCTCCATCCATGAATTAAGCTAGAATCACTCAATGCCCAGACTGATAGGATAGGAATAGACATGCAAAACATCCTCAGGAACATGAAGAATAGTTTACTTCTCTCAGAAAGCTATTTCTCTAAAATCATCCAGATAAAAAATCAGTACACTCATTACACAACAAACTTGACAAGATTAACACAACCCCATTGCCTCTGTCAAACAGAATTCTTCATCCTCGCAAAATACTCAGTTATCTGACAGACTCCGAAACACAATCCTTATTGCAATCGTACGAGTTGTCATCCAGGCCCACCCCTAAGAGAAATGATCAACAAATTAGAGCAGTTCCGATCAATGTAAACAGAATAACACAAGTGAATCCTAGAACGCTAAATGCTAACAACCTGAAAGAAATAACATTAATCCCTTTAGGGCAAGACTCGATACTAAATACCCCTCCGAAACTGCTTTTGTGTTTACTACTCAATTGCCGATCAGCAATGAAACATGCAGTGGACATTGCCGACCTAATCCTGAACCAGGGTATTGACGTAGCTATTCTAACTGAAACGTGGCTCAATAATTCATCGTCCCCGTTCCTAGACCTATTGGTTCCACCAAACTACAATATTGTGAGACTAGACAGGCTAAACAAAACAGGTGGAGGAGTGGCCTGTATCCACAGATCAAACATTTCTATCTCTAAAGCCCACTCTGACCCTCTTGAGCCTTGTGAATACCTGGGGCTCTCTCTACGTCTCTCCGATAATCAACACTTTAAACTACACGCTTTCTACCACCCCCCAGGTAAAAACGCATTATTCATAGATCAACTAATGGAAATTATTACAGCAAATTCTGATCCACAATCCAAAGATATCTTTCTAGGGGACTTCAATCTACATTGGAATGACCTCATAGATAATCAGGTCAATATTTTCAAAAACTTCCTAGCAGACCATTCTCTAGTGCAGGCTTGTGGTCTTCCAACTCACTCTAAAGGCGCTACATTAGACTGGATCATCTCCAAAGAAAACGAGGTAAATTCAATCACTATTGTACCCTGCGACTGGTCGGATCATCACATCATCACCTTCCAAATTACATCCTTAAAGAAGAAAAAAACCACACAAGCAGTCAAGCCTAAGCAATGGGCCAGAGAGATTAAAGGCCTGAACATGGAGTCGCTAACAGCAAGTTGAGAGAACGAACTGCAACCTCCCCCTGAAGTGGTGGATGTCAGCGAGCTGACGGGTCATTACAATAGTACGATGTCTAAAATAACCAATAACATAGCCCCTTTAAAATTCAAAATTATTCAAGTCAAAGATAAAAACCCATGGTTCAACGGTTCTCTGAATGAAGAAAGACGGAAACTCAGACTCACAGAAAGAAAATGGAGGCAGCTTCCATCATCCCCACATCTAAATCAGCTAAGAAAGATTAGTAAAGCATACAATAAAAGCGTACTTCAGTCAAAAAATACTTTTTTAGAAATGAACTTGATAATGCTAAGAACAGACTGAGAAAACTCTTCGATCTTCTAAAGGATCAGTCGAACAAATTGACCAAATCCTCTCAACTAACAGCTCAATCGGTTCTGAGCTGTGAAGACTTTTCAGCATTTTTTACTACCAAAGCTAGCTCCCTGGAGAGTGAACTCAATTTTACTGCTGATAAACTCGTGACTCAAAAGAGCACTCAAGCGAAGCAGCTAGACCAGCCTGCACAAACAGTGCCCAAAAATAATGCCCATTGGTCAACCTTCAAACTTTATGATCAGGAAAACATTGATAAAATTGGCCTTAAAACTGAATAACCATTACAACGATCCTCTTCCCGCAAAATGTTGGCCTACGGTCAACCACATGGTCATCCCTAGCTGGACTAAAATAATTAATGAATCGCTTTCCCAAGGTTCCTTTCCTGACTGCCTAAAAACAGGCCAGGTCATCCCTCTACTGAAAAAACCTACTGAGAATCCTTCGGACCCAAACAACTTTAGGCCGGTAACAAACAATCCCTTACTGGCTAAGGTGTTAGAAAAATGTGCTTGAACAAAAACAACTGAACCTTCACATCACAGAATGTAAGCTACTAAACGACTGCCGATCAGGTTTTAGACCAGATCACAGCACGAAAACAGCAATTATGCACATAGCTGATGACGCTTTACTTGCTCTAGACCGTAACGAAACCTGTCTACTAGTCCTCCTCGACCTATCTTCAGCATTTGACACCGTAAATCATGGCAAAATATTATACCGATTGGAGAATAGGATGGGTTTCTCGGGGACAGTCCTAAAATGGTTTCATTCCCTCTTAGAGAACAGATCGCAAAGATTCTTGGTGAACCACAATCTATCCCTTCGTTCCCCGAGTCTTATTGGAGTCCCTCAAGGCTCAACTCTATCCCCATCCCTATTCAATCTGTACATTGAGCCATTCACTGAAATACTGCAGCAGGCTAACATCTCCTTCCACATGTATGCAGATGACACTCAGCTGTATATGAAGACCACATCGCTTGAAGAGATCAACATAATGAACCAAGCACTACAAAAGACCGCCCATTGGCTTTCTAGCAATCATCTTAAACTCAACTCACAGAAAACAGAATTCCTTCTGATCTCCCCCACAAATCCTCCATAATGATCAAGGAATGGACCAAATTGATCACAGCGCTAAATTGTACTCCGATTCTAGTTGATTCTACCAATTCACTTGGAATGACGCTGAATAAGGATTTAAACATGCAAGCTCACATCAATACTATGGCAAAAAACGCCCGATTCCATCTGAGCTAGTTCAGAAAATTAACCGTTCATAGACCCTGCTGACCTGAAAACGGCTGTCCAAGCTTTGGTTATCTCAAGGATTGAGTACGGTTACACAACTCTAGCTGGGCTTCCTAAGATTTCAACTGCCCCACTAAAAGCTTGCCTCAATGCTGCGGCGAGACTCGTAACGGGTACAAGAAAATTTGACCACATCACGCCACATCTGAAAGCACTCAAATGGCTACCGTACGAGGCAAGAATTCAGCTAAAGATGGCGTGTATTACACACAAAGCTTTACACTACACTACAACGCTGTTGAATTGTAAAGCGCTCTGACAACCAGGATTGGGTCATGTTTGCGCTATAGAAAACACTAAATAAATAAATAAATAAAAATTACCCTGACCATGTGTAAATGGGTGGGCATACGGGCACTGCACCAGGGTGTAGTTCTTACCCATGTTGGATTTTGCAAGTAAGGTGCACTGGGGGATTCTTTGCAGTAGAGCAAAATTGGAACTGCTGTAAAAGTGGGAATGGATGCTCCTGGAAACTCTTACCCCTTTGGTCAGAAAGGATACAGGAGTTGCCTCCACCCAGTAATGGGTGGCAAGCATAAATGTGACACACCAAGGCCTCCTCAAAACACTTTCTGGACCTGCAGAAGAACAGAAGAAGGTATGCATCTCCTGTTTGAGAGCTGTGAGGATTCCTGATGGGATGGACCTGCTCCTGCTTGCACCCAGGACAAAGAAATTGACTCCAAAGATCGGTTGGCCGCAGAGCCACAACAATGCACAACAGGCCTTTTTCCTAAAATGCCCAGATGGCCAGTAACTACTGGACCTAGACTGGGCCCTGCTGGTGGCCTCTTCAAGATTGAGTCTGAGCCTCCAAGTACTGTTCCTGAGGTACTGGGACCCTTGCTCTGCCTAACTGGAAGTCTCCAACACATCTGAAAAGTTTGGAACTGAGAAATGTTGTAACTACCAGATCTCCAGAGAACAAGGATGGACCACCCAAGGCAATCTGTCCAAGAAATGAATTCTATGGGCTACAGAAACCCTGTTCTCTCACTTGGAGCTTCTCCGCAGCAGCAAATCAGTTTCAATGGCCCTTGGAGATAAGGTATGCAGCCTCATGGAACTTAACTCCATAGGCATCTGGCAGCCTAGTCCTGGTGGAGGAGTCTGAGTTCCAAAAAAGAAGCAACGTCTGAATGTATAAATCTTGACCCTGTTAAGGCACTGAAATTATTTGGCCTATAAGAGGACTTCTTTGGGCAAGAAATTTGAATTTTCCACTGTGAGCTTTTCCAACCCAAACCAACAACTTCAGTGGGACCTCATCCCAGTGTTACCCAAACTCATGGAATTACTCTTGATGGATACAGCCTGCCCATCTTGAGGATTTCAACTTCCATTTCTGAGAATAAGTCCAATAGTAAAATCTCTGGCCGGGACAAACGTATTTGGTCTATTGAAACCACATTCCTTTGTGGCCGGCAGGAAATCATGCCTAGGTCTTGGTTTACCGTGGCCATAGACTATCACAGGTGCTTTACTTTTTCTTGGTGCTTTTTCCCTTTATTGGATTTTTGTCATTTTGGTATAATTTTGCTAATTAATTATTGAAACCTTTGACTGGACCTAACAGGTTAGTGACTTTATTACTTCAGTACAATATTCATATTAAGACACAAGTTATAATGGACCATGCATTTTGAAGTAAATGAAATATACAAGAAGTAATTACAAGGATGTTTATGTGGTGTTGGAGAAAAGTTTAATTCTAGAATGTATTTAGGGCATATCAATCCATACAGGAAATTTAATTGAGCTTGGTTGCTTGGCTGTTGGAGTTTCAGTTTTAATTATCTATTCTCAAAACAGGTCACAGAACAAGATAGGTACCTGGAATGCTAACTGATTAGCAAATGAAATAAAGAGATGAGTAGTGCTAAAATAATTTCCATGTCAAAAGCCAGGCATGGTATTACTATAAAAGATGCACATGGTGAGTTTATTTGAAGAGGCAAATATAAACTGCTGTTATGTGTTGTTTTTCTGGTTGCGCAAGAGAGATGGCAACAGTATAGAAGAAATCCACTCACTTCATGGTGACTAGTTCCTGAGCAGAGGACCATGTATGATATGCAGTGGGCAAAGGGACTTGGAATGAAGAAAATATGTTCATTTTATGTGCGTACCTTCATCCTAGAATCCAACATGGGGTACTTGATAAAATGGGATCCCCAATGTCAGAAGCACCTGGGGATGTGATTATACTAAGAAGTGGCTGCAACATGGTCATGGATAATGCAAAAGACCTGAGATCCTCCAAATCTGCTGTTACTGGGGGAATCTCAAGAATACAGGATTTTGACATTGCCCTGTGAGTTATACTTGTTCAGTGCACCAGACATGTGAGGGATGAGAAGTATTCATACTCTTCAGGTGCACAAGGGCCATATTCAAAGTATGATAATTTGTTTGCAGGGAGAGTAACTAACAGATGTATGGAAACAGAAATTCTACCTCGATTGATATTTTTTCATATCTTTTTGGTGATGCCCTTTGAAATCATGGGAAAAATAAGATGAGAGGAATAGAGGATGAATTAATTATATTTTCAAGAATCTGTCACTGTGAAACAAATATCAGAAGTCACAGACCAATATTTTAGGACAACTGTTCGGTCAGTGTGGTCTTTGACAGGTTGTGTAAGCTAATAAAGAAAATATCAAAAAAGTAGATTATTCCCATAAAATTGGGAAAATGTATAGAGGTAGGGAAGAACTTCAGGTTGATAGATGCTTAAGTTACGCAGCGGGTTAGGACAGCAAGTGAGGGTTTGTTCTCTGTATTGCAGAGGCAGCTAGTATTAAAACAGGAAGTAGATAGAATCATGTTAAGGAAAACCTAGTTCCTAAACTCCCAGGCAAATAATTACAAAACAGAAAATAGAGCAGTACAAATTCTGGCTTGGTTAGGCAAGAAGGCAATGGAAGATAGATGGATCTGATAGAATGACTACTGAGAGATGCAACAACCATCACCGATTATTATTAGTCGTATTATGACTACAGAGACACAAAGAAATGTGAGAAATCACAATTTACAGTCTTGGTGAATCATATAGAGAGTTGCTGGAAGGAGATATTATGGAGGATGACATGAGGGCACACTCTTTGACCTTCAATCTGGGAAGTCATGAGGGCCAAATGATTTCCCAGAGGAAAAAAACTAAGACAATTTAAACCACACCGCTTGAAACATTTCAGGAAGTTTGGAAATGCTAAAGAAGGAATGTTGTTAGAAAACCTTTGGTTGGTATCTCTTTTATATAAGACCAGCACACCTAGGGAGAGTTGTGATTTATATCACCTGATATCACTAATGAATATCGAGAAGAAGAAAATCATTGCAAAATTATTATCCAAACAAATGTTGAGGGTAGTGGAAACACTGGTTAACTCAGATCACTGGATCACTGGTAGATTCTTTTTTCTAAATCTCCCCTCTTAAAAATCAGTTAATCAGATGCAAATGGGTGTATGAAAGTAATAGGAGAACAGGTGTTTGGGAGGCAGTCAAGTCCTTGCAAAGTAGGAAAGCTGTGGGCCAAGAAGGCCTAAAAAAGTAGCTGTACAGGATCTTTGGGAAAGGCTTAGTCCCCAAAATCTCAACTCTTTTTAATAACATTCTTAGGGAATTCACAGCTGCTGCTTCATTTACGACTGGAACTTCAGTAATATTCCCTAAACCAAATATGGACAAGACCAGGTACAATTCCTACCAGCCAATAAATCTTCTTATTTCAGATTAAAAAGCACTAGTGGAAATCCTTTCTAATATGCTGGAACACCTGGCCTGATGTATAGTACATGAGCATCACACTGGATTTATTCTATTTCACCTATTGGCTGCCAATACTCACTATATGTGTGATATTACTGACTGTGCTAAAACAACCAAATACCCTGTGGTTCTTCTAGAGATGGATCCAGGGAAGGCTTTTACCCTGCTGAACTGAGTATTGTAATTTTTCATGCTTAATTTTTTGAGTGGATTATGGGTTTCTCTTACAAGTTCACCAGGTTGCTTCATTCTTTGCATGAAGTGGCTGTTCAAGTCAGGTTTTGAAATACAAAGGCCAGTGGAAACATGAGGGTAGAGAGAGGCAGCAGGAATGTCTGCTCCTTATCCCCTGTACTACGCACCCTTTGTATAGAGCCACTTAATAGGAAGATTAAGGGAGACCCCAATATTCCCTAATTTGGTAGAGTTTGAAGGATTCAGCCCTAAACTGATGAGATGACCCTCTCTCTATACTCAGAGAATTAAAATATGAGCTGGGCATTTAGAATTACTGTAGAATACTTAAGGGAGTCTGGCTATAGAATCAAAACATCAAAAATGGATGTAATACTCCTGAATCGCAACAAATAAATGCTGCCAGGGTGGGAAAATTCTAAACCAGTGTGGTATCTAAGGATTATGGTTAATAGTCAGCTGTAGGACCTTTATAAAAACCATGAGACCCTTTAAGAAAAAATAGAAAAGGAATTATTAGCCTGGTGTTTGATTTCTGACAGACCCCATTCAGGAGGGTCAAAGGGCAGACTGTGGCTACTGGGCCCCAGCCAATGTGATTAAGGTTGTTTGCCACTGGTTTCCTGGGGTTTGTCCTACTATGGCATAATAACTGGGCCAGGTACAACCTTTTCTTATCTGACGTTCGGGGTAGAAAGGGCAAGCAGTCACAGGCTTCTAAGAATGGTAGTGTGGGAGCTTGAGCTCAGAATGTAACAGTCAATCAACTGGCACAATAACTTTTATGTTGGGCTCAGTGCCTGTCATTTTGGAAAAAATAATGTTATATTCCACAGCAGTACTCAATATTGCATAATTCAATTCAGTATGCATGATGGTATCCCTGATCATGATTTTATTGTGGGAACTATACCCTTTACTCCTCTCCACATGCTATATCCCACATGGGAATGCATAGCCAGATTTTGCCTGATTAAATCTGTGGTAGAAGCAGAATAAGATTCAGGTACCAATCATGGTTGCCCTCAAGTTAAACGTGCAATCTGTCATCTTGTTTTCTCAGGTTTTCCCACCAGTGACATAGTGGGTAGGAATTCAGTCTTAAGTCCTTTGCACTTCCTCCAGTGTGAAATCAGCTGCTCAGTCACAGCCACCAAGGCTTGCGGTGATCCTGTGCAGTTACAGCGATTGCCACTGAAAGGTAGGGGACTGTTTGAGTCTTCTCCAAGGGTGACCACCCTGGATGGCCTGGTATTATTCAGCAATCCATGGCACAACTTTGCAGGCACTCCTTGTAGTTGTAGCCCACTTCCGGGCTGAGGTGATTCTCGTTATGTTAGCTGCAGCCCGACCGTGGCTGGTATGCTCACATTGAGGCAGTTTCAGTCCTGACTTGCGTCAGTGCACACAGCATGGCAGATGCAGCCCTGATCTGTGACAACACACAGCAGAGTAAATAGAGCCCCAACATAGCCCAGTAAAAATAGCAGAGTAGATGTAGCCTTCCTGCGTTGATGTATGCAGACCTTTGCGGTTCTTGCTGGAAACTGCAGACAGATCAGAAGACCCTCTGCAGCATGACCTGGTTTTGCTAGCAAACTTCTTTCCCTAGCTGTTCCTCTGCCCAGGAGCACACTGGGTTACTTACTCCTGGACAGTCTCTCCTTTTTCAGATCCAAGTAAACTTTTTCTCTCTGTTTTCAGGCAAGCTTCAAGGCACTCAGCAGACCCTCAACTCCTCAAGCAGAAAGTGCCTGCCAGGCAGACACCAGTCCAAGCTACACTGCAGTCCTTTCAGTACTGAGGGGAGCACTCCCCTCCTTAGTTATGAAGAACTTGGAACTGGAACAAAGTTGGATTGTTTGAATCCCACTTTTATCCAAATGTTCTATTCAGGGATGTGGATGCACTGTCCTAAACATCAAAACCAGTTTAGGGAGGACCTCTTTCAACACCTGCAACACCTGCAATTCATGGAAATACTGGACTGTTATTTGCGTTTGGTGTACTGCAGTTTGGCTGCTTGCCATCTGCCCAGCAGAGCAGGGAGTTTCAGTGGGGTAGATCTAGAGGGGGCCAGTCAACTCCAGCCAGAGCTGCAGTGTGCATGGAGCCATGGAGCATATGGAGCAATGTCCGGCTCTCGCCATTTCAGCATCTCAGAAAAGCCAGGTGGTCTTTAGAGGACTATAGAAGTGGCCCATAAGGGCAGCATGGAGTTTTTGTCTAACACTCACAGAAGTGGCTCCCTTCAATAGTCATGAAGAGCTTTGAACTGGAACATGCTGGATCAACTGGAACTGCAAACAATACTATACAAACAAATCCATTTCATGAAAAAAATACACCAGCAGCTCTTTTCACTACTCCTTAAAAACAAAACATATCACGCACACCAGCACAACAAAATCTCTCAAGCACAACACCTCATAATACTTACCATCACAAAATACAAACATACACCCAACTTTCAAACTACACAAAGGAACGAACTCCAATGCAAAACTTTTTTTCTTCCACCACACCTAACACACATACAGCAACACAACAACTCTCTTTCAACCGCCTCTCATCCATTGGACAATTTAGAACCTTACTACATGACCCACATGCTGCACCACCACCCCTGACTCATACACCTTCAGCCCTAAATACACGCAAACAATATAAGCAACGTACCACACCTCACAACTTCGCTTCTCCATATCTACTACACAACAATGTTACACCACAAAAACAACATAGCGTACCAACTCACTCTCAAACACTGTCTCCACCACCTACACACGCAGACCCATCAAAATGCCTTCTTAGCCTGCTGGACGAGGACCACATTACAGAACAGCTACACAATTGCTATCCTGATACAGCTAATACCAGCACTAAAAACACACCTGCTACAAACCCACACAATACTGATTACTCTTCTACAAAACAAATTCTCACTATCACCAAAGCACATTCTCTAAACTGTCTACTAATAAATGCTCGATCGCTCTCTAAAAACAAACATCACATCTACGACCTTCTCACCGATGCAAAACCAGACATACTATTCATAACTGAATCATGGTTCGGAGATGATATGGCTCCAGTCCTGTATGAAGCCATTCCTCTAGGCTATCAAACGATCACCCAAAATCGTATAGGCAAAAAAGGAGGTGGTCTAGCTGTTGTGTTCAGGCAAACATTACATATCACTAAAGTTGATGACATCTCCATAAAGAATTGTGAGGCTCTTCTCACCAGATGCAATCCTACACTGTCTTCCACCTGTAACTTCCTGCTCCTTTACAGACTTCCACCTAGCAAGGCAACTTTCTAAGACGCACTTCTAGACACAGTTTCAAACCTGATAACAATACACTCCAACCTATGCGTTCTGGGTGACCTCAACATTTGGTTTGACAAACCCAATATGACCCATCCAAAAACAATAATCACTGGCCTAGACGCACTGAGCCTGCATCAGATTGTCCACAAACCCACACACATCGCTGGACATATCCTAAATGTCATTTTTGCTAATACCGAACTAGTTACCTTTCAAACTATAACTCCAGTCACATGGTCAGACCACCATTTGCTTGCTTTCGAACATAAAGCAACACTAAGCGACTCACCTAAAACTGCCTTACATGCATCCACCTATCGACCATGGAACAAATTCAATTTGGAACACTTAGAAACACAACTAACATCCAGTACAGATCTGGAAACAATAAATTCTGTTCAAAAACTATATGAGAGGCTACAGGAAGCTTTTGACATACTGATACCACTCAAAACCACACAACAGAACAAAAGAAAAAAGCGCCTTGGAGAAATATAGAGATAAAAGACATAAAACAACAAATTAGAAAGCTGCAATGTACCTGGCTCAAAACAAACACCAAACAAGACAAACTTCACCTACAGAAAATTAACAGATTATGCAAGTCAGCTATTATAAAAGCTAAGAAAAGGTACTATTCAGACAGAATTCAAAATGCTAAATGTGCAAATAAAGAATTCTATAAAATATTCAATGAATTTCGTAAACCAAATTGCCTAGAAGGAACTCATCCTGTTACTCAAGATTTTACAGAACAACTGACAAATCATTACACTGACAAAGCAGACATGTTGGTTTCGTACTTAAAACAGAGACAAAGCACCAACACTAACCCTTTTACAAAACAACAATTCAAGAATACTCTAACCCATCCTCTCTGTTCCTTCCAACACATTGCACACAATGAATTTATGGACCTGGTCAAAGCAAGCAGGCCTGCTGGCAGCCCTTCTGACCCGTGTCCACCGCAAACTTTCAAGACAATCCTTTTAACAACCTCTGCTGCCACTCCAGTAAGAAGAATCATCAACAATTCCTTAACTACCGGAATATTTCCAGAAGAACTAAAAAAGTCATGCAAATGCTCTTTACTGAAGAAAACAAACTTGGACCCGCTGAACCCTGACAACTACAGACCCATTACAAATGGACCTTTTCTGGGTAAACTGATAGAAAGAGCAGCATTCGCCCAGATGTCCCAATTCATTGAAGAGAATGCCATACTTTCAGACTTCCAAACAGGATTCCGTCCGGGAAGAGGCACAGAATCTGCCCTCCTTGCCATCTGGGATGACCTGAAGAACACTGTAGACCGCAACGGTGTGGCTGCGCTACTCCTCTTGGACCTCTCGGCTGCCTTTGACACGGTTGACCATGACACTCTGAAACAAAGACTCTATGGGGCCGATTCACAGAATTAATCTGAGACAAAATCCTAAACTTACTACTTTTGGTATTCACAGAAGGCATTTAGTAGTGGTAAAGTTAGGACTCCTAACTTTACTACTACTAAACTAAGACAAAATCCTAACTTTACGTCTTTCAGTATTCGCAAAAGGCATTTAGTAGTAGTAAAGTTAGGAATCCTAACTTTACTACTACTAAATGCCTTTTGTGAATACCGAAAGTCGTAAAGTTAGGATTTTGTCTCAGTTCCACTACAAATTCTTGCATCGTACTTATGCCATGCTGGAGCGATGTGCCAGGACTGATCCTACCCAGTCCACTGTTGCCCCAATGTCAAGCTGACCACGCTGACTTTACGCATCTCGCCTGGACATGTCCGATGATACAAGCCTACTGGGCCAAAGTGGCAGCAGGTATAGTTGCCATGATGGAGACTTCTCCCCCTTTGCCCTCTCTTGTCTCTCTTAGGCTATGTCAATGGTATTCTGCCGGGCATCAGATGGTTCACAGCCATGGCCCTGCTGCTTGCTAAATGCCGCACTGCGATGCATTGGGGTGGTAGATTTCCTCCGACAGATGCAGATTGGCTGCGTGATATGATCTACTGTGACTACTAGTGAGACCTATAAGGACTGCAACCCCCTACATTGCAGCCTAAAGTTATAAGGGCCACTCTGTGGAGCTACCTACTGTCCGTGGACACTGATGCTAGCTCTTAGTCATGCTACGTGACTATTGCTGTGTATGCTTGCTGGGCTTGCTCGATTCACATGGCCTTTTTTATTACTGCCTTCGCTGACATTTGATTAAGTATGCTTCTACTCTTGTGTACTATTGGATGCACCACCTATGCCTTCATTACTTTTACCTGCTTTTGCAATTGCTTTCTCATTACGTATATACCACATGGTGAGATATGTTGCGTCTCTTCTTTGTAAATATACTGTTCTCCTGACAAGTTGTGTTTGGTTTCTGTTCTCCTATCATTCCTTGATAAGCGATTACTGTGTACATGTGCCATTTGAAAATAATAAATACATTTTCCAAAAAAAACTACACCTTGTACAGCTGTGAACATACTTATTTTTCCCACAGCGTGCAAATAATAAAAGAAAGTGCAAGCCCTGATCCTCTACCACCTGGATGGATATAATGGTCTGCTGAACAACCTCCTTTACTCCTCCCTAGCACTGATGAAGGGCATCCTAGCCACAGCAGCACATCTTATCAAGGGTAAAGCTTGAGAACATCACCCATATACTGAAGAAACTGTATTGGCTCTACCTTCAGGTCTGTTTCATCTTTAAGACCAGCTGTATCATCCATATGGCAATCACAAACAATACCTCTTCATACTTCCAAGGACACTGCCACAGGTGGTGCAAGGCCATAGTCAGACGGCAGAAAAGATGGAAGAAAAACTAAAAATCTATGGAGGTCGCCAGGGTTTAAGACACACTGAATTCCTTCTCCTTGAGCTTCAAAGGAATAAACATGTGTAATGTATGAAGCATCCTTCTCTGACACCGACTCAAGAATTTGGAATTCACTATCATCAACTCAATCTTTCACGCTATGTTGTGCACCTTTTAAAAATGATCTTAACATTTTTTGTTCCAAAGACACTGTGAGTGAGACAGAGAAATATTTTTCTTTTAGGTAATTTGTGAGTTGTTTCACTTTATTAGCATCGTTTACCTAGCAATTTTATTTATGCTTATTGGAAAAGCACTATAATGCCTATCGGGCATGTTTGCTCTTTAGAAAACTGCATAAGTGCATAAAATAAATGAGAAGAAAAAGACAGTAGATAGGCCTGTCCATCTAGGGAGCCAGGATCTGGATCTGGAGAAATCCCCCCATTGACATCAGAATGACTCTAGCCTCCCTCCTGAAGACCATACTCTAAAGAAAGGCTCCTTCTTAAGTTCAGATTTGCCTGCACTTCACATATAATTGTATTAATCAATGGGCTCTTCTACTTGCTAGATTAGTTCATACTAAATAAGTACCACAAATACACATAAACCTGTGTAGAACACACAAAACCTTAAATGTCACACCATCTAAATTCAATCTAATTTGACACTGTTTTCTATTTATTTGAGAAAAGATGCAAGATCATTTACTGCTACAAACATTATTGTTATAGTTCACTGAGTAAGGAGTTCAACCTTGTACTTACATAACTGGGATAAATAGAAAGGGTAAACATCATAAGAAAAAGGATATAGCTGATGCTTCTTCTATACCTGGTTACAATGTGCTTATAATACATGAATTCATGCCTCATAACCAGAATTAGCTTCTTCCAACAAGCAAGCTTTGTGGCTGGGTCTTTTGATCTCCACTTCTGGGCTATCATTAGTTGGAATGCTAGGAGCCAGATAAATCATATTCCTATATTGCCTAGCAAGATGTGTTTGGAAAAAGGCAGTTTTATGTTTGAATAAATCATGATTAGATTTTCAAAAATAATATTTTGCAGAACTTCAATAAAATCACCTGCCCACCCTTTTTGACAGTGGCAGCTTTATCTCCAAAAATACAAATTTAGTTAGTGTTAAGCTGCATCCTGGGCATTTATGTCTACCTCTGTTTCGAAACCTGATTATTTGCAGAGTGCTAAGGAATTCCAGGCCTCTATGGTCTCTGTCAGAGTAGCTCAATAGCAGTTCCAAGCTTTTCAAGAATTTTTTTTCCTGTCCCACTAAGGCAGCAGTGATCTTATTCATGCTCACAATAAACAAAGTCTATTTTACCAGTCTCTCTGTGAGGGAAGACAAGATTTGCCCAATTTAAAATGAATGAAGTAGAAGAAAATTAGAGAATGGCTCTGATCCACTGGCTTCCCTTTCTGATATCCAGCAGCCACTCCAAAAGAATGCTGGTTGGGGTTCTGGGTATTTTTTCCATCTATAATTTCTTAGACAGTAAATAGGATTTCATAGCAGAATTTCTTCAATTTCAGACATTCCCGAATTATATATCTGTTGGACCTGGCCCTCCCTGAAGGTGCACCCGCAAAATTTTTGCCTTTACCCTCCACTTTTTGCTGAATTCATTTTTGTAGACTTTATCACTGCCAACCATTGCTAAAGTGCTTCTGCTCATTCCCCTCAAACACAGTTACATTGGCTGATAACCAATTGGAATATAGCAAAACCAAAGGGGATGATGGACGGAGTGTTGAACATTGCAAGCACTCACCCCCAGTCAACTGATCTGGGTTTAATCCATCATCATTCTTTAGCTCACTCCGCCACCCCAGTTCAGACATGGCCATATGCAAATCAGTCTGACCCTGTGCCTCATGGGAACAGTCCAGCCCGAACTGCCAAGCCATGTCTTACCTGGACCAGAAACAAGCATCCTGGGACCGGTTTCTGGCTTACAGCCATCATCAGCCAGGCTATCTTGAATCCAGTGGCAAAGTGAGCAAGAGACCCACATCTGGGCATACCCTGCCAACTTAGGGCGAACATAGCAAAACCAAAGGGGATGATGGACGGAGTGTTGAACATTGCAAGCACTCACCCCCAGTCAACTGATCGGGGTTTAATCCATCATCATTCTTTAGCTCACTCTGCCACCCCAGTTCAGACATGGCCATATGCAAATCAGTCTGACCCTGTGCCTCATGGGAACAGTCCAGCCCGAACTGCCAAGCCATGTCTTCCCTGGACCGGAAACAAGCATCCTGGGACCGGTTTCTGGCTTACAGCCGTCATCAGCCAGGCTATCTTGAATCCAGTGGCAAAGTGAGCAAGGGACCCACGTCTGGGCATACCCTGCCAACCAATTGGAATATTAATTTACTTGTTCTTCCTTTGTAGAGAGATATGCCATATACCGAGAGACTTAAAATGAAATGTTGCTAGTGGACCTGCAGTACTTAATGTGCCACCCACTTAAGTAGTACTTACAAACAAGTCCCAGGTCTGCCACTGCAGTTTTAAACTGCTGTGATGACTTGGCATTAGAATCCACTTGCCAAGCCTTAAACTCCCCTTTAATTACATACATGTCATCCCTAAGGTAGACCGTAGGTAGCCCCGGACATATAATTTTAAGTTTTCCATGACTTGGTAGTGAAAAGCTACTAAATTTGCTTTTCACTACTGTGAGGCCTACCCTTCCCAAAGAACAACATTGGGATGTTACATTTAATAAGCTGACATTTCCAATTGGGAGCAAATTATAATGATAAACCCTCTTTAATTGTAAAGTCACATTTTTCATTTCAATTTTGAAAATGGCACTTTTATATCATATTAGAAAGTTGGCATTTTCCTGCTCTTAGCCCTTTTGTGCCATTAGCCTGCCTTGGGTCACATGACTGGGTGTAACTGACAGTGGGACTTTCTAAATTCCTCCCAGACAGTCACACAATAGATGGAGTAGGTGTGTCTGAATGGGCCATCTGCTGGCAGGATGCTGATGGGGCAGACCCAAGCACAGCCCCACTTGCAAGTGAATAACCTGAGCTCTGCCTTCACACAAAGTGCCTAATGACTCCACATTGTCACTGCAGCCAGCTTGGAGCAAGGTCAGAGGAGGCATAAAATACCATGCACTTCAAAGCCTCTGTCTAGAAGCTTCTCTCACTTTCCATAACAAGAGCATCAGGGTATAAGAGTGGGACATCAGGCAACAACTCTTCAGTGCACTTCTGGGCCTGTGGATACTCTGCTAGGAAGAAGGACTGCTGTGCTGCTGGAAGAACTCCCATTCTGCTGGACTGTTACTCTAAAGGACTGCTGCCCTGATGTATTGTTGCCCTATTGTCCTGCTGCTTTGCTGCCTTCTACTTGGGTACAAGGACTGGATCTCCAACTGTCCCAGGACCTCCAGAGTGACTCACAAGGTTTTTTTTGCTGGCTTCCTATTCAGAGCCACAGGGACACAAAAGGCTTCCTCTATCTTAAACCCACACTGGGACGCAGCCTGAGTGAGTCCTGACCTTCCAAGTGGTGCCCCTCCAGTCCTGGACCCTTGAAAGTGGTGTTAAACGTATCCAGATAGACAAAATCCAAAAGTATGAATTTTAGCCTAAAAATCCAAGAGGTGACCGGGACCAACCTGGTCGCCTATCCGCCCAAGGTGCTTTGCCGGTCAGATTGACTTCGCCGCTTCCCCCACTACATTCTTCTCCACAGCAGAAAATCCATTTCACCAGACCTTCACCAAAGTGGTATCCAACCTTGTGGAATTGTCTTTGGTTACCGCCCTCTGCCTCATCCCGCTGGAGATTTTCAACTTCCCTTTAAGAGACTAAGTCTGAAGGTAGAAATCTTCATCGTGGCTTCGATCCAAGGCCATCCGACGACGACGCTCCCTCCTCAGGCGCCTCCTGCAGCATTGCCCTGCTGAACTTTACCTTCTCAGAACAATTTTCTCAGAAGTCCAAAGTTAAGTGCTGACCAGGCCCAATATACTTCTGGTGTCTGAACCGCACACCATTGCAATAGGCCATATTTTTTACTTTGAAACTGGGTTCTTGTTGCAGTACCCCCCTACTTTTTGCCTGATTTCTGATTCAACTTTGACTGAAGTGTACTGGATCCCTGCTAACCAGGTTCCCAGTACCAGTGTTTTTCCCCAAATCTGTACCACGATGGCATAACTTCAGCAACACCTGTGAGTCCCTAGTAAATGGTACTCCTGGTACCTGGGCACTGGTACTGAAAAGGGTTCACTGGGGCTGCAGCCCAAATTGTGCAATCCCAGGGAACCCTCACCAAGACCATGCAAACCGCCATTGCAGCCTGCCTGTCTTGGCGCAGATAAAACCAAAGAGCTGACATGGCACACAGCTCTGTGTGCCTTGCCGCCCATATACTTCATGAGGTATAGGTAAGTCACCCCTACTACAGGCCTTACAGCCCTAAGGCAGGGTGCACTATATTCCATGCGTGGACATATCTGCATGAGCAGATATGACTCTACAATATCAAGTCCATTTTTGGATATTGTAGGTGCACATGGAAGCCGTAGAGAGTACATGGGCTGGATACTTGTCATTACGAGTTTCCTAGCTCCATGGTGACTTCACAGTACCCTAAGATGTTTGATACCAAACACCTTGCCTCAATAAATCCTCTCTGATGGCAGTGCTGGATTTATTTATTTAAATGCATTCAGGAGGCCATTTAGAGGGTCCCCTGAAAACCTATCAAGTACTGTTGTGGTCTCTGACTATTTTTAGCTAGCCTAGTGTAAATAAAGAGGGGTCCCCTGTGACAAGATAACATGCCAAAGGCAGGGGTTATAAAGATAAATTGTAGAAAAGTCTAGGGCAACTATTACTAAATACAGCAAGGTAAAAGGCACATACTAAGATGGACAGTGAGACAGGTAGATGCAATAATAGAAAAATATTATTATTTATTATTATGATAAAATAGAGATATCACTGTATCTATGTTATATTCTTCTTTTTTACAAAAAAATACTTTTCTATAACTTATCTACTTTTAGCTAGCCTGCCAGACATGTTTCTGACCTCATAGGGTGAGGGCCAGCCCTCAGAGGCCAAGAACAAAGCCTGCTATGGGCGGAGTTGCTTCATACCTCCCCAGAACAGGATGGCTTCAGAGGCGGAAAGCTTCAAAGGCGAAGCCACCTTTGAAATGCAACCCATGCATCTCCAGATAGTGGAGGATGACAACCTCCCTTTCCTGCTCCACTATTGGGGGGGAAATTAGTTCGATGAGGAGGTATGCTCACATTCAGCCAACCCCACTCTTAAGGTGTGGCAGGCGATGTAGACACTACTTGTGCAAATCTTGCATCTTGAGATGACGGGAAAGCAACTTAACAGGGCTTGGGTAGTGCCCTTTCCCACAGGAAGTGGTCACTTAGAGGGTGTAGGCACCCTAAAGGTAGGAAGCCAATTGGCTACTACCTGTCTCCCCTTTAACACCCCTAAATTTAGTATTTAGGTGGCATCCCCAGACCCTGAACTCAGGATTGACGGACACAGAGAAGAAAAGGAAAAAGAAGAGCTGCTGACTTGAGTACTGAAGCCCTGCTGCAGAAAATTGGGGCCAAACCCAGCCTGCTGCCTTAAGGACTCGACAATCATGGTGTGCTGTCTCGTCCTGCAACTTTGAGGACCCCAAGAACCCTGGAGTCCTCCAGCCTTCGACAAATTGCCAAAGAACCTCCCTAGGAGTAGAGGCTCTGCTCCCCTGCAACAGCAGGCACTGAACTGCAGAATCTTGTCTTACCCACTTGCTGCTCCCCAGCGACTCCAACGCAGCACCTGGACCAAAAGTGGTTCACCAGCTCTGAAGGGTCAGGTCTGTCCTGCCACTAAGTTGGAGGACACCAGGACCTACCGGAGCCGCACTGCACCAATATCCGGGGTACTGGGCTCCCTGCAACATTCACAAAGACGAAAAGTCCACTCCGGACTCCAACCGCCCAGGAAGCAAGCACCAATCAAGGGACATCAAGAACCCTGACACCCACTTCATGAGTGGCCCAGCTGTCCTGGAATCACCTCTAAAACTTGCCTGTTCCTGATCGCAGCGACTCCTCGACGCATAACGCCGAGCTGACCTATCTAGTCTGCACCCAGCCTGCAGTGTATGGGTACCAACAAACCACCTGTGCTCTTGTTGTCCTGAGGCACTTGCAACCTGCTCCCTCGACTGGGACCCCCACCCTGGACTTACCTTTAAGTCCCTTTATCCAGTGTGTTTTCAAGTTGCCCCCTTCCTCCATAGAGCACCAACTAACAACAACTTCAGTACTCTTCTTCCAGCCGAATCAATCCTGGATGCTCCAGAGAATCCGCTGGTGGAACATTGGACATGGCCCTGCTAACTACCAAAATCCAAGAGGTGAACTTCGAAAGCCGACTGTGCGATTTTACATGCATTTTTGTCTTTTTCCCCATTGATCCCAATGGTGCCCAACTGCGCACAAAAGTTATTTATTTTGCAAACTCTAAAAAGTTAATAACTTTAAAAGTACTTACTGTAGAGCAAAGTTCTTGGTCTGAAAAAGTATTTAAAAATCAATATTATTTTTGCAAATTGGTCTCGGATTCATTCTTGAGTGTGTGTCTCGTTTATTGACTCTATGTGTCTCGTTTATTGACTCTATGAGCACAACACATGCTTAGCACTACCCTCTAATAATAAGCCTAACCTCTCGCCCACACTACCACAAATAGAGTGCTAGTATTATCTACTTTTGCCTCTGCAGACCAATCTGGATATCACTGGACTCTCTCCACAGTGTACTTCATTTTGGGCCCTACCCACCAACCTTTTCCAGCTATCACTGGAAATCAGGGCTTGGACTATGTTAAATCTACATCACCCTAAGACGGCCCAGTGGCAGCGTCCACTGTGACTACCTATGATGACTCTTCTCATTTGTTGTCTAATGGCTGGGATAATGTTAGCTGACCATCTGAGCGGATCGTACGAGTTGAAGTCAAATCTAGTAGGGGGTCCGCGTCACCCGACATTTCATTGCTTTTCTGGAATGTCGCGGGGATGCATAACAAATTGACCAATAGCAGTTGGATAAAATTAATATTGACCAATCACATTGTATATCTCCAGGAGACTTGGCATTGGTCTATAATACATGTCCATAGTTTCCTATCAGTGTTTTCTCCTGCAACTCCATCTCTCTCTGGGCATCACAGCGGAGGTTTACTCACCTTTATAAGTACCACTTCAACAGTAAAGGTAGTGAAGTCCTGGACAGACTCTCCTTTCTTTCAAATAATTTTTCTGTCCATATCTGCGGCGCCTTTGGAAATACTTATAAATTTTTACCATAACAATTTCAGTAGCAGCAATGCTCAAATGATTGATTTTCTTGCTCTTGGCCTGGCGATGGTCACATCAAAATTAACGGAGGACTATGTAATTGTCTGGGGGGAGACTTCATCCTCAGACTCTGCCTTATCACTGATGACAACGTCTGTGGAGTTTCTGATGATGGTCACTCTAGCCTCTTGCAATTTGCCCACAATCCCTGTGGAGAAAAGGTAAATAGGCTGCTGATTGTTTATGACCTTATGTTTAGTCATGATTTGGTGGCGTGTGAAGTTTCGTAGAAGATGACATTTACTGGTAGGGGCAAGGGCTCAATAATTGATGTTATAGCACTTTCTAAATCCTGGGCTAGAAAGGTTTGTAATTTCCATATCCAAAGCTGTGTTTTAAGTGATCATAATCCGTTAATTCTCAGTTTAACCCTTGGGCTGAGTCAAGCTCCCTTGGATAAAATGACTTTCCCCATAAAGCATTCTAGAAATGGGGGGATACAGCGGAAATGGAGAGATATTGAGCCCAGTGAGTATTTGGCGCAGCTAGTGATCAAATGTAGGGACCGGTTTGCGACCTGCCTGAGTGATAAATCTGGCCCTGCTGCAATTTTAGGGGCGTTCTCCAAAATTTGTCTCCAGGTCTGGGAGCAATTAGCTGTACCCAAAGGCACTAACTTACAGAGGCCGACTGAATGGTTTGACAAGCTGTTCTGAGAACCCATCAAAACTTATTATATGCCCTAAACGCTGCCCAGAGGGTCCACTCAGACATAAGGAATTGTAGGGCGCTCTGTAAAGCAGTCGTCAGGTGCAGGAAAGATGAAATCAGAGAGGAGGCGTGGCAGAAGCTGGCTAGTGCTTATTACAGTAAATATGCTTTGCAATTCTGGAAGATAGTAAATGCTCTCTTTTTCTCAGCTTGCCCTAGTGTCGGTATGTAGGTAACTATCTATGGGTTGAATACTTTAATAAGTTACATGACTCTAATGAGCAAGTGCCCAGAGAAGGTTGCATTGTCAATGACATAAGGAGCCAAGTAAGTTCAGAAGATCTCATATTCTCTTTTAGGGATGTTATTTCTGTGTTAAACAGATCCCAAAGCCAAAAAGTGCCAGGATCTTTTTAACAGCAATTTGTCTCGCTAGAGTCTGGTGCTGGTGAATTTTCTTAGGAGAGTGATTAAGCACTCACCCCCCAAGTCTTGGTCTTGGGACACAATCATTCCTATCTTTACCAAGGGGGACAGGAGCAACCCTCATTGCTATTGCCCAATATCACTATTAGGTTCGACTGCGAAAATATTGGCCAGAATTTTGCTGGATCATCTGGAAGCCTGGGCAACTGAAAACCTGATTTTATCATCAGTACAGTATGGTTGTAGACAAAGTTTAGGCACGGTAGATCAGAGCCTGAATCTCCACTTGGTTTTAAGTAAATACATGACCGCCAAGGAGGGTTTTCTCTTCCTGGAGTTCATTGATTTGAGTGCAGCATTCAATAATGTTTTAAGTGGGAAATTGTAGTGCATGTGACTAAGTAAAGGGGCCAACCCTAAAATTGGTCATCGTCTTTCTCAGTTGCACACTGATGTGGAAGGCAGGATTAGGTTTGGGCTACATGGGGAATGCACCTCTTACATTAAGATTAAAAAAGGAGCTAGGCAAGGCTGCGTGTTGGTCCCTTTCCTTTTCCTTTTTACCTTTAATATTAATGAGCCAGAGAAATACCTGATGTTAGTGGATGCAGATCCTCCTAGGATAGGGACACATCAGCTACTGGTCCCAATGTTTCAGATGATTGTGTGCTTATGGCCCGCACAGGGAGGGAACATCAGAAACTACTGGACTGCTTTGTGGAATTTAAGCCTTATTTAGGGCTTTTAACAAATAAAACGTAATCCTATGCTATGATATGTGGGCGCCCGCACAGTAGGTTAACTCCATTTCATATCAGTGACTGTGCATAAAAGCGTTCCCATTTTTACATATTTGGGGATCCAATATGATACTTGGAGCACATGGATGCACCTGAAAAGTGTAAGTGTCCCACAGTTTGAGCAGGCTCCTGTGGCCCTTTTTTAATTTGGCTCAAAGCTAGGGTCCATGCCGTTGGATGTTGCACTCACTATCTATAAAGCCAGACCCACAGCAATAGCCTCCTATGGTGTCGGTGTATGGAGGTTTATAGACTACACACCATTACAGAATAGTGAAAACTAATTTTTGCATAAGCTATTGTCACTCCCCAGCAGTTTCCCCTCGTCAACAATGCATGAGGAATTAGGATTGCAGTATATTGGGAATATTGTAAAGCTGGCACCTACTTTACTCTGGCTTTCAATTTGGTCCAGACATGAGTCTGCGCTGACACAGTCAGTAATCAGTGGCTGTTTAAAACTGTCAATGGCCCATAAGATCAAGTGGTTGACCTATGTGAAGAATGAACTACACACAATGGGTAGGGCAGAGCTGTTCACTAATCCAACATCTATCAACTGTCATACCAGATTACTGGTTAAAAGCAAAACACTGCACTGGATAGCTCAGAGGAGATGGGAGGGTGATCAGAAGAAGTGTAAGGTGTTTTGGATATATTCACCCTGAATATCACTAGGATCTCCGATAAAACTGTACATTTTATGTTACTATTGTCCTCCCTGGGCTGAAGAGAAAGTGTTATGCCATTTGCATACAGCGTTATTTTAGCAACACCTTTTATCACAGGCGTGGCTTGGATTCGTACATGAATTCTAGTATGCCTTGTAAGAGAAAGGTGGCAAATACCAGAGGAGGTAGTGAGTGCCCCTTTCTGTTTTTACTGTTCTGACATCCTCTCTGTTGATGATTAAGTGGAGGGGCCTCTGTTTATGGTTAAAATCATTGTGAACTAGATGGCAAATTCTCATTTCACCAGGTCAAAAACTTTCTCTGCAACTAAAAGGAGGCTGGCTAAGCAGGAATTAAAATTTTCCATGTTCCGTGTTACAAGCTGGCATCCAACTGGAATAAACCAGATTTCCTAGAGTTGATTATTTGTTTAATCATAGCTGATTTCATAATATCTTCATAAATGGTTTATAATCAGCATTCAATACAATTATTGGTCGGTATGATCAACAGAGACTTAGATTTCTTTCAGGTATCAAAAGTGCCATCAAATCTCCTTTGCACACAAATAAGGGTCCTTCTGCCTCAAATAAAAATTGCATTAAAGAAAATAGTCATCTTTAGCACATGCTTGACCCCAAATGTTTATTTTTTTTCATTGAGACAGCTTAGGATTTTTTCTAAATCCCACCCCCTGTTCTCTCAAGTGACACAATCCTCTTAAGTCAAGCGATACCCCTCTCAAATTTAAGGTTCTAGGTTGAAACCACTTGCACATCCGTGCTCTTCTCTGCTTCAGAGCAAAGTCCAGCTCTCCCATGGAACGATGCACTGTGAGGTTGCACAGCAACATTTAGTTTCCTTGTATGCTTGAAAAAGATGACTGGCTTCTGTGGACAAAAGTAGCCACCATCTTGCCAGTTTAGACTGGAGTTTTATTCAGTTTATGAGTTGTCTTTTCTCGTCTGTTGTTTTTATTCATATTGCCAGTCCAGCTCACTAAAAGGGGAGCCATCTAGTTAAGGCAGGAGCTGCTAGGTTCCCATTAGGATTTTTTGTATCCACCCACTCCCATTTTCATGAACAACATGCACACATCTTGAATCAAGCCATCTTTAACAAGCAGGCCAAAACTTAGGAATGGTCAGCAGAGGCAAACCCATCTGGGCCTGCCTACACCCAGACCATACCTAGCACCAGAAACCCTGGTTGTCCAGGCCACGCTACCCCTATCATGATAACCTACTCACAGAAACAACTATTACTTTTACAAAATACAGGTAAACCAAAAAAGCAATAAAATTCTCTTGATTTGAGCAAACATGTTAATACTGGCTGTAAACACTGTGGCCTATATGTTGAGTATTCCATACAATCGAGAACTAGCAGCCTAGCTGAGATTGCTAACAACCTCTTTTCTACTCTTTCAGAGAGTCATGCAGCTCCCTCTCCCTCCGAAACATTTAAGGGCTACCTTATCAATGTTTAATACTTGGTAAAACAAAAATTAGATCTATTCCATTTTACAGAAAGCTATAAACCATACCTTCTTTTTCTCAGTTGAAAAATACCTCAAGGCCGTGATGTTGCAGTGGCTCTACCTTCTAATTATTTAATAACACAATGCAATGGCCTACATGAAAAAGGAGGCAGAGCGTTTGATTCACAAAGGTAAACTTACACTTTTGTGTACATTTACACTTGCTGTACTAAAATTTCTACTTTTTAGTATTCACATCTACAAGTGTAATTTTACTACCAGTACAATTACTAGTAGTAAAATTACAATCGAAGTTTGTGAATACCAAAACGTAGTAAAGTTACTTCAGCAAGTGTAAACTTACAGTAAAGTGTAAGTTTACCTTTGTAAATCAGGCTTACATGAATAGTGGCATAGAGTTGAGTATGGAGAGAATAAAGTTGAAGGGCAGAAAGTGGAGTAGGGTGGAGTCGAGTGCCGTTGTGTGGAGTGCCGGAGAGTGGAGGCGAGTGCTGTAGAGTGGAGTGCCATGCCATACAGTGGAGTGGAATGTCATAGGTAGGAGTAGGGTAGGATATAATGAAGTGTCATATGGTATAGTAGAGTGGCATAGAGTGGAGGAGCATAAAGAAGAGATGAGTGCCGTAAAGTGGCATAAAGTGTAGTAGAGTATTGTAGAGTGGAGTTGAATACAGTGGAGTAGAGTGTCATAGAGTGGAGCGGAGTAGAGTGGAGTGCCATTCAGTGGCGAAGAGTGGAGTAAAATGTAGCAGAATATTTTAGAGTGGAGTATAGTGGAGTGGCGTAGTGTCATAGATTGTAGTGGCATGTCATAGAGTATATTGGCGTGGAGTTGAGTGGAGTAGCATAGCATAAAGTTGAGCGAAGGGTCATAAATTAGAGTGGTGTATCATACAGTGGAGTGGAGTGGAGTGGTGTGCCATAGAGTGCAGGGAAGTGTAGTAGAGTAGAGTGGAGTGGCATAAGGTGGAATAGAGTGTTGTAGAGTGGAGTGCTACAGAGTAGAGTACAGTGTGGTACAGTGGAGTGGCATACGATGTAATAGAGTTCACTGGCATAGAGTGGTGCAGAGTGGAGTAGTGGATGAGAGTAGAGTAATGTGTCATAGATTTAAGTGGAGTAAAGAAGGGTGGAGTGGCATTGAGAGAGTTGCACAGAGTGTTGTAGAGAGGAGCAGAGTTTTGTGGCGTGTCATAGAGTGGAGTAGAGGTTTGTACAATGGCATAGAATGGTGTACAGTGTCGTAGAGTTGAATAGAATGTCGTAACAGCAGAGTAGAGTGGCGTGTCATGTTTTAGAGTGTCCTATCATAGAGTATTGTGGCATAGAGCGTCATGGAGTAGAGTGTTGTAGAGGTGTAGAGTGTTTTGGCGTACAGTGTTGCGGCAGACAGTGTTATGGCATACAGTGGAGTGGCTTAGAGGTGAGTGGCATAGAATGAAGTAGTGTAGAGTTGTATAGCAGAGAATGTAGCAGCATAGAGGGGAGTGGCATGTCATTGAATAAAGTGAAGTGTCACATCATAGAGTGGCAGGTCATACAATATCTTACAGTGGAGGGGCATAGAGTTGACTGGTGTAGAGTGGACTA
The DNA here is from genome assembly GCA_963921515.1 of Calotriton arnoldi. Taxonomy (NCBI): domain Eukaryota; kingdom Metazoa; phylum Chordata; class Amphibia; order Caudata; family Salamandridae; genus Calotriton; species Calotriton arnoldi. Next base: position 499,985 of record CAWUFW010007939.1, read on the forward strand.
GTGCAATTTGGAGTAGCACAGAGTGAAGTGTCATTGAGTGGAGTGGTGTGTCATAGAGGTAGAGTGGAGTGGTGTAGAGTGGAGTGGCATGACGTAGAGTAGAGTGGAGTGTTGTGCCATAGAGTGGCATGTTGTATAGGGTCTTTCAGTGAAGGGATGTAGAGTGGAGTGGAGCAGTGTAGAGTGGCATAGAGTGGAGTGGCATAGAGTGGAATGGCATAGAGTGGAGTGGCATGGAATAGAGTGGATTGGCATATTACGGAGTGGCATAGAGTTAAATGGTATAAAGTGGAGTGGTGTAGAGTGGAATAGCATAGAGTGGAGTAGTGTGGCGTAGAGTGAAGTGGCGTGTCAAAGAGTTAAGTGGGGTATCATACAGTGGAGTGGAGTGGCATGTCTTGGAGTGTCTTTTGTTTTTTCCATTTACTTTTTAGACAGATGTAGCAGCAAAATTGCACTTTACAAAACTATGAATAGGTAGGAAAATGCATTTTGATTTTTCCATATATTTTCTAAAAAGGTAACAGAGTACCACAGTACTATCATGGAAATACTGCACTACCTATTGAAATTTAAAAAAATAAGTATTTATGACAAATAATAAAACACTATTTTGTTATTGTTGTTTAATATTGTTTTATTGTTTGTCATAAATCTTTTTTTTATATTTTCAAAAGGTACCGCAGTACTTCCTAAATAGTACCAGAGTACTCCGTTACCTTTTTAAAAATATATAGAAAAATAAAAAATATGTTTTCCTACCTATTCACACTTTTGTAAAGTGCCTTATATGTTTCTAAATGTGAAAAAAACATAGTAATATGGTACATATAACCCACAAACAAAGAGCACGGCCAAAGAGTGGTGTTAAGAATTTGGCTGCCTTTTACTTTTCTAAGGCCTTTAATTAGCCAATAATACACTACTTTGTCATCGCCATGTACTGCAGTGCCCAATATATCTCTAATATTTTATGCCTTATAATTTGAAATTACTGACCAGTTTACATATAGTACCAAAATGACCCTTTCCACCTCAAAATCTATGCTCCTGCAAAATTTGATCTAAATACATTCAGCCATTTTCCTACTAATGGCCCGATTCTGATGTCGTTCGGAAGGCCTCCGAATCGGAATTGGCTTTCCCAGATCCGATTCGTAGCCCTTGTTTACGACCGAATCGTACACAGGTCTGAATGACCAAGTACGATGCGAAGATCGCGTACGCGTCAACTGAATCATTTCCGGGACCCGAACCTGTCCGTAAGACTAGTTCGTAGCCGAATCATCCCGCGCTAAGGAGCCGAAATCTGACAGAGTGAGTACGGTGCACGGTTCGGACAGCCGCTTTGCCTCGGTCTCAGCGAGACGAAACGGCTGTCGGAATCGTACTTCGGGGGGCCGTATCATGCCCCCCTTCACCCGGGATCCTCTGAATCTATCACAGGGGTGTGCCCATGGGTCCCCCCGATCCAGGCATGCACAGTGTGGCAGGCACCATGGGGTGCCCGCCACAGGGTGTACGCTTTTCCCCACCCAACCCTTTTTGCTATAGGAACCTGTGTACGCGTCTGTACACAGGCTTCCATAGAGGTCAATGGGAGTCCGAGTGAACCGAGTCCGTAAGCATACGGCTGCATCATACTCGCTCGTTCGGACTCCCAGAGCACGTGTCGCTCTGAAAGCCCTCCGAATCCGAGTCGTACGGAGGGCTTTCCTAGCGAGATCGGAATCTGGGCCTATGTTTTTTTAAAAGTCTATGCAAAATGCACTGGTGGAAAAACCTGCTTTGGTACCCCATTTTTTTCTTTGCACCCCACAATTAATCACTACGAAACTTTGCATTGTCTGTGAATGAAGATAAAGGAATAGGTCTGCAACGTTTTGCGGGGATTCACGAAACTGTGGTAAAGGTATATATATATATATATATGTATTCACTGAAAAAACCATAGGTTTCAGACACGTTATAGTTAGAAATTAGCATTTAAAAAACCTTTGAAATTCACTGAAAAAACCATAGGTTTTAGGGAAAGTTATAGTTAGTTGGACATTGCACTCGTACAAAACCCGTGAAATTCCCCGTTATAGTTAGTTCAGCTAACTATAACTCGCGCCCCCGCAATGCACTGCTGATGACGTCACATATTACATCACTCATGACATGGTCAGTGACATCACTGATGACATCACTGATGACATCTCAAATGACATCACTGATGACATCATCCAGTGAATGTGTGTTTCTGTAAAGTTTAAATATGTTTAAAATATATAGGGAAAAGCGTATTGAAGAATGAGTGGGTGTATAAGTGTCTGAATGGATGATTTAGTACGTGCGTGAGTGACTCTACAAGTGAGTGATTAAATGTATCTTACTGAATGCATGGGTTAGTGACTAAACTGTGTGAATGTCTGTATCCGTCTGTCTGTTGGTGTGTAAGTGGATGCATGGATGTGCGATTAGCTACATGAGTGTCTATATGGGTTATTGATTGGTTCTCTGAGTATCTGTATGGGTGCCTGAGTGTTTGTGTGGGTGGGGTGTGTGTGACTCTGTACATAGATGTGTGAGTGGGTGATTCACTGGGTGCATGATTTCAAGAGTGCATTTGTGAAGGACTGCTTGGGTGGGTGAGAGTGTGTTTGGGTGTGTTAGTGAGTGAATGTATATCTCTGTGGTACATGTGCGAGTAAGTACATATGTAAAAGGCAGTATATATGTGTGTTAGAGTATTTCAATGGCTATAAGGGAGAGTGTGTGATTGTGAGAGTGGCTGTATGGATGCATGTGTGCTTGTATCAGTTATTGTATAAGAGCGTAAGAATGTGCTAGTATTTGTATGAGTAAGTGAGCTGGTGTGTGTATAACTGTATAGGTGAGTAAAGGGTAGTTTGAATAATTATTTGTATGACTGACTAGGTATGTGAGTACCTCTATGGATGAGTGGCGGTGTGTGAGTGTTTATATAGGTGTATCAGTGCATATGATAGTCCTGTACTGAGTGACTGTAAGTATGAGTGACTGTATGGGTGAGTGAGTAGATGTGTGTGTGTAGACCTAAGAATTAGTGAGTGGGTATGTAGTTATTGGTATTGAAGTGTGTATGGTTTTGAGAATGGCAGTCTGTAATTTAGAGTGGGTGTATCAAAAGTTATATTAGGGTGTGAGAAGATGCATCAAATTATCACATGGATGATGTCATCAGTGATGTCATCAGTGATGTCATTTGAGATGTCATCAGTGATGTCACTGACCATGTCATGAGTGATGTAATATGTGACGTCATCAGCAGTGCATTGCGGTAGCGCGAGTTATAGATAGCTGAACTAACTATAACGGGGGAATTTCACAGGTTTTGTACGAGTGCAATGTCCAACTAACTATAACTTTCCCTAAAACCTATGGTTTTTTCAGTGAATTTCAAAGGTTTTTAAATGCTAATTTCTAACTATAACGTGTCTGAAACCTATGGTTTTTTCAGTGAATTTCAAAGGTTTTTTAAATGCTAATTTCTAACTATAACGTGCCTGAAACCTATGGTTTTTTAAGTGAAGGAAGAAGCAAAAGATGTGCAGAAAGAACCAACAGAGGAGCAGAAAGAGGCCTTGTTCCAAAATCATCCTGTGCCCACAACTTTTTCCGACGTATAATGGTGGTAACTGACTCTGACTAACCAGAGCCAGTGCTATGCTAAAACACACTGAGAATACAGTTAAAACACCTACATACACTAGGGAACACTATGCGTTGGGGTACCCCTGTGATTAGCATGACCTCCTCTGTAAGTCCCTAGTACATAATAGGGCAGGGGGATTAAAACTACCTCTTAAAACGCGCTACAGGGCGCGTTTGCACAGTGGTGAAGGGAGGGGGGCCTGAGGTGACATGTGTGCAAATGCGCCCCGTGGAACGTTTTAAGTTGCGGGATTAAGTTCCCTTGAATCCTGAGTGTCCCTGGGGCCCAACTAGCCCCCAGGTATCTACAGTTAGGACCACAGAGCTGAGTTGCAGAGAGGCGTTCCGAGGCCACGCACCTTTTTTCACCTCTCTGCAACGCAACTCTGTTGTGCTTACTGAAGGTACCTGGTGGGCTAGTTGGACTCCAGGGACCCTCAGGATTGAAGGGGACTTAATCCCCCAACTTAAAACACGCCACAGGGCCTGTTTGCACACATGTCACCTCAAGCCCCGCCCCCTCCCTTCACCACTGTGCAAACGCGCCCTGTGGCACGTTTTAAGTTGAGGGATTAAGTCCCCTTGAATCATGAGGGTCCCTGGGGTCCAACTAGCGCACCCTGTACCTCCAGTATGCGCCAGGGAGCTGCGGTGCAGAGAGGTGTTCAGAGGCCACGCCCCTTTTTACACCTCTCTGCAACGCAGTTCTGTGGCGCTTTCTGGACGTACCTGGTGGGCTAGTTGGCCCCCAGGGACCCTCAGGATTGAAGGGGATTTAATTCCCCATCTTAAAACGCTCCACGGGGCCTGTTTGCACACATGTCACCTGAAGCCCCGCCCCCTCCCTTCACCACTGTGCAAATGCGCCCCGTGGCGCGTTTTAAGTTGGGGGATTAAGTTCCCTTGAACCTTGAGGGTCCCTGGAGTAAAACTAGCCCACCATGTACCTCCAAAAAGCCCCACAGAGCTGCGTTGCAGAGAGGTGTAAAAAGGGGCATGGCCTCTGTACACCTCTCTGCAACGCAGCCCCCTGGTGCATACTGGAGGTTCCTGGTGGGCTAGTTGGCCCTCAGGGACCCCCAGTATTCAAGGGGAATTGCTCCACTCTGCAAACGCGCCAGGGGTGCGTTTGCAGACTGCTGCAGGGAGGGGGCGGGACCTCCGGCACGATGCTGGTCTTTTTTTTTTTTTTTTCTATGGGAGGGGGCCTGCATGGCCCCCCTTCCCTCGGCCACTTTTGGCCCCGGGGACCCCATCCCCTAGGGCCTGAGGATTTACTTAAAAAAAAAACGGGAAGGGGGCAGCGTGGCCCCCCTTCCCTGGGCCTCTATTGGCCCCGGGGACCCCATCCCCCAGGGCATGCCCTCTTTTTTAACAAAAAAAAATATTTGGAGGGGGGCTGCGTTGCCCCCCTCCTCAGGCCATTTAAGGCCCCGGGACCCCATCCCCCGGGGCCGGCCTTTACGTTTCTATTTTTTTATTATTTTATTTTTTGGGGGGGAGGGGGGCTGCGTGGTTCCCCTCCCAGGCCACTAATGGCCCGGGGACCCCATCCCCCGGGGCCTGGCCACTCGTTGGGGACCGTGGGGGGGGTCCCCAATCCCCGCACGGTCCCGCCGGCTCCCCGCGTCCTGCGGGAGCCGGCATTGCTTTCTCATAAGGGAGCTGCTAACATGCAGCTCCCTTATGGAAAGCAGTACTGCTTTGCTTCATTGACGCGAGAGCAGGTTTCCTGCTCTCGCTTCAATGAAGCAAAGCAGTTTGCAATCACAGGACGGGAGCTGCGAGGCTCCCGTCCTGTGATTGCAAACAGCAGTGTCCCGGGGTAGGCACCCGGGACACTGCAGGAGCCGGCCATGGGGGTGGCGGTCCCCAGGGCCACCACAGGCTCCAGGAGGGGGCTGCGCGGCCCCCTCCCATCTCTGTGCACAGCCCCGGGGAGGTGGTGGTCCCCGGGGCTCGGGGGTCCTACACGGACCCCCACATTTTATTATTTAGAGCCCCGGGGAGGTGGCGGTCCCCGGGGCGTGAGGGGGGGCTCGAGCCCCCCCCACACAGGTAATTTAAAAAATAAAAAAAGAAGCCCTGGGGGTGGCGGTCCCCGGGGCTGCGGGGGGCCGTGTGCCCCCCCGCCACCATTATTTTTATAAAGCCCCAGGGGGTGGCGGTCCCCGGGGCTTGGGGGGCCTTAGAGGCCCCCCATATTATTATTAAATTAAACCCCGCATGCCCCCGGGACTTGGCCCACCCGGGGGCCAATTAACCACGAAGCGCGGGAGCCCGCGCTTCGTTTTTTTTTTATCGGCAGGATCCGCGCACCCAGTGCGTTTTTTGCCGATTTAAAAAAAAAAAAAATTGGCCCTGGGTGTCCTTGTAGGACCCCCTGAGCAGGCCTAGGGGGTCAGGGTGTTTCTACCCTGCCCCCTTTTTGCGTTTTGTGCAATTGTTTTTACTGTTTTCTTGTGACTCGGTTCTACCGAGTCACAAGATGGCTGCCAACACTTCCTGGTTTGGAGTGTTGACAGCCAATTAGCATACAGTTCGTCATCGGGAGGGTGCGCGGATCCTCCGCGGCCATAGATATATATGTGTTTTTACTTTTGATTTTCTCAGCAACTACTGAACGGATTTACACCATTTAACAAAAAGGGTTCTTTCTGAACCAAGAACTACCTCTTTGCCAAATTTGGTGTAATTCCGTTCAGCAGTTCGGGCTGTAGCCGTGTCTAAAGTGTCCTATGGAAATTTGCATGGGGAAAACATGTTTTGGGACCCCCCTTTTTTCTCAGCCCCCGCTTGACGAATAACCCCGAGACTTTCAGGATAGGAGCGGACCGGAGCGGGCCACAAAGTTTGAAAATTTCGTGAAGATTCGTCAACCGGCGCCAAAGTTATTTCAAATAGAATGTTGCGGATTTCCTATGGAAAATAGGTCCTAACTTTAACTATCTACTGGCGACCGCCAGTAGATAATATATATATTTAGATATATATATGTATAATCTTTGTGCTGATATATTTCAGGGTGCTGTAATGTACTGAATAAAGGTATTGAAGTTATTGACTTTCAATACATCTGATTTGCATTGGAGCGCTGAATAAATCATTAAAAACAGATTGTTGTAGAGGAAAATTAAAACACAACATTTTGATATCTGCATGCAATGGAGCTATGAGATAAAGTTTATAATTTTTGATGATTCAGAGTACTTTTGACATGTAAAATACTCTCTAATGCCTTGCATTCTGTGAGAGGCATAGTAATACATCAGAGTTCCAACTGTATTAAGTGAAACTGAAATATTTTTCTGGGCAAAGCAAAAAAACACTCTTTGTATATGAAGACTTCCTTGCCTGATGTTTGTATCTTTTCAGATGTTTCTTTTACGGTCAAATTTTTATATGCCGAATAAAGATTATATATACACTCTTTGTATAGTTGACATAACTGATAACAATGTGTCATGCAGGCAACTGCTTTGTTAAGCCAGACCTAAAAATGTGCTTAACATGTATGGAGCTTCTACTTCACATCATATTATAAGAGTGGGCCACGATGATGCTCAAAGAAATTAAACTAATATGGATACGTCTTTGAAAAGAAAAAATGGTGTTAAAAAGTACCTCGACATAAACTTAGTTCCACCAGTTTTTTCCCCATTACCATGCCAGAAACAGATTTTTTTTAAATGATGGTATTATAGATAAATTCAGAAAAATACACAGAATGACTCAGAAAGCCTACACACCTGTTAAATATTTGCAATTTCAGTTACTGACCATGACAGTTAGTGGCTACAATCTAAGTCTGATCAAAGTACAGGACTCGTTTGGTTAAAGAGGTAGTTGGTATACATTAAAAATAGGCAAACAAAATATAAGTATACATTTTGCACATATATAAACAGTAAATGACTTACTCAACTGACACAACAATTGCATTTAATCTGTCTGCCATCAATCTTGTCAGAAAGTCGTATGAATCTGCAAATAAGTGAAAAGAAATCACTAGTAAAATGCACATTCATATACTGATTAACAGTGAAACTGTAGTGCAACGATTTACGAAGATGCAGCCACTGGTGTCCCGGGGATTGGGAGAGACAGACACCACACCCTTCCACACATACTATATTTCCAAGTACATTTCACTGCTAAGCGATTCATTGGGGCAAAACATAAGCAAATGTTTGAATATGGATATATATGTGTAAGAAATTAGGTTATTGGTTAAAGGGGGTGGAAGTCCCACTCAGGCAACGATCACAATGCTTGTCAGGATGAACCACAAAAAGTCACTAAGTTAACCTGAGCTTCACTAAATTAACCTGAGCTTAACCCCCCGGTAACTTGACACAAAATCGGTCAGGGTTAACTTAGGGGCTATATGTAAAGTATTTATGTAGCACTGAAAGAACAATAAAGTGAAAACACAACACAAGAAACAACCAAGCCAACTAAAAAAAATAGAGTAACTTTCAATAAATAAATGATACCAGAACACCAAACATCTCATCAGTAGTAGTACTGGAGATATTCAGTTTCCATTTTTAAGTGACAATAGCGCCTTTAAACACAAAGAACCACGCACTGTCTTCTGGTCATGTTAGATTGTGGGAAAGTCACAAGTTCGGGCCAACCACAACGGAGCATGTGTCTGATGCAGGAACTACATTAGTCCCGGTGTAGAGTCTAAGCACGGCGTGAAGAGTTCTATTTGCGGTGGAGAAGGCTGCGAGGAGTAGGTAGAGCAGTGTGGATGGTTGTCTTTGTAGTGCAAAGAGCAGGCTGGGCGCCATGGACGGTCATTGCTGTAGCTTCGCATTGGCAGTCACCACAGGCTGTTGTTGCTATAGCTCGGCTTTCAAATTGCTGGTTGTTGCTGGTGGTTGCTGTACCGCGAAGAGCAGGTCTCATTGGTAGAGTATTACATATAAAGCAGCTGGTCTCCACCTAAAAGTTGGGAACTATGGGGGTCATTATGATGGTGGAAGGACCGCCACCGCCAGCAGTGCGGTGGCGATCTATCCGCCATCGGACGTGGATTTACTGCCCGCCAGATTAGGATGGCAGGCAGATCCAGACTGCGACCGTGGCGGACGCAGAGACCGTCCGCCACAGAACCGCCACAGGCAATCGTACCAATTGCCTGGCGGAGCGGTCTGCATCCATAAAATGGTGGCGGTGCCTAGCAGGCACCGTCCACTAAATTACGATGCAGGCTTGATCCAGCCTTTCCATGACGGCAAAACCGTCATGGAAAGGCTGGCGGGGATTGGTTTTGGGGGCCTGTTGCGGGCCCCCAATGTGTTGGGGGGAGGTGTTTATGCACTGGGGGGTACCCATGGTACCCCCCTACATTTCAGTGCACTAAGTGGCAGGCACTGTGTGGTGCCTGCCACGTAGTGCAGTGAAATGCACAACATGCATTTCCAACATTGCGGCGGGTGCTGCTGTCAGCAGCACCCGCTGCAATGTTAAAATACAAGATGCGACCGCCATGGTGGCGGTCGCATCCTAATTTGGTGTGTGGAACCGCCGCATGCATTGTGGACAGTCCCGATCACCACCACGATGGCGGACAGACTCCAGTACGTCCGCCATCGTAATCGGCCCCTATATTTATATAATTTTTCACCTAAAAAACAAAGTTCCAGTGTTGTCATGGTTTATAATTTAAACTAAAAAACGCACTGATTTTCACAAGTTATGGTTAGGACCACAATCCATGGTTCGCACAAAAGCCATGCAAACCATAACTCACACAACAATTGCAATTCTAATGCTTATACCTTAATGGGAGAGATGTATAAATATTCTTATATATTAAATACACCTCACATCACTCTTACATGTTGGTATCTAATTACATTTTCCTTTTAGGGGATGTTACATCTTGGTATATATAATCTTGTGAGGTCATGGCATTGCACTTGTGTGTGAGATATGGTGTTCATGACTGGCGTGCAAATTATGGATAGTAGTCCTAACCATAACTTGAGAATTTCAATGGTTATTGGTCTTAATTCAAAACCATAAATGTACTTCAACTGCATTTGATTAGCGGAATGTCTAAAGGTTGTTTCTAAACATAACAATGCCAACTGTCAGTTTTGCCTTTAGCTTTTCCAGTTATTTTTTTAATCAAATACTACAGCCATAAGATCTGTGCACTTCCATGGATGTCAATCCCAGTTGTGCATATCTAGGGGTTCGCTGGAGCCCATGTGATGTGCACAAACCTCTGTGTGTGGCCAATCCTCATTATTTATGGTTGTTGGCCATGCACAGCATGAGTTGGCTGCAGACCATGGTATCTGGCTAGGCTGCAAACCCACCTGACATGGATGGCCAGCACCTGCTGCACACAGCCTTCGGCCTTGCACATCAGGGGTTGGTCACCTGGCCTGGCCGCTGGCCAAACCTTTTGTTCCTGTGACTAAATTATATTTCTGATATCAGTCTATCTTTGCGTCCACACCTTCATTGTAATGTAATCTTTCTGGGCCTGATTCACAAAGGTAAAACTTGCACGTTTGTTTAAGTTTACTCTTTTTCAATATTCACAAACCTGAGATTTAACAGTAACTTTACGACTGCGGAGTCTCCGCATTTGGGGCGGACAACTTTGCACATATAAATATAGGCACGTCCTATCTTTTTATGAGTGGTGTTCTCTATGTAAGTGTATCTTTGTGAATCAGACCCTCTTTGTTCATATGTTAAAAACAGGAAGTATTGAGAATTTACTTTTGTAAACTTTTTCTACACAAAACCTCCACTGGAAGAGCTAAAATGTGTTGGCTAAACGTTATTAATACACTGATGTAATTTGTTTTTAATTCCTCCTTCTGGCTGACTGTTGCTGTTACATTTTGATTTGTGGTGTGATTTGGGTCCCCTTCTGCTGCTATTAGACTCTGCTCTGCGCTAAAGATTAAGCCATCTTCTGATGAGGTGGGAAGCTTTTGCGGCATCAGTGGTTTCGGGAGGCCCGTGATTTTGCTGTTGTAGCATAAATGACCACTGTTGGATCCTTTAAGAAGGTACATTTTCCGCTTGGGTTCATTGACCCAAATATTGATTGTATGGGTCAAATTAATGTCGCACCAGAGGTCTTAATTGGTTTTGTCATGTTTTCCTGGGGGGTTTTGGTGCTTTTTATCACTTTCTTTTGATTTGAAGTTTTTTCTTTTGCTTGTTTTCTGATCTTCCCAGTACTCATTTTCCAGACTGTGTATTAAGTTGTCAATTTATTTGAATCAAAATCCCATAGGTTCTTCTTCAACTTGCACTTCTGTTGTCTATTGATACGGTTTTTGTCTTATGTCAGTTTATCTTATGCCGGTTTGCCCACACAGTTCTTTATGATGTCAGTCTTCTTGTTTTTTGTGCGGTTATCTATGTGCATACGCACCTGCTTTTCTGGATCACCCCTTGAGGTTTGGAAGTTCCACACCTTCCTGTGAGTTGGCTATGGTTCAGTTTTTTGCAGGGAGGGTGGTGGAAAATAAGACTGTGTGGGAACCACCTGCTTGGGTCTCCACACCTTCCAATAAATTAGATTTGTCTTTTGTTTGTCTTTTGTTGCGCAGGGAAAGTTCAGCTGTTTTTGGAAGCGTGTTGGAGTGGACCAGGCCACCTGCGATCCGTGCTGGATGAAATTTGGTGTATGGGGCTGAGTGGGAGCACACCAGGCCACCCGCAAGCTGTACCCAGACCTAGCTGGGCCACTTCCACTGGGGTCCGGGCTTGCTCTTGGCGGACGGTAGCTACTACCGCCACACTTGTACCCAGATCTTGCTGCCAATACCTCCAATTGACACAGAACTGCTTCAGAGCCTATTGACAACCGACAGCTGGCTGAGAGAGTTCTTCCTCTTCCGCCGTTATGGGACACTGTTCTGAATCTGGGCCCTTCCTCCCACTGCACTGGGCAAAAGCAAAACCAAGCAAGGCAGGGCTAGGCTGGGGCGTGGCTTGGCGCTGATGGAGTGAGCAGCAAACTTGCGAGCTCCCATCGACCAGCCGCCATCTGCAACCATCCTGAAGCCCTGAGCGAGACCGGGGCCCCCAAGACGCACCCCCACAGTTGTATAAGGGTGAGGTGCGTTCTGCAGAGGACGAAACCATGGGCGAACGACTAAAATCGGCAAAGCGGCGGGAGCCAATCCCGGCAGCGAGGCGAGCCAAGATGGCGGCGCCCAACGGGCAGTTAAGGAGCTGGGAGTCCAGCGGGGACTGAACAGCGGTTGGTGGCGGTGGCGAGTGTCCCCCTGGCCCACTGTAGAACCTTTCAAGGTCCTTCCTGTGGTTACGCCTGAGGGGCAGAGTGGAAGCTGGCGTGGAATAGATCGAGCCTCACGTGATGAACTCGAGCCCCGGATCGAGTGGTGACCGAGGACAGAGGTAGGGCTGACAACATCCCGCTGAGAGACGGTGAGTGGGGCGCGAGCCCCCCAAAGGCAAGAGGATTGCGGCAACCCCACGCAGTGGGGAGAAGGGGCAATATCAGAGTGACAGTGAGGTGAGTGCGGCCCCTGCCCTGATACATTGGAAGCCTGTTGAACTACCGGAGGCCTCCGTGGCATGAGGCACCAACGAGAGATCTGACCCAAACGTTCTGCAGCCCTGAAGAGACCTCACCTCCTGCACAGGCAAGCGCACCACGAACTGCGCCTGGAGCCCTGAAGACAGCGGGAACATGAGGCAGACTGGCGGGCCCTAGGGATAGGCCTAAACCAGGCGACTAGGCCACGCTATCTTGGAGCAATCAGTGGATGGGCCCGGAGACCGACAGAGTGCCAGCATAGAGTGCCGGAGGGAGACGCAGGGCAGCGGAACCCCCCTCAGATATATCGCCTCCCGACTGGGGGGGGGGAGAACTCCCTGCCCTAGACATGCAGTGTGACACCGGCAGGCGGGCCCACAGGTACTGTTGTGGAGGCAACCTGAACACCTGACCCCAGACCTGCTGAACAAGTCGGAGGTGAGGGCCTTCCTTCTCGCAACTAACACAGCCGCGAAGGACCAGTTGGGAGAAAGCAGAACCAGTGAGATGAGGACTGCACTCACATAACTGCCCTCATAGTGGGCACGAAGGGCCTGAACATAGTGCGGCATTGACCCCCCCTACCTCAGCAGACGAGAAGACCGAGGTGCGCGTCCTGGACACGGGACGCGCTTGAAGACGGGAGCGCCTACTGGAGGAACCTGCGGCGGAGACAGACACGATTGTCCTGGGAGTGTCCTATGAGCGCACGCATCACCAGAAGCATGGCAGATTGAGAGGATACCATGGGGAAGGCCCTCAAGAAGAAATATAGAGAAGAAGCCCCATCGGACAAGCAGATGGAGGAGAGGGGGAAGGCCCTTTCTCAGGCGGAATCCGCTGGCGACCCTGCACTGCAGGACATACTACAAGCCATCACCTCGTCCAGTGAGCGCCTGGAAAGCAAAATAGACTCGTTGTCCTTGGATCTGGCCTACTCAGAGAAGACCACAAAAAACTGGCGGACTGCACCAAGACAAGAGAGGGTCAACTCTCTGAAACAATGCCGGACATAGTAACCATGAAACACCGCCTTACAACGCTCGAGGCGAAAGTGAAAACAGTGGAATCTCGAGCCGAAGACGCCGAAAACAGATCGTAGAGAAGCAACCTCAAAATCATCGGCCTGCCGGAGAAAATTGAGGGCCCCAGTATGATAGCCTACCTGGAGAGATGGCTGCGGGACGAAGTCGCGTCGGACGGACTATTGAACTTCTTCGCCCTAGAGAGGGCGCACCGAGTCCCGGCAAAGCCACCTATACCTGGAGCACCGCCGCGAGTGGTGATAGCGAAACTGCTGCATTTTAGGGATAGGGACCATATCCTTACCCAAGCGCGCCTCAAAGGAGACATAGAGGTGGACAACTCGGTGGTGCGAATCTTCCCAGATTTTTCCAGGGAGGCGCAGTGGCAAAGAGTATCTTACCGAGAAGTGAAGCAGAGGCTGCGGCAACTAAACTACAAATATGCGACGCAATACCTGGCCACACCACGAGTAGTCACAGGAAAGGGCACGGAGTTCTTCAGGTCCTCACAGGAGGCAGCAGACTGGCTAGAGAAACATGACGAGATGGCACCGCTATGAGAGCCAGAGAAGAGGAGAAGGAGAGAGAACCGGTCTAGGAATTGGAGGTCCATGAGAGAGAATTTGGCGTCGACACAGGATGAAACACAGCTCGAACGCCGGAACGTAATGCAGGTGGTGGCGCTGATTAGCGGCAAGGAGCGAATTCATGTCCCCCCTGAGGGCAGTGAGCCAGCAGCGGACACCGGCTCGGAGCACGGATCCCACGAATCCGAGGCACTGAGCGTGGTGCTCCCGGAGGCCACGCCGCAGACGACGGACGACATCGCCTAGCTGGGGAGAGCAGAGCCCTCTCCGATGCAAGCCTAGAGTGGAACGGATGCGACTGGCCCAGCAGTGAGGTACAGGGACTGTTGATGGGGGGGTGGAGCGGGGGTCCTGAGGGGACAACAGAATTAAGAGGCGGCTGCAGAGACTGGGAGCACAGCGAACGAGCAGCCTACCCCCTTGCAATTGACTGACCGAACTGCAAGCAGTCACTTGCGGGCGTTATAATTGTGGTTTGGATGGGGGATGTTTTTCTGCTTATCCTGGGGAGTGGGAGTTGGGGGAAATGTTTAATGTTGATACGGGGGGACACCTTGAGTTGCAGCATACAGGGAACGATGCAGGATGGTATGGGGAACACGGGCAGTGGAGGGAGGTGGTTGGAACTTAATCACATACCCTAATGGCTGACAAGCAACAGTATAAATGCATGACATGGAACATCAGGGGTATGCACACAATGACGAAACGCCACAAAGTCCTCTCTTATATCCGGCAGCGGGGAGCCTAGGTAGCCCTGCTGCAGGAGACACACCTAACGCAGAAAGAAGGGCAAGCTTTACAGAGGCGATGGAGGGGCCAACTTTTTTACACTACCTACGCCGCATTCGCGCGAGGGTGCTATTATGGATACAAGCGGGGGTTCCATTCCAGTTGACAGATTCTGTGATAGAACCAGAGGGGCGTTATGTAGCTATAAAGGGGTGACTGGAGGGTCGGGAAATAAGCATAATTAATGTCTATGCCCCTAACGTGGACCACCAGCCTTTTTTGCACAGCTGAGCCACTGCTTATCGCATTACCTGATGGGCACTACCCTGCTGGGGGGCAATTCTAACAGTGTGGACGATACACAACTAGACCGATCTCACCCACCTCTCAGAAATTCACAAGCAGCGCGCGGCTCACATGCTTTCAATACCTGGAGACAGAGCTGGGGACTGATAGATACCTGGAGGACCTTGCACCCCACGATAGAGACTACTCCTACTCTTCAGCCATTCATGAAGTGCATGCGCGATTAGACACCTTCCTAAGCTCTGCAGATGCGCAACGCCAAGTCACTGCCGTGGAATGCCTAGCGCGAACGATATCCGACCACAACCCACTCGTCCTGTCTCTAAAGTGGGGTCACCCCCTGTCAGCGATCCCTACATGGCGACTCCGCCCAGACACCCTGGAGGACCAGGCCTTCCGGGAAGAGATCAGGGGGGAAATAACGCACTATTTTACGGCCAATGAGGGGACGGCCTCCTCGACGAACGCGGAGTGGGATGCCTTCAAAGTGGTCTTGAGGGGTCAGTGTATAACGCATACTACGGGGGTCAGGCGGGTCCTCCTGGAGGAAGTGGCGGGGGCAGAGGCGGCTCTTAAAAGGCTGGAACGCAGAAGACCAGGGTACCCGGAACTGCAACAGTCACTGCTAGAGGCCAAGAAGGAAGTAGCAAAACAGACAGAAAGGCTTAGATGTTTTGACTATAAAAAATATTTGGAGCGCACTCACGCTGAGCTAGACAAATCGGGGTCACTCCGAGCATGGCTGGCAAATACAGTGAGTAGGAGTTCACCTCTAGTTGAAATTGAGGACAAGGAGAGCATCAGGCACTATGCACAGACAGCGATTAACAAAACCTTTGCCCGCTACTACGCAAAGCTTTACAGGAGCTTGCGAGCAGACGGCTCCACAGATGCACAGGAATACCTTACAGACTTGCGAATGGCGCGGCTAACCCCAGAGGAGGCGGAGGAGTTGGGCATGGATATCACACAGCAAGAGGTGCGAGTTGCCATCGGAAGTATGGCTAGGAATAAGACCCTGGGCACGGACGGTTTACCGGCTGAGTTCTACGCAACTTACTCGGAAGAGCTGGCACCCCAACTGGTTACGATGTACCAGGAGGCCCGGGAAGTGGGAGTACTGCCGGAGAGTGCTAGAGAGGCCCTTATTGTACCAGTGCTCAAACCTGGGAAAGAACTGCACAATTATACGGCATACAGGCCTCTATCCATGTTGAACATGGATTACAAAATCCTAAGCAAAGTACTCGCAATGTGCCTTCTGCCCCACATGCCGGGTCTAGTCCATGCAGACCAGGCAGGGTTCATCCCAGGATGGAACATGGCCATAAACATCAGACGACTCCTTACTATTATGGGCTCTGACGGGTACGATAAGCGAGAAGCAGCAGTGTTTGCAGTAGACATTGAGAAGGCCTTTGACAGCCTTGAGTGGCCCTATCTTTATGACGTCCTCACAAAGATGGGATTGGAGGGAGGCTTCCTAGATTGGGTACGGCTACTATATGCATCTCCTACAGCCCGGGTGCACACGGGTAAGACCATCTCATCCAGGCAGAAGGTAGAGAGAGGCACGAGGCAGGGATGCCCGCTCTCCCCGCTCCTGTTTGCACTAGCCATGGAACCGCTGGCATGCAGGGCCCGAAGTGGACATGATTTTAGTTTCCTGAGGACAGATGCAGGGCAGCATTTTATAGCTTTATATGCGGATGACCTCTTGCTATTCCTCAATAACATGGCGGATGAACAGAGAGGAGCGAGAAACATTCTAGCTCGATTTGGTACTGTGTCTGGCCTCAAAGTCAACTGGCGAAAATCCAGCTTATACCCTATCTTGCCCAATACCCCCCCGCCACCTGAGCTGGAACTCCTGAAATGGGAGCCTAGCTGCCTGCAATACCTTGGAGTCAAAATATACCGTGGGCCGGCAGATCTACTAGAAGGCAATGTGGGCAGAGCGATCAGATCAGTGAAGTCTGCAATGGACTTCTGAGGTACGCTGCCGCTGTCTGTAGCCGGGCGGGTAGCTGTCCTGAAGATGATAGCACTTCTGCGCCTACTGTACTATTTTTGGGGCCCTTCCGGTGTGGATCCCACGGGCCACATTCAAAGATCTTGACTCAGCAATCACATTGTTCCTCTGGGGGGCGGGATGTAGGAGAGTAGCACTGACCTCCCTACGGCACTCTGCAGCAGAGGGGGGCTTAGCGGTCCCTGACTTTGAAGGCTATTATAGAGCTGCTCAGTTGTACTGGCTGATTCAATGGCTGGCGGCAGATCGAGACCCGGGACGAGAGCAGTGCTTGGCTGCACCGGACACTGCAACCCTCGCGAAGATACTACTTCGAGTGCAGCGGGATACATCCGAAGACACAATGGAGACCAGGGTGGTGGTGCGTTGTTGGGCCAGGTACTTGAGACGAGTAGGCGTCAAGAACCCCTATTCTCTGGACATACCCATCAAGCTGCTGCACTATCTACCACAGGGAGAGTACTGGACAGGGCTAGAGGACTGGGTGGAGGCAGGACTGAAAGTGGTGGGAGACCTGTACCTAGACTCCGTACTGCTACCAGTTGAAGAGCTACGAGCTGCGGATGATTTGCCGGGAGGTCACTTCTTGAAGCATGGGGCCCTTACTAGAGGGATTGGCCGTCACAGGGGAGAGGGAGATACAGAGCCGCGGGCACTAACAGGGTGCAGATATGTGGTGCTATCTGCGGGGAGGATTAAAACAGTGTCATGCCTTTACAAGGCCATGAAACAAGACATACAACAGCCATTAGAGCGCTTGCGACTACAATGGGAGGAAGATTTAGGTAATCAGACACCAGAGGTGGAGTGGGATAGGATCCTAGAGCGAACTCCGAAGGTATCCAGAAACGCGCGGTTTAAATTAATTAATTTCTATGTCTTGCATAGGGCGTATCTCACACCGTCCCGAATCTGGAGATACTTCGGCACGGATACGGCAGCCTGTCCACGGTGTGGAGAAAGGGAGGCACACATAATCCACATGTTCTGGAACTGCCCCACGCTTCAACTCTTCTGGGAGGAAGTAAGACAAGTAGTGGGCGAACTCACTGATAAGGACCTCCCGCATACCCCAGAGCACTTCCTACTAGGATGGTTCCCCCACACGGCCAAAAATAAGACAACTGGGAAGTTCCAAGACTTGGCGTACTTACTAGCTAAAAGAGAAATAGCCAGAAATTGGAAGGCGCCGGGAGGGCCCAAGATCATCTCCTGGACAAAAGAACTAGAGAAATGGGCGGGAGTAGAAGGCAGATTATTGCTCAGGGAAGCTCATCGGGGATAGGCAAACTGCATAGGGCCAGAGCGTGGGAAGGACTAGTGAATGAGCTGATATCTAGAGGGCATGACAATGATAGTGGGGCGAGCACTCCGCAACCCGCAGCACTAGACCAAGGGAACGGCTGAGTAGAACATTGAATAGGGCACTGCCCAGCACTCCGACACACGCTGAAATTGGAAGCGTGATCCACACGAAAATACCATCGCACACACAATGTGACTATCTGTCATATGCAACTCAAGGAGGGAGGGGGGGAGTTCTGATTAACGGGATTGTTAACTTAAGCATGCCAGAGAATGATACCAATATTAAATATGTGTAACAAATGTGGGAGGGGACATGATTGATGAACATTGAATGTGTGTAATATATGTGTCTTTAAACACCAATAAAATCTGGTTGAAAAAAAAAAAGCAAGGCAGGGCTAGGCAGAACACCAGGGAGCATCAGATCTTTACTACGCTAATAGCTCTCTGACTCCATGCTCATTCACCCACCCAACTACCCTTCTAAGCTTCCCTGTGGCCCTGTGGCCACGTCAGTACCTTGTTACTCCTGCAGTCCCCTCCGGCTACCTCTGGAGCCTGGCTGCAGTCGGCCAGTCAATTCACCTTCTTGTGGTCTTCCCGTGGTCTTCCCTCTGTCTTTCCCTCAGTGTTCCATAGTTCCGCGGACCCGCTAACCCACGGAGCTCAGGTCACAACCTCGGGTCTCGGGTCACAGTGTGGGGCTGCAGTTGCGTCAGTTGCGGGCATGGGTTGTGGTGGGTGCGGAGGGGTTCGGAGGGGGGCAGAATCCGAGGACCTGGGTTTCAGGCTCTCCAAGCCACACTGTGCTGTGCCTCCAATCCGCCCTCTCACATCTGATGTCTGGCGTTTGGCGATCGGCGTTCGGCGTCCAAAGTCAGAAGTCTCTCTGAAGTAGAAATGGCTTTCTCATTGCCAGAAACAGAACATCTAGCTGTAGAGGGGATGTGTGAGCGCAACCACATCTTCGTCTATGGCATAATAGTCATCATCCTCACTGATGGTCAAGCCCTGTTGGTCATTTTTGGTAATCCCATGGCAAGACGTTACCTAGAAATTAGTTTTGGGAGATACCGCTGCAGGAATATAACTACAACTGCATTCATTAACCAGGCAAAGACCCAGACTCTGTTGTTTGCTTCTCCAGATACCATTTGAAATCCACAAAATTAGTGCCATCTCTAGCCAAAAAAATACTTACATTTTAAAGTTCAGGAATCAATACCACTAGCTCTTTCAATATGTCTAGTCACTGTAGTCTATCCCTAGTCAAACAATTGATAGCATCACAATGTCTGAGACATAGCAGTCACAAATGGCAGGATCGTGATACACAGAAACTGAAGATATTGTAGCTTTCAATGATCTCCATAAATAACGGTCTGTAGCAACAGAGAATTTGCTCATGTCCAAGTCACAGATTGTCATTTCCAGGAGCCCACAGAAATGGAATGTACATCTGACATATAAAGGTCACAAAGGAATAGGCACCACAAAATGTTTCTGAGATAAAATATGTTTCCTAATTCTAGCAGAGATGGTTAAGACCAGCCTCAAAGAGTCTCATTTGTGTCAGTGCTCCAACATTTCAATCAAACCTGCACCTTTACTGATGTCCATGTTGCCTGACAAAGTGTGGGACTTAGTTGGCATTAATCTCTTTGGCCACATGATCTACAGTAAATACATCCTCACAGTCATGGCTCGGTACTCATGCTTCCCACTAGTAAAAGATCTTATTGTCTGCCAGCCCACTGAAAGCTATTGGTGTGCTAGGTCACATTTTACCTGCCCTAGGAATTGTTGATACTGAGAACCAGTCAATAGCCCACCTTTAACAAGCAGTGAATGTCATGAGTTTCTAAACAACCTTTGCTGTTCAACATCATCATGTGGCACCACTCCAACCACAGGCAAACAGGTTGGTCAAACAATTCATAGGCAAAATTAAGAAGACCACCCAACAAGCAGAAGCAGAAAGACTCTCTCTTAACAGAGCATTGCAGCTTATATTCAAGACGCATTGAAACACAACTTACTCAAGCACTGGTGAATGCCCTGCCATTACAATGATTTTAATTTCAGTGTGCATCATAAGAAAACCATCATAATTCATGGGAGGGCATGTAACACCAACATCTTTCATCTCAAAGAAATGGAAGGTATTGGGAGCAGCGATCCCACAGTTGGATCAGGAACTCCACAACACTACCTTTCAACGACATTGACCAGTTCCTGGAGGAGGGAGAATGGAAAGTGCCTCAGAGAGAAGAAGAGGTCTCGGATATTGTCAGGACATATGGGTGAAGTTCAGCAAACCTATTTGTAGAGGAACATTTACAAGCAAGAGATTCCTGTAATGAAGATTGTGGGATTATAAGTACCTGACTTCTGTAGTTGTTTGAGAGCCTGAATTCCTCTAGTATCTTGCTTAAGAGGAATTTGGCAGTCCACACAATTGTGGGTCTTGTGAGGTGAAGGAGGGTACAATATCAATGACAATACAATATAATTTTAAATAATATCTGTTCTAGATCGAGAGCAGTTGCAGACAAATTCAGGACTGCAATTTTGTTTCCTAAAAGATGGTTAAATTGGCTTTCTTTGTGAGCTGAATGGAACTTTAGGGACGGGAGAGTTCTTTGAGGGCACGTGGGCAGGCGTTATTTCGAGTTTGAATAAGGAGTAATCTATGTCCAGGTTAATTTTTTCAGTGACGGAAAGGACTATAAGTATGGATGTATACATATTTTTGCAAAATTGCATTAATTGTTAAGGCAAGTGCATGAAATTACCTAGATTGTCATATAATTCTTTTCAAAGTATCTCACACGAAAATGTGATCACAAGAGCATTCATTCAAAAGTAATGTGAGAAACTGGAAAGGGGAACGATTTGGGGAGAAAATGTTTGCAGCAAGACAGACTGTCTTGCTGTAAACATTTTCTCCCCAAATCATTCCCCTTTCCAGTTCACATCCAAAAATTGTGTGAAATGGCATCCATGAGAAATTTACAGAATCTCACAAAAGTCCCGTGCATAATAAAAATGTTGGAAGGGACTAAAAAAGATCCACTGTATGGATATATGGATGGGGGAATTGATTTGTTAAATAAACCCAAAAGATCTGAGTGTTTCAATTAAAACCATAGCTTGCATGTTATTTTGAATGTATGTGTGTAGGTATGTGATGCTTTCATGGCACTAACCTAGCTGAAAGGCAGCAAGGCACTGTACAGGGTCCAAGGCAAAGACATATTGATTGTGTGATTTGAGTGGTAGCTACTGCTGCAGTGGACTGCCACTGCATCATAAAGCAGTGTTCTCTAAAGGTATGTGACTTCAATTGTATTACTGAATACCGAGGCTAAGAATATTGAGATACAAGAATATTGTAGAGAAAATATCGAAGACCAGAATATCGCACGGTAAGTGCATATAGATTTACTATTCCTAACTCTGCAAATCTGTATATTGTCATGGTACGTATATGTGGAGTTAGGCGTTAAAAATCTATACTTACCTTTTGATATTTTGAATTCAATATTTTGACTCAGATATTTGTATACCTTGATATTCTAGCTTCGATATACAGGGGGCTTACTATGTCTTCATCTCCTTCCTTAATGGGAGAAGGGTTGGGGCAGTACTCGTGGATACAGTTTTGTTGTTCCATATCCTGGGCACATAGATGGAGAAGGTCTCTTGTCTTGTTTTTTTTCTTTTTTGCACTCCTGTATCTGGCCCTGAAAGCCCCTTGAGTGCCTGTACTAGACCAGCAGGCCTTTGGCACACACTCATTTAGCCACATAATCACTTGGGGCTATCTGGTAGAGAATGTGCAACCACTCACAGCTGCATGAGAGATCGTTTAATATTTCAATAATGGGGTGCCCAGCCCTGGTGTGCACGTCATGAAGTCATGTGCAAGCACATGATTTTTCCACACTAATGACATGCATGGGTGTTGCTGAAGACGAATCATTGAGCATTTATGCTCCTGTCAGAACTTGTATAACATTCGAAATAACACATTTTATTAAATCAATAGGGAATATTTGTGCTTCACTTTCATAGATTTGAAATGAGAAACACAATATTACACTATTTTAGTTAGGTATTGTACATTTTTGTCTGAATTTTACTACTTACGCGGATTTCCCGTGCACCAACCACCTCCATGGATATAAATCACTGCGCTCCTTCTTGTATTTGATGACTTTTTTGGAACATATACCCAAACCGGAACTTTATTAAATGTTTCCTCAGTCACTGTAACATTTTCATCTGACTTTGGTTGAGCATTACCAGAAGGCATGAGGATAGCCATAATGTCCACATAATGTGATATCCCAGTCATCTCAGAAAATTCTACCTAGGGGGAAAATAATTGTAATCTTGTAGTAAATCATTATTATGCAACAAATACAATAACGTGAATTGTAATAGGTAAACATATCTGCGATACAAGATTTATGATGGTGTATTAGGATTTTCCCAATAGAATAACAATGTTATTGTTTTTCAGTTCGATACATGAACTTTTAAAGTTTTATCAATATTCACATACAAATCTGCCTGCAATAGGCATACCTCAGCCTCTTTTTTGGTTTATTGATTGGTTTTATTCCAAAACAGTGGGTCTTAACCTTTTGACTTCTGTGACTTCACTGAATCCTCCCTGGAATCCGGGGACCCCACAGAGTCATTACTGGAAGGGGGAACTGGCCTAACCAGTTTCTACTATTTGATCCTATTTGAATTTAATGTAAAAACAAACATAGAAACAAAAATGGAAAAATCAAAATTTTAATTTTAATGGGAAGAATGGAGCATTTCTAAATTAGGTTTTTAATTGTAGATTGTTGCATTGCGTGGGCTCTTTTGCTCCTAATATATGCTCTCTTTTGGTCAATACTTTCATTGAGGCCATCCATCAACCATATTAAATTCGAGGGCATATGTACAAGGAAATGCCGGAGCATGGTGTTACCTCAAATTTGGCAACGCTATCCCCGTCATTTTCAAAACAAAGGGATGCGCTGTAATTACAAAATACAGTGCCCCCCATGTGTTTCCCCTAGCACTGCCTAGTGCCAGCTAGGGTGCCTGCACTGCAGGGGCGATTGTTTATGTGATTATTTATATGCAGGAAGAGGAAGGGACACCTCCCTGCACATAAACAATCAATAATGGCGATGTGGTCTTTCTATGAGTGCTGCAGAAAACAGCACACATAGAAAGAGCTGAAAACAAGGAGAAATTAATAATTTCTCCTCGTATTGTAATTTCTCCTCGTATCGCCATTCAAAGACCATTGAAAAATTGAAAATTGAAATTGAAAAATTGCTTTATTGCGTGATTTGTTAAAAACCCTTGCAACAATATACAATAACAGAGATTCATTGCTAGGTTCTTAGCTTTGATATAAAATTTAAAAGCGTTGTGGAAGCCTAATCTACAAAGACACTGAGGTCTAGTTTAAACAGTTGAGAATTAAGAAAAAGAGAGTCATTGTGCCATAAAAGCTCTATTGCTTGATGCATATTCCATGACACACTGTGGATTATGTTCAGTTAAGGAGGAGAATTTAGCATCTTCCTAGTAAGGGGGTAGAGATAGAATAAGAAAACAGTATAGACAAATAGACTCCTCTGCGTATGCCATGCATTAATGGTGGGTCTAGAACATGTCTGTTGGTCAGTGACCGGGGGCGGTAATCTCAGTGAGGTGAGGAGTCAGGTTGCCTGCCCGACCATCGTGTGCACATCTCGCCTCCTCTTGCTTCTTAATGAAGCGATCAATAAATCTGACCAAGGCATAGTTAAGGGTAGTGTTCAAGGGGTCAAGGCAAGCTAGAACCGCTCCTCTGCAAGATCTTATGTCCTTTGCAATCCAACCCCTTCGTAATAGGGCCCTTCTGTCTTCTAGGAGATTAGGGCACAAGCATATCACGTGTATTATGTCTTCCCTGTGTTGGCCGCAGAGCTGACACGTTTCCTGGGCACAGTCTCTTTTCCATTTTGGGAGGTGACAGGACAGGGAATCAACCCCATTCTCAGCCTTCAGAACTGGAGATTAGTACGTTCGTTAAAAGTGATCGTTAGGTAGCTCTGGGCTTTCAGCTGTGGATGAGTGCGTAGAGTCATCCAACGGTGGTTCCGTATGGAGAGGCTGGCCCTGTCTTCTAATGAGGAAAGCCGATTTGCGCTGATTTTTGCTAACGTCTTGAATTCATGTTGGCTAACTTGTAAATCCCAAAGGTTGCTCAAGCCAAGAGAGCTGAGGCCGCGGGACTGGTAATAATGCCCTGCCGACCATCGACTTGTGTTCAACTGGATCCATAAGTAGTGGGCCAAACTGCCTTCCTTGGACGCCCTAAGCTTGTGGCAGCTTATTAGGAAGGCCGCCATACGGGCCAGTGCCTGTCTGCAGATGCCGAATTCCAGTCTGATTTGTGCTGGTGACGTGTAAGAAGGAAGCTGGAAGATCGTTCTGTAAATTTTTGCAACTGCTTTGTCTAATTGTCCGCTGTCTTGCCCTTTTAGAACCTCGCACCCATATGTTAGGGTTGTGATAACCTTTGCCTGGGCCACCTGAAGGATTGGAGCAAGTGTTGGACTGTTTAGTCTTTTGTTGATGGATCTAAGTGCAAAAGACAGCGCAATACCTTTCTTTCTTAGTTCTGCCAGCTGATTCTCATACCTGCCATTGTTGTTGAAGAGCACGCCTAGGTACTTGTGACATCTGGTTGCTTCTATTCTTTCCTTGTGTATGGACCATACCAGATTTTTGGTCCCAGATGTACGGACCACAAGAATTTTTTTTTTTTTTTTGTATATCTGTAACCCATTCCTGTTGGAATATATGGCAGTCGCATGCAGGAGATGTTGTAGGCCAATCTTTGTGTGGCTAAGAAGAACCAGATCATCGGCGTAGAGTAGGTTGGATAAACGAAGGCTACCCAATTTGGGTGGATGCGAATTGACTAAGTCGAGAACTGGAGAGAGGTCGGACAAAAATAGATTAAAAAGCATAGGAGCAAGGACACAGCCTTGCTTGAGGCCTTGCGTTGTTGCTATGGGTCGTGACAGTCGTGAACCATCCCCGATCTTAATCCTGACCCATGTGTCATGGTGCAAAAGCTGCAAAGCCATAAGTAGACTGTTAGGAATGTTCAGCAAGGAAAGTTTCTGCCTTCTGTTGACTCTGTCGAAGGCAGATTTGTAGTCTATAAACCCCATGTATACGGGGCTAGTGTTGGATTCGGCCTGGTCGATAAAGAGGGAGAGTGTAATAAGATTAAATGTTGTGCCGGTGTTGTTTGTGAATCCAGTCTGGCTTGAAGGTATAATTGAGTTTGACTCAACCCATGAATGTAGGGAGTCCAGCAGTATACCTGCGAAGTACTTCGCTTCATTATCAATTAAGGCGATCAAGCGGTAGTTCCGTGGAGATTTTTTGTCGCAGCCTTTGAAGATCGGAGCGAGAATCGATCCCCGCCATGAGGCCGGGATGGAGCTCTTTTCTAGGATGGATAAGTAAAGCGGGCTAGCTGAGTGGCCCAGAAGGCTGGGTCCTCCTTGTAAAGGGCTGGTATATTCCACCTGGGCCGGGGGCCCCGTCCTTGCGTCCCTTTGCAATCTGCTTTTGGATTGATGTCTCTGTAAAAGAGAGCCTGAGAGATGACTTGTCATGGGTAGTAGTTTTAACCTCCCGGACCGTGCTACCCGCGGGGTCATTAATCTGCTCATGGTTCTGGTCTGACAGTGGAAGGTTGTTAAAGTGGTTGTGTAGAAAGAGATACTACTCTGACCCCAGAATATTGGAGGAAGCAACTTTGGGGGGCCTTCCCCCTAGGCCGTATATGGTGCGTCAGAACCTAGCAGAATTGCTGGTCCTTATGTCGTATAGTAGTTTGGCCCAGAATAAGTTCCAGGTATTCCTTTGATATTCACGTTTGACTGCCTTCAGTTGTCTACGCGCCTCTCTTAGTTTGGTTATGATAAGTGAATCCATTGGTGTCGTTTTCAGTTTTTGCCACAGCTGGTTTATTCTTTGTTTGCGGACCGTATTGCGGGAGCAGAGGAAATCACTTTGTAGTAATGAGGTCCACGCAGGTAGGATGCAGTTTAAGATGTTTTATTGTAGTAAGTTACAGGTTCTGAAGAACAGCCCCACTGCTCAGCCCATTCTCAACTGTCACTTCACCTCACAGGCTCCCAACATTCCGAAGCGCATCATCACTCCAACATTCCATGCAGCACACAGCACAAACACACTGGCTGAGCAGGTGGTGAAAATGGCATAACATAAACATGGACAGGATACTATATATCCCCCTTTCTTATACAACTGAAGCATATGTCCTGTACCAGAATAAGATGTAATGAAAAGAACCCACGTAAGGAATAAATAAGAGGAGCAACGGTGCAAAAGAATAAATGTAAAAGAAAAGAACAAGAAGGGCAGAGTGAAGAGATAGATGGAAGAAGGTGAAGAGGAAGCAATAGGTAAGTATACACAAATGGAAATGACCCATACTCTCCAACAACGAATTACAAAAGAGAAGAAAACAGTAAAAAGGCGTAAGAAACAACAAGTTAGCAGAAAGACAAAGACGCACCAAAGACTACCCCCAAACACACCCACTGGCCAGGCAGGTAAGCAAGGAAGGTAGGAGAAGGCACAACACGACCTAAACACCAGCCTTACACACAGACACACAGAGAAGAGAAGGACGGATCTCCTCCTAAACCAGGAAGAAATAGAATGAAAGTACAATGAAGGAAAGGCAAGGGGACAAGGAAAACTGACAACCAATACAGTCCAGAATACCAAGGATGAAAAGAATACGTAACATCACAAGGAACACTGGACAGGAGAGAAAACAGAAAAGAATAGACGAAAATACAATGAGTATAATTCATCCTCCCCCATTTTCACATTGACAAGATAAAATATAAGCATAACATTGCGTTTTCAATTCGACAATGTAACATTATATAAGAAACAACATTGCGAGAAAATAACAGCAAATGGGAATGAAACCCATGAGACACACCCTGTGAAAGATTAACAAATGTACGAGGAGATGGGACATAAACCCATGACCGACCCCTACCCCGAGGCAAAGGGGTGAGGAGCTACTATGAATGGGACAAAGACCCATGAAATGATAGCCCGTGTAGAGGTCACATACTGTGCAATGTAGTAATGGGACTATAACCCATAACCTACCCCTGACATGAGGGCGTAAGCTAATGTGAATGGGACTGAAACCCATGACCTACCCCGAGACGTGAGGGAGGTCAGCTATAGTAAACTACTGTAAATGGGTCTGAACCCATGACCTATCCCCAGAAATAGGGATGGTTAGCTACTGTGAATGAGACTAACACCCATACAACAATGCCCTGTGTGAGGGTCGAAACCGTAAATAGCCCAAGTGGGCAAACGTACTCTGAGCAAATAGGACTAAAACCCATTGCCATCCCTATGTAGGGAAGAAAGAAGTGTAAGGTATACACATTGAAATGAAAAATGAACCCCTTGAAGGTGTGTACCCAGAGTCCATGAGCGTAAAACCCACCATACAATCCTATTGTGGATAAGAGTGGATAAAAGCAATTCCACAGTGAAATGTACAAAAGGCAAAAACATGAATGAAAGCTGCGTAATCATAGCCAAGAATACAATAGGCATAGATACTGAATCGCATTAACATTACATTTGCTGACTGTTTGAGTCCAGGGTGGGTGCCTCACCGCAGTCCTGTATCACCCACCGGAGTTCGCAAGCAAACAAGCTCTGCAGAAGCAACTCACCCGTGGACTGGCAGCCCCGGGAAGAAGACAAACGTGCACTGTGGCACCCACAAAAGCCATGCAGAGACAGTACACAGAGAGACCGAAGTGAGCCCAAGAAAACACAGCCACAAGATGCCCTCACAATATTCTCCACCCATCTGTTAAAGAAACTATAAGACAGCACCTGGGAAGTGCTAGCGTTCCAAAGCGTGGACAACGAAGACAGACAATCGTTGACAAGATCCAAGGGTGAAGAAAGGATGCAGCTCGAACACAGCGCTGCACTGGAGGGCAAAGAAGATGAGTGAAACCAAGAGCAAGTGGATGGGTGCTGTCACCAACCACAAGATGGCGGCATGCCCGACGCGCAGTGCAGGATGGCTCCCGGCGCCGCTCGTGCGCCAAACAGTGTCATGCAGGCAAATCTGACGAGGAGGGAAATCTCGACTTCACGGTGGATCCTCGAGGTGACGCGCGCAGCATCAAAAATGAGGTGAGATGCCGCCCGCTATAATGGTTAAACCGTTAGGAAACCAATCCGCAAAGAAGCGGTTAAACTGCCATGGGAGTCAGGTCTAAGATGAAGGAAACTGTAATAAAGAAATACTAACTCACCAGCATGTCCCGCTCAGGTCACCGGTACTGCGCCAACAGTGAAAACCCAGCATGTGAATCAGACGCAAAGTAGCAGAAAATAAAGCGCCACCGCTACATTGCGATGCTAGGCAGAAAAAGTCAGACACAACCTTGTCCTTTGTGACAGCCACGATCCAAGACTGCTCGATGGCAACATCTCGATCAAGACCTTAAATTGAGAAAACAAATAGACGTAGAAGAAACATGTAAAATCCCACACACGTGTAACTTCAGCATTGTAGATATTATTCCTACGAAGATAGAGGCACTACTGTGAGAGAGAGAATATACACAGCTCAGAAGGGTTGAAGTCCTTGAACTCTACAGGTTGACAAAGAAGGAAAGATCAATGTCTGTGGAGCTACGTGTCAACCACACATCGAAGGAACGTAGAGGCAGGTTGTAGCCAACAGTAAACGCTCCATAAAAGACAGGATTAATTTGCGCTGGCTCACTTGCTGTTGAGGATAGTGGGATGAGGCCATTCTTCCCATCCTTGTAGACAAGCAAAATGTTGGTGGGCTTGATGACAGAATCACTACTAGTAAATTCAAAGTCCAAAGAAAGTAATCCAGATCAGCACAGCACGCCTTGGCTAGGGCTGTCCGATGGTGATGACACTGGTGGGGCTGAGAGGCGGAGTGCTTCATCTTTACTTGTATCTTGTTGTCTTCTTTATTTTTCGGTGAAGGACTTCTTTCTTTCATGTTGACATCTTTGTTGTTCAGTGTAGAACCCCTTGTAACTTGTTCAGAGTTTTTCCTTTCCTGTGGATACCTCCCTTGTACTTTGTGTTGCCTGTGACTGACCCTTCTGTAGTTTTTTTTCATCTTCAGGTCCTCTTTTGTTCGTAAGGTCCCTGAAGTCCACTTGTAGCATGTAGGTAGTCACCAACTTGTCGCCAAAATAATGTAGTAATGAGGTCCACGCAGGTAGGATGTAGTTTAAGATGTTTTATTGTAGTAAGTTACAGGTTCTGTAGAACAGCCCCACCAGGAACAGCCTGCCTGCTGCTCAGCCCATTCTCAACTGTCACTTCACCTCACAGGCTCCCAACATTCCAAAGCGCATCATCACTCCAACATTCCATGCAGCACACAGCACAAACACACTGGCTGAGCAGGTGGTGAAAATGGCATAACATAAACATGGACAGGATACTATACACTTATTTGGGCCATTTCACTTGTGCACTCTGTATAGGTTTTGCAAACCGGGCCGCTAAACCTTCCGAGAACATTGTCCAATTGACAATTGGGTCTCCCTCTATCCCAAAGGTGTTAACAAGTATTTGCTTATCTTCTATCGCCAAAGACTGGAAATTGTTGGCTGAACACTAAATGCGTTTTAAATTGATGGCTAAGATTTCGAAGTCTTGGTCCGCTCCCGTGTCATGTTGCAGCAGCCTAATGTTGAGGGAGAGCTCTTGGGGACGATGATCACTGTCCATTTTATTGCCAAAGCCAAAAGTGGAGACTTGATTCAATAAAGGGAGGCTGACAAACGAGTAGTCAATCAGGGAGGCCCCAGTTTTGGTTAGATATGAGAGACTAGGTGGCTTGTCGGGGTGAAAGCGGCCATTGAGGGCTCTTAGACCGAGATGTTCCAAGTTGCCCTGGAGGGCTAGTCCCCTTGGAATCTCTTTGCCCCACCCGGGGCGGTCCTGCAGTGGTATAGTCCAGTCGCCTTCCTGCGGCTGCGTTATCTCGTTAAGATGAAGATCGGATATCAGCCACATATTGAAATCTCCTGAGACTAGAATGTCTACATTAGGATTTCCAGATCTCATGTTTAGTACCGTTGAAGTCAGCTCATCAGTTAGCGCTGACCTGGAGGCCGAATTTGGGCGAATGTAAACGTTCATCAAGATTAGGCTCCTTGACTGACCATTGGGGGTTCTAAAATATGTGCCTACTACCTGAAGCCCTTGGGTATTGCTTGCGTGGTCCCAGGAGCAGATTGCACTGGTGGCCGATATATAGATTGCTAGACCTCCACTGCTGCGGCCAGGGGACTTTAGTTTGATTGCAGGGGTATGGTGGATTTTAAACCCTTCTAGGTGCTGCGGCTTCTGAAGCCATGTTTCGTGCAGTAGAATGATTTCAAAGGAACGCAAGAAGGATACAGTACCCTGGTCGCACAATTTGTTTGCTAGGCCATTTATGTTCCAGGAGCATATCTTTAGTGGGCTTCCTGCATGGTCATTGTTGCCATTTCTTTGTCACCGTAGCATTCTAGTTGAGTTCAATGACCCCATCAGCCATGACCAGGTTTCAACTCCCGCCGGTCCCACAATTTGAGTGTTATGCCCACCGCTTAGGTTCCTTGAGCTAGAGACAGGGGTTTTGCTTAGGGTGCTCCTCAAGACCGAGTAAACCGATCTTGGGGATGCCCTTGAACATGCCACGTCTGGTGCGGTATCAAGGATAGGGGGATAGCCTGGTTCCTTCCCGGGGATGAGGGAGATGCCCCACTGCTTAAAGATATCCGTATGCCTCAGGATCTTATTTGCTGACTCCGCTGATCGCCAGGTGACTTTAGTGGATTCATTTGATTGTCCCAGACCTGGTGCGATAAACTCTATAGAGAGTATCTCATGGGATGTGACTTCTTCCTTCAGACCTGTTGCTTGTATCAACTTCAGGATGTTCCCTCGATTTAGAATGTCGAAGCTGCCTTTTGACTTGTACTCTGGACAGAATAATGTGTATGCTGATGGTGCATGTACTGACATTATGTGAGGGTGGCCGTCAGGTTCATTTGCAGGTGGGTTGTTCACTGGGTCACTGAAGGTGTACTTTGTTGGACTGGGTTCCATGGAAGGGTCTGCGCACACAGAGACTGCCCCAGGGAGGCCCAAAGTTGCCACTGCCCGGTTGCTGCGGTGCATGAATGAGCTTTCCACAGACATATTGGAGACTAGAGCCGGATTTGCTGTTGGAGGGGGTGGAGGAAATGCAACACAAGGTTTTTTTGGGCTCCTTAAAGCTGTGACAGGGGTAGTGTGCGACACGCTGGCTTGAGCGGGTTCTTTAAAATAAGTTGTATCATGTCTAACTGCAGTGTTGTTGCTGCCAAGTGGGACTGTTGTCCAAGTGCTGTTTGGCCCCACCACTTGGCTCAAAGGTATGGAATCCAAGGCTTGCCTTTGGGTGTTGGCGGGGGCCTCAGGGGGGATCCTTTTTGCTGTGGCGGCAAGGTTTTTGCCAGCTACTGTAGCCTTCGCCTCAATAGGTGGTGAGGTTACGGTCCGTTGCTTTTTGACCTCTTTAGGTGTAGGAGTTGGTTTGTCCACTTCCTTTGTTGACTCGCAGGCCCAATTTAATTCCTTGTGTCCAGTCGAGTCTACTCGTATTCGGGTTTTAAAAAGTGGATAAAGGACCGATTTGTGTGTTGTGGGGCGGGTCTTGTTATGGCCCTTTCTCTTTTTTGCTCGTTTCCCCTTACGGTCGGCCTCCTCAATTTTCTGATCTAGTAAGGGTGTAGAAGTAGAGTCTAGGTTGCTGACTGCTGTGAGCCCTTGTGGATTGTTATTGCCACCACAGCTGTCTAGTATGCCCAGAAGCTGTGGTGGGTCAGTGATCAGACTCCCCGTTGCCCCTGGTTGTAGCACCTCTTGCAAGTTGTTTGTTTGGTTTTTGCCCGAGACCTAGGCTCTTTCGCTTGATGTGGTGGACTTTACGTTGGTAAGTTCCTTTAGGTCCACCAAATTAATAATTTCTCCTTGTATTGTAATTTCTCCTCGTATCGCCATTCAAAGACCAAATAGTACCTGGCCTTAATTATTGGCGCTGCCCCAGCCTTGTAAATCTGGGGTAGCGTCAAAAAGCAATGGATGTTGCTGTGGAACGCCCACAGCAACACCCATTGCACGCCCGTTTCACGCATAAGTGGTTTTTGAAAAGCAGCCATATTTACAAGGCGGCGTTAAGTCACAAAACGTGGCTTAACACTGCTTTGTAAATATGGAGAACGGCATATCACCATCAGAGCGTTGCAAGAAGTGAAATTCTGGTGGCAATAAACCCTCGGTTTGTTGTACTTACACTGCTTCCATCAAACTAATGATATCAACTTAATTTTTAGCCTCCAATTTGAAATTCCTGTACATTTAATTTTGCTTCTCAATTTATACATACTGTATTAACCGCCTAAAAATATTTAATTTGCAAGATAGCCATGGACCCTCTGAGTAGGCGACATGGACCCCTTGGGGTCCCCGGACCACCAGTTAAGAACCGCTGTTATAAAATATTTCCTAGATGCTAATATGTGAAAAAGGAGCATGGTGTTTAAAATGAACACTATAACATCAATGTACTATAATATTTATCTTCATGTTTCTTTTACATGTCCACAAATATACAAAACAAAGATTTCCTTTTTCATTAGCTTTGCTTAGGTTATCTTGCTGTGCAGCACAAAATGTGCATCATATAGACCACGTTGATGACGTGTGTCTTGAACACCTTCAGTCAGAGATGCGTATGGTTTCCCACCGAGATTTATGCTAGTAGAAGGCGTTATACTGGAGGAAACCTTTGGCAGAGAAGCTCAGCACTGAGGCCCATCATGAGTCGGCTGTTGTTCACGCACCTGCATTTACCAGGTGCAGGAACAACAACTCAATTTTACTAGCCCGAAAATCCAGCAGGAAAAATCACCTTGCAGGCCATTCCTATTCCCTGCCCCCCACCTGATCATAAGGAAAGACACAGTTATAGCAAGTAATGCCTCACCCTAATAGACACGGTTATCCCCATCCCTCCTCCTCCCTCCTCTCCCACCACCTTATACCAGATGCCCGTTCAGAACAGGTGATACATTTGTGCATTAAGCCCCAGGGAAAAGGGAATACTATGAGGAATACAACCGGATCTGCACAGTTATTCTCCATGCAGTTGTGTTTAGCTTGTAATAGAGGTAAATATGTGTAGAAATACTGGCTAGAAATTGTAATGCCAGCCACACAGAATCTCTGCACATATTTTCTCCTAAATCCTATTCGAGGCCTAAATTGGAATCAAATTTTTAGATGGATTAAAACAGACAGTAGGGGAAATATGCCATCCTTTTGCTGATGGGTAAACATCTTGAGCGGCCCCCTAGGAATAACATAGACACCATGTGGAACACATACTTCCATGTATTCAGCTGCAACAGAAATATTGCACAGTGTTACATACACCATCCAGTAGTGGCTGCTACGGGGCAGTAGTGGTAGGGATGGTAGGGGGGGTTAAAAAAAAAGAAAAGGAAAAAAAAGAAAATTTCAATTACCTGCCGGCCGCCGCCTCTCCTCCGTCCTCTTTGGTCGATGCAGGAAGCACAGAGGCTCCCAGACACCTCTAAGCCAATCATGACGCTGCTGTCATCAGCACAACAGCAGCATTGTAATTGGTCTGAATGGCCTGGTTCAGCGCTCAGATAGGTAGTGGGAACCTGTGCATGTTCTTCACCCTGCTATGCAATACAGCCGGGTCGAGAACATGCTAAGTGCGCTTGTCTGTTTGGCCGGCCCAAGACGGCCACCCAAAATGTCATGCACACTTAGAAAGTGCCCTCCACTCCTTCTCCTGCTCTGTAGGCAGCCCACCTGCACATAAAAGAAACACAACAGAGCCAGTACTGAAAAATAAAATGATAATAACATTTTTCCTATGGGGTGACACTCCTCCGCGTTAGCGGAGGAGCTACCGCTGACATCATCACGCATTAAAAATGGCTCTGACCAAAATTGCATTTTCATTTCTGGAGCTCAGATATTGGTCCTGGAGGAAAAACCACCCCCACCTTAATGTTTTAAGCTTACTGACTAAAAGTTGAGTAAAAAAAAGTAAAGTAAAGCTCTACATCCGTACTATAAATTTGATCATTTCTGGGCAGAATTTATCCGGTAATGAAATTACTACTCACTGACAGTAATGCAATTACTATTGAAAGCAATACATTTACAGCTGATTGTAATTTTACCACTATAAGTGACATGGTGGGGGTAGTTCATTGTAATGCAGATATTCCATCATCTAGAATCATTGGTATTTACAGACATAATCATTGTACGAAAGTGGAATATTATGTGGTATGGTTAGGTAGACTTACCATGCAATATTATCACAATGCCTCAAAGATGATCTCAGGATTCACAACAATAAATCCTTAGCTCAGTCCTGGTAGTATGCCAAAGAGCAGTCAGACTTTACTGGAGGAACATGTAGTAAGCATTTTAAAGTATCATTATGGTTCATAAGTAATTGAGGTGACTCAATAGAAATCTGACACCAATTACAAAAATAGAGCCTATTTTTATATAAATACACACACCGAAATGAACCTTTTAGCATACATATAACCAGAGCTATTAATTTTCAAAGCAATGGAAAATAAGTGCATTAAATACAGGTGTCATTTAACATTGCATTCAATGGCAAAAACTACTAGTGACATTCGGTCCCTTAGAGGTCGATTTGCTTTCTACCCTCAGAGGGTAGAGATGGTGAGGGTCCCAGTACCAGGCCATAACAGTCAGTTCAATTTTACCTGGCCTGTGGAGCCCGGGTGCAGTGGTTGTCCTGGCTGTCAGTGTTCCTAAATGGGACCCGAGGTAAAGCTACTTTTCCCACAAAGAAGGTGCTGCCAAAAAGGGGATGCAAAATCACAAGAGTGTCAATGCTGGCGTCGGTCGCAGGTGTTGTGGACTGCCCTTTTAATGTAGCAGTGAGTTAAGTAGTCAGTTGCCAGACTGGTGAACAACAAGCCTTGGTAGCAGTAAAAGTAACTTAAAGGATCTTCGATTTCTGGAGGTCCAGGGAAGTGCAGTGGTGACTTGAAATTTGGTGAAAGCCAGACTGCAACTCCCACAATGCACTACACCATTTAACTTTGGGCCATTTCTCGTAGGGCCCGATGGCCAGAGATTCTTTGGTTCTGAGTGTCACTGTACCTACACTTTGCAGGAGACTGGTCCCACCTATCAAGGGAAGTCTGAGGGTGCTTCTGGCTTCTGCAGGCCGTCCTCTGCCAGGGAGTGCCAGGTTTTGGCCAAGGACGAAAGTCATTCACACAGTTCCAAGAAGTCTTGCCAAAAGTTCAGGGTATCCTTCCCTCTGTTTGTGCAAGCCTTGTTGTAGGTGAAAACAGTCTTCCTGATGTTCTTTCTTGAAGTAAGTCGATCAGAACTGAGGTTCTGGTGTCAGAGGGTTCCTTAAATACTGTATTTAGGAGAGTTATGGGTGTAGGAGCTAGTAGCCGTAGGGTGAATGACCCATCCCCTTCTGCGGACGGGGGGAGGTCGAGGCTATTGTCGGGTCAGACCGACGGATCAAGGATCCCTGCATGAAGAGTTTCTGGTACTTGCAGCTGCCCCTTCTGTCTGGCCGGACGGTGCCGCGACCAGTGGTCATCCCGACTGGAGTCCTGAACGGCAAAACCCTTGGATCTGACTGTTTGGTCTGAAGAGTCGGCAGTGGAGAATTAATTTGCTTTGACATGCATATATATGAGGTGAGTTTGTTTTGGTTCTTCGTGGATATGGTACCATTTTGGTTTGTATTTGGTACGGTCTTAGGACCGTCTTTGGACAAAAGTATTTGCACTTGTTTTGCCAGGCATAAAATAGTGAATGTTTTGAAAATGCCTGGCGTTAGCAAATTGAGGGGCATATTAGCAAGGGCTTTATCGCCGCTTTAGCAGCACTTTTTGCCGCTTTAGCGGCGATTTTTTTATCGCCCTATCAGCAAGCTGTCGCTAACAGGCGTTAGCGACAGCTTTCTGGCGATAGCGGCCGGTTTTCCTATCGCTTTGCATGCCAGCGATAATTATCGCTAATGACATGCAAGGTAGGCGTTCCCAACTAGAAGCGACTGAAAACAGTCGCTAACACAACTTCCCCCTATTAGCAACGCAGGCGAAGGGATAAAAAAAGTCACGCTAAGCGCGATTATCGCTAGAATTTAACACCTGCTAAAAACATGACTTACCTGTTTGTTCAATGGGAGGTGGATTGTCAGGCTAAGTCCACCATGGCGTTAATGCGTGAATATCGATGGATTTCCAGCGATATTCACACATTGCGCCGCTATCGCTGGATATTTTATCGCATTGGAGATAAACGTTGCTAATAGCATGTTCTCTCCGCGATAAAATCCAGCGATAGGCGGCGATAAAAAAAAACGCGCTAAGCGCGGTTTGCGATAATTATCGCAAGTTGTTGCTAATATGCCCCTGATTTCTTTGTGCTGCTGCTGTTGTTCTGCAGATGCTCGATTGGAAGAAGCTCAGCCAGCGCCTCCAGAAGGCACTCCCAATTTTGATATGTATGTGATGCATGGTCTTGGCCCTATTATGTTTAGTACACTATGGCACAAATATACGAGGGACAATGCCGAGTTGCAGTGGCCGTTGACGGGTACTTTTGATGAACAAAAGATTGAGTATTTACAAGAACAGTTGTTTAAGAAACGAAGTAGGCAGTTTATGTTTGATTCCCTCAGAACATGGCAGAAAGTAGCTAGACAGAGGCAATTGAAGGCAGAAAAAGAGGCCTGGAAGTGGAAAATGCAGACATTGACTCAGAAAGCAGTAGCATATTATAGGGGAAAAACTGGAAAAGGGTGTTGAGTGTGAAGATAGAAGGTTTCGACTGCAAATTGATAAATCATACGTGGCTCAGGAAGAAGATGATACTTTTGTGAAGGAATTGTTGGATGCCCGACCCCCACCTCCAGATGCCCCGCAAATAATTTATCCCACTGTTCCGGTGCCCTCACAGCCACCCGTTATAGTTGCGTCCACTGTTTCTGGCTCTGTGTCTACCGCTGTTATGTCAACGGCTGTGGCTTCGGCTCTTCCTCTTCCTCCTCCTTCTTCTGTTCCTTTGCCGTGTGACTGTTAGTACTCCTGCCGTACCTATTGTCTCAGCATCCCTTTCACCAGCTCATTCCCCCGAGACACAACCCCCAGTGATGATAGT
This sequence comes from Calotriton arnoldi, assembly GCA_963921515.1. Taxonomy (NCBI): domain Eukaryota; kingdom Metazoa; phylum Chordata; class Amphibia; order Caudata; family Salamandridae; genus Calotriton; species Calotriton arnoldi. The sequence continues at coordinate 537,620 of CAWUFW010007939.1, forward strand.
GCCTGTTACTTCTGTTGCTTCTTTCACTGTGGTTTTTCATCCTTCGACATTAGTAAGTAGTGGGATAACAGTGCGTGGATTTGATGATAGGGATTGGACAAAATTTAAGGAGCGCATGGGACTGTTAGTGCGATTTGATGTGGGAGATGAAGAGAAACAGGTAATAGCCAATCAGGCTGCACAGTGGGCCCGTAATCCTATTTAAAGTGTAGAGGACGTCTGGGCGACTATGCGAGAATTTAAGCCCTTTGTACAGCAGCATGCCCTTAAACACATGTCCGCTACTCTGATTGGTCGTTGGCAACAGTACTTTGAAGCAGCAAATTTTATATGACATTAGGGATCGAGTGTATATTAGTGAATTGGGGCCAGAACAAGTTTTTGGTAATGTCACAACAATAATAGCTTATAGGGGAAGTCTACATGAGAAAAGTCCCAGGTCGGTATCTCCAGTTTCCGATGAGAGTGGTTCATCCTATATATTACCCAGAGATACCAGAGTTAACAGATGGGCGAGGTAATGTTACTCGAGTGGCAGTGGCGACCCGGTTTCAAGAACAATGGGTTTATACTCCGTGGAAAAGAAGTGAGGTTTTATCCCTTAAGACTCATTTGCCTGACCCTAGGAAACATTCTACTGCATATTATAAAGAATTGGCTGAAGCTGCCTCTTCCACTGTAATGACTCTTGCTGATATTAAAATGTTTTTTGGTCTTCTTGTTCCGGTGGATATTTGGAGACAGGTCCATACCCAAGACTATGTTCCTGAGTTGGGGGGTACTTGGGATCAAAATAAAGCATGGGACCAGGAAAGAAAGCCAGGTGATAAGCCCCGAGCAGAAATTTTAGCATTGCCAGGCCGCATTATTACATATATGCATTCTCTTATTCCCCCGAGAAAAGTAGACTGGGATAAATTGTCGGCTTGTCGACAAAAGAAAGATGAGAGTGTGTCTGATTTTTTCACTAGGTTTGAAGGTACGTTTTTGGATTACAGTGGGCAGGATTTGTCTGTTGAGGGAGGTGTTCGGTTGTTTGTTAATAGATTTGTTTCTAATCTGCTTCCTGAAATTGCGACTCGTTTGCAGGCCTCTGAAAGTACTTGGTCTACCTCTTCCCCCTCTGTTATTTTGAATATGGCGCAGTATTATGAGCATAGGGATAATGAGGAAAATTAGAAGACAGAGAAAAGGCATAAGGATTTAAAGATGAAAGTGTTGTTACAGCAGGCTTTTAGAGGGAATGGCAGAGGATGTGGTGCTCCTACCCGACATCTTCCACCCACTAGTAGGCGGCCAAACACTACGCCCCTGGGTACGAATCAGTGTGCATACTGTAAAGAGGAGGGACATTGGCGTAGCGAGTGTCCTGTGCTTTTGCAGAAGGAAGCGGTCCCTAGAGGGCGAGGTTCTTGTGGATGGGGTTGTGGAGCTGGTGGGGCAGACAGGGCTCAAAACTATGCAGCCTCACAGGGTCGTTCTGATAATAATTACTTTGATGACCTTCGGGATGGACAATACTATCATGATGATTATGATATGGAGGAAGTGACGGGGATGTCTTACAGATAGGACAACTAGGGACAGAGTGGGGGACCAGTTCCGATACCTGTAGAACAGCGTGGTCCTTATGTAACAGCGGAGCTGCAAGGTTCGACTAAGGAATTTTTGGTGGATACAGGTGCGACAAAAAGTTATGTTTCTCGAAATATGGTCCCTGGGTCGGCTCTGTCTGGCCATAATAACATTTCGGTAGGTTTTTCTGGTGTACCGGTTGTAAGCCCCATTTCAAGACCCCTTGCATTGACTATTGGTCCTTTCACTGTGGATTCGCCATTTTTGGGTTTGGATTTGTTGAAGAAATTGCATGCCACTATTTATTGTTCCCTGGGGGTGTCTATATGACAATGGGTCCAGATGTAGCACGTGCTAAACAGTGTTTGTCCAAAGATGCGCCTCTTCCTGTTGAATTTGCTGATATGCCACCCACTCTGTGGGCGACAGGCGACACAGACGTGGGACTACTGCAGATACCTCCAGTCTCGATACAAGTTAAGGATGGTGCTATTTTGCTCCATATCCCTCAGTATAAAATACCACAGGCAGGAGAGCGAGCCTTATTGCAAATTATTCAGGATTTGATTAAGAAGGGAGTGGTTGAGGAGACAGCTGCTAATATTTGTAATAGCCCTGTTCTTCCTATTCTTAAACGGACACTGTAGTAAGGAGGTCCACGCAGGTAGGATGTAGATTAAGAAGGTTTATTAAGTTCATTAACAAGATGATATGTTCCTGTGAAGCAGCCCCACCAGGAGCAGCCTGCCTGCTGCTGAGCCCATTCTCCAACTGTCACACTTCAACTCACAGGCACCCAACATTCCAATACACATCATCACTCCAACATCCCATGCAGCACACAGCACATTCACATTGGCTGAGCAGGTGGTGAAAATGACAGAATATTAACATGAGCAGGATACTACAGACACCCTCAGGTTCCCTTGATGAACATGAGGATGTTTACAGTTTTGTGATTGATTTGCGCAAAGTTAATAAAATAGTGGTTCCCAGTTTCCAGTGGTCCCTGACATCACTACTCTGTTGACAATGATTCCTTCTACTGCTAAATTCTTCTCTGTCATTGACTTGAAAAATACATTCTTCAGTATTCCTATTCATCCAGATAGCAGGTACTTGTTTGGGCTTAGGTTCTGTCGAGCTCCTCAGGGCTATACTGAGTGTCCCAGTATTTATAGTCAGGCTTTAAAGTCCAATTGGATTCCTTTTTGCTACCCTCGGGTAATGTATTGGTGCAGTATGTTGATGACTTGCTCATCGCTTCTGATGCAGAACAAGGTTGCAAAGACAGTACAGTTAAATTGTTGTTGCATTTGGCCCAACATGGACATAAGGTATCTCTTTCTAAATTTCAATATTGTCGACAGGAGGTCACCTATTTAGGTCACCCACTGTCAAAGGAGGGTAGGAGATTGAACCCGGAATGCATCAGTACCATTGTTAAAATGCCCGTTCCACAAACTCAGAAAGATGTGGGCACTTTTATAGGTATCACATCCTACTGCCGGCAGTGGATACCTAACTACTCTTTACTAATCAAACCCTTGCTTGCATTAACCACTAAAGACGTGCATGAGCCCCTGCCTTGGGCGCCTGAATGTCAGCAGTCTTTTGAGCAATTAAAAACTGCACTTTGTTCAGCTCCAGTACTTGGAACCCCAGACTATAACAAGCCATTTGTGTTGTTCGTCCATGAGATGGCTGGTTTCGCGGTTTCTGTTTTAACCCAGAAATTTGAAGATAAGCAACAGCCGTGTGCTTTTTTCTCTGCTGTTCTTGACTCTGTTGCAAGAGCCCTCCCGAGCTGTCTAAGAGCGGTCGCAGCTGTGGCCGCTTCGATAAGACAATCGGCTGGACTCGTACTTGATACTGATCTCACAGTTATGGTACCCCATGCTGTGGACACACTTTTGAATAAGACAAAGACACAGCACCTCACCAGTGCACGTCTGACTGGCTATGAATTAACATTGTTTGCTAAACACATCACGATTAAAAGATGTGCCACTCTGAATCCAGCCATGTTACTGCCCCTCCCTTCTGAGAATGATGCAGTTGACAAACATGACTGTATCTTACGGACAGAAGAAGAGATGAAAGGACGGGTAGGCTTGACTGATGTTCCCTTATCTGATCCACAAGGGGAACTATATGTCGATGGCTCTTGTTTTAAATTACCAGATGGCACTACAACTGCTGCGTATGCAATCACCACACTGCGTACAGTATTTGAGACATCAAGAATTCCCTATCAGTCGGCCCAAGCTGCTGAGCTTGTTGCCTTAATACGAGCTTGCGAATTGAGTGAGGGACTGGTTGTCAATATTTATACTGACAACCAGTACGCCTTTGGAGTCGCACATAACTTTGGGCGACTCTGGGCAGAAAGAGGGTTTCTTATTTCGCATGGCACCAAAATTCAACATGGGCACCTTATATTGAGGCTTTTGTCTGCTTTGACACTCCCTAAGAAATTGGCTATAGCGAAGTGTAGCGCCCACCTTAAAGTCACTGACGATGTAGGTAGGGGAAATACTTTTGCAGCTCAGACAGCAAAGGAAACAGCCCGGACTAAAATGAAAAGAATGTTCGTAGCAGGTCCCGCTAGGTGGGTGCCTGAAGTCAACATGTTTGAGGATACACTTGATAATGTGAAAGAGATACAGAGTGAAGCCACAATGGAGGAATTAGCAGTGTGGCAAGAAAGTACAGCACAATTGAACGATGAGGGATGTTGGATTGATAAGTCAGGGAAGCAGAGATGGATGTTGACAGATGCATATGTTCTCCCTGTAGTTACGATGGCCCATGGCCCAGCTCATATCAGTGCTAAGGGTATTTGCAATTTGTTAGACCCTGTATGCAGAAGGTTAATATTTCAAAAACAGCTGCACACTTAGTGAAGTACTGCATGGTGTGCATGATGCACAATCCTGGGAAAGGTACCCCCACACCACCCGGTAATTTTGCACCACCCACTTTTCCTTTTGAGGTCCTCCAGATGGATTATATTGAGCTAGACAAACGCAATCATTTGAAGTATGTTCTGGTGGTTGTCTGTGCTTTCAGTAAATGGGTTGAGGCTTATCCCACTAAAGACAATACAGCTGTTACAACCGCAAAGGTACTCCTGAAGGAGTTCTTTCCTCGTTTTGACTTGCCCCGTTTGATTTGGAGTGATAACGGAAGTCATTTTAATGCCAAAGTGATCCAGTTAATTTGCGATGGTTTGCACATAAAACAAAAGTTCCATGCCGCCAACCACCCACAGTAAGCAGGTTTGGTTGAGAAGTACAATGGTACTCTCAAACTGAAATTGGCAAAGATTCAAGAGACGACAGGGTTGCAGTGGCCAGATGCTTTACCATTATCTCTTTTGTCGACAAGAACAACAGCACATTCTAGGACAGGATTGTCACCGTACGAGGTCGTGTTTGGCCACCCAGCAAATGTTTTGGGCGTCCGTGACCCCGGCGGTTTTCAGATATTGAGTATCGGTTGTTGATAGACTATCTTTGCCAGCTAACTGAAAGTTTGCGTTTTATTTACCAACAGGTCCGGGAAGCCCTGCCAGCTACACCAGAGGGTCCGGACACGATATTCAGCCTGGCGACTTTGTGCTGATACAAAACTTTCAGCAGAAAAAGAGTTTGGAGCCGCAGTAGAAAAGACCAGAACAGGTCCTCCTGGCTACGCGCACAGCTGTTAAAGTCACCAGCTGAAAGAACTGAGTGCACGCGACTCATTGTTGCAGGATACCTCTACCCCTGCCCTATGATCAATGGGTGAGGGATGGATTAGGGGACTCCGAGTGTGAAACGGTACCTCAGTTTGTCCCCTTCAGTGACGCCAGGCTGACCTGGACCAAAACGGATGAGGAAAATGATGAAGTGCTGAATGCAGCAGTACCTCCGGAAATACGGGCTATCCCGGAGCCCTTTGTCATTGATCTCTCTATGCTTGGAGTCACTAGGTATAATCTGCGCCCTCGGCTGAGGAACGATGCACCAAAGGAGAAGTCAGATTAGTCAGGGATGGACTGTGTAAGTTAGGTGTACTTTGCTATAGTATCACCGGAGTTAGTTTAGGGAGATGTGAGATTTGTGCACTGTTTGAACATTGGACAGGATAAATCGAAAAGTATACCCTTGGGGGTACATTATCCTGGTCGACGTGGGAACCCGAGCTTAGGACAGAGCAAGCTTCATCGCCGGTGCTCAATAGTGCCAACGTTTTTGATGGACAATAGGAGCCTGTACCAGTGAGGCTCTGATGGACACTGGGAACTTGTACATTTTTCTTGCTGATATTTTGCCCCCTCGCTCTATTATTTGCTATGCGCCCCTTTGGACGAATGGTTGCTGATGAAGATCAGCCAGTGATTCCCCTTGCTCATACATGCACATTTTGGTCTACCAAGAAAAAGATATTATGTGCTATTCTTGTGCTATTACTGCTATTGATTCTGGGTGGGGTGTCCTGGGTTTTGGAATGTGATCAGGGTGCACCGTCATGTACTAAACATAAGGTTGTTTCCCAATGTCGCACAAAAAGGACAGCCCGAGTAATGTATTTCTAGACACACATAAAAGATTTTTTGGTGAAGGTACAGCTTGTTATCCCACTGAGTCTGTTACTAGCTTATGGACTGCATATCCATTGTCAATTGTTAAATGTTATACTCAGCCCCCTGGTTTCGTAGAAATACAAGGAGTATTTAGGTTTGGTTATCCAGGCCCATGTCTATATTACCGAAAGCCACGAGGTATGGGTTATCCAGGATGTAACAATACTTATTGTGATAATTTCTATATGGAAAAACAGAATGTAACATTGGTGGGTTGGCATTTCAAAGAATTGACAGTTCCCCGAGAGGCTGGTTATTACCCTGCATGTTGTCCAATTGTCAATTTTACTGACCTCATTCTGTATGTCAACTGCTCGGGGATAGTTCTGCATAAAGGCACGTACTCCAGGGTAGACCCAAAGGACCCTAGTACCGTTGGATGGAATTCCAGGTATGCTGCTGTAGATTATGATAGGCCTATTTATGCACACCCAGGGTTTTTCTTTCGATCTAATGGGACTTATTCTAGTATGCATAATGGTACAAATGATGTGACCCTTGTGATGGTGTTGATTCTAGGTGTGCCTTGTTAACATGTGAAGCCTAAGGTCAGATGAGTTAAAAGAACACTGACAAAGGAGTTTTGTGAAGGGGTGACAGACCTTGAGGTCAATAATTGTAGTAATGGCATTAATTTGGGGTATATTCTTTCCTCCATTATTACCCTTGGTGGTACTGCTATAGCCCAGGGTGAAAAAGCTAGAGAATATTTTGGATGTAAACTGCAGATACTGTCTAACTCCACAGTAGCAGCTCTGCATGACATCACCACCCAATTGGAAAGTATGCGGATATATTCCGAGCAAACTAGATATGCTGTTGATTTCATCCTAGCTAAGAGCGGTGGTGTGTGCGCAGTAGTAGGAGACCAGTGTGTAGTCGGGAAAACTAATATGGAAAAGAATATTACCAAACACATTTTAGACATCCTAGAAAATGTTAAAGGAATGGAGAGTGGGAACTGGAGTTGATCACTTTTTGGTGGATGGGGTTGGATCCTTGAAAAGTTGATTTATTTCATTGTGATTTTGATTTCTTGCTGTGTCCTGGTCCAGTGTCTTCCCTTATGTTGCTCTTATTGCACCACCCTTCTTGCTCCTAAGAGAATGTTGATTCATTATACTAATGCAACAATTATGATTCAAAAGGAAGTAGAAGACCTCATGCAAATCGATTAGGGTATTTTCGAGACTTCTTCCCTCCTTACTGTTTCCCTTCCTGATGCTGAAGACATGGATTGCTCTTAATGCAGTTCACTAAGGATTTAGTGATTTTGCTATCTTACAAAATGTTTAGCTCATGCTAAAAGGAGGGTCTGTTGGAATAAAAAATTATGTTTTCGCATTGTTTTGCGTAAGTTAGCATTCGCAGTGCCATTTTGTGTATGGGCACCATTTTGTATCAGGATCAAAACTAATCCTTTGCCATTTCCGAGAAACAGTCTTCTCTAGGTTATGTTTCTTCGGAGCTGAGTTTTGCTACACTAATGAATGCACTGTTCTTATTAGCGCATACCTTTCCTTTAGATGTAAGCCTTCTCCCACTTTTCTAGTGGTGGGTACAGGCAGAGTGACCTTGAATAGTAAATAATGTGTGCCCAGCCTCAGAATCGAAACTTACTCCTTTGTAATTTACTGTCCAGCTGCTGCTCCCTGGAAAATTCCATGCTGGGTGTGCTTTCATTGGTTTCGAAGTGTATATAATGTATCGTTATGCTTACTGATGTCAGTCCCTCTGCAGCACTCCTAAGCGACTGGGCAGATTAGGCTCCGCTCTGAGTGTACTTTAATAAACAGATATTGGTTTGTATTCTCTACTGTCTGACCGACTCTTCATTTTAGTGGAAGGCCCAGAGGTGGTCATTAGTGACCCAAATCAGGCCACTTCCTTCACCTCTTCAGGGTCCTCTGAGGATAGGTTCTCCCTACCATGCCTTCCTCTTTTTTATAGGAGCTGAAGAACCTCTCATGCTTCTCCTTTGTAGTTGTAAATTTAAAATTAATGCCCCTAACTTTGCGCAATGTCCTTAGATCCATGATCGTCAGAGCAGGTATGACTGCCAGGTCAAGACTGTGAGCAGACTCAATTGTGCCTAGACTTGTTTATGGTAGTTGGTACCTTTTTAAAAGTTACACAAACTTTTTAAACTTTATCCTAACTTACCTAGAATTTTCTACTAATGTACTAATGAAATAGGGATCTATACAGGGCCCTATAAGCCAATTTCCAAGAAATCCTAAAAAATCTGAAAAAATACCTTTTTATGTTAAAGTCAATTTTGTGGATTTCACATCCACAATTAACCTATGACCAGTCGAACTGCAAAACACAGGTTCAGGATCTATACCGCTGGGCACCAATGTAGGAAAGAGGAATGTTATGTAGTATGATTGGGTAAACATACCATGCAATATTATCACAATGTCTTAAAGATGATCCGTGGATTCATAACAATAAATCCTAGCTCAGTCCTGGTAGTGTGGCAAAGAACAGTCAGACTTTACTGGAGGTACATGTGTGAATCATTTTACAGTAGCATTATTGTTCATAAGTAATTGAGACTATGGGGGGGGCGTGTCCTAGCAAGATGGTCGAATAGACGTGCTCTTTGGCGCTCCCGCTAGCGGCAGGGAGATCCGTCATAATCCTGCGATGGGTATCCCACATTAACCTCGAAAATATGAGGACATGAACAGGGAAACACAAATGGAAGTATTGAAACCAAGGAGCTACCTCCTGTGACACCGGGCGGCAAGAACGGGGGAAGTATACCGAGGCTCCGGGGGGCAGCGCCATCTTGGATATAGAAATCGCTGCTGAACGCCTCTAGGAAAAAAGGATTGAGCCCTGGTACCTGTCTTGGAGATCGTCAGCCCTGCCCGATCAAAAGCGGGATTGAGAGAACAAACGGTATCCGACACTGGATGACACCAGAGCTGTGGATGGCACACTGAGCCCGCGCCGACCACGCAAATGAAGTAAGTGCTGAGGAAACCAAAAGAGAGCGGAGGGCGGACAGGAACTTCCATATGCGCTGAGACTTAATTGCGCATTAAAAACTTACCGGAGGCCCGCCAGAGAAGAGGTGTGGGGATCCCGGGCTCAGAAGAAATACGTGGCCTACGTTGGCCTGAAGGAGCCAGGAGGAGGGAAAAGAAGAATCGGTGAGGGCCTAAAACAGTGGGTGGGTGCAGGCGCCCAGCCGGGACTTGCCCAAGAGCGGCAGCAGAGAGCGACGGTGCAAAGCTGGAAACCACCAGGAAGAGTCGGGGTGAAAAAATAAAAAAGTACGACCCGGCCATACTTCCAACAGATCCACCGGGTGAGACAGAGTACACTAGGCCTCAACAGGACAAGATGCTGAGGCGAGTGTGGAAAGTGGGAAAAACCTTACCGGGACTCCGGTGGACGACGACACACTGGACGGAGGAATCATGAGCTGAACGACATCAAGCACAGAAACAGAGCTCGAGTGCCTGGATCTGACCTCATACCGCTCATGCTGATAGAGTAAGAACCAAGCAAGTTAAAGGTGAGCGGTGTGGGGGGAAGAAACTTCCCTGGCGCTGGGGCCTCATCGCACACTAACACTCACAAGAGAACCCGCTGAGAAAGAGATGTGGGGATACTAGGTCTAGAGTCAAGATAGAGTGCAGAGAACGCACGCGGCCTACATCGGCCTGACGGGGCCTAGCAGAGAGAAGAGATAGGCCCTACGAGCCTGAAGCAGTGAGCGGGCGTGGGTGGACCCCCAGAACTTGCTCAAGAGCGGCAACGGAGAGCTGCAGGGGAACACTAAAGAGCAGGTGGCACGAATACAAACTGCCTGGCCATACCCCCAACTGAAACACAGGGAAAGGCGAATTACACTAGGCCTATACCGGGCCGGTTGCTGAGGCGAGGCCGACACTGATGACACAGAGGCCCACGAAAAACAGTGCAACATTGAAAACCCATGTGTGGATGCGGTGGAGGATTGACTCAAGATTGGAAAGGAGACCCCAGCCCACTGTGTGAACGCATTCAAGCGAAAACGCAAGGAAAACCACACGCCACCATGGTCAAAGATAAAGGTAACCAAGTGCAAGCTAACAAGATATCTAATTATGTACAATCCTGCCCCCAAGAAACGAATGACCAAATAAGAAATACATGAGAACAAGTTGGGGAGGTTACGACCCAGGCGATACCAGAGACTTCCCTGGTGGACATTATGTTGGCCATTCAGTCAACCAAAAGTGATATGGTAAATAAGATAGATGCGCTAGCCATTGATGTCAATCTGTTGAGATGTGATCTGAGGAAAGTAGTGGACAGGGTCACCACAAATGAACAAAAAGTGGAGGTGCTGCAAACTGAGGTCTGGTCCCTACGTGAAACAGTCATGGATCTACAAAAAAGAGTAGTTGCACTTGATGATCGCCCGGAGGACCATTAGGGGCGTTCCAGAAGGAATAATCTAAGATTCGTGGGCTTTCTGGAACGGGCAGAGGGGCCCTCAGTGAAACTATTTTTGGAAGAATGGATTACTGGGGTGCTGGCCCCCAGGAGATTTTCCAAGTTTTTTAACATTGAGAGAGCCCATAGAGCATTAGTCCCACCCCCTAGGCTGGGAGCCCCACCAAGAGCCATTATAGCGTGCTTCTTTAACTATCGTGATAGGGATGCTATCCTTCAGGCCACCCACAGCAAAGAAGCGCCACTCTATGAGGGCCACCGTATAGCGATCTACCCTGACTACACTCAAAGAGTGCAGGACCAGAGGAAACATATATGGCAGTCAAGAGAAGGCTTCAGGAAACCGGGATGAAAAACAGCCTCCTGTTCCCGGCTAAACTACGGATCGAACACAATGGCAAGGCTTTATTCTTTTTTGCAGCACCAGAGGCATCTGAATGGTTAGACTCTGTGAACGGGATTAATCCACAACGAGTGGAAGACTCTGGGAGGCAAAGGTCAGCAAAAACCCCAGAAGTTAGAAGGGAACGAGACAGACTACACACACAAACACCACGGAAGGGGTCGTCCAGCATGGGGAGGATCCAGGTGGGCCCGCACGGAACACTTGAAATGGCAGACCCCTCCCCCAAATCAGATACAGTCACACGGGACATTCTCCCTCTGTCTGCTGCCTCGTAACAGGACAATGCGTGCTCCAAGAATAGAACTGGAACCTGTACATCAAGAACTCAGATAAGTCCTAAGAGGGATAAGAGCATATGCTGTATGTATTATGGGATACTTAACCTAGTATATTCTCCCTCTATCTGGCGGGGTATTCACGCCCCCCCTTAGAGGATGAGGTTTGCCAGGAGCGCTAGAGGCTCTGACCTCACACTCTGGCGATGGCTTGACCACTGGCAAAGCACTTGCTGCTTAGACTATTACAGTTACATCATAAAATGCCAGAAGAAAGTTAACCCAATGTTATGGGTAATTATAATGTGGTTGATTATTGTTTCAAAGGAAAATTGGAGGGGGGATTGGGGCGGGGAACTGGATCCTAGATCTCTATTGCGGGGAATGGGACTCATACCACTGTCCAAGGGGAGGGGGAGGGAGGGATATGTTGTGGGTTGAGTTTACTGGGGATTGGGAAATGGGAGGGGACTCAGCATGGGACGATTGACACTACGTTACAGTATGTATCTGTGTCACGGGAAGACCACTCACAGCAAAAAGAACTTTTCAGCACATGGTTGGTATGGCTTCCCCCGTGATGAAATTACTCACTTGGAATGTAAGGGGTATTGCAATGAATGAAAAAAGAAGACAAGTGTTTGCTTATTTAAAACGTTATAGAATTTCAATAGCATGCCTGGAGGAAACTCATATATGGGGAGACACAATATCATCCATAAAGCGCAGATGGAGGGGACAAATTTATGCCACGTCCCACTCAGGGTTCGCCAGGGGGGCCCTTATCTGGATAGCCCCTGGGGTTCCATTCCAGTACCTTTGTCATGTATCGGATCCAGATGGACGGTATGTGATTCTACACACTAGACTAGCTGGATGGGAGGTATGTCTTATCAATGTGTACGCCCCTAATTCTGATTGCCCCGACTTCTTTCCAGCCGTGCTGGCTGCAGCATCCCCATATTTAGGAGCAGGAGTAATTATGATGGGAGATGTTAGCTGTGTCCTCGATGGATCCTTAGACAGAGAACCCCCTAGACAAAATACAAAACCGAAAAATGACTAGAGCCCTTAGAGACGCTCTAACAGATATGGACCTATGGGACATATGGAGAGTGAGAAACCCAGTTAAATGTTCTTTCTCCTGTCATACATCGGCGACAAATACATTTAGTCGACTGGACCAGTGTTTTACATCAAGTGATCTGATCCCGGACGTATTAGATATAACCTACTTACCTAGGTACCTTTCAGACCACTCACCAAAACTACTGACATTTGGTGTTCGACGCCCTAGACCAGCAATTCCCACATGGAGGTTACGGGCGGAAGCACTATCAGATCCCCCCTTTACAAAGACACTCACAGAGGAGATCACTAGAAATTTTGAAGAAAACCAAGGATAACGAACACGAGGGCGACAGAATGGGAAGCAATGAAGGCAGTGATTAGGGGGGTATGTATAAAAACCACATACGGGGTCCGACAACAGCTTGAGAGACACATATGATCCCAGGAGAAGAGGTTAGAGGAAGTCAAAACACAGCTGCATATACATCCTCAACATATCGAGGAATGGAGCACCATCCAAAAAGATTTGATGGAATCTCTAAGTCGCCTAGAGAAATTTAATTATGCAGCATATAGGCAATGCTTACACATGGAAGGTGATAAGTCGGGAGCTTTACTAGCTAAATTGGTAAGTAATTAAACACCAACATCACCCATAGTACAAATGGAGGCAAACGATGGGGCTGTGGTTTACAATCAGACGGCTATACTGGAGGTTCTGACAAAGCACATGGTGGGAGTATACGCAAAACAAATTTCCCCCCCACTGGGAGTAATAGAAGCTTTTCTAAACACACTGGGTCTCCCCCAATTAGACCAGGAGACAAGCAGAGACTAGATGCCCCGATTACTAAAGAGGAGATACTAGAAACTATTAAGAAGTTAAAACCAGCCAAAAGTCCAGGTAGTGATGGGTTTCCATCCGAGTTTTATAAGACATTTGCACCAATATTGGTTGACCATTTACTGGAAATGTACAATGAGGCGTTGCAGCTGCAAACTCCTCCGGCCTCAATGAGAGAGGCTATAGTGATTATGATCCCTAAACCAGATAGGAATCCAAGAAAACCAAGCTCATATAGGCCGATTTCTCTCTTAAACTTAGATATGAAAATTCTGAGCGGGTGCTAGCGAATAGACTCCTACCTTGCATGTCGGCTTTGATACATTCCGATCAATCTGGGTTTATCCCCAAACGTAATATTACTCACAACTTGCGCCGACTAGCACACGTGTGGCACTCCCCATCCATAGAAACTGAAGATTGTGCCCTGGCGCTACTCGATATAGAAAAAGCCTTTGATTCGGTGGACCGGTTGTTAGAAATGGGGATTACTGGTTGGCAATGGCTGGCGCCAATGTCCAAGATGGGACCCTTCTTCCTAAGTCAGAGTAAGGGGGCTACACCCTTTGACAACCCCTGCTCAACCCTGTGGTAACGTAGCATGAGCAGACAGGCCTATCCCAGAGGCAGTGTGTGAAGCATTCGTGACCATACACAATAACGCAGTGAAGACACCACAAAGGGACACCACACCAGTAACTATAGAAAAATGAGTAGCTTTATATCAGTTTAACACAAGGCTCGAAGACGATCAACAAGCCACAATGCACGTAAATATAAGTTCATTGAAAAGCAATAAAGCACTCCAAAGCGGGTGAAACGAACTGAGTTCGAGACCGAGGTCTACGCGACCCGGTGATGCACAGAGTACCTGAGGTTTAAAGGGGCATGGCACGCAGCTTCGGGAGGAAGCCGCGATGATGACAGGTGGACTCGCAGCAACCGCAGCTCCCAGCTGCAGCGGTCCGCGGCGTGCACTCACGATGATCCTGAGGCAGTGATTAAAGGTGGGGTCCCAGCGGCCACAGCTCCTCAGCTGCAGCGGCCCACAATAGCGATAGCGATGATTGTCGTAGCACAGACAAATGCGGGCTCTCAGCGGCAACAGCTCCTCAGCTGCAGCGGCCCACAATAGCGATAGCGATGATTGTCGTAGCACAGACAAATGCGGGCTCTCAGCGGCAACAGCTCCTCAGCTGCAGCGGCCCACAATAGCGATAGCAATGATTCTCGTAGCACAGACAGATGCGGGCTCTCAGCGGCAACAGCTTCTCAGCTGCAGTGGCCCACAATAGCGATAGCGATGAATCTCGTAGCACAGACAGATGCGGGCACTCAGCGGCAACAGCTCCTCAGCTGCAGCGGCCCACCATAGCGATAACGATGATTCTCGTAGCACAGACAGATGCGGGCTCTCAGCGGCAACAGCTCCTCAGCAACAGCGACCCACAATAGCGATAGCGATGATTCTCGTAGCACAGACAGATGCGGGCTCTCAGCGGCAACAGCTCATCAGCTGCAGTGGCCCACAATAGCGATAGCGATGATTCTCAAAGCACAGACAGATGCCGGCTCTCAGCGGCAACAGTTCCTCAGCTGCAGCGGCCCACAATAGCGATAGCGATGATTCTCGTAGCACAGACAAATGCGGGCTCTCAGCGGCAACAGCTCCTCAGCTGCAGCGGCCCACAATAGCGATAGCGATGATTCTCGTAGCACAGACAGATGCGGGCTCTCAGCGGCAACAGCTCCTCAGCTGCAGCGGCCCACAATAGCGATAGTGATGATTCTCCTAGCACAGACAAATGCGGGCTCTCAGCGGCAACAGCTCCTCAGCTGCAGCGGCCCACAATAGCGATAGTGATGATTCTCGTAGCACAGACAAATGCGGGCTCTCAGCGGCAACAGCTCCTCAGCTGCAGCGGCCCACAATAGCGATAGCGATGATTCTCCTAGCACAGACAAATGCGGGCTCTCAGCGGCAACAGCTCCTCAGCTGCAGCGGCCCACAATAGCGATAGTGATGATTCTCGTAGCACAGACAAATGCGGGCTCTCAGCGGCAACAGCCCCTCAGCTGCAGCGGCCCACAATAGCGATAGCGATGATTCTCAGCCCGCGTTCCCCACAGTAGACCCAGGGGCTCTGGAATTCTCCACTGAGGCCTCACCTGCGAGTAGAACCCTTCTCAATAGGAATTCAGAAGGCTGATGGGTGAAGTCTAATGTCCCTGAGACTTCAGCAGGAGCTAAGCTCAAAACAGGCCCTTGGGTAGTTGCTTCAGCAAGATGGATGAAAGTTTCAAAGTCCTTTTCCTCTCATTACACGGACAGAGTTTCGTCTTGACATCAAGAAGTAACACACCCTCTAGGGGTTTCGGCCCAGATATTTATACCCCACAGGTCTTTGTTCTCAAAAGTCACAAGTCACTCAACCCAGACAGAACCAGTTCGAGGTGGTCCTGTAGCACTTTATTTACAAGGCGGCATCCTGCCTTTGAGGAGGAGGGGGTCTGCCATAAGATGCACAGTGGGGGCTGGAGCCATCATTCACCTTGCCAGGCCCAGCCCTGCTCAGATCAAAGGGTCACCCCTCCCCATACTCCAGCTGCAGATCTCGCTATTCAACCCAGGTCGGGCTCAGCCTACCCTGACCTTCCAAGACCAGACATCCAATACACATAACAGCAGAGCACACTGGACGACTTGGGCAAGAAAATACCTACTTCCTAGACGTGGTATTTTCAAACGCAGAATATAAAAATAATCCTCACTAAAAGATGTATTTTAATATTCTGAGCTCAGGCATACTAAATTCGACTTTCCAAACCTGTTCCTTGGGTCAGCTAGGATTATAGGATGTAATAATCAAAACTGCCCATTCTGGCCTAAGGGAACAGATTGCCTTGCCATAGTGAAAAACGCAATGGAGTGTAATTCACTATCAGGACATGCCACACAGACCAAGGCAGGTCCTACCTTTCACATACAACGCACCCTGCCATAGGGATGACTTACATGATGCCAAGGGAAGGTGGAGGGACTGGGAAGTGGGTTCACTTTACAGCCAAAGAATGGCAGTTCTGGACTGTGCACAGACTCAGCGATGGCAGGTCTGAGACACACTTTACGCGCTGCTTATGTGGGTGGCGCAATCAGCGCTGCAGGCCCACCAGCAGCATTCGGTCTACCAGCCCTGGGCACGCACGGTACACTATACTAGGGACTGACAGGTAAATCAAATGAGCCAATTATGGGAATACCAATTCATCCAGTCAATTTACAATAGGGAGCATTCTCGCTGTAGCACTGAATGGCAGTGGCACAGCGCCCAGAGCATCTAACACCAGCAAACACAGAGGAGACAAAAAGCGAAAGATGGAAGGGAGACCCACGCCAATGGTGCCAGGTCTAACACGTGTCCTCTCCAGCTGAAATGTGGGGAGAACTACCCACCCACTTGGGGGTTCTCATCACTAAGGCGGAAAAATCTAGACAGACCATCAGCATTGGCGTGTTCTGTACCAGGGCGGTGTTCCACCGTAAAGTCCATCCCCTGTAGGAAATAGACCACCTCAACAACTTTGGATTCTCACCCCTCATCTGCATCAACCATCTGAGGGCCTGTGGTCCGTCTGAACCCGGAAGTGAGTCCCAAACAGGTATGGCCTCAGCTTCTTCAGTGCCCAAACCACAGTAAATGCCTCCCGCTCAATTGCACTCCACCTCTGTTCCCGTGGAAGTAACCTCCTACTAATGAAGGCTACCGGTTGGTCTAGACCCTCCTCATTGATCTGTGACAGAACAGCCCCCACACCATGCTCTGAGGCGTCTGTCTGGACAACAAATTCTTTTGAAAAGTTGGGCGCCTGAAGTACAGGCGCTGTGCACATGGTAATCTTCAGGGCGTCAAAAGCTTTCTGACAGGTATCAGTCCAGTTCACAATCTTTGGCTGCTTCTTAGAAGTCAGCTCAGTCAAGGGTGCAACAATGTTGCCATACCCCTTGACAAACCTCCTGTAATAACCTGTGAGTCCTAAAAAGGCCCTCACCTGTGTCTGGGTCTTTGGGGGCTCCCAAGCCAGGATGGTTTCAATTTTGGGCTGTAGGGGCGCCACCTGGCTGCCCCCAACCTGGTGTCCCAAGTACACCACAGAACCCTGCCCAATCTGGCACTTACTTGCCTTGATTGTGAGGCCTGCCCTTCGCAGTGCCATCAACACTTCCCAGAGGTGGCGCGGGTGGTCCTCCCATGAGGAACTAAACACTGCAATGTCATCCGGGTAGGCGGCACGGAAATCCTCCAGCCCAACCAACACCCTGTTGACCAACCTCTGAAAGGTGGCAGGGGCATTCTTCATCCCAAAGGGCATCACCCAGAACTGGTAGTGCCCATCCGGTGTGGAGAATGCTGACCTCTCCTTTCCCCCATCAGTCAAGGCGATCTGCCAATACCCAGACGTCAAATCAAACGTGCTGAGGTACCGTGCAGCCCCTAGCCGATCTATGAGCTCATCAGCTCTGGGGATGGGGTGCGCGTCAGTCTTTGTGACTGAATTGAGACCTCGGTAGTCCACGCAGAACCGAAGTTCTGGGGTGGCACCAAGCTCTGCAGCTTTTGGTACCAAGACCACTGGGCTGGACCAAGGGCTGCTAGAGGACTCAATCACCCCTAAAGCAAACATTTTGGAAACCTCTTCCTTAATGGATGCCCTAACCCGGTCAGTCACTCGGTAAGCCTTGTGCTTAACAGGAGGACTGTCCCCAGTGTCCACTTCATGGACACACCAATCAGTGACACTAGGCACCAGGGAGGACAGATCACTGAATTGTCCCAACAGTTGGCGACAATCACTCTGTTGCTCAGGGGTCAGGGTGGCGGAGAAGACCACACCCTCCACTGACCCATCTTGCTCCTTTGCACACAGGAGGTCAGGAAGAGGCTCACTCTCCTCCTCCATCCTAGCATCTGTGGCCAGGAGCATGCCCACTTCGGACCTCTCAAAGTGGGGCTTCAGGCGGTTGACATGCCGGACCCGCAAGGGGTTCCGGGGAGACCGCAAGTCCACCAAATAGGTAACAGGACTCTTGCGCTCCACCACCTCAAATGGTCTGGTCCACTTATCTTGGAGCGCACAGGGCTCCACTGGGGCCATGACCCAAACCTTTTGACCAGGCTGAAACTCAATCAGAGTGGCATTCTGATCATGCCAACGTTTCATCTCTTCCTGGCTGGCATCCAGATTTGCCTCAGCAAGCTTTCTGAAATGCCGAGTCTGGTTCCTGAAGGCCAGCATGTAGCTAACCACATCCTGGGGAGGTTTCCTGGGAGACTGCTCCCAGCCTTCCTTGACCAGACCCAGAGGCCCTCTTACCGGGTGACCATAGAGTAGTTCAAAGGGGCTGAACCCTAGGGACTTCTGTGGCACCTCACGGTAAGCAAACAACAAGCATGGAAAGAGGACGTCCCCCTTACGCCTCATGGACTCTTCTAGGCCCATAATCATGCCTTTGAGGGTCCGGTTGAATCTCTCAACCAGCCCATTACCTTGGGGGTGGTAAGGGGTGGTAAACGTATAAGTTACCCCACACTCCTCCCACAGAGACTTCATATATTTGGAAATGAAGTTAGTACCCCTACCGAACACCACCTCTCTGGGGAACCCCAAACGGGAGAAAATCCCCATCAGTGCATGTCCCACCACAGGGGCCGTCACTGTCCGCAGTGGGATGGCTTCAGGGTACCGGGTGGCATGGTCCACCAAGACCAGGATGAACCTGTTGCCCATGGCTGTTTTGGGGTCGAGAGGCCCCACAATGTCAATGCCCACTCGCTCGAATGGGGTACTGACAACTGGAAAGGGCTGGAGTGGGGCTTTGATCTTCCCCCCACTCTTCCCACTTGCCTGGCAAGTTTCACATGTCCTACAGTGAGCATCTGAGCTCCTGCGCATCTGGGGCCAATAAAAGTGGGTGACCAGCCTCTCGAAGGTCTTGGTCTGCCCCAGATGTCCTGCCAATGGTACATCATGAGCCAACCCCAGTAGGAAGGCTCTGAAGCACTGGGGTACCACCAGCACATGGGCTGACCCAGGCTCAGCAACCTTAGGCTTGCTGTAAAGGAGGTCATTCTCCCAATAGATCAGATGTGAACCTGACTTATCACCTGCTGCCTGGGCCGCAGCCTGTCGCCGCAGCCCCTCAAGAGAAGGGCACGTGCTCTGCTGTTCACAAAATTCCTCCCTGGTGGGCCCTCCTTCCTGCTGCCAATGGGTCAGCCCAGGCAGATCCCCCAGTTCGGCTACTTGTTCCCCGGTAGGCTCCAGGGCATCCCCCTCAAGGTATGCTCCCTCCTGGGCCATGGGAACTATGGGGCCAGTTTCCCACGCCCCCTACCCCTTCTCTTTAAGACAGGGGCCTGGGCCATACTTTCAGGCTCCAGGTCCTTCTGAACGTCCTTACTGGCTGCCATGGACCGAGTGGTCACGCACGCCCACTCAGGCAGACCCAACATTTCCAAGTGAGACTTCCTCTCCATCATAGCCCACGGGGAGTTCCCTAAATCGTTGCCCAACAGACAGTCTACCAGCATGGCTGGCCTCACAGTTACTTGAAGGGTTCCTGAGACCCCCCCACTCAAAGGGAACTTGAGCCACCTCACACTGGCTCTCAGAGTTGTCTGCTGACACTACTGGGCAGAATGCATGGGGGACAACCTGCTTTGGGGACACCAACCGGGAGCTGACAGCAGTCACACTTGCTCCGGTGTCCCTCAGAGCCTCCACCCTATGGCCATTGATGGTCACCCACTGCCTGTACTTCTTAGTGTTATCAGGCAGCGTGGGGTTAGGGACCGTCTCAAAGTCTCCCAGCGAGACAAGGGTCAATTCTACGGGGTCCCACCCACCTGGGGTACCCATCTCCTCCCCTCCCAGGGCTACACTAGCAAGCTGGCGGGTTGGTGCATGGGGTGGTGCATTGAGGTCCCTCTGGGGACACTGGGGATCATAATACCGGTGGCCCACTTGACCACATTTAAAACAAGTAATGTGCCCCCTATGAACAGGCCTACCTGTCGGTGGCACTGGCTTCTTCTCAGGAGGATACTGGGACACCACTCCTGGGTTCCCTTGGGAATTACTTTGGGGCCCTCTCTGGAACTCCCTCTGTTTACCCCTGTCCCCCCCACTTCTCTGCTGGGGACCCTGCCCACCTTTGGCGAAGTCTCCCACATGACCCTTGCGAACCCGGGTGCTCACCCAGCAGTCCGCCTCCTCAGCAAATAGTTAGCTTGCTATCAATAAGGTGCTGGCGTAGCTCTGGAAAACAGTTACTAGCTAAATGCTCCCATGCAAACAAATCATACAGTTGTTCAAAGGTTTCCACTTTGCTACCTTTTACCCAGTGATCCATTGCTCTGCAAAAAAAAGACACATATTCAACCCAAGTGGTACCCTCTAACTTCTTACAGGTTCTAAATCTCTGCCTGTACATCTCTGGGGTCAAACCATATTGCGTCATCAAGGCCTCTTTCATATGGGCATACACCATCCTGCTCTCTTCAGGCAGATCCAACAGGGTATCCCTCCCATCACTCACAAAGCATCCCCACAACCCCGCTCCCCAATCCTTCTCAGGGACAGGTGGGACACCATGGCTATCTCGTAGGTGGCAAACCATTGCCCAATATCCTAACTCTTATGGAAATCCTTGATGACATCCTTGGGTATATAAGCTCTACTCTCGGTAGGTACTAAAGGTATGCTGCCACCAGAGGGGGAGATCTCTAAACTCTTAGCCTTGATCTCCAGCTCCCTCAATACTCTCTCATGCTCCAGTTTCATTTTCTCAAGTTCGAATGCCAACCGGTTATTCTCAATATCCAACTTTTTACTCTTTAGGTCCTTCTGACCTTCTAATTTGGCCATCTCCAAACTATGCCTCCTACCTCTCTCCCTGTCCTCCATCTCTTCTGGAGACAAACAGGCTCTTTGAGGACACACTAGTACCTGGAGTGGAAAGTGCTTTACCTCCCACTAAATCCACTTCGTCATCCTGCTGCCCTCCGGCATTCTCTCCCCCGTCCCCAGGCTCTCCCCCATTCCTGGGGGACTCCCTCGCCTCCCACAAGGCCTTTAGCGCCTTCTGGTACTCCTCCTTCCTAGAGAGGCCTGCAATAGGGATGGTGAATTGCTTGCAAAAAGACTTTAGCTGTTTGGCAGTGTAGGTTTCTAACCTCTCTTCCTCAAAGGTGAGATCCTCCGAAGCATTGGATGCTGGCTTACCCATTGTAGACATAACTGGCAATTACGATCAAAAATAGAACAAGATCAACAACGTAAATAGAACAAGATCAACAACGTAAATAGAACAAGATCAACAACGTATGTGGTTGCGTTTAGGTCTGCACTCACTAGTAGTGTACAACAGTTATTTTATGTGAATCACAAATGCAAGTCCTGATCCTCACCGCTGACCACCAAAGTTAGAAATGGGGATCTCTGGTTGGCAATGGCTGGCACCAATGCCCAAGAAGGGACCCTTCTTCCTAAGTCAGAGTAAGGGGGCTTCACCCTTTGACAACCCATGCTCAACCCTGTGGTAACGTAGCATGAGCAGACAGGCCTATCCCAGAGGCAGTGTGTGAAGCATTCGTGACCATACACAATAACGCAATGAAGACACCACAAAGGGACACCACACCAGTAACTATAGAAAAATGAGTAGCTTTAACACAAGGCTCGAAGAAGATCAACAAGCCACAATGCACGTAAATATAAGTTCACTGAAAAGGCAATAAAGCACTCTAAAGCGGGTGAAACGAACTTAGTTCGAGACCGAGGTCTACGCGACCCGGTGATGCACAGTGTACCTGAGGTTTAAAGGGGCAAGGCACGCAGCTTCGGGAGGAAGCCGCGATGATGACAGGCGGACTCGCAGTGGCCGCAGCTCCCAGCTGCAGCGGTCCGCGCCGTGCACTCACGATGATCCTGAGGCGGTGATTAAAGGCGGGCTCTCAGAGGCCACAGCTCCTCAGCTGCAGCGGCCCACAATAGCGATAGCGATGATTGTCGTAGCACAGACAAATGCGGGCTCTCAGCGGCAACAGCTCCTCAGCTGCAGCGGCCCACAATAGCGATAGCGATGATTCTCGTAGCACAGACAGATGCGGGCTCTCAGCGGCAACAGCTCCTCAGCTGCAGCGGCCCACAATAGCGATAGCGATGATTCTCGTAGCACAGACAGATGCGGGCTCTCAGCGGCAACAGCTCCTCAGCTGTAGTGGCCCGCAATAGCGATGATTCTCGTAGCACAGACAAATGCGGGCTCTCAGCAGCAACAGCTCCTCAGCGGCAGCGGCCCACAATAGCGATAGCGATGATTCCCGTAGCACAGACAGATGCGGGCTCTCAGCGGCAACAGCTCCTCAGCTGCAGCGGCCCGCGATAGCGATGATTCTCATAGCACAGACAAAT
This sequence comes from Calotriton arnoldi, assembly GCA_963921515.1. Classification (NCBI taxonomy): domain Eukaryota; kingdom Metazoa; phylum Chordata; class Amphibia; order Caudata; family Salamandridae; genus Calotriton; species Calotriton arnoldi. Next base: position 560,353 of record CAWUFW010007939.1, read on the forward strand.
GCGGACTCTCAGCGGCAACAGCTCCTCAGCTGCAGCGGCCCACAATAGCGATTTCGATGATTCTCGTAGCACAGACAGATGCGGGCTCTCAGCGGCAACAGCTCCTCAGCTGCAGCGGCCCACAATAGCGATAGCGATGATTCGCGTAGCACAGACAAAAGCTGGCTCTCAGCGGCAACAGCTCCTCAGCTGCAGCGGCCCACAATAGCGATAGCGATGATTCTCATAGCACAGACAAATGCGGGCTCTCAGCGGCAACAGCTCCTCAGCTGCAGCGGCCCACAATAGCGATAGCGATGATTCTCATAGCACAGACAAATGCGGGCTCGCAGCGGCAACAGCTCCTCAGCTGCAGCGGCCCACAATAGCGATAGCGATGATTCTCAGCCCGCGTTCCCCGCAGTAGACCCAGAGGCTCTGGAATTCTCGACAGAGGCCTCACTCTGCGAGTAGAACCCTTCTCAATAGGAATTAAGAAGGCTGATGGGTGAAGTCTAATGTCCCTGAGACTTCAGCAGGAGGCAAGCTCAAATCAGGCCCTTGGGTAGTTGCTTCAGCAAGATGGATGAAAGTTTCAAAGTCCTTTTCCTCTCGTTACACGGACAGAGGTTCGTCTTGACATCCAGAAGTAACACACCCTCTAGGGGTTTCGGCCCAGATCTTTATACCCCACAGGTCTTTGTTCTCAAAAGTCACAAGTCACTCAACCCAGCCAGAACCAGTTCGAGGTGGTCCTGGAGCACTTTATTTACGAGGGGGCATCCTGCCTTTGAGGAAGAGGGGGTCTGCCATCAGACGCACAGTGGGGGCTGGAGCCATCATTCACCTTGCCAGGCCCAGCCCTGCTCAGATCAAAGGGTCACCCCTCCCCATACTCCAGCTGCAGATCTCGCTATTCAACCCAGGTCAGGCTCAGCCTGCCCTGACCCTCCAAGACCAGACATCCAATACACATAACAGCAGAGCACACTGGACGACTTGGGCAAGAACATACCTACTTCCTAGAAGTGGTATTTTCAAACGCAGAATATAAAAATAATGCTCACTAAAAGATGTATTTTAATATTCTGAGCTCATGCATACTAAATTCAACTTTCCAAACCTGTTCCTTGGGTCAGCTAGGATTATAGGATGTAATAATCAAAACTGCCCATTCTGGCCTAAGGGAACAGATCGCCTTGCCATAGTAAAAAACGCAATGGAGTGTAATTCACTATCAGGACATGCCACACAGACCAAGGCAGGTCCTACCTTTCACATACAACGCACCCTGCCATAGGGATGACTTACATGATGCCAAGGGAAGGTGGAGGGACTGGGAAGTGGGTTCTCTTTATGTTATGTTATGTTATGTTAATTAGTTTATAAAGCGCACAGCTGCCCCAACAAAGGGGCGTCCCGGCGCTAATACAGAGTCTGAGAAGGCAAGAGCTAAGCTGTGGGGAACAAGTGAGTTTTAATGGCCTTTCGGAAAGATAGCAAGCAGTCTATACGACGAGTCTGTACTGGAAGGGAGTTCCACAGTTTGGCAGCCAGACAACGAAAAGACCTGCCCCCAGCCCTGATACGTTTCACTCGTGGGACCCTTGGCCAAGAATTGTTCCGCGGAGCGTAGCTGGCGAGCAGGGACATAGGGGACCAACAAATTGGATAATATCTCTTTACAGTCAAAGAATGGCAGTTCTGGACTGCGCACAGACTCTGCGATGGCAGGTCTGAGACACATTTTACGCGCTGCTTATGTGGGTGGCGCAATCAGCGCTGCAGGCCCACCAGCAGCATTCAGTCTACCAGCCCTGGGCACGCACGGTGCACTATACTAGGGACTAACAGGTAAATCAAATGAGCCAATTATGGGAATACCAATTCATCCAGTCAATTTACAATAGGGAGCATTCGCGCTGTATCACTGAATGGCAGTGGCAGAGCGCCCAGAGCATCTAACACCAGCAAACACAGAGGAGACAAAAAGCGAAAGATGGAAGGGAGACCCACGCCAATGGTGCCAGGTCTAACACCGGTCATTTCTGTGGGCAACACTAAGGATAATGGGAATAGGATAGGGATTTATTAGATGGTTGCAATTACTATACACAACCCCTTAGGCCCGGCTGCGTATGGGTGGATTGATTTTGCGGGCCTTCGCATTGCAAAGGGGCACCAGACAGGGGTGTCCCTTGTCGCCGCTTCTCATTGCGGCGGCAATGGAACTACTAGCGGAATCTCTACGAAAACAATTAGATAACTGGGGGATTAAACTAGGGGACACTAATCATGTGGTCTCTATGTACGTGGACGATACGCTAATATACACTCGACAACCAACCCAAGCGGTCCCTAAATTATTAGATATATTGAGCAAGTTCAGTGAACTGTCTGGATTGCGAACATACCCTAGCAAATCAACATTGTTCCCGATAGGCCGATTAGCCAAGGTGCCACAGGAATCACTGGTGATGGTGGGACTCCCTTGGGCAGTAACTGACCCCAAATATCTGGGAGTCAGGTTGGCAGGCTCACCCGAGAGTCACCTTGCACTCAATATAGGAAGAGTAGTGGAAGGAATGAGGGGTTCAGTGCGCTTCTGGCAGGGCCTACCACTATCGCTCATGGGGAAAATCGCAATTGCAAAAATTATCGTTTGCCACGGTGCCTATATGTGTTCCGGCATTCGTTCTATTAGATCCCTACTTATTTCTTTAAAACACTAAATAAACTGATGATCAAACAATTATGGGGGTCTAAACGAAAAAGAGTGAGGTTGTCGACACTGCAGAGAACGTAGCAGAGCGGGGGGTTGGAGGTCCCCTATATGGAATTATACTATATGGTCTCCCAACTTCAGCACGCAATTCACTTGACGCCAATGATAATTGGAAAAAAAGGTTACTTGCAGGAACTTATGAGGGTGACTCCATAGCGGGTTATTTAATGAGGGGGACGGGAGTGCCAGGGGCCTGCCCATACATAATCCAACATGTGACTCGAGTGTGGGAACGCGCAGTTAAAAAGGAGATAGGCCATGCCCCAGCTGAGCCAGACATGCCGCTCTGGTTGATCCAACCCTATGTTAAAATATCGGAATCCATGTCAGTCTATAAATGGAAAGGAGGCGGCTGCCTGACAATGGGAGACCTGTTCTTAAACAACCAATTAATCTCCCGCAAAAACGCGGAGGATATGTTTGAGTTAGGATGAGGGCAATTTTTACAATACAGAAAGATATCACACTTGACCATTGAATTATTGGCATCCTTTCCAGAGGAGCCATCGACAACAAAAGTGCTCCAAGTCATGCTGTATATGGCACGGGGGTCACTTGATCTCGCACATGTACCGAGCATTAAGGGAAGACTTGAAGACCCCAGTCCTCACGGTCCAGCTGCGATGGGAGGAAGCCATGGGAGAGCCCCTCTCAGATTGGGAGTGGATTAAAGTACATGAGGGAGTTGGGAAGGTGAATTCCAACCAAAGGTTTAAATTAATCCAATATAATTTACATACCTCAAACATACCTTTCACCCAAAACGCTGGGTAAAATCTTCCCGAACCAATCGACCGAATGCCCCCACTGTAGAAGCCAGGAGGCGGACTGTCTGCATGTGGTGTGGCACTGCCCGGTCATAGTCTCCTATTGGACCGAAATCTTAGAAAATTTAGGAAAGGTCACAGGATGGACAGTCCCCCCAGAAATGAAAACAGTGTTACTGGGCCTACTACCCACCCCCAAAAATAAAAAGTTAAGTAGGAGATTGGCAATGTTGGGACTTATATTGGCGAAGCGACGAATCGCAATATCCTGGAAGAGTCCCAATTCACCCCATATAAAGATGTGGCTGAGTGATTGGTGTGAATGGGCGACAACAGACGCTATACATATGAAAAGGGTAAAACACAACGAAAAACTGGAAGACGATTTAAGTGCATGGACGGCGATGCTAGCAGACATTAACAATATGCAAACAGCAATAACAACACCCAAAGCAAATGCCCCATAGAAGCGACATTCCATGAATAAGAGTGAAAAACATGAGACAGAATGAAGTTAGGATATAAATAACAGCACATGATTTAAACAAGGATCTTAGCTGCGCTGGGATGATGGGGTGAAGAGGCTGATTTGGGTGGGTGGGGAGGAGTTAAGTAAGGAATAAGAAGAAACTTTATGCTGATTATAGTTTTAAATTGGGTTAGACATCGGAACATAGATTTGAAATGTTGAAATGTAAGATACTCAGATAATCAACATGTGTGAAAAAATGCTGTAGTTCCAAAATTATGTACGGACTGGTTACAGGTCCTATGTTTGAACAAAATGGCAATAAAGATATAAAAAAAAAAAAAAGTAATTGAGACGACTCAATAGAAATCTGTCACCACATTATAGAAATAGAGCTTATTTTTATGTAAATGTAGACACCAAAATAAACTTTTTAGCAAACATATAACCGGATTTATGAATTTTCAAAGCAATAGAAAATAGATGCATTAAATACAGCTGCCTGTCAATGGCAAAAACTACTAGTGACAATCGATCACTTAGGGGTCAATTTGCTTTCAACCCTTGTAGTGGTAGAGGTAGACTTAGCTAGGCGACGCCCTATCTTATACCGGCGTAGAATCTGGTGTACCTCGGAACTGGCTACCTTCGCGGATGGCCCTAGGGATATTATAGAGGTGGATCATTTCCACAAAATCAGTTGGCTACGTGATATTAGAGGTGCCCTGATCAGCATGTGTCTGCTGAATCTGTGGGAAACCCCATCTAGTACCCTTTTCACATCAAAAGATATAATTAAGAAAAAATACTGGGAAATGGTTTAACAAAATATCATCAGAAAAAGTGACTGTACAACGCTGACTGGGAGCTTTTTAACATTTAAACCTTGGCCAAGCTTTAAGCATTATTGGCGTAATTTTAAAACTTTTTGATCGTAAACTGTACTTTCAAACCAGAGTGGGCTGCCTACCAATAAAGTCTTTTACTGCTAAATGGGCCACACTAGGTGACAATAAATGCCCTACTTGTACTGATCAAAAAGAAACCTATTCCCAGGCATTGTTTGTCTGCCCCGCCTATGCTGGTCCCCGTAAAGTATGGCTCGTGCAGACTTGTAGGAATTTGGGTACCAGACTAAGTAGTGTCGCCCTGAGAATTTTGGGAACTGATTCATCATCTCATCATGCAATCCCAGTAGCCAAGTCCTTGAGATGGATGTGGTCTATAAGATCAAAACAATCGTCTGTGAATCATTGAACTTGGAATTATATCTACCAGTGGATGTGATAACATTACTCTACTCTTAAGCTTTGGCGTTCCCAAAAGACTTTAGTGTTCTTGTTACTTATTTGTAATTATCTCTCCCGCTGCTCTTGTCTCATGAAAATTTATTATGATGAATGGACTCTTTCTTATGATTATTTGAATATATTTTTAAAATATTTTAATCCACTGTTTTATACACTTAAATAGTGTATTATGTAACAATACTTTTATGACATGTATTGTCAAATAAAACTTATTTGAATTGAAATGGTGGAGGTAGTGGGGGTCCCAGGACCAGGCCACAACAATAAGCTCAATTTTACCTGGCCCGTGGAGCCAGGGTGCAGTGGTTGTACTGGCTGATAGTGATCCTAAAAAGGGACTTGAGGTAAAGCTGCTTTTCCCACAGTGACAGTGCTGGCAGAAAGGGATGCAAAATCACAAAGAGCGGGGTCGTTGCTGATGTCGGTCGGAAGTGTTGTGGAATGCCCACTTAAAGCATCATCGAGTTGAGGGTGTTGGTTATCGGACTGGTGACCAACAAGCCTTGGTAGCGGTAAAAGTAATTTAAAGGAACTTCAAGGTTTGGAGGTCCAGGGGAATGCGGTAGTGGCTTGAAACTTTGATGAAAGCCAGGCTATAACTTCCACAATGCACTACACCATTTAACTTTGGGCCATCCCTCGGATGACTAGGTGGCCAGTGATTCTTTGGTTCCTGAGTATCGTTTTACCTTCACTTTGCATGGGACTGGTCCCACCAGTCCATAGGAGTCTGAGGGTGCTTCTGGCTTCTACAGGGGTCCCTCTGGCTTCTACAGGGGTCCCTCTGCCTGTGAGTGCTGAGTTTCGGCCAAGAATGAAAGTCAATCATACAGTACCTAGCAGTGTTACCACAGGTTTAGGGTACCCTTCCTTTGTTTGTGCAAGCCTTGCTGTTGGTGAAAACAGTCTTCTCAGTGTCCTTCCTTGAAGTCAGTCGATAAGAACTGAGATTCTGGTGTCAGGGGGTCCCTTAAATCCTGGATTTAGGGGAGGTAGGGATATGGGAGCTAGTAGCCAATGAGTAGCTAGTCCCTCACATCTAATCCGCTCCTGAGGTGACCACATTCGGTGGTGTAGGTTACCGTTTGCACCCTGAGCCCACTATTTCTGCCCTCCTAAAGAAGGGAGGAATCCACTTTAGGTGTACAGATCAGGCTGCTCACCCCGGAGGTGTGGCTCGGCTTCCTGGAGGTATACATGTCCTGCATACCAAATTCCCTCTTTGGCTAGGGGCCAAGCCCACATTGGGCAAGTAGGGGGCTGTGTCCTCCTCAAGGACATAGCCCAGATGCATATCAGAGGCGATGCAGCCTTTGAAGCTCACCGCTGAAGTGTCACCTCACTAGCCCACTTGGGAGGAGGTAGGTGTGACCTTCTTCCTGACAAAGTCTTTTGTATTACTCCTGGGAGAGTTCCCACTGCTTGGCAGGAGGTCAGAAGCCTGTTTTGGTGTCAGCTGGGGCAGGGAAACCCGGGCCTGCCAGCCAAAGCACATGTCAACTAGCGTAATCAGGTGGGCAACCACTAGGTAGCCACTGAGGGGCATACTAGCCTTTTCTTGACACTAGATTCATGTCAGGGAAGAGAAAGCATGTTGTTTGACACCAAACTCAACATATTTAGGTGGTACCATAAGGGAGCTAACAACCCGGGTCTGCCTGGGTGCATGTCCCCTGTTATCCTATAGACCGTCTCTCACTTATGGTGTACTTTAATGGTAAAGTCTCTATAGAGATACATAAGCTTGCATTTACATGTCTACAGTCTTAATATGCTGCACCCTGCCTCTTGGGCACAAAAGGCCTTCTGTCAGTGTGACCATCATATATTTAAAAGCAGTGCTGTTACCCTGTCAAACATGGTGAGGACAAAGCCGTAATGGAACAGTGCACACTGTTCCTGCAGTCTGCAATGGCAGGCCTGCTGTCATATGTTTACCTGGGTCACGCAGGGTGGCACAACCAATGCTGCATGCCCTGAGTACCCCTTTACCACCCATGCCCTGTGCACCATAGTTCCACCTACCAGGGACTCATAATGGAGGTATGGTCTCTGTCAATTGGAGATGTCAATCATGAATGTTAATTTTCGGGAGAGAGCACTGCCACTGGTGCCTGGCTAGCAGGCTTCAGTGCACTGTCAGAGTCGAAAACCAGCATCTAATAGTCCAAATGGGGGCAAAAAGTTGGGGGACATCTGCAAAAAGTCCTGCATTGATACAATAATAAATTTCCACAGGTGTTATTCCTACCTCCCTTTGAAGAATGAGGTCCTGTCACTTCCTCTATTTTGCTGTTGCGTGCCTAACTCAAGCCGGTTTGACCAGAAGGTCTAGTATGAATATTCTTAAAGCTTTTACTACTAGTCCCTAAGTCCCGTATGTTTCCGAAGGCTTTGTGGTTTTTTTGGTCACTTAGTTGCTTTGAACTCATAGCCAATGTAATATTTTCAAAAATAGCTGGCTGCGATCCTTTCAGTTTCGCTTATAAGCTTATCAGCTTTTTCCTGGCATCTCAAGCTAAATGATGAGTATTGTTGTAGCCCTTTGTCAGTTGCAGTAATCGATACTCCTAAGAAAATAGATACAGATTTACAAAGTGTGTTTTAAATTCACTCATGATCATAACAGATGCACCTAAAAATCAGAATAAAATTACACCAAAACGCGAAATCCAATCCAATAAATAAATCCAATCAGTAGTACTGGAGATATACAGTTTAAAAAATGTAGGTAAGTATAGCACCTCAAAGTACAAAACACAATTCACGGTTATCTGGTTGTGCTAGACTGGTGAAAAGTCACAAATTCAGGCCAATAACAAGCGAGTGTGGGTCGGATGTAGGAAATAGGTTCATCCTGCTGAAAAAGTTACCTTCTAAAAGTCTGGCACAAAGAATCCAGTTCTCGGTGGAAGAGGCAGTGAGGAGCAGGGAGAGTGTCAAGAATGGTCCTCCCTGTAGCACGAAGAGCAGGCTGGGCATCTTGGAAAGTCATGGCCGTAGCGTGAAGATCCTGCCGGGCATTGCGGATGGTCATTGCAGGAGCTCAGCATTGGCGGTCAGCAACGGCTGTCGATGCTGTAGCATGATGTACAGATCTCACATTACTGGTCATCATTGGTGGTCACGGTAGCGCAAAGAGTCAAGTTCACCAGAGCTTCAGATTCGCGGCCATAATGGGTGGCAAAATCCTAGCAGGTACGAGATTGTTCTTGGTCACAAAGAGCCCAAAACTTCAGGATTTCTCTTTTTCTTCCAGGAAGAGCTCAACTGATGCCACAACAAGGGTCCAGGACATGGCAGGAACCTCTTGGGCATCAGGAACTCACTCCAGCAGAGGCCGGCAGGGCTCAGGTAGGTCCAGTTGTAGATCCAGGCAGTTCCAGTGTAGCAGGTCAGCTGGGGAGTTGCACGGAGGCCTCTGGAACTTTTTATGTCACTGTAACACAGAAGAGGAGGTCAGTCAACTGACCCTAAGAGCTACTTCAGGTAGCCTGGAATGAAGGTAGCAGGTCCAGCTTTCTTTCTCAGACAGCAGACTGGTCCCAATCATAAATTAATCATTATTCGGCTTAAGCAGCCATAAAAGAATACAAATAAGAAAGACATTCAGCACATTAAAAACATCACATAAGGGATCCATAAATTTTGTCAATACATAGGATATAGTGCATTTCTAGTGTGCTTTACAGCAACTAAGTAGACCTCCATAGTTTCCAGATTAATTAAAAACCATAGCCTTCAAATGAGCACAATTCATAAAATTCAGCAACTGACGACAATTCATAACACCAATTCCGATTTGCAAAGACATTATCACAATCTATATAAGCCATCTAGACAATATATTAAAAACAAATCCTAAAAGACCAGGGTAATACGACTCTTTACATACAACAGTTTCACTGGGACAACTCAATGTGTTCTAATTCATATCTTTTCCTAATGGCCTAAGATACTTTTATGTAACTGGCTATTGCACTACAAATGTCGGGGGTGGCCAATGATTGCAAATATTTAAAACCATCAACATATGTACAAGGGCGAATTTTCTTTAACAATAGAATTATAAATCTACTCCTTGCCGTTTTATGTAAAGTGCAAAATAAAATAAAGTGCACAGTGCTTTGACTTGTGAGGTTGTCACATGGACAAAGAGAGAGATCATTCACCCAACCACACTGGCGTGGGAACGCCAGCAAAAAATGCACAGTACCTAACTGGAATCTAGTTAGGTAAAATCTAGTCTGTGAGTTAGTGGTGAATGTTAGATAATATTGCAGTGGGGCAGGGGACAAATGCATCTGGCCGATTTCATCTTGATAAAGATAACGAGTGTTTCCCTTGAATACAATGCCTCTTTGATAATAACTTTGGCGTTCAGTGGAATACTTTCAGGGCTATCATAAAAGTGCCCCAGTCCTATTTCATGATATTTGTCTTTCAAGAAGCGAAGCCATGGTATTCTGAGAGAGTTGGCCAAGTTTTGACAGTCTTTTAATATTTCTTGTGAGAACATTAGTTCTTCAGAAAGCCACATTTTCGCCCATAATAGTAGAGGGGCACCAGCTACACGGTCTTCCAACTGTTCTAGACCTAATTCATCATGACATAGGCGGTTAGGGGCACTATTAGGCGTCATCATAATCCTTTTAGTGAATTTATTTTCCACTACTTGTAACTGGCGTGTATTGTGATGCCCCTACACCCCTGCGCCATATGTTGCAATCGAAAGGCATTTGGCTTTATAAAGGGTAAGAATTTCCCTCACAGGCTTATGACCTAATTTGCAGGCAAAACAAAAAAGCCCATCCACCGCCCTGGTTGTATGGTGAGCTCTTGCTGTCACAAGTGGGTCCCAGCTTAGTTTATTGTTAAATAAATTGCCCAAATACATAAAATTCTCAACCTTTTCTATTCTCTTGTCCCGTGCTACACAGATCTTAGTCTTCGTGCTCTTTGGGCCACAGACCATGATGTATGATTTAATAAAATTAACTTTAAGATCAAGTGACGACATAAAATCAATAAAAGTATCCAGAGAATTCTGAAGGCCATTCGCTGTCGTGGCCATTAGCACCGTGTCATCAGGGTAAGATAACAAGGGGACAGATTTGCTACCAATCTTGGGAAAATCCAGATTTCTAATTAATAGGGAAGCCTCCAGGCCATTAGTGTAAATTAAAAACAAAAAGAGGGCTAGGATGCACCCTTGCAGGACGCCCTCTGTTGAAGCTATCTGCTCTGTTTTTTCCCCTTGAGTGCCATATCTTATGGAAACTGTGGTGTTAAATTGTAGCCTACAGATAAGCGACACCAGAGCCTGTTCCACTCCCAAACTTTCCAGCATATCCCACAGTTTCTCTCTATTAACAGTGTCAAAGGCACTAGAAAAAAAACATGAAGGCCAGGTGGATCGAGCCCTTCCTGACCTTCACGTATTTGTTAATAATTAAGGACAGGTTTAGGCATTGCTCAGTCATGCCAAGCCCCTTCCTGAAACCATATTGCGTATTGGATATCGCTCCTGTCGTTGTTGCCCATGTCTCCAGCCGGGCGAGGAGAACTCTGCCCAATACCTTGGCCGTGGCATCAATGAGCAATATTGGCCTATAACAGGCCGGGTCACTTCTATTACCTTTTTTGAAAATAGGGACCACTATTGCCTCCTTCCAGGTCACGGGCATTGGGCCAATAATTACTGCCCTAAATACGTTCATCAGCAAGGGTGCCCACAGGTTTGGATTATTTTTAAAAAGGTCAAGGGGGACCCCATCAGGACCTGGTGCTTTCAGGCAGGACCCCAGGGTAAGCGCCTCCTTGACCTCAGTTACTGTAATAGACATACTGAGTTTTATAGCTGCAACAAGGTCTACAGGCAAGTCCCTTGTGTGTTCCTCCACCCTTTTGTTTTGAGGATTAAAAATGCCATTAATATGGGCAACCCAATAGCCTCCCAATATCAATGAATCCATCTGCCTAGCTTCTTCAACAAATAATGGGCGATTTATGTTTTCCCCAAATTTTTTTGTATCTCTTAGGACTCCTGCTCTCTCTAGTTCTTCCCACGCTAAGCTTCTTAATTCTGCTTTCCTCCCCTCAAAAATTATTTTATATTTATTCCTTGCCACTTTGATTTGCTCTCTGTTAAGGCGGAAAACATGGAGCGCCCTTTTTAAGTCTTTATGAGCCCTAGAACAGTCAGGGTTAAACCACCGAACCTCCTGGGGTTCCCCGGGCTTGGGGCTCCTTATCAGCCTCGTGGCTACCTCAGCACATAGTGACCCAAACTCCTGGACAACATCCTCTGGGGGTGAATCTGACTTCAGGCACCCCATAATTAAATGGGGATAGCCTTTGACAATATCTCCCTCAAATTTTAGGGGATCAATCTTGCCCCAATTCAACCTGACACCCTTGTTCCAATGGAAATGGATCGAGCGATCAACTCCCTCTCCTGCTTGGATCTTTAATTCGAGGGAGACGATTAGGGGGTTGTGGTCGCTTAGGCAGTGAGGTTCCACCACAAAGTCCAAAATACATTTAAAAAAGTTTCTAGCTATTAACATAAAATCAATATAGGTAGCCCTACCACATCCAACATAAGTGGGGCACTGCAGTGTGAATCTTTGGCCCAACAGTTGATAAGGCCTGGGTCATTCCCTATCAGGACAGAATTTAGAGCTTCTCCCTGTAATGAGTGGATAAAATGGGGTAGGGGCTGTCCCTCAGTATCTCCCAGTCCACACACATGTTGAGTGCTGTACTTGGTCTCAATCAGCAGGGCACACCTCTCGCAGTAGGGAAGTCCTTCTTCTGTAGTATTTCCAGGTTCAGGAGTGTATTAAGAGTTGGTCTGAGGGTTCAATATTTCTACCTGGTGCCAGTTTGGAAGTGGGAAATACTTCTAGACTTCCCACCACATCCGGCTCTGCAATTTCCTTCCCTGACCTGCCCTGGTACCAGGATGTCTCGAGTCACAAGAGTCTAGTGTGAAGTTCTTTGTGTGTGTGCTGAGGCAGCTCCTTAAAAGTACCAGTATGGTAGGTGACAGCTCCGCCCTTCCCTTCAGGTCAGGGTGACCCATTCTCCAAACAACCAGTCCCCCTTTGTGATACTGTCTGGGAAGAATATACAAAGGCCAACTGCCAACTACATCAAGTCATGTGACCCAGGCCCCAAAATGGTTAGGACAAGAATATGCCAGCTTTCTAAATGGTTAGGACAAGAAAATGTCAACTTTCTAAAAGTGTCATTTTCAGAATGGTGACTTAAAATCCGACTTTACCATTAAACATGGTTTTAAATCACAATTCACCAGATACCAAACATGAAATTGCCACCTGTTTCTAAGCAAAAGTTATCATTATTAAATGTAATAAGGTTACTCGATGTTAAGCTATGGGAGAGGTAGGCCTTGCAGTAGTGAAAAATGAATGTAAGAGTTTTTCACTACCACGACATTTTAACTTGACAGTACATGTCCAAACGTTTAATTACAATGCACTCTGCCATAGTGGCTGTCTAGGGCCTACTTTAGGGGTGACATATATGTGATAAAAGATGAGTTTAAGACTTGGCAAGGGTTTATTTTTAAAGTTGAAATGGCAGGTTAAAACTGCTAACAGGCTGCAATGGCAAGCCTGAAACATGTTTTAAGGGGCTAATTAAGCAGATGTCACAATAAGTGCTGTGGGCCCACTAGTAGCATTTAATTTACCAGCCCTGAGTATATGGTATAATACTTTATAAGGGACGAATAAGTAAATTAAATATGCCAATGAGGTGTAAGCCAATTTTACCAGGTTCTAGGGAGTGAGCTAAAGCACTGGTTAGCAGAAGTAAAGTGGAGAGTCCTAAGGCCAAAAAAAGAAAATTCAGCAAAATAGGAAAGATGAAGGCAAAACATTTAAGGGTGACCTTGCAGAGTGGGACTAGTCTAACAGCACCACTTGATTGAACAACACAAAATTTGTCAGAGAGTTTACATGGTTAGTCTACTAATGGTTTTCTCAGTATCATGCAAGTCCATCAATGGAGTACAGATTTGATGGGAGGGTCAAGGTAGGTTAATTTGCTAATTAATTTGGCACTATTTGATGAATCTGCACAAACGTTCACATTTAGCAGATTTACCTTCCTAGTGGTTATGTCAACTTTCCAGCAAATCCATTGGGGTGGGCAAAGATAAATAGGGGGCAATAAAAGTTGAATCCACTAAAAAAAAAATTCGCTTAAAATCGCCATGACATTTGATAAACAGTTAACAAATTAAGCCAAGTGCAAGCAAGGTAGACCCTGTGAGAAGCCCCCACTACATACATCCAAAGGGTGTGGCGCAGGGCTTGGTGAATGGCACACACTACGGAGAAAGGTTACATAGCAAATGCATAAGGTACCTTCTAAGTATATCATGACATTTACTGTAAAAAACACAGTTAAAGATTAGTTGTGGTCTGGCAAACACAAAACTAGAACTCTGTGGACTACACCAATTATGGCATGCAATACACAATGCTCATCCTAATCTATGCCACCCACAATGCTCAGTACATACTTTGCCTGATGGCACATGGCATCTAAAAGAAATAAGGCTGTGTACAAAGAGGAAAATATGTAACGGTTTGAGTAATGGTCTCTATTGTGCATTGCATACCCAATTTCAGTTATTAGCAAACAAAAACAAAATGCTCTATCAATGGAAAAGCAGACCCAACTATAACTACCTGATTGGTCCTGTACAGAGGGAGCTGCCTTTCAGCAGCTCCCTCCATGCAGGAGCAATGCCGGGTCCCGCAGGAGATGGGGAGCCAGAAGGGCCATGGGGACCTTGAGGCTCCCCCCACATTCGCAGGGTCAAAAGAGGAGAAAAAGGGAAATAAAGGTAAAAAACGAGCAGAAAGAGGCAGAATAAAGGTCAACAATGAGCCGAAAGAGGCAAGATAAAGGTCAGAAATTAGCAGAAAGAGGCAGAATAAAGGTGAGCAATGAGCCGAAAGAGGAAAAATAAAGGTGAGAAACTAGCAGAAAGGCAAATAATGGTGAAAAACGAGCAGAAAGAGGCAGAATAAAGGTCAGCAATGAGCAGAAAGAGGCAAAATAAAGGTCAGAAACGAGCAGAAAGAGGTAAAATAAAGGTCAGAAATTAGCAGAAAGAGGCAACATAAAGGTGTGAAACAATCGGAAAGAGGCAGACTAAAGGTCAGAAATGAGCAGAAAGAGCCAAAATAAAGGTGAGAAATGTGCAGAAAGAGGTAAAATAAAGGTGAACAACAAGTAGAAAGAGGCAGAATAAACTGTCACCAGAACCTCTTGATATCAATTTAGGCCCATATTACAGTTATGTATTCTCTCTCTTTCTCTTGTCTTGTATTACAGGGGTTAGATTTAGTTTCCATTTCAGTTTTCCTTTTTAACTTAGCATCTTTTTAAGATGTGGTTTGAACATGTTTTTCATGCACACATTTATTTTTGGTAGACATTGTTGTTCTGTAGTCTGCACTGTTAGCTCCAGGGACCCACATACTAGAACGCAATGTCCTTGCTTTATTATGTGCTCATAGGAGACATTTGTTTTCCCCTAGACTAAGTAAAGATATTATTCTGCGTCTCTAAGGAGGATGCGATAAGCCCAGTGTTTTATTTTTTAAACAGTGTCCGTTTTGAATTCGGTGAGAGGCACTTCACACCAGAGTTGTCATGGAAGCTACTGACTGAGATGCAGCTCCACAGGCCCTGACATTCACCCTAAGAAGGAAGATAGCTCTGCAAGCAGAGATGTGTGCAGACTTGCACATTGCAACAGAGTGCATTTGTTAATGCGCTGAAGTAGGCTTCCTGAGACATTACACCAATGTATGGGGTTAGATCATTCCAAATGTGTCTGGTAGAAGAGTACTCCCATCATGCTTTCAATAAAGTAGGGGTATTAGTGATAGATAGGAGTAACATCAGAAACAATGAACATGGCTGATTGTTTGTGTTTTTCACCGTTCTAATAATGCTTATAACAATGATGTGTCTCATCTGTTTAAAAATAACAGTTCACGTTTTATTTACAAGGATTAGATATTTTCAATAAACATTGAAAATGTATCATTGTGTCTTCTCTTTGTATCACCTTGGGCATGCAAAAGTGACAAACTAAAGGGTCAGATCTGTTTCCTCGAATTCTTTGGGAATAAGAGTGGTCATGTTCGAGGTTGCTGACAGCATCTGTAACTCTAGAGGTTTAGGAGTTTAGATGCAGTACTGTGAGCTAGCCGAACCAACATTTAATGGTGATATGAGAAGACTCAGGGGCATATTCACAAGGACTTATCGCCGAGTTATCGGCACTTTAGCGCATCAAAAGTGGAGATAGATTTATCGCCCCATTCACAAGCGGGTGCAAACTGCAGACATCGCCAGTATTCCCGCGATAACTGCCGCAAAATCTATCTCCATGGGTGACACCACCAACTAACCCTAATGAGATGCAGAGTAGGCGTTCCCGTGCAAAAACACACGAAAACACCACTTCGCCACATTCACAATGAACTGCCAGATCTGCGATAAGCCGCGGTAGCAGCAGGGATTTAACACCTGCCTATTGCTGGTGTTAAGCAGGATGACTACCTGCAGCAGGTAACAGAGCCACGCCCACAGCCACACCCGAAGAACAACCGACGCCATGGAGCTACTCATCATGCAGCTTGGAGCCCCAACAGGGCCACAACACCCACCGCCACCACACCCAGGACCGCCACCACCCCCAGGACCCGGACCGGCACCCCCCCGGACCCCCTGGACTACCACAGAGGAAGCGCAGAGTAAGACAGCGGACCTACCGAAAACGCACTAGTCTCACAGACCTAACGCCCGAGGAAGTCATTGCCCACTACAGGCTCAAAAGGACAACCATCCTCCGCATCAAGACACACATCGGCCACAGGCTGCCGGTCCCAACTCAGCGGACAACTAACATCCCTCCGCAGAAAAAGCTGCTGGCTGTGCTGCACATGTTGGCCTCTGGTACCTTCCAACCAACAACTGCCAGAGTCGGAGGAGTCTCACAGCCAGCCCTATCAAATTCCATCACACCTGTCCTGGATGCCATCATCAGCTTCATACCCCAGTACCTTCACTTCCCCCACACTGCGCAGGAACAGCTGGAGACCAAGCAAGGCTTCTACGCCATAGCTGTATTCCCTCACGTGTTGGGGGCTATTGACTGCACACATATCCTACTTGTGCCCCCTGCGGACACTGCACACATCTACCGCAACAGAAAGCACACGCATTCCATCAATGTGCAGGCAATAGTGGACCACCGGGGAATGTACACCAATGTCGTCGCAAACTACCCAGGCAGTGTGCACGATTCCTACATCTTCCCGACAGTCTGTCATCAACCAGCGCTTCCAGAATGGCACCTATGGAAATGCACTGCTCGTTGGTAAGTACCAAATCAACACACCACACACCTCAAATCCACCATCACACAACGCACAACTGTGGGAATGCACACGTGACAAAACCACATACAACATGTCAATCAACATGCCCACCTACCAGACATGACAACACAACTCCATTGGGATCCTGGGCTTCCCATGTACACAAGCCAGCTACATCATGGCTCCACAGCCACACAACAGCTGAATGTGTGGAGAGGCGGAAAGCAGGCATGTGCGAAGGAGGCAAGTGACCCATGAATGGGAATGTACACAACGACAAATGTGGCGTGATTGTGCCGGACAGACTTGGGTATGCAAACCACAGATATGTCCATGCAGACATCAACTGCTGGTGTCTGGGGAGTAGTGGACAGTGGACGCAACCATGTCACCGCAGGCTGTGGGGTAGATCGCGGAAATGTCGCTCGCTGCACCCCCCCCTGTGTGCGTGAGCGTAGTGGGTTGGCCCAGTGTACGCCAGGCCTGCGCAGGGGTGTGGATAAAAGCACTGTGGCGCTGAGTGTGGTGCTCTCCCAGAATGGCCAATGTGACTGCCAGGGCGGCGCCTCTCAGCCCTCCACGAGGCCGACGCCATGAGCAGCGGGGCCTGCGACCCTGTGAGCCTGCTGCACCCCAGGCCGCTGGTCCCCAGACCCGGCTTGCCCACCCCAGCGCACCCAGGCCACACTGCTCACCTGCAGACACCGGCGTGTGTTAAAGAGGGCTCACCACGTTCCGGTGCAAGCTCCAAGCCCCATGCCCGCAACCTTGGCAGCCTCCTCAGACCATCGCTGTCCTCCGTGACACAGGCCCCCAGAAGTCCTTATACGTTAACATACTCCACCGCTGCAGCTGGCATACACTGCAATCCAGTAGGTCCCACATCTAGAACTGAGTCTTGATTAATCAATGGCAGAGTTCATGCCAGTGAACGCAGGGAGAGGAGTGAGAGGAAGATGCGGTTCAGTCCGGTGGAAAAACGGATCTCCGTTACGGAGGAGGTCGACCACTAGCAAGGACTGACCTGGTGCCACTAACCCTGTGCGCCGTGAGTCACCGTCAGCCTTCGGCAGAACATTGTTGGTGTCTGAGTCTGTGGCCTGGGGGTTGTCATCATCAACTGGCAGGTGCGGACTTGGAGTTTGGCATACGTCTGTGGCATTCATATCCGCCATGTTGCCAGACACAGCTGATATGTGCCCCCTGCATCATGCCCTGGGGGTACACCTTCCACTCTCCCCCGAGACACTCCGCGACAACCACCTTTGATACCTACGAGACCCTGCTCTGTTCTCATGACCCTACCCCAGTGCCCCGCAAGTCAGCGTCCCGTGGCGGTAGGCCGTGTCGGCCGTTGTGCATCCGGGGCCACTAACTCTGTGCAACTCAAGTCATGGGCCCTTGCTGGTTGAACATTGCATTTCTGAGTGCCTGATGACTGTTGTAGTTGTTGCCAGCACCAACCACTCCCTGAGGGCTGGCTTACACTCACCGCACACACAGCCAGCACAGGCGTCACTGGACTAGTGGGCCTGCCAACACATCATGCTGAACCAAGTATTGACTCCTTTCTCTCTGCACTGTCACAGGTGATCAAGGATATGCACTCTGCCCTTGGATGATGATGCCCCTCCGAGACCCGAACACACCCACCCAGAGGCAGTACAATGCGGCCCACATACGCACCAGGGGCATTGTGGAATGCACATTTGGCATGGTGAAGTCACGTTTCAGGTGCCTGGACATCTCAGGTGGAAGGCTCCTGTACAGGCCAGACATCGTGTGCAAGATGATCGTTGCATGTTGTGTGTTGCACAACATCTGTGTACACACAAATGCCCCATGGATCCAAGTGCCAGAAGCACCGGACGATGATGAGGACGATGGGGCAGGTGGCCCACATCCCACTGCAGCTGCAGCAGGAATAGCCCGTAGGAACACCCTCATTGCCAATTTCTTCACATGAGCATGTCACATTGTGACCGTCCCTGGCAATGATGGGACAGTACAAAATGTCCACAGGCACAGCATGTGTGAATAAAAAATAATTGCAGGTTACAGGTTGTACTCGTACATTGTCATGTCACAGTTTCCTGCTATGCCAGATGTGATTGGCCATGTTGTGCACATATGCAGCACCAGTTGTGTCCTGTGTTCTGTTGTGGAGGTGTTGCTGTTTGTACCACGATGTTGTCAATGTTGAGGTGCCCTTATTCTTATGTGCGTATGCTGCACGGTGGGTGAGTCGCTCCTGCAGCTCTGATTTGGCTGCCACTTATCCCTTTCATGCGGTGTGCCTTTCAGTTCTGTACTTCTACAGTGCTGAGATGTTGCAGACTTGGGTAACTTGTGCTCTTTGTTGAGTTGTGACTCTTGGGCATGGTTTGTCCGCAGATGTGTTGTTGATGTCAGGGGTTGTTTGTGCAGGTGGATGTGTCCGAGTGTGACCTGCTCCTTTCCGGTTGTGGTCCGCACTCAGCCACCTCAGTGTCGTGGCGTGCACATTGTCATGATGATTGGACTGCAGCCATGCTACTCATCATGTGGTGTCTCTTGCATTGTCAGTGTGGCTGACGTATATGCATGTTTGCTGTGTTTTGCACGTGTGCATGTGTTGGTTGTGTGATTGGTGACGTGTTGGGTGGGGGCCCCTTTGGGCACATGGTGGATGTGGGACTACTTGGTGTTTGTGTGTGTGCTGAAGTGTTCTCGTGGGATCAGGTACATGATCCAGAGTCATTGTGGGTGTGCAGCGTGCTCTGCTTAATTGTGCATGTGTGCCATTGTGCCCATCTCCCCCGTCCCCCCACTCCCTGGTCGGTACGCACCCTGTTGATGTAGTGTCGGGTCATGTTGAGCAGTGTCCGGATCCCCAACTCCTGTCACCGTCTCCCGACTGATGAATGTGGCCACCATTTTCTCCATGTCATTCAGCTCCTGGTGTTCTGCTGGCCCCCCTCCTCGAAGTGCGTTGCTGCTTTCATGTTGGCAGCGAGTTTCTGCTTGGTTTTGCCATTCACATCAATCCAGTGCCTCTTGTCCTCTTCCATTGTCCTCCTCGGCACTGCGACGGCATTCACATGGTCCAAGATGGTGTGCCATATTTGCCTCTTTGTTGCCAATGACACGTTGGAGGTGACGTACAGTTGGTGGTGGTGTTCTATCTCATCTGTGACGATAATCGGGTTTTCCTGCAGACTGTACCCCGTCTTCCTCTTCTCATTGCCCTTCCACGACCCCTGGATTCCTGGCTGTTCCACCGTGGGGCTTGTGGGGTTCATGTTGTCCTCTGTAGTCGGTCAGGGTGCATCCGTGGTACTCCGCAGTTCATTTCCTTTCTAGTGGCATTTTCCGTATACTGTTCTTGTGCTTTTTCCCGCATTACGCGTGGGTATTGCTGGCCTCTCGCTGGTTATCACTGTTTTCTTATCGCGTTTGGGCCCATCGCAACTTTTTCTGCATTGGGGTTTGTGTTTTTATCTCCGTCGCGGTGGTTGTATCACGGACATTGGCCGCGTTTTCGGGAGACTATCGCATGGTACCACCATGTTGTGAATTCCACGTTAACACTGGGTTATTTTCCCACGATAGACTGCGCGATGTGTAAAGTTGCGTTAACCTTTTTTGGAGATGTTTAGCGCACGTTCTTGTGAATATACCCCTCAGTCTCTGTATTACAAAGTTGTAGGAACCATGTAACATGGTGCCACCAATGTTCTAGGTTTAGTACCTACTTAAAGGGTCTCCTGAGTAGTTTCTTTAGTGTGCCAAAGGCTCCGTTATTGCCTTTATATGGAGATGTCCGTGGTAATAAGGGTTTATCCTCCTCAGGTTTAATAGGAAGCACCTATTTATTTCTTTGGACTGATCAAGGTTGGTCTTTAAAAGGGATAATCTTCTATAGTATTTGCTTTCTTTGAATTTCATTTATTATTATGGTGCAAGCAGTGGTTATTGCTGTTACTTGTAGACAAGCAGTAACTAATCATTTAACTAGATACGGTCCCGCCAAAGGCAGTGGAGATGTTACCTTCGTGGTGTAAGCTCACGAAGCATATAAATACAAAATGTTGTATTCCTGGGTGAATTTTTCTGCAGTTGATGCAAATTCACAAACATTCCACACCTATACTGAAGCTGCAGTTCCAGATGCATTTAGACCTTATAAGTATTTAGAAATCCCATTAACTTACCAGGATTATAACAATTGGTTCCAAGACGTCCTCCCACATACTCATCGAAAGACAGGGCCCTCTCAGTAATGAAGGGGCTACTTGTCCGATCTGAGCAGGCTATATGCTTTCCTGGATACAAGTCATTTAACACAGCAAGAACACTTGCTCTTTTAAACTATTTAATTAGGCTATATCGACGTCTGATGCAAATTATTATGCATAGCTTAAATACTGCCCCAGCAAGGGTTCCTCAAGCTGGACAGCAGCAGTTAGCAGTCCCTGCAATTAGTTCAGTTGCCATTAATGCCATTATGGGTAAGATCCCAGCCAAACATGATGAGATTGCATTTTGGATAGCACAAAAAAACAAAGCAACTCAAGGCAGTTTTTCCCCATAGGGGACACCAAGATAAATTTAGATTTCTCACTCTGTTTCTTCCACTTAGTATGGTTCCCCCAATTGAGGACTGTAATACATGAAGTACTGTATTTGCTTGCCTCTACACCATTGCTCATAGGACTCCTTCAATTTCTGTTTTGCCTGAAGGGTTTGAACAGATTCAAATTGAACATGGAGCAGTCAATTCACTAGATTTGGGTATGAAACTTATTGGCAACTTTGCCACAGTGTCCTCAATTATTTTAAGTAATATCATAGGGAGCAGCTTCTTTGGTGATACACCAATGGCTCGCTTTAGTTCCTGCCATAGATCAGGAATCTGAGCTACCAAAAATAATCTCTGAAAAATATATATTCTATAGGTCAAGATAGTTTGGGAACCAGGACTAATAAGCTACAAATTAAAGGCAAGTCAGACGCCGAAAATACTAAGCAGACACCTGACTCTTCTAAAAAGCGCGGGGATAAAAATAAAGAAAGGTTAGAACAAAAAAATGGACTGGATATCCGCAATCAGAATCTTCCGGATACCATTATAATGTATGTGATTGTGATAAAATTAAACAGCCTGATAGGTATTAGTATTCTGATACACATCCTCTTCATTCCTTGTAGGACTCTACAGACAAGCGGTCAGAGAGAGGCGGTATAGGTGATCGCAGACAGGAGGAGTATGTGAAACCAAAGATGGACTCATAGTGCTCCTCTGCGGTCATTATAAAAAAAGGAAGATAAACTTCTACAACAAAAAGCACAGTTTAGAAAGAAGAAAGTGGCAGGAATTTCCACTAATAATGCCACAAATGCTCACAACTCTTCTTCTTAACAAGATGTGGGCGACAATTCTTCTCGACAGTGCAACAGAGGTCACCAGACTCTTCGAGAGTTTCTGGTGGTGAGACCGACTGATGAATACGAGCAGGTTCAAACTCCAGATCGGCAGCCTAGCCCTCCAGACAGAATTTTTGATTTGGACATTCAAATTGAGGGTGACATACTGTGTACTATTAAACCAATTTTTTAGCAGAATTTTACCACTGAATATGACATTCTCTTGCTTGGCTGAGATTGATTGGCCACCGGAGTTTGTTAGAAAAGTTTCACAAGAGGAGGATGTCTTCATACCTTCCTTTTCTATTTTTGTTCCACAGGAGATAAAAGCAGCATATGCTGCAGAGTGGGCTCTTGTGCAAGCCCCAGATTTATATCGTAATCAAGCTGGCTGAGCTAAAGACTCACCTTATCATTGATGGAGCAAGGTCTCGTAAGAAAGAGACTTGCTCGGAGGCAATCCTCTCGTTTAACTTGTTAACGAAGTACTAACCATGTCTTGTGAATAATAATTACGCACCACATAAACACGTGGGTTAGTGATTATGTGTGTATTAATGCGGATAACAATGAAAACAGACTAATACCGCCTTAAACGGGGAAAGTGTTGTGCGCATGCGTCAATCGCATCTACGCAGTATGACGACTAATGCTTGGAGGGAAATTCTAGCGCATGTGCAGAAGGCATTAAAATGGAGTCTTGAAGACTCATGTGTATGGCATCTGCTTAGCTGAAATAAACAAGCTATTTTACTAAATGCTAATGCAGGGAAAGTATTAATAAGTAAAGGGGATTAGAGTAGAGGTGGGAGGTATACAGCGTGACCATTAATTTGTGAAATTATTATTCGTCTTTTTGATTTTATTATTAGTGCGCATTTGGGCCTCTCACGTACAGCCGAATTGAGCTGAGTAATTCAAAGTCTGAGCATGTCCATTGAAAGTTAACCCGGAAGGATGACGCGAAAATTGAATGAAGCCAAGGTCGAAAATGATGTGCCCTGAGAACGGAGGGTGAAGAGTTCAGCAAAGAAGACTCTTATTCATGTTTTAATAAAATGTTGCAAAATAAAGTTTGGACATGTATGGGAACACAAGAGATGAATAAAAATTAAGGGGATGGGTTTGCGAACAATGGATCAACAGAATAAAGTGACATGTAAGCATGGTGTGATGATCATCCCCCCTTGCCTGACCAATCATATTTCGTATATTTACGATATTGAAACTTTAGTGGGTGGTACATGAAGAACGAAAGGTATAATTGAGGTAGCTTTAGTTAGTTAATTAGCAGAGCTCGGGATGCTGTTTGGGAGTTTGTGTTGCTGAGATGCTGATGTAGGGGGAGATGCTGTGAGATGGTGATGAAGAATCAAGTGCAGAACCTGAAGCAGAACTTATTATCCTAACTTAATTGGGTTAGATCAGAAGATCGTGGAAGAATCTCGAGGAGGAAGAGAGTGTCAGAGAGGGGTGCGGCGCAATCGTCGGTATTCTAGAGAGGTCAACTATCCTGTCCTGAATCCTGTCCTGAAGTCTTTGTCTCCTGACCTGTCCCGGGGGACCCTTACCAGCACTTTGGCCAGGGGGTTGGTCTTCACACCATTCTTGGCAATTATAATTTCATGTATTTTGTAGATGTTCTTTTCTCTCTGTCCTCTCCTTTTCTGAGCATTTGTCATTGTATGAGTCCGAAATATATGTTTGATGTTTAATCAATTGAATTTTTCTGTTCTAAGAATAATGGTGACTGCACTGTAATTTGGAGATGGTTCACATGCATTTAATTTAGATAAAGATTTTAAAACTTCCCGAGTCTGTGATCATTTTCTTTAAATCAAAGAATAGTTAAGGGTTATGTTAATAATCACCATCAATTAGTTCAACTAATGGTTCATCGACCAGAGGAAAGAACTTTTGATCCGTGAAGGGTTAGTTAGGAAAGTTAAATAACTAATCCTGAGAAATATGACATTTTAAACTAAACCCCAGCGGTCTACTCGGTTGTGTGTTTATGGGCCCAGGTGAGTATATGGTAGCGGAGTATCTGTTGTTAGTATACCGCTGGATCAGTTTTCTGGTAGCAGAGTTATGGTTATTATTGACTAGTTTGGTGATAAGTATTGATTATTGATTACTGATTTATGTTTTAACAAAAGAGTTTGCGTCTTGTTTTATGTTGTCCAGAAATCCCGGGAAAATGAATAGCGGGTGGTGACAGAAGCCATACTGAAGTGAGGTTACTCGTCTGAGAAGCTACGGAGGGCTGGCAGTGTTAAACTAGGGAATATTTTGTATAAAAGTAGAGTGCGAATGATAGCAAAGGGGTTCACTGATGAAACTTTGGTCTCATTTCCCAATACGGGTGACACTGGAGAAGTAACAGGTTCTCCTGAGCTTGAATGAAGAGTAAAGAAGGGTTTTACTCGCAGTAGAAGAGGAGTAATTCTGAAACTCAAGAATAAGTTGAGATCTATCCTTTGTTTAGTGGAACAGACAGAGTAGCAAATGTTTTTAGGTTGTTATTAACAAAGAATTTAACCCCTTCGATGCTCATGATGGAATGGTTCCGTCATGAGCATCGGTGCCCCTGTGCTCATGACGGAACCATTCCGTTATGAGGCCAGGGGCATGAAATCCCTCTGCTGCAGACAGCAGAGGGATTTCTATTTCTCCCCTGTGACCTTGGGAGCTGGGGAAGAGTTTCCCCAGCTCCCGAGGCCCCCTCCCTGGTTTCTGTGCCATGATGATCAGCGCGCACAGAAACCGAAACTGAAATGAGCCTTTAGGCTCATTTCAGTTTCACTTTCTATGTGCTCAGGAGGGCGATCCCCAAGCAGGGATCCATCCACTAGACACCAGGGAGGGGGGAGCGGCCCCTTGGGCAAGGGCCTTCGCTCCCCCCATAAAGAAATGGGCACAATTCAGTCTTTCTGCCCCCCCTGGGGGGCAGAAAGCCCCCTAAACGCCAGGGATTTTTTTGGGTGCATTTTTTTTAGGGTGGGGGCTGCCCGAAATGGGCACGCCAATGCCCCCACCCTCCCTGCCACCATTACAGCCTTTCTTCCCCCCTGGGGGGCAGAAAGCCCACTAAACGCCAGGGATTTTTTTTTGCACCATTTTTGTTAGGGTAGGGGCTGCCCGAAATGGGCACACCAATGCCCCCACCCCCCGCCACCATTACAGCTTTTCTGCCCCCCCAGGGGGCAGAAAGCCCACTTGACACCAGGGATTTTTTTCGTGCAATTTTTTTAGGGTGGGGGCTGCCCGAAATCAGCACACCAATGCCCCCACCCCCGCCACCATTACAGCCTTTCTGCCCCCCCGGGGGCAAAAAGCCCACTAGACGCCAGGGATATTTTGGGGCAAATCTGAATTAGGGTGGGGGCTGCCCAAAATGGGCATGCCAATGCCCCCACCCCTCCCCCACAAAAATTACAGCCTTTCTGCCCCCTGGGGGGCAGATGGGGGCATTAGCCCCCAATCTTCCCCCCGGGGGGGCAAAAAGCCCAGTAGACGCCAGGGATTTTTTGGGCAAATTTTAATTAGGGCAGCCCCCACCCTAATTAAAATTTTCCCAAAAAACTCCCTGGCATCTAGTGGACTTTCATCCCCCTGGGGGTATATGGGGGCATTAGCCCCCAATCTGCCCCGCCAGGGGAGCAAAAAGCCCAGTATATGCAATGTTTTTTTTTTGGGCAAATTTGAATTAGGGTGGGGCTGCCCAAAATGGGCATGCCCATGCCCCCCACCCCTCCCCCTCAAAAATTACAGCCTTGCTGCTCCCCCTGGGGGGCAGATGGGGAAGTAGCCCCCAATCTGCCCCCCCGGGGGGGCAAAAAGCCCACTAGACGCCAGGGATTTTTTGGGGAAATTTTTTATTGGGGTGGGGGCATTGGCATGCCCATTTTTGGCAACCCCCACCCTAATTAAAATGTGCTCAAAAAATCCCTGGCGTCTAGTAGGCTTTCTGACCCCCCTGGGGGGCAGGGGGCATTAGCCCCCAATATGCACCCCCGGGGGGGGAGCAAAAAGCCCACTAGTCACCAGGGATTTTTTGGGGGCAAATTTGAATTAGGGTGGGGGCAGCCCTCACCCAAATTAAAATTTGCCCAAAAAACTCCCTGGCGTATAGTGGACTTTCAGCCCCCCCTCGGGAGCAGATGGGGGCATTAGCCCCCAATCTGACCCGCCGTGGGGGCAAAAAGCCCACTAGACACCAGGGATTTTTTTGGTGCAAATTTGAATTAGGGTGGGGCTGCCCAAACCGGGCATGCCCATGCCCCCACCCCTGCAAAAATTACAGCCTTCCTGCCCCCCCTGGGGGGCAGATGGGGCAGTAGCCCCCAATCTGCCCCCCCGGGGGGGGCAAAAAACCCACTAGACGCCAGGGATTTTTTGGGGCAAATTTGTATTAGGGTGGGGGCATAGGCATGCCCGTTTTTTGCAGCCCCCACCCTAATTAAAATGTGCTCAAAAAAATCCCTGGCATCTAGTAGGCTTTCTGCCCCCCCTGGGGGGCATATGGGGGCATTAGCCCCCAATCTGCACCCGGGGGGGGGAAAAAGCCCACGAGTCACCAGGGATTTTTTTGGGGCAAATTTGAATTAGGGTGGGAGCTGCCCAAAACGGGCATGCCCATGCCCCCACCCCCTCACCCGCAAAAATTACAGCCTTTCTGCCCCCCCTGGGGGGCAGATGGGGGCATTAGCCCCCAATCTTCCCCCCGGGGGTGCAAAAAGCCCAGTAGACGCCAGGGATTTTTTGGGCAAATTTTAATTAGGGTGTGGCATTGGCATGCTCGTTTTGGGCAGCCCCCGCCCTAATTAAAATTTGTCCCAAAAACTCCCTGGCATCTAGTGGACTTTCAGCCCCCCCTTGGGGGCAAAAAGCCCACTAGACGCCAGGGATTTTTTTGGGCAAATTTTAATTAGGGTGGGGGCTGCCCAAAACGGGCATGCCAATGCCCCCGCCCCCCACCCGCAACAATTACAGCCTTTCTGCCCCCCCTGGGGGGAAGATGGGGCAATAGCCCCCAATCTGCCCCCCCGGGGCCAAAAAGCCCACTAGACGCCAACGATTACGCTGGCTTTTTTATGTGTGTGGGTGGGGGCTGCCCAGAATGGGCATACCAATGCCCCTATCCCCCCAAAAAATAGCCACGGTGTTTCTGCCCCCCTTGGGGGCATATCAGGGCAACCCCACCCCCCGATATCCCCCCAGGGCGGCAGAAAGCCAACTAGGCACGGATTTGTTTTTAGCAATATGCCTATCTGTGGATTTTGAGCCCTAACGCAGCCGGCACATAGGGAAACCTAGCAAACTTGTACATTTTTGAAAACTAGACACCCAGGGGAATCGAGGATGGGGTGACTTGACTGGCTCTCAACAGGTTCTGTTACCCAGAATCCCTTGCAAACCTCAAAATGTGTATAAAAAAACACATTTTCCTCACATTTCTGTAGTGGAAAGTTCTGGAATCTGTGTGGATCCACAAAATTCCACTCACCCCGCATTCCCCAAAGTCTTCCGAGAAAATTGGTACCTCACTTGTGTGGGTGGGTCAAGTACCCGCGACAGGCAAGGGCCCAAAACCTAGTGAGGCAACATCAAAATTACCTATCACAAACCAACCTAGTTTTGCAAGGGGGGTCACCTGGGTTTTTGGCCAGTGCTCGGCGGCCACCTAAGGAAACCTACCAAATCCTCACATTTCTGAAAAGTAGACAAGTGGGGGATTCCAGGGAGGTATGGCTTGCATGGATCCCCCAACGTTTTCTTACCCAGAATCCCCTGCAAACCCGAAATTTTGCTGAAAAAAATCACTTTTTTCACACATTTGTGTGTGGGAAAGTTGTGGCATCACCGGGCTGACACAAATTTCCTACCACCCAGCGTTCGCCCAGGTCTCCCGATAAAAATGGTGCCTCACTCGGGTGGGAGGCCCAAGTACCCGCGACAGGCAAGGGCCCAAAACGTATTGAGGCAACATCAAAATTGCCTATCACAAAACGACCTGGTATTGCAAGGGGGGTCCCACGACTTTTTGGCCTGGGCCTCGGTGGCCACTTAGGGAAACCTACCAAACCCACACATTTCTGAAAACTAGACACCCGGGGGATTCCAGGGAGGTATGGCTTGCGTGGATCTCCCAACGTTTTCTTACCCAGAATCCCCTGCAAACCTGAAATTTTGCTGAAAAAAATCACTTTTTTCACACATTTGTGTGTGGGAAAGTTGTGGCATCACTGGGCTGACACAAACTTCCTACCAGCCAGCGTTCCCCCAGGTCTCCCGATAAAAATGGTGCCTTACTCGGGTGGGAGGCCCAAGTACCCGCGACAGGCAAGGGCCCAAAACGTATTGAGGCGACATCAAAATTGCCTATCACAAAACAACCTGGTTTTGCAAGGGGGGTCCCATGACTTTTTGGCCCGGGGCTCGGCGGCCACCTAGAGAAACCTACCAAACCCACACATTTCTGAAAAGTAGACACCCGGGGAATTCCAGGGAGGTATGGCTTGCGTGGATCCCCCAACGTTTTCTTACCCAGAATACCCTGCAAACCTGAAATTGTGCTGAAAAAAATCACTTTTTTCACACATTTGTGTGAGGGAAAGTTGTGGCATTACCGGGCTGACACAAATTTCCTACCACCCAGCGTTCGCCCAGGTCACCCGATAAAAATGGTGCCTCACTCGGGTGGGAGGCCCAAGTACCCGCGACAGGCAAGGGCCCAAAACGTATTGAGGCAACATCAAAATTGCCTATCACAAAACGACCTGGCTTTGCAAGGGGGGTCCCATGACTTTTTGGCCCGGGGCTCAGCGGCCACCTAAAGAAACCTACCAAACCCACACATTTCTGAAAACTAGAAACCCAGGGGATTCCAGGGAGGTATGGCTTGCGTGGATCCCCAACGTTTTCTTACCCAGAATCCCCTGCAAACCTGAAATGTTGCTGAAAAAAATCACTTTTTTCACACATTTGTGTGTGGGAAAGTTGTGGCAAACCGGGCTGACACAAATTTCCTACCACCCAGCATTCGCCCAGGTCTCCCAATACAAATGGTGCCTCACTCGGGTGGGAGGCCCAAGTACCCGCGACAGGCAAGGGCCCAAAACGTATTGAGGAAACATCAAAATTGCCTATCACAAAACAACCTGGTTTTGCAAGGGGGGTCCCATGACTTTTTGGCCCGGGGCTCGGCGGCCACCTAGGGAAACCTAGCAAACCCACACATTTCTGAAAACTAGACACCCGGGGGATTCCAGGGAGGTATGGCTTGTGTGGATCCCCCAACGTTTTCTTACCCAGACTCCCCTGCAAACCTGAAATTGTGCTGAAAAAATCACTTTTTTCACACATTTGTGTGTGGGAAAGTTGTGGCATCACCGGGCTGACACAAATTTCCTACCACCCAGCGTTTCCAGGTCTCCCGATAAAAATGGTGCCTCACTCGGGTGGGAGGCCCAAGTACCCGCGACAGGCAAGGGCCCAAAACGTATTGAGGCGACATCAAAATTGCCTATCACAAAATGTTTTGGGCTCTTGCCTGTCGTGGGGTACTTGGGCCTCCCACCCGAGTGAGGCACCTTCTTATCGGGAGACCTGGGGGAATGCTCGGTGGTAGGACATTTGTGTCAGCCCGGTGATGCCACAACTTTCCCACACACAAATGTGTGAAAAAGTGATTTTTTCAGCAAAATTTCAGGTTTGCAGGGGATTCTGGGTAAGAAAACGTTGGGGGATCCACGCAAGCCATACCTCAAGGAATCCCCGGGTGTCTAGTTTTCAGAAATGTGTGGATTTGGTAGGTTTCCTAGGTGGCCGCCGAGCCCGGGTCAAAAAGTCATGGGACCCCCTTGCAAAACCAGGTCGTTCTGTGATAGGCAATCTCGATGTCGCCTCAATACGTTTTGGGCCCTTGCCTGTCGCGGGTACTGGGCCTCCCACCCGAGTGAAGCACAATTTTTATCGGGAGACCTGGGCGAACGCTGGGTGGTAGGAAATTTGTGTCAGCCTGGTGATGCCACAACTTTCCCACACACAAATGTGAAGAAAAGTGATTTTTTCAGCAACATTTCAGGTTTGCAGGGTATTCTGGGTAAGAAACGTTGGGGGATCCACGCAAGTCATACCTAACTGGAATCCCCGGGTGTCTAGTTTTCAGAAATGTGTGGGTTTTAAGGTTTCCTAGGTGGCCGCCGAGCCCCGGGCCAAAAGTCATGGACCCCCTTGCAAAACCAAGTCGTTTTGTGATAGGCAATTTTGATGTCGCCTCAATAAGTTTTGGGCCCTTGCCTGTAGTGGGTACTTGGGTCTCCCACCCGAGGGAGGCACAATTTTTATCGGGAGACCTGGGAAGCGCTGGGTGGTAGGAAATTTGTGTCAGCCCGGTGATGCCACAACTTTCCCACACAAATGTGTGAAAAAAGTGATTTTTTCAGCACAATTTCAGGTTTGCAGGGATTCTGGATAAGAAAACGTTGGGGGATCCACGCAAGCCATACCTCCCTGGAATCCCGGGAGTCTGAGTTTTCAAAATGTATGGGTTTGGTAGGTTTCCTAGGTGGCCACCGAGCCCCGGGCCAAAGTCATGGGACACCCCTTGCAAAACCAGGTTGTTTTGTGATAGGCAATTTTGATGTCGCCTCAATACGTTTTGGCCCTTACTGTCGCGGGTACTGGGCCTCCCACCAGAGTGAGGCACCATTTTATCGGGAGACCTGAGGAATGCTGGGTGGTAGGAAATTTGTGTCAGCCCGGTGATGCCACAACTTTCCCACACACAAATGTGTGAAAAAGTGACTTTGTCATAAAATGTCGGGTTTGCAGAGGATTCTGGTAAGTAAACGTTGGGGGATCCACGCAAGCCATACCTCACTGGAATCCACCGGGTGTCTACTTTTCAAAAATGTGTGGGTTTGGTAGGTTTCCCTAGGTGCCGGCAGAGCTAGGGTTCAAAAACTACAGCTAGGCACTTTGCAAAAAAAGGGTCATTTTTCACTGTGAAAATGTGGTGTGTCCACGTTGCGTTTTGCGCTGTTTCCTGTCGCGGGCACTAGGCCTACCCACACAAGTGAGGTACCATTTTTCTTGGAAGACTTTGGGGAACGCGGGGTGGGTGGAATTTTGTGGATCCACGCAGATTCCAGAACTTTCCACCACAAAAAAGTGAAGAAAATGTGTTTTTTTTGACAATTTTTTAGGTTTGCAAGGGATTCTGGGTAACAGAACCTGGTGAGAGCCAGTCAAGTCACCCCATCCTGGATTTCCCTGGGTGTCTAGTTTTCAAAAATGTATAGGTCTGCTAGGTTTCCCTAGGTGCCGGCAGAGCTAGGGTTGAAAAACTACAGCTAGGCACTTTGCAAAAAAAGGGTCATTTTTCACTGTGAAAATGTGGTGTGTCCACGTTGCGTTTTGCGCTGTTTCCTGTTGCGGGCACTAGGCCTACCCACACAAGTGAGGTACCATTTTTCTCAGAAGACTTTGGGGAATGTGGGGTGGGTGGAATTTTGTGGATCCACGCACATTCCAGAACTTTCTACCACAGAAAAGTGAGGAAAATGTGGTTTTTTTGACAATTCTTTAGGTTTGCAAGGGATTCTGGGTACCAGAACCTGGTGAGAGCCAGTCAAGTCACCCCATCCTGGATTCCCCTGGGTGTCTAGTTTTCAAAAATGGATAGGTTTGCTAGGTTTCCCTAGGTGCCGGCAGAGTTAGGGTTCAAAAACTACAGCTAGGCACTTTGCAAAAAAAGGGTCATTTTTCACTGTGAAAATGTGGTGTGTCCACGTTGCGTTTTGTGCTGTTTCCTGTCACGGGCACTAAGCCTACCCACACAAGTGAGGCACCATTGTTCTCGTAAGACTTTGGGGAACACGGGGTGGGTGGAATTTTGCGGATCCACACAGATTCCAGAACTTTCCACCACAGAAAAGTGAGGAAAATGTGTTTTTTTGACACTTTTTTAGGTTTGCAAGGGATTCTGGGTATCAAAACCTGGTGCGAGCCAGTCAAGTCACCCCATCCTGGATTCCCCTGGGTGTCTAGTTTTCAAAAATGTATAGGTTTGCTAGGTTTCCCTAGGCGCCGGCAGAGCTAGGGTTAAAAAACTACAGCTAGGCACTTTGCAAAAAAAGGGTCATTTTTCACTGTGAAAATGTGGTGTGTCCACGTTGCGTTTTGTGCTATTTCCTGTCGCGGGCACTAGGCCTACCCACACAAGTGAGGTACCATTTTTCTCTGAAGACTTTGGGGAACGCGGGGTGGGTTGAATTTTGTGGATCCACGCAGATTCTAGAACTTTCCACCACAGAAAAGTGAGGAACATTTGTTTTTTTTGACAATTCTTTAAGTTTGCAAGGGATTCTGGGTGCCAGAACCTGGTGAGAGCCAGTCAAGTCACCCCATCCTGTATTCCCCTGGGTGTCTAGTTTTCAAAAATGTATAGGTTAGCTAGGTTTCCCTTGGTGCCGGCAGAGCTAGGGTTCAAAAACTACAGCTAGGCACTTTGCAAAAAAAGGGTCATTTTTCACTGAGAAAATGTGGTGTGTCCACGTTGCGTTTTGTGCTGTTTCCTGTTGCGGGCACTAGGCCTACCCACACAAGTGATGTGCCATTTTTCTCGGAAGACTTTGGGGAACGCTGGGAGGGTGGAATTTTGTGAATCCACGCAGATTCCAGAACTTTCCACCACAGAAAAGTGAGGAAAATTTTGTTTTTTTGACAATTTGTTAGGTTTGCAGGGGATTCTGGGTACCAGAACCTGGTGAGAGCCAGTCAAGTCACCCCATCCTGGATTCCCCTGGGTGTCTAGTTTTCAAAAATGTATAGGTTTGCTAGGTTTCCCTAGGTGCCGGCAGAGCTAGGGTTAAAAAACTACAGCTAGGCACTTTGCAAAAAAAGGGTAATTTTTCACTGTGAAAATGTGGTGTGTCCACGTTGCGTTTTGTGCTATTTACTGTCGCGGGCACTAGGCCTACCCACACAAGTGAGGTACCATTTTTCTCTGAAGACTTTGGGGAACGCGGGGTGGGTTGAATTTTGTGGATCCACGCAGATTCTAGAACTTTCCACCACAGAAAAGTGAGGAACATTTGGTTTTTTTGACAATTCTTTAAGTTTGTAAGGGATTCTGGGTGCCAGAACCTGGTGAGAGCCAGTCAAGTCACCCCATCCTGTATTCCCCTGGGTGTCTAGTTTTCAAAAATGTATAGGTTAGCTAGGTTTCCCTCGGTGCCGGCAGAGCTAGGGTTCAAAAACTACAGCTAGGCACTTTGCAAAAAAAGGGTCATTTTTCACTGTGAAAATGTGGTGTGTCCACGTTGCGTTTTGTGCTGTTTCCTGTCACGGGCACTAAGCCTACCCACACAAGTGAGGCACCATTGTTCTCGTAAGACTTTGGGGAACACGGGGTGGGTGGAATTTTGCGGATCCACGCAGATTCCAGAACTTTCCACCACAGAAAAGTGAGGAAAATGTGTTTTTTTGACAATTTTTTAGGTTTGCAAGGGATTCTGGGTATCAAAACCTGGTGCGAGCCAGTCAAGTCACCCCATCCTGGATTCCCCTGGGTGTCTAGTTTTCAAAAATGTATAGGTTTGCTAGGTTTCCCTAGGCGCCGGCAGAGCTAGGGTTAAAAAACTACAGCTAGGCACTTTGCAAAAAAAGGGTCATTTTTCACTGTGAAAATGTGGTGTGTCCACGTTGCGTTTTGTGCTATTTCCTGTCGCGGGCACTAGGCCTACCCACACAAGTGAGGTACCATTTTTCTCTGAAGACTTTGGGGAACGCGGGGTGGGTTGAATTTTGTGGATCCACGCAGATTCTAGAACTTTCCACCTCAGAAAAGTGAGGAACATTTGGTTTTTTTGACAATTCTTTAAGTTTGCAAGGGATTCTGGGTGCCAGAACCTGGTGAGAGCCAGTCAAGTCACCCCATCCTGTATTCCCCTGGGTGTCTAGTTTTCAAAAATGTATAGGTTAGCTAGGTTTCCCTTGGTGCCGGCAGAGCTAGGGTTCAAAAACTACAGCTAGGCACTTTGCAAAAAAAGGGTCATTTTTCACTGAGAAAATGTGGTGTGTCCACGTTGCGTTTTGTGCTGTTTCCTGTTGCGGGCACTAGGCCTACCCACACAAGTGAGGTGCCATTTTTCTCGGAAGACTTTGGGGAACGCTGGGAGGGTGGAATTTTGTGAATCCACGCAGATTCCAGAACTTTCCACCACAGAAAAGTGAGGAAAATTTTGTTTTTTTGACAATTTGTTAGGTTTGCAGGGGATTCTGGGTACCAGAACCTGGTGAGAGCCAGTCAAGTCACCCCATCCTGGATTCCCCTGGGTGTCTAGTTTTCAAAAATGTATAGGTCTGCTAGGTTTCCCTAGGTGCCGGCAGAGCTAGGGTTAAAAAACTACAGCTAGGCACTTTGCAAAAAAAGGGTCATTTTTCACTGTGAAAATGTGGTGTGTCCACGTTGCGTTTTGTGCTATTTCCTGTCGCGGGCACTAGGCCTACCCACACAAGTGAGGTACCATTTTTCTCTGAAGACTTTGGGGAACGCGGGGTGGGTTGAATTTTGTGGATCCACGCAGATTCTAGAACTTTCCACCACAGAAAAGTGAGGAACATTTGGTTTTTTTGACAATTCTTTAAGTTTGTAAGGGATTCTGGGTGCCAGAACCTGGTGAGAGCCAGTCAAGTCACCCCATCCTGTATTCCCCTGGGTGTCTAGTTTTCAAAAATGTATAGGTTTTCTAGGTTTCCCTAGGTGCCGGCAGAGCTAGGGTTCAAAAACTACAGCTAGGCACTTTGCAAAAAAAGGGTCATTTTTCACTGTGAAAATGTGGTGTGTCCACGTTGCGTTTTGCGCTGTTTCCTGTCGCGGGCACTAGGCCTACCCACACAAGTGAGGTGCCATTTTTCTCGGAAGACTTTGGGGAACGCTGGGTGGGTGGAATTTTGTGGATCCACACAGATTCCAGAACTTTCCACCACAGAAAATTGAGGAAAATGTGTTTTTTTTGACAATTTTTTAGGTTTGCAAGGGATTCTGGGTACCAGAACCTGGTGAGAGCCAGTCAAGTCACCCCATTCTGGATTCCCCTGGGTGTCTAGTTTTCAAAAATGTATAGGTTTGCTAGGTTTCCCTAGGTGCCGGCAGAGCTAGGGTTCAAAAACTATAGCTAGGCACTTTGCAAAAAAAGGGTCATTTTTCTCTGTGATAATGTGGTGTATCCACGTTGCATTTTGGGCTGTTTCCTGTCACGGGCACTAGGCCTACCCACACAAGTGAGGTACCATTTTTAGCAGGAGACTTAGGGTAACACAAAAATGTAGAGCAACTGTTATTATCTATTTGCTTGTCCCTGAAAGCTGGGAAGATGGTGATTTCAGCACCATAACCCCTTTTTTGATGCCATTTGCAGGGAAAAAACCAGATGCTTTCATCTGTAGCCCTTTTTTCGCATTTTTACCCAAAAAACAAAATTTTGCTGTATTTTGGCTAATTTCTGGGTCCCCTCCAGGGGAATCCACAAACCCTGGGTACCTTTAGAATCCCCATGATGTTGGAAAACAAGGACGCAAATTTGGCATGGATACCTTATGTGGTCAAAAAGTTACAGGGGCCTAAGCGCGAACTACCCCAAATAGCCAAATAAAGGCTTATCACAGGAGGGGAAAAGGCCTAGCAGCGAAGGGGTTAATAAAAAAGTATTAAAAATAAGTTTTCGTATTACCTTGTGAAGGGAGGGTCAGTCGCCGGAGTTGTACTGACGTCACAGAGAGCCGTGCTGGGATTGGTTGAAACAGCGGGCGTGTGACAAGAAGCAGATTGTAAAGGAGGGGTCAGTAGTAAGGAGTAATACTGATGTCACAAAAGGCCGCGCTGGCATTGGTCAAACCACGAGCGTGAGCCTGAGTCTGATTGGTTGATTGATAGAAGCCACGCTAGGATTGGTCAGAAAAGAAATTGTATGTTGAGCCCTGATTTGACTGCAGGTGTGAGTCGTGCTGACATAGGACGCGACATAGGTAATAGAGCTAGAAGATATACGGAAGACTCTTTCATATATCGGACATTTGAAATGTTCGGAAGACCAAAAAAAATGACGTTAATGAAGAAAATTTAAAATTTCTTTAACAAAGACAAACCTGTAATGACTAGAGAGGGAATTCCTATTCCGCCACCTAAAACCCCAGCTTCCTTCATGATGATGGAAAAAGGATATCACACGTGTGTATGGTTGGAAAATTGGGTAGAGTATACTAAAGGTGATGGAGTTTTGGCTTTTCCAGAGCATGGTACTTTCAATTTAAAGATACTTCAGAATTTGAGAGATCGAATGAATATGTTAGAACCAAATCCTAGAATGACACAGTATGAAACTTTGTAAGAATGGGAAATTGAGGCATTTGATCGTGAAAAATTTAGGAGTGGTCGGAGATTTAGAGGATTTTTGCCTAGATATCTGTTTGAGTCAAGTGGAGATCAAATGAAGCGTTGGAGGAGAGCTGTGGTGACCGAGGGTTTATATCCAGTAATAATGGCTGAAGAACAGTTAGGAGGAAAGTGTAAAGAAAAAACGAAGCACATGAATACGACAGGACATGGCGAATCAGATGATGAATTATTAGAGGATGTTTTAAATAAAAACCCTCCACCGTATCAAGAAGCACCTAGTAAGGTTACCCCAAGTGCACCAGTGATAGGAATGCCTTTAACGCCACAAATTTTACATGATACGTCATTTAATAGGGTGTTGCAGGATAATGAGGGAGAAGTTTTAAATAAAACAAGAGAAGAATTAGTTCACAAAGTAAGTCAATTGAATTTAAATGCTGAAGCTTTGACAGTACCAGTGACCATTTGTCCTTAATCCCATTATATGGAGATAAAAAGACTTGCCAGAAACCACAAACTGTGACAATTCCGTTAAACAGTCCCAGAAAAGAAGTAATAATTACGGATGATCAGGTCAGTGAAAGTGAATCAGTTATTTCATTAACGGATCTCCCAAATGTAGAACAATTAAATGAAACTCCGAAGAGAATAATACCACCAAATTTGAGAGAAAAGTGATCTTCGGTTCCTATAGGAACTGGAGGTTCAACAGCAGTTACTCCTGAAGATTTAGAGAGATGGGCACAGGAAATAGATAATCGAAACCCACAACCAAAGATTTTAGATATCAGTAGATTGAAAGTAGAGTTGGAAGAAATGATAACTGGAAATGTGAGCATAGAAAGACTGAGTGTTTATAATGATGAGGAATTGTTATTTTTATGTAAGAGTATAACCAGAAGAGCAAGAGTATTTCATGAGAGATTAACAGAAGTTGCTTCAGAGATTGGAATAGATATAGGGAAATTGAAATTATTGCAGAAAACATATCGAGTGGATTTTACTGACAAAGATTTAGAAAGTGTCAATGCTTCTGGTAAGAGACTACAGATAAAAGAGTTTATGAATATTTTGAGGAAATGGGGAGACATTGACAAATGGAGAATTAGGTGGATAAGAAAGAAAGAAGAGGTGCAATGAAGAGAAGCATCAGCTGCATTCCCAGTGAGAGAATCAGATAAGGTTGAGAACATGTGCCCTATGAGAGAAGTTCCTGGTGGTGGATATGTTCATGTCCCTTGGAGTAGACAGGATATTTTGTCATTTACAAATGATTTCCCCAGATTGAGAGAGAAACCAGTTGAATGGTATAAACAGGTGGAAAGATTTGTGAAGGTTTCAAAGGTTTTATTGAAAGATTTGGATGGTTTATTTGACATTGTGGTACCTGCTGATTTATGGACAGAGTGTAAGATCACAATTGATTGGCCAAGTGAGGAGTATGCCATAGATTTGAAGACAGGAGCACCCTCAGAGGAGGTGATGAAGAAATATCATCAAGTAATTACTTTCCTGAAAGGGAAAATCCCTCCTAAAGAAACAGATTGGGTAAAGATAGATAGGACAACTCAAGAGCCAAATGAGTCCGTACATGCATATTATGAACGGTTGCTACAGGTGTTTAAGCAGTATAGTGGATTTGAAAACATTGGTGATAAGGACATGGGACATTTTGTGTATCGGTTCGTTTATAGTTTGAAACCGGAGATTAGTCAGATGATTCAGCAGCACATGTTGTGCTGGCAGAGCAAGACAGTTGAAGAGATTTTGAAATATGCTAAGTATTGTGGGGACGACATTGAGGCAAGGCGTAGAAAGTTAAAGGAGAAAATGATGAGGGCACAAGTAAAATTGGCAGAACAGCAAGAGAATAAAATAAATACCCAAACTGAAAATCAAATGAAAGAGCAGAGTCAGAATGATCAAGTGGTGAATGATAGCAAATTAAGAGGACGAATGAATAGAGAGGAAGCGAAGAAGAAGTTTCCTTGTCATGCGTGCGGAAAGCTTGGACATTGGAAAAACGAGTGTAAGAGTATTCAGAATATTAATGGGCCAAACCAAAATTTTATTCCACAGATGCAGAATGAAGCACTTATGAATCAGCCGCAGCAGGTAGTTACTCCACAGCATCAGGTGCCACCAGCTCCTATGCCAAACTTTGTGAACCCTCAAAAGTACAGTGCAAACACCGGATTTCACAGAGAAAGTGGTAAGAATAACAGAGTGGTTACACAATATCTTTTACAAAATGATGAAGAAAATTCGGACTGTGTGCAATGACGGTGCCTGAGGGGGGAGGAAGAGGAGTGCGTGCTTGGCGCATCCTTGCCGGTAGATCAGTCAGGTCCATTTGTGGATGGGAAAGTGGAAGGTAAAGACTAGCGGTGGGCGGAATTTGCGGAGTTGCGTTCCGCAAAATTCAGCGAAACGGCAAGAAATCTCCGCGAGCACGCGGAATTTCGCGTGCTCGCGGAGATTTTGCTGCGCCTGTGTTGTTCATTCTGGGACGATGCTCGTCTGCCCCTGAGAGTGACCCTGCATAGATTACAACTTGTAATCTATGCAGGGTCACTCTCAGGGGCAGACGAGCATCGTCCTAGAATGAATCCTGCCCTGCATATTTATCCACGAAGATGCCACCGTTTTGTGCAATACCTCTACTCAACTGGACTACTTTCTACTGGCTAATCAGTAAGTGCTACCCCGTTGGGTAAATGTATAGTGCCTTTCCTACACTGCAGCTGCGTAAAGGACCAGAAGAATTGACCCCAGTGACCTGTTTGTCTGTAACTTTGCCACCGCGCCAGAAAGGCGCCGGGTTCCTTTGAGTAAGCTGTCCATCATAGTGGGGAAAGGGCGGGAAGACGTTGCATACCACTAGTGTATGCGGGGCAAAACAGACGGGGCTTCCATGCGAGTTCACATGCATCTTGTTTATAAAGGGTCAGAGCACGATCTGAGCAGCAGATGAGGAGAAAGGACCTCCTGGCCACTGGACCTACACGGGGATTGCGCTCGAGAAAATCAAGGATGCAAAGACCTCCATCAAGGATTACAGCTAACTTTTCACGTTGGAAATGGAGA